>CP129450.1:30300000-31500000 GCA_030445155.1 Quercus variabilis | reverse complement strand
TATTTATTTTAGCTTAACATGCAAACTTATTTTTGAAAAGCCATCCTATTTATTAACCATTTATTTATACTACAATACAAGAAATGCACTTAAAAAGTTACCAAAGAAAGAGAGTAGAAAAATCAAACAATATGGGGTTATAAGTTAGACATGCATCAAGGTATCTGTTTGTTTGTTTGGTTATTTTTTTTTTTAATTTTTTTTATTTAATAATAGAATTGGATTATGTTAATATAGGATAGGCTTATATTTTAAGAGGGCAAAAGTGGGCTATGCTCCCAATTATCTCATACAAGCAGCTGATTGTTTGTTTACCATTTTATAACTTTTCATTAGTAATAGTTCTAATTTTTTTACCTCAAATGCATCAAGGTAAGTTAGGTAAATATTAACAGTTTTTTTGGGTGGGGCCAGGGGGGGCAAGTGCCCCCTCTCGACCCCCCCTGGCTCCGCCCCTGATTATAATGGATTTGATCTCTCCCGTAGAGGTAAGCAGTTTATTGAACCACTTAAATTCTTGCATTCTCTCTATGGATTTTATTCAACGTAAATTCTTCATTCAAATATGTGAGTAATTTTGGACAAGTAATATCAAAGTTTCCGCTATCCCAACAATTTGCTTCTTTTTTAGAAATCTATCCCCTTCTAATAGCGGAGGTGCGCAGTAGTGTCCAAGCTTAAAACTCAACTAAGCAGCAAACATTAAAAATAAACAAATATATAATTACCTTCTTAGGGGCCATCCATTTCTTTATATTGCTCAAAGCATAATTTGCAGATTTTTTCACAACCCCGATCTACAGCATAGTAATGCACCACAAGTTATGTAATGAAGTGCTAGAAAGTACTATAGCAAATTAGTTAATTAACAGAACTAATATATATGCTTTGGCCTTCCATCTTTGGTAATTCTAAAACCATTCTCACATATAATATGATTAAGATCTTTAGTAGTAACACAGTTAATTAATTACCTCATCACGGTAAGATTCAACGGGATGTTTTCCAAGATCTTGTTGAAGAGCTTCGAATATAACATCTTCTTTGTCATGGATGAGCTTAAGCACAGCCCTTAGCTGGTTTTTCCTCCATGCAACACTTCGTGTTCTACCACTCCTAAAGCATTGCCTTAGCTTGCCCAAGCTGTTCTCTAGTTCCTCCATTGCGTTCTTTGGTGTCAATTTTGTTTTCAGTCTTTAAAAATGTATGCCACTTGCTCTTAGCAAACTGTGGAGTTAATAAATTGTGACGGGTAAACAATAAATCCATCACAACGACCTCCCGAGTTTTTTTTTTTTTTTTTTAATAAATAAAAATCATGTCAGTATGTCACTGTTCTTTTTCTTTGTTTATGCTAAAAAAAAGTTTTTATTTATTTATTTTATAGATAGTTTCAATGCATCTCCTCTTAATAATTGTTATTTATTATTAAACTAAAAAACCAATTAGTTTGGTGCAGGCAAAATCTCTTATTTGACGATAAATTTTTTTACCAATTCTAATTAATACAAAATAATTATTAAAAGAAAAACTTAAAAAGGTTAGTGTATTTTAAATTTTAATCAATAATAATCTTATGTTGAATGTTTCACCTAATATAATAAGTGTTTGTTTGGTCAAAAAAGCTAATACCTTCTCAACATTATCGAACCTTAAATCCACTCTTAATTGCTCTTTTAGTGGGGAAGACTAAAATCTATATCTTTTAATAAATATTTTTTTTAAGAAATTTTTTCGATAAATACTATACAAATAGGATTGAGATCCAGTACAATACATTTTCAATAGTTCAGATCAAAAGATAAAAAATTAATTTTTGATATTAACCATTGGATCGAAAAAGTTAAAAAAAAAAAAGAGAAAAGAATTGAGAGTTAAAACAAAGTTGAAATACTGTGAGAGAGATTGAATGTGCGATCACAATATATACAAATAAACTATAAAATATTATGATATTTTCAAACACACTAAATATTATTATTTTGATAAATTTATTGCCTGCTTAATATTAACTCCTTTGTCTCTTGTCTGCACCTCACCAAACGTGAATTTAGCTAGGAGTAGGCCGATAGACATATATAATTGAGGAGCAATTATTAAGCGAAAGTCAGGCATGAGAGTATTGACCCTCAATCTCAAGCTTGTTGTGGCCTTTAATTAAAAAAAATAGATCTTTCTTGAAAAAAGAAAAAAAAAGAAATAGAAGTGTTACGTCCATAACATTTTTAAAAGAAGTGTTTGTTTGATCAAAAAAGCTAATACCTTCTCGACATTATTGAATCTTAAATCCACTCTTAATTGCTCTTTTAGTGGGAGCTAGGAGTAGGCCGATAGACGTATATAATTGAGGAGCAATTATTAAGCGAAAGTCAGGCATGAGAGTATTGACCCTTAATCTCAAGCTTGTTGTGGCCTTTAATTAAAAAAAATAGATCTTTCTTGAAAAAAGAAAAAAAAAAAGAAATAGAAGTGTTGCGTCCATAACATTTTTAAAAGAAGTGTTTGTTTGGTCAAAAAACCTAATACCTTCTCGACATTATTGAACCTTAAATCCACTCTTAATTGCTCTTTTAGTGGGAAAGACTAAAAACTATATCTTTTAATAATATTTTTTTTTTTAGAAATTTTTTGATAAATACTATACAAATAGGATTGAGATCCATTACAATATGTTTTCAATAGTTCAGATCAAAAGATAAAAAATTAATTTTTGATATTAACCATTGGACCAAAAAGTTATAAAAATAAAATAAATAAAGAGTTGAGAGTTAAAACAAAGTAGAAATATTGTGAGAGAGATTAGGCGTCATTTTGGTAACGTTGTTCTAGTAACATTATTTGTATTTTTTTTTGAAATATGTATGAGTAAAAAAGTGTGTAAAAATGAGTGTAATGTTGTTTAAAAACTGAAAACATGTTGTTAAACCACTCTGCCAAACAAAGGGACCAAAATTGGAATTTAACCAAGATTTCCCAACTATCTAGTTAGTTGGTCACGTTTTCAAACTATATTTTTTTTCTAGCGTCTCGAGTTTAAGAGGCTCGATTTTGGATTATAAATTAAGTCTTTGAGGGTCGGTTTTCATGTCTTGATCGGATCTGAGTTGACACTTTTTTCACGTGGCGTCCACATGTAAATCAAGTCTCTAAGACTCGATTTACATCTGCAACATTTACAGTACAAATATTTTCAAATATTTTCAAGTGTCTGGAGACCCAGACCTAGTTCTTCTCCCACTCTCCTTTCTCAAACTTCCAAAGTTAGTTCTTCTCCCACTTTGCTTTCTCAAACTTCCAAAGTCCCAAAAAACCCAAGAACAAAATCCAAAATAAAAACTGATTGAATCGGAAACCCAAACCCAAAAATCAAAAAATACACTTTGACCACCACCTGGGTCGCATAACCTGGCCGCGCAACCCAGGCCAGCACGACCTAGCTGAGTGACCTAAGCCAGTGCGACCCAGGCCGTGCGGCTTGGGTTGACGAGCTTGGACCACGGGCGGCGCTAGGTGAGCTTGGACCTGAGAATTTGGGAATTGGAAAATAGAGAAAGAGAGAGGAAGAGAAGGTGGGTGTGCTTATAAAACATTATACTTGTTTTTTAAAAGGGTGCTTATAAATCGAGTATTTAAGACTCAATTTTTAGGTGGTCGTCACGTGGGAAAAATACCACATCAGACGTGATCAACTCATGAAAATTGGGTCTTTAAGACTCAATTTATAGGCCCTAAAATTGGGTCTTTTACATTCGAGATGCTAGTAAAAAATATAGTTTAAAAACATGACATACTAATTATAATGTTTGAAAATTAAGGTTAATTTCTCATTTTGGCCCCAAACAGAGCCAAAGAATGTAACATCACAATCCATACAAATAAACTATAAAATATTATGATATTTTCAAATACACTAAATATTATTATTTTGATAAACTTATTGCCTGCTTATTAACTCCTTTGTCTCTTGTCTGCACGGCTGCACCTCACCAAACGTGAATTTAGTTAGGAGTTGGCTGATAGACATATATAATTGAGGAGCATTTATTAAGCGAAAAGTACGGCATGAGAGTATTGACCCTCAACCTCAAGCTTGTTTTGGCCTTTAATTAGAGGAAATAGACTTTTTTTTAAAAAATAAAAAAAGTATTACGTTTATAATACTTTTATAATTTTTTTATAATAAATTTTAAGTGTTAAATTATTATTAATTTTTATTCAAATTTATCACTTAATTTATTTTTTTATTCACTTATAACAGTAAATAATTACTTAATATTTAATATTTAATGTGAAAATATTATAAATATATCTTTTTTTTTCTAATTAAAACCACACTTTATTTTTCTTTTATCCGATTGATTTTGTCAGAGTGTAGTGGTTTACTGGTTGGCAACATAAATGCCAATACCTAACTCTAGCTCGACGAAGACGTACACGGTATGGTGAGTCACTCTCCTCATTAATTCAAGGGGGGCTAAATTGATTTATAGATTTTCTCTACATAAATTTTTTGATAGATATCCATATATGCATGGACAGAGTCATGGTTGAACATGGGGCAATGACACCCCCCTTTTTTTTTTTTTAAATATTATTATATATATGAATATTAATTTTAGTAATTTTATTTTATAAAATTATACTTTTGTCTTCTCAACAATATTATTAATTATTTTAAGAGTATTATTATGGTCACCAATTTTTCTACAATATTTTTAAAAATTGTTCGAACATCCGCATCAATTGATGCAAAAAATCTGTTCATTTTGCAAAAAAAAAAAAAAAAAAAAAAAAAAAAAAAACTTGATCTTTTCTATTTTGCACACCTATTTTTACAAAACTCCCATGTCAATTTTTCTAGACGAAAATGCACTTTTCGTCCCTACATTTTGGGTCAATTTTTATTTTGGTCCCAAAATTGATTTCTTTACAAATTTCATCCCTAAAATTTAATAATCGTTTTTAAAATGGTCCCTACCGTGAACCAACAGACGGAACTCTCCTATGTGGCAGACGGAGTGTCCTTCTTGCTGACGTGTTGCTGACGTGGCTATTAAAATATTGTTAAAAATAGTTATTTGGCATTTTTAAATACACATCAGCATTTTAATTTCTTTTACTCAATGCCACGTCAGAAAATTTATATAAAAAAGAAATTAAATTTTTTTTAAAAAAAACCTTAAATCTAATTTAATTAAAAAAAATATTGCTTATTATTATTAATTTTTATAAGAACATTACATCTGTTCTTCGTGTTCTTCCCAATCAAACCCAGCAGGAAGAACTCAACCCGGATTACAAGAACACAATCCCAACAACAAATAACTCAAACCCAGATCAATCACAAACACACTCAGATCAAAACAACACAAACGGGAAAAAGAAGAACAAAGAACACAAACCCAACAACAAATAACTCAACCCAACAAGGAAGAACTCAACCCGGATTACAAGAACACAAACCCAACAACAAATAACTCAAACCCAGATCAATCACAAACACACTCAGATCAAAACAACACAAACGGAGAAAAGAAGAACAAAGAAACAGAGATCAATCACAAACACACCCAGATCACAACAACACAAACGGAAAAAAGAAGAAGAAAGAAACAGAGATCAAACAAAAACAAAGACCCAGATCACAACAACACAAATGAAAAAAGAGAGAGAGAAAGAAACAGAGATCAAACATAAACACAGACCCAGATCCAAATTTTTCCCATTGTTTCCACGGCATTAAGACCCCATGGCCTCCATGATCAAAACCTCGAAGATCAGCCTCTTGATATGCTCGCCGTTGGTCAATATTGGGTGTAAGGTTTTGAGTGGAGATAAGATTTTAAGATTAGAGAGTTTGGGTTCAGATCGGCGCACGGTGCGTAGCGGAGAAGAATCCGTCTCCAAATCGTTCACAAACCCAAACCACTGAAGCGGCGGCGCTCTTCTTCATCGGAAAAGGCAACAACCTCAACTCTCGAGCTAGATCGGCACGGTCACGAACCAACTTGATTCGTCTTGGGTTGCTGGGGTTTGATCGTGGGATGGGTTTTGTGGGTCTTCAATTTAAAGGGTTAGAGATGAGAACAGAGCATCTGTGATTCATCTTGGGTTGCTGGGGTTTGATCGTGGGAGTGGTCATGCTATTTGGCTCTTGAGACCAAGAGAGGTGTTCAGTGTGTGAGAGAGTGAGAGATGAGAACAGAGCATCTGTTTGTTTTTCATTTTTTTTTAATTAAAATTAAAATTGAGAAATTTGGATTTTATTTTTAATAATATTAAAATTAAAGTTAAAATTGAGAAAACTGATGTGGCGTTGATGTGTATTTAAAAATGTCAAATAACTATTTTTAACAATATTTTAATAGCCACGTCAGTGATACGTCAGCAAGAAGGGCACTCCGTCTATCACGTAGGAGGGTTCCGTCTATTGGTTCACGGCAGGGACCATTTTAAAAATGATTTTCAAATTTTAGGGATGAAATTTGTAAAGAAATCAATTTTGGGACCAAAATAAAAATTGACCCAAAATGTAGGGACGAAAAGTGCATTTTCGCCATTTTTCTATTATATACATTTATTCAATAAAATATTAATCTCTCACAGACCCAACACAACCCAACACAACTCACACAGCCACCATCATCCAACCACTCAACCACCATCATCAAGCCACACAACAACCCAGCCACCATCCCATTCAACCAAGCTACCATCAATGAAATTCACATACCCATTCAATCGAGCCACCATCAACTAGCCTCCAAAAACCCAAATCCAAAGATCTATTTGTAAACACAAAATTTTCTCAATTATAGAAAATTAAACAATTGAAAAGAAATATGGTTTGCAAATAATAATTTGTATTGATGAATAACAAATACAATCTCTATTTCAATCCTTTTTACAAAAGAATACCCTCTGATTCTATCTTCATTGAACTTGACTCGAATAAGGAATCTTCTTGACTTTAGTTGGAAGAAGGAATGAACGGTCTCCACAACAAATCTTTAGCTTTGAGCTTATTAGAGATTTATTATTCTTCAAGTCTTTGAATGTGAAGGTTTTTACGTTGAAGTTCTTCGGGGTTTTAAAGGCTTGATCCATTGAGCTTCAAGGATTTGAGGTTTGTTGAAGTTTATGGAGGCTTTTTTTAGCTTAATTCCAATAGAACTTCAAAGAACTTATTTGAATGTTCTTCGTGTGTTCTTGAGGCAGAATTTCTCCAAAACTTTGACGTCTTAGAAAAATTGTCTCAAATGAGAGGAGGTATGTCCTCTATTTATAGTGGTTTCAAAGGATAAGTCCCACTTGGGATTGACTTCCTTGTAGATAATTATCTCTATTTTTATTTATTTATTTTAATAGAGATAATGACTAACTATTATCATTCCAATTTAATTGAGATATTTATCTCTATTTAATTAGAATAATTATCATCAAGATATTTATCTCTATTTAATTAGGATAAATATCATCTTAAATGACACATGTCAACACTTGATTTATCTAATTTAATGACATATTAGTTTAAATTTTGTCACTAAATTTTGATGTGGCATTTTATGATTGGCTTAAAATTTTGCCTCCTACACCATCATCAACCTACCCAATGACCATCATCAAGCCACACAACAAAAATCCAAAGATCCAATCACCATCATCAAGCCACCATCATCAACCTACCCAAATCCAAAGATCCAAAAACCCATTTATCAAAAACCCAAAACCCACTAGAAACAAAGGAAAATCATCAAGCCACACAACAAAAATCCAAAGATCCAATCACCATCATCAAGCCACCATCATCAACCTACCCAAATCCAAAGATCCAAAAACCCATTTATCAAAAACCCAAAACCCACTAGAAACAAAGGAAAATCATCAAGCCACACAACAAAAATCCAAAGATCCAATCACCATCATCAAGCCACCATCATCAACCTACCCAAATCCAAAGATCCAAAAACCCATTTATCAAAATCCCAAAACCCACTAGAAACAAAGGAAAACTATCGGCGGTAAAAGTCAGATAAAGTGAGGGATGGAGTTGACAGTGAAGCTTGAGTTAGAGACTGAGAAACAGAGAGAGAGTTTAGAGAGAGTGAGGGATGGAGAGAGTGTTTAGAAAGAGTGAGGGAGTGAATAGAATAAGAGAGAAAAAAATAATAAAATATTAAATGCAAATGTTATAGTAATTATGCATATATGCACGGTTACTGTAACAATTGTACATTTATGCACAATTTTACATCTACTAATGTGGGTGTTTTTTTGGTCAAAATGTGTAAAATAAATAGTTTTTTTTTTTTTTTTTTTTTTTTTTACATTTTGTAAGATTTTACATCCATTGATGTAGATGCTCTTAAGGTAGCAAATGCTTATTGGTTCGTATTTGGGTCCATCTCTTACATGATTTTTTTACTTACCAATAAGCACTCATCACATCAGTAATTTGTAAAAAAAAATTGTAACTCTTACATTTTCCTCATTTTAAAGACCAAATCTAAAACAAAATATAGAAGCCCAAAAATATTAATCCAACAACAAAAATACCAACACTAATGCACCGAATCGCATCAAAATTACCAATAGTAAAGCTAAAAAAAAATTAAGCCTAATCTACCTGTAAGGACACAATTTGGTTCCTAAGACCAAAAGGTAAAAGGATCTAGGCCCAAAGAGCCCAATACAATGAATTTGTAGAGAGTAAGTTAGAAAACTAGGCTCTAATGAGTTGGGTAACAATTATAATGGATCTAGATGACAATAAAGTAAAGATAGACTGGTTTTATCTAAATAAAATCGTCATCGACACAATTTGAGGAAATAAGTTCTTGTATATATCTCTTGAATTTGATTACAAACACAATTCTTATTGCTACAGTCTTCTTCTTTTCATTCTCCGATCCTTTTACCTTAGGGTCTTCTTTCTATTTTATACTATCTTCCTCCTTTTATCTCTACCCTTCACGTGTAGATTAGATTGCTGGTATTGATCCTTGTCCCATCAACACCTTCATGAAGTCTTTGGGGAGTAGCTGTAAGGTTGAAAATTACTGTTCAGGTATCACTTTTGCATTAATGCGGCTAGAGAGTTAGCTATTGAGCATTCCATGCGGTGGTAGCAGTTTTCTTTTAGATATTATATGGTTTTCCTCTGTCTTGTGCTTCTAGGATGCTTATCCTTATCAATATAACCTCTTGGAACGTTGCCTTGGATGGTAGACCGCACCTTCGGACCTCTGCTTTGCTCAGCCGAGGATGCATTCATACTCGGACCACCTTTTTGGACTCTTGTGACCAAACCTCACATCTTCATTCACTAACACGGATTCCTATGACAATGTTTTACCCATCCTCGGACTACTTAATGTCCTCGGATTGAGCCCCCGGCCCAATATATACACAGATACATACTACTAGGCCTATCACCCCTACACTACCAATTTTACTAAAAATAAACATACCCTTTAAAAATTTAAAAATAAATATACCCTTTAAAAATTTTAGACGACTAGCTGCTAAGTAATAGAGTCGGAGCCCAAATGCACACAACTAGCAAACCGCCCCTAATTCTAATTTGTAGCTCATTCCTGCGAATATGATGCAATTGAGGTCAGGCCCGCTGATTTAACCACGGGGTAGGCTTTCCTTTTTTTTTTTTTTTGATAAGAGCAGGCTTTCCTGTTTAAAAAGACATGGGTTTGAAAATTTAATTTAAAGGCTGTAGCCCAATCAAATTTCAACAGACAATGAATTGCTTTATAGTTTATAGAGGAGGGATGAGAGGTACGGCCTTTCCACCAGTGTCTTTCCTCTCACCCAAATTTAAATAAAAAACTATCTCTCAAAAAAATAAATAAATAAATAAAAAACTTTTTAACAAAATATATTATTATTGTTATTTTTTTTAATAGAATTTTAACTTACAATGTAGGCATAAATTGAACTATATATTTCTTATTTAACTATCAAAAACTTTATCATTTTAGTTAATTGGAACTTACTTATTATTATTTTTACTTATATACCTCTTCAAATTTGCTTTTGATTTTCTATTTTTCTCTATTTTATTTTTTTTCTTTCTTTTAATCTATTTATCCACCTATCCTTTACTTCCCAAAATCATCCAATGGATCACTAGGCCAAGAACTGGCAGTTCCCTTTTAGGACGTTGAGCAATGGCAAAAAAATTGGATTTTCTTTTTTTTCAAAATAACACCGATTTTTAAGCAATTTTGTTAGTTAGCATTGTTTCTAAACTATTTAGCAAACTAACATCTCGAAGCTAAGGGACTCGAGTTCACTGTAGCAAATCGAGTATCACAGACTCAATTGCTATTAAAATTCACATAGAATTCGACTATTAAACACTCGATTTCCACAAAAGAAATCCAAGAAACCTCAATCTCTTCTTCTTCCTCTGGAAAAAAAAAATCCACGACAACCAAAGAAACAACAAACTTAGTTGGTGAAACATTGAAAACAAGAGATCAAAACACTGAAAACAGAAACCACAGACCCAACGGTGAACCCATGAACCCAGTGGCGAACCCACGAACTAGCAAACCTAGGCGATGAACCCAAGCGACAAAACGCAAAACCCACGAACTCAGGTGGCGAACCCACGAACCCAGATGTAGAAACCCACAAACCCAAGCTCAGACTGAACCCACGAATGTGTGATTCCTCAGGCGAAGGTCGTTTTCCTCTATTTTTCTATTTTTTATTTGTGTAGACCAAGAACTTGAGTATCTAATACTTGAGTTTCACTACTCGATTTGTTACAATGAGCTTGAGTTTACAAGACTCGAGATGTTAGTTTCCTAAATAGTTTGAAAATGATGCTAGCTAACAAAATTGTTTGAAAATGGATGTTATTTTGAATGAAATCCAAAAAAATCACTCTAAAGTCCAAACTCTTCAAGAAAACCACATTAAAAAAAGAAAAAAGAAAAAAAGAATACAACCAAGTCAACTAAACCAAACCTTGGAGAGTAAATGAAACTTTGCATCTCAAAGCCGTGAAAGACAAAGAATTGTACTGATTAAAAGAAATGGAGGGTTGGATTTGGAAGTGAAATCTCAATTTTGGAGGGATGGATGATTGCCTATGATTTTAAATCCAAAATTAATTTTTATCCTCTGTTGGAGAGATGCTTAATGACGGAGTAGTGTCGTAAGGCAATAAATGAGCCAAGCCGAGTTTAATAAATAGAACCAAGTCAACCAAACCAAACCTTGGGGAGTAAATGCAACTCAGCATCTCAGAGCCAAGAAAGACGAAGAATTGTACTGACTAAAAGAAATGGAGGGTTGGATATGGAAGTTAAATCTCAAGGGATCAGTGGATTGTTGCCTATGATTTCTAATCAAAAATTAATTTTTATCCTCCATTGAAGAGTTGCTTGATGATTGAGTAGTGCCATAGGGCTATAAATGAGCTGAGTCAAGTTTAATAGATATATCCAAGTCAACCAAACCAAACTAGAGAGTAAATGCAACTTAGCATCATAGAGCCAAGAAAGACGAAGAATTGTACTAACTAAAAGAAATGGAGGGTTGGATATGGAAGTCAATCTCAATTTTGGAGGGATGGATGGTTGCCTATGATTTCTATTCCAAAATTAATTTTTATTCTCCGTTGAAGAGTTGCCTGACAATGGAGTAGTGCAGGGCTATAAATGAGCCGAGTCGAGTTTTAAAAGCTTTGGATTTTTTATTAATTAATTTTATTTTGAACACAAAAGAATTCAAGTTCATTATCAAATTAGATTATATGTTCAATTCTGATTCTTTTTCCTCTTTTTATTTTTTTTTTTAAATTTTCAATTAAAAATTTTTTTTTGGGGTCAAACAAACTTAAACTTGTACATGTTGGGAATAATAACCAAAGTAATAAAATAAGAATAATGATAACACAAAAGACAAATAGAAAAGGTAACTTGGAGGTACAAAATTGTTATTCTTAGACAATATTTGCCCTCACATTATTGTTGCTAAAGGGTTATCACAAATTTGTCCTCAGGATACAATTAAGTTGTTGGATTTTATAGACAGCAATTCTGGAGAATAACTGCAGGATTTCTTGTGTTTCTCTCTAGTTTAGGATTTCAAGTGAACATAAGCTTCTATTTATACCCATAGGGTTATATTTCATCAAAATGCACATACGAAGAGTCAAGATGTTTCATAAAACCATTCACAAGGCTTGAAACATTTCCAAACTTTCAGAATAGTCACCAAAAAATTCTGCAGAAAATTCAGTTTTATGAGTTTCAATTGGTCGAGAGTTCCTTTCGACCGATCGAACAAGAATCGAATAGCGATCGAATCATCTAGAAAGTCCAGGATTATTTTCTTACTATTTCGATCGATCGAACAAAAGCTTTAACCGATCGAAAATACTGAATTTCGAATTTTCACTTCGAAAATTTCAGAACTTGAATTTTCGCTTTATTGATTTTATGAAAAAATACTCTCCAAACTCAAATAGTATTATTACAACATATCCATGTACAACAATCCCCAAACTCAAATAGTATTATTACAAAAATACTCTCCAAACTCAAATAGTATATATACAACAATCCCCCACTAGGTTGTAATAATATATTTCTCACTTGAATGATATTCTATCATGCATAATGGAAGGTGTCTTTCAACTCAAACCTCCCCTTAGTGTAATTGCTCAAGAAATTAATAGAGTTAATGGTGACTTGGTGCTTAAACTAAAACTCTTATGTGTTGAAATCAGAAATAACACACACATGAAAACATTCACAACACATTTAAAAATCCACTGTTGTTAGCATTATTATAGCCTTGTGCTCTTCTTGATTTAGTGAACATTTAGAAGGGAAAAACCTTTACTCTTGCTAGAAGTGGCACCACTTCTATGTTCACAAAGGTGAAGTTCCTTCTTTGTCTCTGTTACATAGACATTTATTCATTATGAACTTTATTAAGATTGTAAAACTCATCCTCAATTACATTGTAACAATTTGCACTAATCCATCCTGAATGAGACACAAAATTAGTGCTCTTACTAACCACGTATCAAGGTGTAGACACTCGATTTTGCACTTATGATTTAATCAAAGAAGATGACTAGAATCACCATCCATGTACCCAAAAAATCATGATTGCATTACATGCATTAATTCATTCATTACATGTCATAAAAATGATCTCGAGACTCTAATGGTCACAATGGTGTGTTCGGTTTCCAAATCGGACAGTCGGCTCGAAAGATATCACATGATCAAGTTTGCACGGTCAACATGCATTGTGTCTAGGTAGAGTCAACCAAGCATGATTGATTTAAATTAATTCTAATTGGTTAACCAATTAAAATTAATTAAATAATTTTGTGATTGGTTGACAATTAGTGTCTAAAATAGGATTGCTTGCATAGGAATAAAAGGGATAATTGGATAACGATAAAATTGTGGATAATTTGAACTTTATCAAGATTTATTTTAGAGTATTTATCTACAAGATAATTGTTCCTGAAAAGACCTGAATTATCTAAGAAAGAGATAAAAATCTTAGAATACGGATTGAAAACACGTCTAAGTGCGAGGATCGGCTCAAGGAAACCTAAAAAAGGAGTCCAAAACACACCTGAACATGAAAGTGCGATTAGCACCGAAGAGTACCATTTGAAACTTTTGGAGTGCTGATTGGCACTTTAAAAGTGCCGAATTGCACTCTTTTGGGCTTTGGCCCAATTCTCTTCTAGTGCCGATAAGGCACACTCTCTTCGACTTTTTTCGTAAAAAGATGCATCTCGATTCACATTTCACCCGTCGTTGCTTATTTTTTAAGCATTCTAGTCTCTATAAATAGGGACTGAATCTCAAAATTTTAGCACATTCTTTTTACGCTCTAAGAGCGACACCTTTTTACACTTTCAAATTTCTCATCCCTCTTTTTTGGTATTCTCTCTTAAACTAGGGTTTTTAGGTTTCAAAGATAATTGCATAAATTTCTTTGAACCCTAAAACATCCTCTCAAGAAGAAGAAGTGCTCCATGCAAGAGGTTGTTTCTGATTACCCTTTTATTTTCTTTATGCTTCTCTTATAGTGATGATGCATATTTGGATTTTTTTTTTTAGTTTAGTTATTTAAAGTTTTCATACCATGAATTATTGATTTATTTTGTCAAAACATGTTCTAAATTCTTTTATTATTGTTGTGATCTCTTTCTTATTTTCAAAAATTTGCATGTAAATAATTTTTTTCCTTGACTCAAAAATGGATCTACATCTTCGTTAGATGTAGATTTGAATATTTCTTGACTCAAAAATGGATCTTCATTTTCATTAGATGTAGATCTGAATTTTTCTTAAAATAAAAACGGGCATTCTAGCATTTTACCCTTATTTTTTAAAACATTTAGCAATATGTGCCTATTTTGAAACTATTTAAGTTTATGCCCTTGTTTTGAAACTTGATTTTAATAAAATCGAGTTTCGATTGGTTTAAAATCGAGTTATGCCCGATCAAACTTAAAAGGAAAAAAAAAAAAAAAAACTTGCATGGAACTCGAGTTTATGGAACTTGAGTTCCATACCTATATTTGCGTTCAGGGAGACCTATAGTGGCATTTTAAATGGAACTTGAGCTCCATGAACTTGAGTTCCATGCTTTTTTTTTTTTTTTTTAGTTTGATCACCCCAAACCTATAGTTGCGTTCAGGGAGTGCTATAGTGGCATTTTAAATGGAACTCGAGCTTAATGAACTCGAGTTCCATGCAAGTTTTTTATTTTTTATTTTTTATTTTTATTTTTTATTATTATTTATAAGTTTGATTGCCCCATACCTATAGTTGTGTTTAGGGAGTCCTATAGTGGCGTTTTAAATGGAACTCGAGCTTCATGAACTTGAGTTCCATGCAAGTGTTTTTTCAATTTTTTTTTGATCGCCCCATACTCAATTTTTTACAAATCGAGTTTTTCATTGAAACTCGATTTTGAGAAAATCGAGTTTCAAAACAGGGGCATGGACCTAAATAGTTTCAAAACAGTGACATATTGCTAAATTTTTTTTAAAAATAAGGGCAAAATGCTAGAATCCCCAAATAAAACCAAATTTGCATCTTCCTTAGGTATAGATCTGAATTTTTCTTAAAATAAAAACGAATCTAAATTTTTTTTTTTAACATATGCGGATTTTGAACTAAAGAAAAAGATCATGAATGGTTATGTTTGTTGTGTTTGCTTTATCCATGTAGCATAAATTTGTTTATTGAGTGAAATCCTCTTCATAAGAAAAATCTTTTTCATATTTTCTTTACACATATAGAAACAGATCTGATTTTTTTTTTTTTTTAAACATAAATCTGATTTTTTATTATCACAAAACAGATCTGATCTTTTATGAACCAAAACCATTTTTTTCTATGTTCTTAAAAACATATTTGATTTTTTTTTAAACCAAAAGACTTTGTTTTATTTAATAAACATAGATATGAATTTTCTTTCCAAAAACCCTTTTTAAAAAAAAAAAAAAATTTTACATAACAAAAGCAAATTTAATTTTAATTTTAATTTTTATTTTTATATAAACTGAAATCAAATTCTTTTACTCACAACAATAGATCTGATTTAAAAAAAAAAAAAAAAAGAGAGGATACATTGATAAATAAATTTGTGTGATTTGGTTTATTTCACATGTACAACATATCATTCATAGCATGCATAAAAGGGGTATATAGGTCACAAGAGTCTAGAAGACCAGACTCTGTCTGGGCGGGATGGGTGCCTAACACATTTTCATTCCGTAACCTTGCCTTTGAATTTAGGTCTTTGGATAAGTAGATCTAAGCCTTATCTTTATTTTTATTTTGGGTAGTTTGTAACTAGAACAAAAAGCCATGTAATTATTTGGTAGTTTGTAAATAGGACCCAAAGCCATGTAATTTTTCAAAATTTTAAATATGTATTTTTTTTTATTCAATCAATGATAAAGGAACAATTTAGACATGTATTTATATTTAGTTTTTCTTATTTTTTGTATAAAAAAATAAGTGGCGACTTCACGCCACTTACTCAAAAAGAGAGATGCCCTTAAAAGCATCCAAATCCATTTTTTTTTAGAGACACTTTTGTGGTCTCTCACACAAGTCTATAAATTTTGATTCCATGGTGGAGTGAGAAATACACGTTTGTTTCTTTGATGCCCAAGAGATGACACCCCCACCAAGAGTGAATATCCAACCAGACGTGGATTTGTTATCACTCACACTAGTAATCCAACTAGCATCTGAATAACCTTCCAACATAACCAAGAACTCTACCAGTTGCATTCCAGTGATCCACACTTAGATTACTTGTAAAACTAGAAAGTTTGTCCTTTGAAAATGATATGTTTGGTCTTGTATAATGCATAGCATACATCATGCTACCAATAGCACTAGCATACTCGAGCTGTGTTATTGCTCTTCCAGTGTTTTCACCCAACTTTATGATCTGGTCGAAAGGTGTATTTCCTTCCTTTATATTAAGAAATTCAAATCTTTGAAGCACTTTATCAACATAATGAGATTGACACAGCGCAAAGCGCTCACTATGTCTTTTAATTTTGATTCCTAAAATGGTATCTACTTTGTTTAAATCTTTTATTTGAAACATAGAAGAAAGATACTTTTTGGTTTCACATACACTTTTCATATTCGTACCAAATATGAGCATATCATCCACGTTAAGGCATACAATGACTCTATATTCCTTTGTGAATTTGGAATACGTACATTTGTTAGAACTATTGTGCACAAAGCCATCCATCAAAATCATTGAGTCAAATTTCTCATGCCATTGTTTAGGAGCTTGTTTCAAGTCATACAAAGACTTGACTAATTTGCAAACTTTCTTTTCATTTATAGGAAGTACAAAACCCTTAGGTTGTTCCATGTAAACTTCCTCATCGAGATCACCATTTAGGAAAGCTGTCTTAACATTCATTTGATGTACAATCAATTTATATATGGATGCAAATGCTAACAACACATGAATAGACGTGATCCGAGCCACCGGTGCATAGGTATCAAAGTGGTTTATTCCTTCCCTTTGTTTAAAGCCTTTTGCCACTAACCTCACTTTAAAGGTTTGTATTGATCCATTATGAATGTTCAAATAGTGTATAAACCACTATGAACGTTTAGACGCCCAATTTACAAATTATCAATTCAAGCTTTATATCAAACAATATATGTGCAAAAAATGATTATAAGCTTATACCAGAATTGATAAACAATCTAAACCAAATAAAATCACATCCACAGCGGAAATTCAATGGAAAAGATTAAGAGAAGAGAGATGCAAACACAAGGACAACACAATGATGTGTTATCGAAGAGGAAACCGAAGCCCTCGGCATAAAACCTCTTTGCTGCCCTCTAAGCGGTCAATAATCCACTAAAGAATGAAGTTGGGATACGTGAACAGTAGAAGACTCTCTAATCCTAATCTACCCAGTGTACCTAAGCCCTCCAAACTTCTTGCTCCAACGAGGTTGCGCCGAACCTTTATCTTCTTTAGCTTACAGGATTCCACTATAGCCCATAGCATCAACCAATAACCATTGATCCCTTCCTAACTGCTTCCCAAAGCACCAAATAGCCTTCTCATAGATGTGGGTATGGTGAGAAAAGGATTTGGGTAAGAACCTCTTAAGGATGTAACAATGGAAAGGATGAGAGTAGAGGAATTTGAAGAGTCTCAATGTAAAGATTGTGGATGAATCAATCTTGTTTTTCTCTAGGGTTTCTCTCTCAAAATTCTCTCTGGAAGCTCTCTACATTTCGTGGGTATAAGGGGTATTTATACTGGGGTGAGAAAGGAATGCGAAGAGTCAGTTTTTCTCAAATAGGGTGGTTTGGCGACTTGGCCTCGCGACTAGACTGAGTCGCGAGTTCAAGTCACGAGCTAATGGCCTGGCCAGCTTGGGATTTTTGTCCTGTAATGCAACAGCTGGCATGACGCTTCAGCTTCTTCGCATGCTTGGCACGTGACCATCTTTTGGCGGCTTGCAAGCTGCGAGATACTCGCTAGATCCAGCCACTAGTCCTTGCATCACTGCACAATCTTAAGCATTTTTTCACGCTCTCTCACACACTACCCTTACATGAATTCCACCTAAATACAGGGTTACTAATTGCTAAATTACAAGCAAATTTGGCACAGAATAAAGCCAACACAATGGTTGATTAAATTCAACCTTACAATCTCCCTCTTTGGCTATTCCGTGACAAAACCCTACAACAAACTCTAGACTTAATGCGTGAGATGGGAACGGTTGATCAAAACTCACTCACTCCTAACTTTAGAATTTGTGAAGCTCTTGAACCATAAGAACAAGTATCTCCTGAAACACAACAACACAATACGATTATTGTATGCAGAAAACTTGTAATGCATATGGAGCAAGCACAATGCGATCAAGCAGAATGATAATAAGTAATAAACCAAAGCTTGACCAAAAACGAACAATCATTATAAAAAGTGATCACAATGCTCATTCACACATGAAATGAACATTCGGACATGCAAGCTAATAAGCTCAATTGTAAAGTATCATTTGCATGTCCAACACTCAACCAATGCAACAACACTAGGAAATTGCATTAAGGATATAAAATCCAACCAAGGGCACAAGAGTGATGTACTTAAAGAAAATGCATGACATTTAACAACAAGTACTAAAACTACAAAGTATGGGTACATGAACCTTAAAAGCTTACAAAAGCAACAGGTACAAACCTAAACACAAACTGAATAACATCTTATGGATAAATAACCAATGTACCAAGAAGTTTAACCAAAGTATTAGAGTCATATCCTCAGAAGAGTTTATAAAAGCAGTAAGTAAATAGCTATAAACAGTATATGCAACAAAAATGTTAGATTATCCAAAAGTATGTGTGATATGAACTTCACCAAAAATTGTGATGAAAGTCGATAACAATGATGGTTTGGAACCCTAAGATCGTGTAGACAAGATTTGTTGAGCCTTGACTCGTCACCTAACCAGATGAAAACCAAGACTACGATAAAATTGAAACGCCACACCAAGAATTCCTAAGAATCTCTCAATAATCAAAGGTGATAAGTTTGGTTGTTTGAACGCCACAAGATTAACTTGATAAGTTCAAGAGTTCTTTTAAGAACCAAGAAGATCACAAGACTCACAAGAAGAATAATTTTCTGAATACCAATCTGTCTTCTTTTCAAATTCGTACTACCAGATTTATACTTGGAACAACCCTCCAAGAATAGGTAAAAATCATAATTACAACTTCGAAAAAAACACTAAACATTAATCTAATCAAGTTCCCATGTTTTTTAGTTGTCTAGGACTTCTAAAGGCAGTCAAAATTAGCTGAATGACTAGATTTAACGTGCCCATCGAATACCAAGACATCTTCCTATTTAATATCCTTGGAACTTAACAAATTCACACCCTTTTATGGTCAGACCATGCTGGTTCATGCATTAGCCTCTTCGATTGCTTTGATGACATGCACTAAGCCTTGATTATTATTTGAGCCCATCTTGGTCTTTTTAGAATCAGCCCATTTCTCATGGACTAGCCTATTTAGTGCTTCCTTGAAACTTTTGGCTCTAAGTCTTGTAATTGGGCCACTAGAAAATGACAAAGGGTCCTGTGCAAATTCAGCTCCATTTCCACTTGTATAATCAGCATGTCTAGCTCCTTGGTGTGCATCAATGTGTATATGCAGCAACTTCCTCTTCTTGAGAACACAACTCCCCCTATCAGTATGCACACCATTCTTGTGTTGTTCTCCCCCTTACTGTATGCTGTTTCTCCCTCTTTTGGCACAAATAGCTAGAGGCTTTCTTCGATCTTTTGCTGAATAGCATCTAGTTGTGTCTCAATGGTTATGAGATGCATTTGAACTTGGTTGTTGGTGGAGTAGATGAGCCGTTCTAAATTGGAAATCCATTGATACATATTTTCAAACAAAGAACTCAACTTGTCTGCTGAGGAAGTGGAAGGTGCAGGTTGAGTGCTAGATGTTGGCATCTCAAACGGAATAGGGGAAACAGTCTTGGTATGTACAGGTGTAGCTGTGTCATGGCTTGTTGGAGTGGCATGAGTGAGTTCCTCACTCTTAGGTGTTTTAGAGAAGTGACTCTTGCTTGCTTGAAGAGTTACTTGTTAGGTTTTGTATCTAATACAAAAACACACGCAGCAGAAGCAACAAATAACAACGGATCTACTTCAAATCATGAAAGATAAACATGTAACCATGAATTCTAGAATAAAGAATAGAAAGCGTACCTTGGTGCAGTGAATTTCAAAACCAAACTTGAGAATACCTTTAATCTTTATCTCAATTCCACATGGTGTCCAAGATGTGTGGTCTCTCAATCAATCCTTTTGTACATAAACTCTCAAAGAAAAATCTTTCTCTTTCTCCTTGTGGAGAAAAACTGATTTCTTTTTCTTTTCATCTTACGTACGTTAAAACCATTCTCATAGTTTCTTTATTTAATAACACTTATTAAATAATGACTGATTTCTAATTGGGTTAGCCTTTTGGGCCTACCCAATTGGGTTTTAGTTTGTGGCTTGAGATAGGACCAAAGGGACCAATAAGACACTAGCTCCAATGGGCCTTGGGCTTTTCCGTCAACTCTTGACAAGTCCAAAGTTACCATTAATTATATTCAATACCACTATAAGAATATAATTGCACTCTAAGCCTTATCTATAAATTATATCCCAAAACTTTATTATACATTCAACCCCTTCATAAAATATTCGTAGTAATACAAAGTCATTAATATTGACTGCCACTTTGAAGATTACTACATCTTAATCCTTGAGTACCTGGTTTAATCCTTTTTGTTATTCATTATATATTTATGAAATCCAATTCCATAAATATATACCTTAGTAACACTTTACTAAAGTGGTTGTGCCCAACACTCTGAATAACCAAACCCATTAAACTTATCTCAAGGGAATATTTTATATCTCCGTTAAGAGATTATGAATTCCATCTTGAGAATATATGTTCCATCAACACTAAATGCGGCTACCCAACATACTGAGGTTTTGACCATAACTTATAGATCTCACTCCTGATATATCAAAGCAACCTACATCTCATGATCAGGTCCATTATCCTCTCAGGATTTAGAGTTGATGTAAATAGAAGTCGTAAGCTTTATTATTCATTTGACAGTCTTTAGGAGAATAATAAATCTCATAGCGGTCCAGTTCAATATGTCTTAACTCTTAAAACATATCAACATACCAACTAGAAGTCTCCACTTCCATGATCAAGACAAAATCATCTTAGTTGATATGTTATAGTCTTCGTAGATGAAATGTCCAATTTCATCACCGACTACGAACTAAAGTTCTGAGTTTACAAAGAACTTGTGATTTATATATTTCTGTGAGTTTTCACATAAATCACATATTATGCATCTCATGGACTAAAATAATGTCCCATTAGTTCATAAATGGTCTCATACAATTAAACAACTTAATTATTCATGACATGCCAATAAATTGGATTTTAGGGCACAAACCCTAACATTACTATGGATATTGGTTGAGGACGTGACACAATTTTTCCATCTGTTGGTGGACTGACACCTTCACTCAACATAATCTTCATGATGAGGCTACAAAATAGAAGACTTGTTCGGGTTGCTGATTTAGCTGCTGCTTTCCCAATAATTTGAAAGATGTGGGCACATATGTCAATCGGAACTTTGGTAATGAGATCACATAGAAATTGTGCTCTTCCAAGATTGATGAAAGCAGTGTTAGACAATGGGTAGAGGTTGGAGAACATGATCAGTTTTAGAGTCATCAGTTCAGGCGTAAACTATGCAATGCCTATAGATGAACCTTTGCTTCTAACTTCATGATTTGATCCAAGAACTTGAAGAATTTCTTGTAACATAGGCTGCCTATCATCATATGGAGTGAGATCCACATTTGCTGGTCTGGTGATGTGGAGAACCTTTGCAATGTAGTCTACATTGATGGAGAATTCTTTTCCTCTTACCAAACATTTCAACTCTACTCCAGTGTATCTAGCATTAGAGTAGAATTCCTTAACTAGCTCATCAACCAGGTCCACGAAATTCCCGAACAGATCAACCCAATCTCTCACTTCAAAGATCCTAGGGATAAATGTTGTTCCTAAGGTATCTGTAAGGTTGAATTTAATCAACCATTTTGTTGGCTTTATTCCGTGCCAATTTGCTTATATTTTAGCACTTAGAAACCTTGTATTTAGGTGGGATTCATGTAAGGGTAGTGAATGAGAGAGTGTGAAGAATTACTTAAGAAAGTGCAAGAATGCAGGGCTTTGCGGTTGGGACTCGCGGGTGACTCGCGACTGGTAAGCTGCCAAATTCAGCATATGAGTGAAGCGTGCGAGAAGATGAACAGTCGCACTAGCTAGAGCACTACAGGACAAAAAGTCCAACCTGGCCGTTCTGTTAGCTCGCGGCTTGAACTCGCGACTTAGCCAAGTCACGAGGCCAAGCCACCAACCAGCTCTGTTTTGAAAAACTTGACTCTTTGCATTCCTATTTCACCTTAGTATAAATACCACTTAAACCCACGAAATGTAGAGAGTTTTGAGAGAGAATTTTGAGAGAGAAACCCTAGAGAAAAACAAGATTGCCTCATCCACAATCTTCATCTAAGAGACTCTTCAAATTCCTCTATTCTCTTCCTCTCCATTGACACATCCTTGAGAGGTTCTTGACCAAATTCTTTTCTCACCATACCCACGTCTGTGAGAAGGTTCTTTTGGTGCTAAGGGAAGCAGTTTCTAAGGGAAGCAATTTGGAAGGGACCAATGGTTATTGGTTGATGCTATGGTCTATAGCAGAATTCGGTAAGTTAGAGAAGAAAAAGGTTCGGCCCAACCTCGTTGGAGCAAGAAGCTTGGAGGGCGTAGGTACCTAGGTAGATTAGGCTTGAAGGGTCTATTGCTGTTCATGTATCCCAACTACATTTTCTAGTGGATTATTGACTGCTTGGAGGGTGGTAGAGAGGCTTTACGCCGAGGGCTTCGGTTTCCTCTTCGATAACACATCGTGTGTTATCCTTGTATTTGCATCTCTCTTCCATTTATCTTTACCATTTTATTACTACTGTGGTTGTGATTATTTATGGTTTAGATTGTTTAGCAATTCTGTTATAAGCTTGTTATCATTTTCCGCACATATATTGCTTTATATAAAGCTTGAATTGGTAATTTGTTATTTGGGGGTCTAAATGTTCATAGTGTTTTGAATGCTATTTGAACTTTCAGTATCAAAATGTACTACTTGTTCCACAATAGTAGGAGCATCTATGAAAATATCTAAGGAAGTCTGTGAGTCCATAGGAGTCCTGAATCTCTCATTGATTGAGTCGAACGACGAGTTCGCTTAGCAACAGGAGATAGAACATCAACTACAATGTCTTTTCCTTTAGAGGAACGTCGTGACATTTGTAGAAGAGAAGACACACTACAGAGAACCAAGAACAAAAACCCAAGACACATACATCAACTTGATTAGCTTCAGGTTAGTCAAAATTTGAATAAGCATTGGTATTCAAAGATAGATTTCACTCAATCATATATCATGACCAAAGGCAGTACCAAGAAAAACATCAGCAACATTGATGCATAGTGAATTCGAAAAAGTAACCGATGATTAAGAATGATGATTGTATAGGTACAATCCAGAAGAAAGTGATCATTGAACATCACACATACACAAATAACTGTCATTGTGACACTATACCATGAGCATGATATGTGCAGAACAGCACAATCAAGAAGCACAACTCAAAGCACAAACTCTAACCAGAGAAACTAAAGCATGGTACCAATCATATTTAGTATCCTAAAAACAAGAGTAACTAAACCCAAACTCACAGACATAAACCCAGCCAATGTCCGAAACCATAAATATCTCACATCAAAACTACAACATACAGATCCAAGCAACCAAGGTTATAATTATGAAGAACTTAAAGAAAATGAGAAAAAACTCATACCTTTTTCTTGAAGATTGGTGGTTGAAATGATGCAAAGATGGAGGTTTTTGAGAGTGATGGTGAGTTTGTGAGAGAGTTGAAATGGGGAAGACAATGAACAGTCATAAAAATTTAAGGGAAAAACTGAAATGTTTTAAAACTGCCCAATTTGCACAAAACACGCGTTTTTCGTGACTGGATCAAGTTGCGTGCAAGTCGCCAAGGCCAGCTGCCAGAACACTTAAAATAAAAACTTTGAAAATTTCTCTAAATGTTTTTTGTGATTGGAAGGTCTACCCGTGAGAAAGTCGCAAGGTAAACCGCGAAAATCTTTTTGTAACTCTCGTGACTGAACCTTCCACCCGTAAACAAGTCGCCACAGTGAGCCGTGAGAAATATAAAAACCCAAATTTTGAAAAATATTCTCAGTATTTTTCACGACTGGGACATTGACTTGCTAGTGAGTCGCGAAAAATCTCTGTATGGGCTTGCGACTGGGGCATGCGACTAGACCAACCTGCGATTGAGTCGCCAAAATAGGGCACCACTGTTTTTGAATTTTTGAAAATTTTTGTAAAAGCAAAATACTTTCCAAAAACAAACTAAAAAACTCAAAAATCTTTTTGTGTTTGATCAACAAAGATTGAGCATGTAAAAACATATTTAAACAAGTACAATCATACAAAAGAATATGGCATTCATTGAACATAGACATGTGTGATGTGTGTGGATATCAAAAATGAGATAGTCCTTAGTCTAATGTGAAGTTTCAATGATCAATTCAATCAAGACACACACAATTAGTACTAGATAATGTGACCCATCTCAATTATAGAAATATGCATATATGACCTCCCACATAAACTTGAGTACAATATCTTTAAAGCATTTCATTTGGCTCCATGTTCAACATATCATTTGATCTTTTTGAATCAACACATCTCATTATGAGGTCGATGCCTGAAATTTTTGATATTTCACTTTGATGAGTTAGCCTTTGGCTTTTTGGGCATCATACATTTTAATTTTTGGATGCTTTCCCTTTTTCCTAGTAAAATACTAGTATGTGCGATAGATTTTTGCAGCTTAATATCTCTTTTCATTTGGAGTTTACATTTGGTGAGCTCTTTAAGTAAAAGCAATAAAACAAAGTAGTGGAAAGATATATAGGCACAAGTCTATGCATGTCTCAAGATCAACAAAACCATTCACTGATCATTCATGATAGGATTGAAGATCTATTTACAACAGTCACATAAATTTCAAGATTTCTCCCACAATGATATGAGTGCATAGGAAACAAGCTAAGCTCGTAGATGCACAAAGCTATTAGTACAAAGGTATAAGGCAAAACATATTTTGAGACACAACTTAACAAAGTCAATTAAACTTTTTGGATTTTCTACTTTTTATGTGTTTTTGGATTTTTGACATAAAAGCAAGAAAAGATTAATCAAAAGCAGCAATGTAAAAACATTTTAAAAAAGAAATAAGTAAACAACTAACCAAATTTCAACAAAAAGCACACAACCAAGCATATACACAAAGCATAGGAAGAATTAATGCATGGACATGTTGTAATGCTTTTGCATGAGTACCCCTCTTCGCCCACACGTCATGTGTGTTTGGGGTGATATCCCTATAGGATTAGGTATGAGAGTTAGGATTCTCAAACCTTCTATTGAAGCTTTCCAAGCAAGTGGTGAATGCACCAATCATCTTCATCACGTCCATCACACCGAGATCGTCCTTTCGACCTCTTGATGACTCAACAGTCCAAGTCCTCTTGTCATTTCTTGGTCTTCTTGACCTTTGATCAGTTGCATTCTTCAATGCTCTAAGCTTATGACAGTTTGGTTTTGTGTGTCCTTAAAGTCCACAATGATGGCAAAAGTGGTTCATTCTCGGACCTCTTTGTGATTTTGGAAGAGATTTCCCTCTAACTTCAGGTTTGATCACTGATTGATTACGGGGCTTGTTTAACACCTTTTGGTCAGCCATGTTCTTCCTCTTTTCATCCCCTACTATCTTAGGTTTAGAGGCAGCCACTACAAGTTCTTTGGCTTGCACAGACTTCACTTCTTTAGTGATTTTGACAGCTGAACTGCTTTCTCCAGTATATCCCAACCCGGATTTGTATGAGAATTGTTTTTGAGAGGAAATGACATCATCTAGTTTCTTGGTGGAGACTTTCTCTACCTTGGCATTTGCTTGAACTACCTCAATCTCAAGAAACTTTATCTTCGAATAGGCTTCAGTCAGCTTTCCATTTAGCGTCTCTATTTCATACTTTGCCTCCTTATGTTCAACCAAGAGGCTTCTATAGTTCTCATATGCCTTCTTCATCTTTTTCACAGCTACCTTGGCCACATGTGCATATTCTCTTGATTTCTCAAGGAGTGAACTGAAGTTTTCTTGAAGACCCCCTATGCTCTCATCTTATTCGCCATCTAATTCTTTGACAATTCTCATTGATTCCTCATCACTATGCTCCCCAAGCTCTTGTACAAGCAAATTCAAGTCCTCCGAAGACTTAACATGAGCAATGGTCATAAAAACGGAGTAATTCCCTTCTCCATCACAGCTTTCCTCAGAATCAGAATTGGATGAATCTGAGTCACTAAGAATTGTGGCATACGCCTTGCCCTTTGATTTCAAATAATTGGGACATTCATTCTTGAAGTGTTCATGCCCGTTGCACTCGAAACAAGTGATTCCTTGTATAGATTGGGATTCCTTTCCATCTTTTTTTTTTTTTGAATTCCTTTTTCTCCCTTCTTGAACTTTGGAATTTCCTTTTATCACCAAATTTTCCATTGTTCTTGAATTTCAAGAATTTTTAGAAATTTTTCACAAGGTATGCAACATCTTTATCAACAACATCCTCATCCGATAAGTCATGGACCTCCATTCTTTCATTAATAGTCTTAAAGGCAAGTGATTTGCTCTTCCTTTGTGTGGGCAACGATAGTTCATAGGTCTGAAGTGAGCTAATTAGTTCTTGGACTTTGATATCATCAAGGTCCTTGCTCTCTTCAATCACTGTTACCTTGGCACAGAAGCTCTCCAGCAACGAATGAAGGATTTTCCTCACAACTTTAGAGTCCTCCGTTTTCTCCCCCAAGTTGAACTTGCCGATGACTATTTCATTCAGCATGCTATAGAAAGAGTCAAAGGACTCGTCCTCACTCATTTTCAGCTCCTCGAAACGAGTGGTTAGCATCTGTAGCTTGGTATCCTTCACTTTCTTTGTTCCCTCATACGTGGTCTCTAATATTTGCCATGCTTCCTTGGCAATAGAAATGTGAGATATCCCGTGGAACTCTTCTGGAGACACACCACAAAAAATAGCGTTAAGTGTTTTGCTATTTGCATTAGACGCTGCGAGGGTTGCCTTATCCCATATGGATTTGGCAGCCTCCGGCCTAGTCCATCCAACATCCACCGCATCCCAAACGGTTTCATCAATTGAACACAAAAATGCCCTCATCCTTACTTTCCAAAAGGCATAGTTGCTACCATCAAAATATGGTGGAGCATTTAAAGATTGAGACTGGTCCATCTTAATAGGGGGTCAAGGATCGCACTGAGCTGTTTAAACCACAGAGAATGCAATCACTCTGATACCAATTGAATGTTCAAATAGTGTATAAATCACTATGAACGTTTAGACCCCCAATTTACAAATTATCAATTCAAGCTTTATATCAAACAATGTATGTACGGAAAATGATTATAAGTTTATACCAGAATTGATAAACCATCTAAACCAAATAAAATCACATCCACAGCAGAAATTAAATGACAAAGATTAAGGGAAGAGAGATGCAAACACAAGGACAACACAACGATGTGTTATTGAAGAGGAAACCGAAACCCTAAGCGTAAATCCTCTTCATTGCCCTCCAAGCGGTCAATAATCTACTAAAGAATGAAGTTGGGATACATGAACAACAGAAGACCCTCCAAACCTAATCTACCCAGTGTACTTAAGCCCTCCAAGCTTCTTGCTCCAATGAGGTTGTGCTGAATCTTTGTCTTCTTTAGCTTACTAGATTCTGCTATAGCCCATAGCATCGACCAATAACCATTGGTCCCTTCCTAACTGCTTCCCAAAGCACCAAATAGCATTCTCACAGATGTGGGTATGGTGAGAAAATGATTTGGGTAAGAACCTCTTAAGGATGTAACAATGGAGAGGATGAGAGTAGAGGAATTTGAAGAGTCTCAATGTAAAGATTGTGGATGAATCAATCTTGTTTTTCTCTAGGGTTTCTCTCTCAAAAGTCTCTCTGGAAGCTCTCTACATTTCATGGGTATAAGGGGTATTTATATTGGGGTGAGAAAGGAATGCGAAAAGTCAATTTTTCCCAAACAGGGTGGTCTGGCAACTTGGCCTCACGACTGAACTGAGTCGCGAGTTCAAGTCATGAGCTAATGGCCTGGCCAGCCTGTGACTTTTGTCCTGTAATGCAACAGCTAGCATGACGCTTCAGCTTCTTCGCATGCTTGTCACGTGACCATCTTTTGGCGGCTTGCAAGCTATGAGATACCCGCGAGATCCAGCCACGAGTCCCTGCATCACTGCACAATCTTGAGCATTTCTTCACACTCTCTCACACACTACCCTTACATGAATCCCACCTAAATACAAGGTTACTAATTGCTAAATTACAAGCAAATTTAGTACGGAATAAAACCAACACAATGGTTGATTAAATTCAACCTTACACATTAGTATTATATTTTCTTCTAAATATTCATTTACAACCAATTGGTTTTGAACCCGTAGGTAGATCCACTAGGACCTAAGTATTATTGGATAATATTGAGTCCATTTCATCATTTACAGCTTCTTTCCAAAATGCTGAATCTTTAGAAGCCATAGCTTCTTCAAATGTTTTAGGATCATCCTTTGTGTTAAACACTATGAGTATTTTATTTAAGACCACTTGTCTAATTCCCTCAACAAGAAACAATTGAGCTTGATAAAAAATGAAATCTGGACCAAAGTCCTTTACTTTTCTTATCCTTTGTCTCTTTCTTTGTTCACTTGGTGAACAACTTTTAATCCTTTTAGTACCACTCAATGTAGTATTAGGATTAGAGTTACTTTATTGTGTTTGAATAAGTATCAAAGCATCCATGGAATCTTAATAAATTTATTCTCAATAAACTCAACATCTCTTGATTCCACCATTGTATTAGAGCTTAAGTCTAATAACCTATATGCCTTTGAATTTTCAGCATAACCTATAAATACACTTTTCATAGCTCTTGGTTCTAACTTTATTCTTTTTGGATCAACTACTCTGTAAAAGGCTAAACACCCCCACTTTGATATAATCAAGGTTTGGTTTTCTTCTATTTCATAACTCATATGGAGATTCTTTTATCTTCTTGGAAGGTACTCTATTATGTACATGACATGCTGTAAGCAATGCCTCTCCCTATGAATTAAAAGGAAGTTCTACACTCAAGATCATGGCAGTTACCATGTTTACAAGAGTCCTATTTTTTCATTCAACTAAACCATTTTGTTGGAGTGTATAAGGGGTTGAACTTTGGTGTTTTATACTATGTTCCTCACAAAACGTAGAAAAATCATTAGGAAAATATTCATTACCTCTATCGCTTTGTAGGATCTTTATTTTTCTATCCTTTTGATTTTCTACTTCAGTTTTATAGCGTTTGAACATGTCAAATGATCCATCTTTATTTCTTATTAAATCTAGAGAAATCATCGATGAATGTAACGAAGTATCTTTTACATCCTCTAGTTAATACACCATTCAATTCATATACATCTGAATGTACCAGTTCAAGCATGATAGAATTTCTATTTGACTTAGGAAAATATTTCTTTGTCATTTTTGCTTGAATACAAATTTCACATTTCTTTTCATAAGCATGCTTATATGAAATCATACCATGCTTTGACATTGTTGGGTTAAGATACTTTGATCCCGATTAATTAATTCAATTACCCAAGTTGATTAATTAGATTCAATCGCATACAAAATGTGAAGGCACTAACAAATCTCCAATACTAAATGCAGCGGAAAATAAATTTAACATGGTGATTTGTTGACAAGTGGGGAAAACCTCGCAAGGCAAAAATCTCACCGGATTATTTTATGGTTACCTTTGCCAACAACATTCAAGCGGTTACAAGTATAAAGAATCTTACCAACTACCATTGGCTTATCCCAAAATACCAACTTACAGTTAAACCTCTACTCTAATACTCAATTGGACTTAATCTTGTAGTAGCCTTCTTTCCTTTGATGCACAAAACTCCAATTTGTAACTAACCCTTTGCACGAATACCAATACGTGACTAACTCCTTTGCATGAATCTCAAGCATGTGATTGACTCCAGCAACTTGAACAGATGTTGTTGGTTGCAAAGTTATTCACTTTATTAACAATAAAGATCTAGAAACACTCGGTTACAAAACCCTATGACATACAAACATAGTAGTTTCACACAGGGAAAATAAGTCTCCTGGTTTTTATATTTGTGTATGATGGCCTTTAAAATAAGCCTTATATATGTCTACGGTTGTGAGATAAGAAACCTCAAATAAATATGCAACACTGGGCCGAATTTCAAATCTGGAAATTCTGAAATTGTAATTATCGATAGATCGAGCTACTGTCAAGCTATCTATTGAGCTTCACATTAAGTCTCGATAGCAGACATCTGTCTAGATTTAATGAACAACTTTTCTTCACTTGTTTCTTGGTCCAATCTTCATGTCTTTAATACTTAACTTGAACAACATGTTTCTTGAAGTACTAAACTCATCTTAGATCTGCCTAATTACAAGTAAATTGCATTTTGTCAAAGGATTAGCTATTTACAACAAAATATAACCCTAATAGACATAAACTTCAAGTATTTGAAATAGAAATGTTCTAATCTAGCATGACACAAAAATGAAGAATCAACAATATAAGCATAACTAGAAACTTATTTATTAATATACTTAGTTTGTACATGCCATCAGCAACATATCATTTTCCTACAAATATCCCATTATTGGACAAGATTAACTTATCCGATTCAAGTACAGCTTTTACATCACTCTTACATAATAAATTGGTATATACAAGATTCTTCTTGATATCAGGTACATGAAAAACATTGGTAAAGAACAACATCTTGCCGGAACTCATTTTCACTTCAATGGTGCCTTTTCCAAGAACCTTTGCTTTATTATGGTTGCCCATTAATACTTGTTGTTCTATGGAAGACTCATCATAAGTCTTGAATTGCTCTTTATTGTTGCACACATACTTCATTGCACCCAAATCGAACCACCAATCACAAGGATTTGCATTCACAACCATATGAACTTCAGTGATCATATCAATATGTATGCCACTTACCATAGCAATAATGTCCTTAATGTCATTTGTTTCACTGGCATTGTCTTCTTCATCATTTTTCTTGTTCTTTAAGAGTATACATTCATGAATGTAATGACATTTCTTTCCACAATGGAAATAAGCCCGGTACTTCCTGTCCTTGTTGGGATTCTTGGAGTTATTCTTCTTGAAACCAATCCCACTTTTGTTTACTTTCAAGTGCTTATCGTCTTACTCGAACTCCTACTTTGAACATTGCTCATATTGTTCACATTTACTTTAAAATTGGTGTTAGCCCCATCTTTGACCTGACTTTCCTCTTCAATTTGAAGATGTTGTCCAAATTGTTCAAAAGTGAGATCTTCCGACATATGCAGAAGCTTCTTCCTAAAATTATTTCAACTTGGTGGAAGTTTTGCAATGATTGCATCCAGTTGGAATGATTTAGGAATATTAATTGACAAATTACAGAGTTTATTGACCAATATCTGTAATTTGTGCACTTGATCTAAAACTGAGATATTATCAAGTATTTTATAATCAAAATACTTTTGAATAATAAATTTATTTGTACCTATTTTCTCAGTTTTGTGCTTTAACTCCAATGCATTCCAAATCTCCTTCAATGACTTCATTGATGTGTAGAGATCATAGAGACAATTTGAAAGAGTATTGAGAATGTGCCCTCTGTAAATCAGTTCATCTTCTTCCCATTTCTTTCTTTGTACCTTTATCTTGTCACTGTCTTCATCACTCGTAGTAGGGAAAGGCATCAAATTTGGGTCCAAGACATAAAAGAGTTTCAGTGCAGTAAGTAAGAATTTCATTTTGTCTTTCCATTGAGAAAAATTGGTTCCATCAAGTTGATACAATTTCACCAACTCATGATTCAACATCTTCAACACTGAAACATCACTTGTTCTTTCCATTGTAGGAAATATTGTCTAAGATTGTTGGGAATGATACACAAAATAATAAAGGAAGAACAAGGATAACACAAAAGACAAATAGAAAAAGATAACTTGGAGGCACAAAATTGTTATCCTTAAATAATATTTGCCCTCACATTATTGTTGCTAAAGAGTTAGCGCAAATTTGTCTCAAGATACAACCAAGTTGTTGGGTTATATAGATAGCAATTCTGGAGAATAACCACAGGATTTCTTGTGTTTCTCTCTAACTTCAATTTTGGAGATAACTTCAAGTGAACATAAGTCTCTATTTATACCCATAGGGTGGTTATATTTCATCAAAAAGCATGTATGAAGAGTCAAGACGTTTCATAAAATTGTTCACACGGTTTGAAACCTCTTCAAACTTCAGAGCAGTCACTAAAAAATTATCCAATAAATTCAGTTTTACGAGTTTCGATTGGTCGAGAGTTCCTTTTGATCGATTGAACTTGAATCGAATAGCGATATTCGAGACTCTAGAATTATTTTCTTACCATATTGATCGATCAAACAAAAGTTTCGACTAATCAAAAATACTGAATTTTGAATTTTCACTTAGAAAATTTCAGAACTTGAATTTTCACTTTATTGACTTTATAAAACAATATTCTTCAAACTTAAACATCATTATTACAACCTATCAATGTATATACCTATATACAATAGTACACAATCAAGCTATTTGATTAATTAATTTGTTTTTATATATAATAAATACTACAACTAAAATTGATCAACTTTTACAAATATATACTAAATAATAACAAATTATGGTTAAAATTATATTGTTTGTGTTAATAAAGTAGAATTATTTTCACTTATGAACATAAAAAAAATTATATTCACCAATCTTATATTTTTAAAAATTGGCAATTTATATTTTCCTGCCCTAAACTTTCATCACAATTAAACTTAACCTAATGAACTATCAAAACACATGATCGGCCCCTCCAAAAGTTATAACTCCATTCCAGTGTCCCTCATACATATGTTGTTTGTTTTGCTATGAAGTCTAACTAAACATGGAAGTACATGCACCACACATGACTTCAAAACTCACTGATTGGGTTAGATTCCTTCACTTAAAATTATAAGACAAAAATATCTTTCATCTATGTTTGTTGAGATGAAGCACCCAAATCTAGGAAATTCTTACCTAGTCCCGGACTACAAGGTCACCAAGCTGACCTTGTAGTCCCAGCCAATAAGAACAAAACATGTTGGTGACCTTGTAGTCCCAGCCAATAAGAACAAAACATGTAAGATGAAAATGCTGACATCATTTAAATAGTATAGCTCATCAACAATGGCAAATGTTGGTCTTCTCGTTAACTTTCCCGTTAGCCAGCTATTTTCAACAGTTGTTTCACTAGTTCAAAAGTTTCGAGCCCACCTTAATTTCAAGTTTCAAATTTCAATCCACCCACTTGTTTCTTATATTTCATTTCTCCTTTTCAACATAAAAATGAAAAACACTTTCTTGTAACTCTCTCCCAGCCGACACAGCCATGGTCTCATTGGTTTTTTCACCTTCTTGTAGCTTTTTCATTTTTTGTTTATCACTGAAAACTTAGAAATTCGTCTTTCATGTTTTGTGTTTAATTTTGTAGATCATCAGCATGCACAAGTTCAAGAAAATCCACAAGGTTCAAAAGGTGACAATGAAATCGCACTCTCTAATATCTCTTTCTCTCTCTCTTTCTAAGTTACTGAACTTATATATTAGTTTTAGCCTTTGTTTGATTGCCGAGAAATTGGATGTGAAATCAATTGTAAATGCCTTAATTAACCATTGTTTCCATTGCTATACAATATTTTTTTTCTCCTTTCAAAAGCTCAAAAGTGTGTTATACTCTTACTCAATTAAGTGTTGTTTTACATTTCTATCTATAGTGCTTTGAATCATCAATGAAGTTCTTAGCCTCTATTCGGTTCCAAAGAAAATAGAAGGAAAAACTTGATGCCAAATTTAAGTTGTAATCACCTTTTTCAAGGAATCATAGGTGCTTAAAGGTGATTTTGGAAGGAGCGTTAGTCATATGACCTTGAACACAACTTTCGGCCTGAACACATGACCCTCTGTTTGTAGTAGGTAGGAACAGGGGAAAAGCTTGGGGGTTGTTTATTTCTATTCATAATGTATCCTTGGGAACAAACTTAGCTAACTTGGGACCTTTTTAAGTTTTATACTTTGTTTACTTACACATCAATAAAATTCTATTTGTTATCTAAAAAAATAGGTGCTTAAAGGGTGTATTTGTGGAATATGAGAGTACGAGTTTTGAGAAGCTGCCAAGTGCCAACAAAAGATCAATTTTACTATAATGTAATCATAGCATGAACTTGGAGCCAAATCACCAATTGTACACATGCCATTTTATGACATGGAATTTTAACCTTGAGCGTAATATTGATAATGCAAACTACAAATCACGGTTTTCTACTCCAAAGCCATACTCCAATCTCCATTAACACTAAAACTATAGTTAATACATAACTTTCACTTGGCAATAAGTCAAAATAAATCCAAAGAGAACAAATGTATTCCTCAAAAATAAAATAACAAACAAAAGAAACTTGGTGTCATGATAAATGTCACTTGTCTCCAAGCCAATAATTTGTGCTAGATTTGTGAAGTTCCTAGAGTTCTTGGCTGCATGACATCTTTGGTCTTCCCACCTAGAAACATATAAAAATCATATTAGCATATTGAATGGAACAAAATTGAATACATTAACATTCACAAAAACCATTCTAATTATTTTGTATTGATACAATCACACTTAAAAACCAAATCCCAATTAAAACAATCAATAATGAAGTATACCTTTGGAACTTCTTATCTAGAGACTCTCGGATTTCCCCAACCTTGCTGTTCTACATTGTTGACCATCTTTTGTTAAAAATAAAAATAAAAACCCATTGTACAAAGGAGGTCATCCTTAAGAACAAGAAATAAATAATAAAATTGATAGTGCAAACACACCACAAGAATTTTCAAATCTACCTCTTGTATATAGGGGCTGAACCATGTTGCCCTTTGGGGAGGCCGTGGCCCCTAGAAAAAAAAAAAAAAAAAAGTGTCCACTAGCGTACATAGAAATTTTAATTGGGCCCGCCCAATGATGGACATCCGGTTCCCCCATTTCTGTTCAATTCACACCCAACATGCACTAGTTTCAATTGTAGGCCTCTTTTATCCTCTAATAAAACAAAACATGACCCACTTATATTTAAATACCCAAAGGCACTACCCAACAAAATAACACTTTATCACCCATTCTCAATCTCAAAATCAAAACCCTTTCTTTTGTTATTCTTTTTATTCTCTTCTAGTCTTTTGTGTACATGCCACTACCCATCGGTACCAGCAGCCCCCAAACAAAACAAAACCCTCAGCTCAGCCCTCCTCTTAGACTCAGTCCTCATGATCCCCAAAAAAAAAAAAAACTGACCATTATTTTCTTTCTTCTTGCTTTCTTAAAATAAATCATTCAGGCATTCAACATGTTTCATTTCTAGATTTCAGAATTTAGAACTTCGACCAGTGAGTTTTTAGTTTTCTTTTCTTTCTTTAGCACTACACCTTCATCTCTTTTTAGTGTCATTTTTTTTTTGCTCAACTATCTACACTTAAATATTCATATGCTTTTTAATTTTTCATAGATTTTTAAAGAAATATATGATTGAAGGCATGGGGAGGTTGTTTGTGATGAGTCTTGAAGGGAAGATCTACTAGGCATTGCCACACCCACACGGCCCACACTCATCTTTGCACTTTGTGAAGACAAAGTTTCTAAGGTAATTTTTTTTTGATTTATTACATATTTTTGATTAGTTAGATATCATGTGGTAGTGGACATTGTTAAATTGTTTGGTTTATGTTGTGTACTTGTGTGTTTAATTTTTTTTCTTTTGTTTGAGGGGTTATTCTTAATTTAAAAAAAAAATAAAATACAATAAAATTTTAATAATAGGAATGATGATGGGTTGACTGTTTAAATTATAGTGAAAATTTTGTTTTTTTCTTGAGTATGAATGACATCCCTATAATTAAGTAAAAGTTTCTAATTAAGATTTAATTTTTTAAATTCTTTTCAGGTTAATTTTTGAGTTATATTCTTAAAGCTAAAAGAATTATGAGCAAAAAAAAAACAATTAATGCATTCTTTAAGGAAAAAGATGTTAGCAATTTAGAAACAAATGTGGCTGTAGAAATATATGTTGATACTTCAATGCCTGATGAACACCCCTCCAAATGTTCAAGAATTCAATCTGAAGAGATAGATTGTGATCCATGATCATGTAAACAAATATGTGAATTTCCTATCAACAAACAAGATGAAATCTGACGACTTATCTCAAAGAAGGTCCATATTAACCTAAAAATATAGACTATCCATACAACGATGATAATCATCATCGTCGAAAATCGGCCCCCCATGTAAAAAATCTTGGCTACGCCCTTGCTTATGTATGTGTGGAATTCAATTGCTTGGAGTTATACATCAATGAGTTTATTTGTGGGGGAATATAAGTTGTTGGATTCTATAGAGATCAAAATATAACAAAACATTATTTCAAAACAAAGCTCTGTACACATGTTAATACATTAATGATAGATATTTTATTCCATTTCAAATAAATAATCAATTGTGTCAATTTACCTGACTAGGTTGTGTTATAACATTGGAACCTTGCAACATAGTTGTAAATGGAACATTTACACAACCCATTTCTTATATAGAGACAAATTCATATTTAGATATTATGTCAATGACCAAAACTATGATTACACATTATAAATATTCTAAATTTGTAAATTAAAGGATGCTGAATACCTGAGAATGATTTGTCCATGACATGTAAGATTGACCATGTGCATTATCACTTGTAAATCCTAAATGAGAATAGGGATTTGGTGGTTGGTATATAGCTAGATTGTATGAGCCACCGAATGACACATTTGAATTTTCTTTGGAAACTTGTTTTTTTTTTTTTTTTTTTTTTTGCTTTTCCTATAAAATTGCACATTAAAAAAATCAAACATAATAATAATTGTAAATAAAAAGTTTTATTAAAAATAAACATATGGCATATATTTAGTATATAAAAAAAGAATTTCTTACGTGAAGAGGATGCATTTTTAGATGATTTTGCCTTGCGCTTCTCAAAGTGGCCTTTAAGTCTATCATTTTGTAAGCCTTTTGATCTCACACATGGGGGATTTAAAACTGACACATGATTTGATAAGCCAAGTATTTCATCAATTGTATTATGCTTTACAACTTCATTTTCTTCCAAATTTGCATTTGAACCCAACTTTGATGACTCTCTTTTGATTTTTTCATCAAGTCCCAATAGTATCTTTTGACAAATGCTTTTAAGGTTATCATCCTCTTGGCTTTTGGATGTAATTGTATTAGCTATACATAACATGCTATTACGCCACACTATCTTAGCCTCTTTAGCATTGCCACTTGAATGATTGTCATGTTCATAAGCCATCATCCCTTTCTTAGCTTCCTTTATCCAATGTTTCAAAATGAATTGGCTTGGAATTTTAGTCAAATTTTTTAAATTGAAGACCCGCAATACATGACAACAAAGAATTCCCAATGACTCAAATTTCTTGCAAGAACAAGAAATGTTGCTATTGAAATGATCAAAATGGACAATGCATACTTTTCACTATCTTCTTTTTTCACCTCAAAGACATTAATTATATCTTGACAATCAACTTGCTTCCACTCTATTGCAAGACTATTAAGGAATTAATATTCAAATAATTTAAATATCTTACATGTATAAACTTGAGCTGCATGACCCAAAATACCACTCTTCTTAATTGCTCTTTGCAGGGTGCCTTGCTTGCATAAAAAATCTTCATTAAACTTTGAAGAACGCATACCTGTGAACACACTTTCATATTTAATTACAAAGTTAGTGAGTGTTGACACCCCATTTTGCAACCCGTATTTAACCTCACATGGAGGGTAAAAGGGTAATTTTGTATTGGAAATATGCATCTTGATTTTGGCCATTAGATCCTTAATCTCATTTCACTAAAATGATCTTGATGTTGTAACAATCAAATTGACTAGTCATAAGCCATAATCGGACCACCAGATTGAAAGTTATCATCAAATCAAGTTTTAATGGCTGAGATGCACTATCACAAATTTAGTCCTACTATATGTGATTATGAACAATTGATTTCAATTGGTTATAAGTGTAATCAATTTGAGATCAATGACATGTCATAATTTGATTGGTTATGACTACATTTTAGGGTGAGGTTGCATATACCTAATTAATTAGATAGTTAAACATTAATTATTTAATGAGTAATTTGTGCAATTATCTTTTAATTAGAGTAAATTTGGACCCAATTAAATCTGAAATGGGAGTGATTGGAGTCATTTAATGTTAATTGGGAGCTAATTTGGGACCTATTAATGTTAATTGTGCTGAAACTATTTTCTAACAAATGACCTCTACTCACAATTTCATCGATATCTCTCAGAATATTTTGAATCTGTGAATGAGGTTAATTTTCCCAGAAACTAGACATCCAGGGCTTCAATTTGAGCATAAGAGTAAGACAATTTCGATTAGGATCGAGTCAGATATGATTTTTTGAAATTGCCTCTACAAGTTGTTACAGGAGCTACGGGAAAACTGAATTTTGGTTTGCTCCTCACTCCTACCAATCTTTCCATTTAATGCACCAAATTTTTCCCAAGACTAAAATGAGGTCTAGGTTCATGATTTTTTGTCAACCCTCATTAAATGGCCTTCTATTCATATTTCCTCCACCACTACTATATAAACCCTTCCTCTCCTTTATTCCAGGACACAAAAAAAAACCCCTCTCTTCTCCTTTCTTGAGTTCTAGTGAAGTAGAATAGTCTTGTCATATCTTGGTCTTCTTGAGACTCAAGGTATTGAGTGAGACACACTCTTCCTCTCCTAGTTCTTCTTCTTTCCTCCACCCTGAAGACCTCCACCAAGAATCTTCTCCTCCATCGTATGGATCTTGCATGAAGGTATAATCCCTTTTTCTAACTTGTTTTTTGTGTTGCCATGATGAGAGTTTAAGATTAAAACATGATAGTAACTATTTAAATTCCTTCGAATATGTTTGAATGTTCTTAATTGTTCTTATATGTTATTTACATGTTCTTGGTTGTTTACCACGTGTTCATGCATATCACTAGTTTTAATCTTAAATCCACATCAAAAATACGAAAAACATGTTTGTTTAATAATTGTTTCAAATCCTTGAATCTAGGTTATCACCATCCACACATATTCACTAGAATTTATTTTTCAATTCAAATGCAATGCTTAATAAATTGAATTAGGGTTTATCACATGCACACACATTAAATTCAACATGTAAATTAATTGATTGACATATTGGATGATATGATATGATTGTTGGCCACCATAGTCTAGAAGATCGGTTTCACCGGGCAAGGTGGGTGCCTAACACCTTCCCACCTTGTAACATAGCCTTCGAACTTAGATCAAGGGTTAGTAGATCAAATGCTTATCCTTGTAATTTTTAATTTCTAGATTGTAACTAGGAAATAAAGCCATGTACTTTATCTTAGATTGTATCTAGGACCAAAACCATGTAATTTCCTATGTTCAATGTAAATTCAATTTCAAATTAATAAAATGAGGAATTTTTCAATTATGGTTTTCTTATTTTTTCAATAATTAAATAAGTGGCGACTCTATTGTAAAATCCTTAATCTAAAGGGAAAAATATAACCAGTCGAACCTCCATTTTGAGAGGTAATAACACGACTCCACCCATTCACGTGGGTTTGGCCCAACATTCATTAAAATGGGCCGGAGGCGCGGTCTCTCACAGTGAGGCTTATTGTTGTATCTGCTATATTATTCAAAACATGGTTTGTGCTTTCACTCCTCAAGAAGGCTTTAAATTTAGCTATGAAGCTATCTTTAGTGAATGCAGTGCTCCATTTATGTCGAATTTTGTATATCATATTAAGCCAGTGATGATATTCAAGATTAAACTTATGCATCATTTTATCTCATGTGTTTTGAAATTCCAATTTTGAATCACAATATTTTTGACACTTGTTCTACAAGGACTGAAACTTCGAATTAGAATTTAACTCTCCAAAGTAGGAAGGTGCATTTTTTGAAATATGCCACAAACATAGTCAATGATGTGTGTTCGAAAACACTTCCTCAATAGCATTTGACATGGCTTGATCTTGGTCAGTAAAAATTGTTATTGGAGATCGATTCCCCATTGAGTCTAAGAATGACTTGAACAACCATTTGAAAGAAGTAGTAGTTTCATCCAAAGGAAATGCACATCCAAATATTACATTCTGCCAATGGTGATTAATGCCTACAAATGGAGCACAAATCAAATTATATTTACTGGTGCAGTAAGTAGTGTCAAATACCACAACATCTCCAAAACAATCATAATCAACCCTTGATCTCCCATACCTCCCAAAAAAAAAAAAAATCTTCATGTGATTTTCTTGATCTACTTGATCTAAAAAAACATGGGATCTTCTATGTACCTTTTCTTAAAATGATTCAATAGGCTTTGAATATCTCCAGTACTAATCATTGACATCTTTTTTGTGTTCACATGATTATAACAATCTTTTTCAGTGAAGCCCACTTTCTCACTCCCTCCAACTTCTTCTGTTAAATAAAAATAAGTATTCTTTGTACTTATACCAGCATTCACTATGGAATCAATTAAACCTGCCTTAGGTTTTGAAATACGATGACTCGATCTTAACAAATGTCTCTTTGATGGTAGTGCAAGTTCATGATTATGCTCTGGATTAAATGCAGTAACCCTCCACACATCATTTTCAACTATGAAATGAATAAATGCTTTACAGCCAGTTCTAGTCTCTAGTTTCTTCCAATTTTTCTCTTTACAAGGATCTTCATCTATTTTAAAACCCTCCTTAGAACATAGAAATTCACGTTGCCTTATGTTCTTTCTCCCATTAAAATATCTAGGCTTTCCTTTCCGTATACTAAAACCTGTTCATAATGCATAATTATTGTAAAAATTGTATGCTTCAACTTCAGTATATGCCACCTTATCCAACAAATTGTCATCACTATTTTCTAGTCGTTCAACAAACAATCTTCAATTCCTTCAATATCATTTGAATTGCAAATAACTACAATAATTTTTATGAAAAATATAAATGTTTGAAATAAAATATTAAGGAATTTACAATACAATAATTATCTTATGTGTGCAATTTTTTATGCGTTCTTAAAGGCCTATGATATGCTTTATTACAAAGCTTCCCGACTTCTAGGCACAAATATAATTAGAAATTAGACATAGTTACCAATATAAAGATGAATATATTATTTATTCCTATCATATTATATATATATATATATATATATATTTATATACACACACATAAATTTAGAATTTAATAACCCAAAAAAAAAAACATATATCACTACACATATTTTATTTGGGAGCAAACTTATCACAACAAAACAATAAATTCATACCTCAATACACTTTTATATATTTTATTTGGGAACAAACATATCACAACAAAGCATTACATTTTTCACCACAAAAAAAGCATTAAAGTCATACCTCATTACATTTCTATATATTTTATTTAGAAGCAAACATATCACAAAAAATCATAATACATTCTTTAAAAAATGAAACAAAACACAACAAGACAAAATAAATTATACCTCCATTACTTTGAAAATTGGGTTCTTCCATGCTTATGTGAACAAGATTTTGTCTTTTTACACTAGAACTTTTCACTTGATTTCACTAAAAATCACTCATAGTAACATTTGTTTATGGTCACACTGTGCATTTGTTTTTTGTCAGCACAAAGGAGTAAGACTAGTGGCTTTTGTTCACAAGAGTGAGAACCCTAAAGGTTCTCTTTGTCCTGAGTCCCAATTGGAAAACAGCTGGCTAGCTCCCTTTTTTGTATTTTATTCTTTTAATAATGTTAACATTAATTGGTTGTCTAATGTTGGGGACTTTTTTTTTTTTTGAGAATTAACATTAGGGACTTCAAGAGTGTGCTGCCATTGTTGATGAGCTGTACTATTTAAATGATTTCAGCTTTTTCATCTTACATGTTTCGTTCTTATTGGCTGGGACTACAAGGTCAGCTTGATGACCTTGTAGTTTGGGACTAGGTAAGAATTTCCTCCCAAATCTACCATCGTTTTCATCTATTTTGTCTCCAGATCGTTGAGATTGCAAGTTCTCCTCCATCTTTGAGTTGTAGCATTGTCAGACTACCCCACCATTGAGCTTCAATAGTCGACCCCCATCTCCAATTAATGCATGTGTAAAGAGTGTGATTCGTGTATGACATTTGGGTGATGTGTGTGTGAGTGAGTCTTGTATTTATTTTTTCATGTTTTAGGAGTTGCCATCAACTATTGATTTCTAAGGTGTGATTGGCCATCTATATTTAATTTAATTTATTTTTTATTAACTAAGGATCTTCTTAAGTTTCATAAGTTAATATGGTATGCTAATGTCTCGAACCAAAGATATGGACTTAGAAGTTCGATTATATGTGAGAAAGGTATTATGTACCCCACGACACTTATCCTAAATATAAAATATTATTTTGAAATTAATCATAAATTTCATCATTTGAAAGGTAACTAAGATATTTGACAATTTGGTTTTAATCACATTACAAAATATGCATGAACATAGTCTTAATTAGGAAATTTAGTTTAGGGAGTAAAATTGACAAAGCATAGGTAGACATGTTATTTACTTACTAAGAAATTAAATTGCATATAGAATTAAGTAAGACTTACCTCATTGATTTAGGAACAAGGCAAATTTTTATTATATTATTCTCCACGTAAGTTTACATGCAAAAAATACACCAAAGACAAGAATTAAATTTGGGGAAGAAGATTTTGTTGTTTGATTTTATGGTCCACGGTCTTGCTCATTTTAAGTTGAATCTAGGCTTGTGAGCAATTGTTTTAAAATGAATTCAGTTATTTTTAATATGAAATCAAATTTACCTCAATTGAACGATCAAAATTTTGGTCAAACCAAGGTTAAAATTGAAAGACGAGTTCAAAAACACTAATTTTTATGTAAAATGATAAATTTTGGTGGTTTGGTAAATTTTTGACTTTATTTGACTATCGGTCAATTTGGTCAAAGTTTGGTCAATTAAAGTTATTTTTGTCATTTTGACTCTCGAATTGCAAAGTTGGTCAATTTGGCATTTGATTGGGACAAGTTAGATTAATTTTAGCATTCCCTTGATCATAGGGTAAAAATTGCAAAATTTGAAAAAAAATTGTCTTAAATTGTGATTTTTGCATGTAAATGAGTGTAAACAAAATGTGATATTGATAAACACTCGTGATTGTCCCCTCAACAGTTGGTGCTCATTTTCCCCCTCGCCCTTCCGCCATTGCAATCATCTCCACTTAACAACCTTGACTGAACCTCCCCACCAAGAAGCACCACACCCGTCCCTTTCTTTCCACCAACTCTTTCATACCAAGGCCCAGATTGGCTTCTTCTTCTTCTTCTTCTTCTATATATATATTTTTTAAAAAAATTTCATATAAGATTTACGTGATTAGGAGAGGAATCTGTTTTGTATCTTGATTATGCGTTGATTATCAATTTGGTTTTTCACAATTATTATTATTATTATCAATTTGTAGTTACTTTTTTTTCACAGTTTGATTGTGTGTTTTGATTGAATTTGGTGTGAGGAGCAAATGATATATGGGTGAGATATAATGCATCATGAAATCAAAGTAGTTCATGAGATACAATGTATCACAGATGAGTTTTATGTGTAAAGTTCAAACACAAATCTTTTGCAAATTATCCTGTTGGGACTCTTAACATACAGAAAAAGTGGAATGTTGGAATTTAATTTTCAATTCTCCCTCTCCATGCTCCTATGCAAGGGCACTTATATATTAGTAGCTTGATGCTTAGTTGCTTACCCTAAACTAGCACGGTTCCCCCAATAAGAGAGGTTTAAGGAATGGGTTAATCGCACCCATGATTCATGCGTTGTCGTGGTCAAAACTCAAAAGCATCTGACACCACACGTTATCAGACCAATGTATATTACCCTCATTGCCCCTATCCTTACATTTTCAGTTACACTACAACGTTACTTTCCAAACCCATTTTCCCGATATGGAAACCCTTTTCTTCTCTTCTTTTGATCTCTTGCACTTCAAGACCTCTATTTATAACCTCCCCTCTCAGAGTTAGCTCTCAGATCATCCTTTTGTTGAAGAAGAAGAAGAAGAAAAAGAAAGAAAGATGGGTCGTGGAAAGATCGAGATCAAGAGGATTGAGAACCAAACCAACAGGCAAGTCACCTACTCCAAGCGACGAAATGGTATTTTCAAGAAAGCTCAGGAACTCACTGTTCTTTGTGATGCTAAGGTCTCGATCATCATGTTCTCTAGTACTGGCAAGTTCCATGAGTACACTAGCCCCTCCATAACGTAAGCTTCACGGACCACTCTCTCTCTCTCTCTTTTTCTCACTAATGTTATTATGTGACAAACGAAACCCTAATATGATCAACTTTGTTTTGGGTTTCTTTGATGTGTTTTTCTCAACCAGGACAAAGAAGATCTATGATCAGTACCAAAAGGCTTTGGATACTGACCTATGGAGCTCACACTACGAGGTTTCACTCTCATTTTTTTAGTTCTGATCTGTGAATCTGTGACTATTTATTCTATTATTAAGGTTTTCTTTCTTAGGTATCTCTTTCTGATTTAGTTTTGTGTACTTATGACTGCAGATAATGCAAGAAAACTTGAGGAAACTGAAAGAAATTAACAATAGACTGAGCAGAGAGATAAGGTAAAGCATACTAGAAAAAAGTGATTTGTCTGATAGATTAAAGGCCGTCATGGCCAAATTAATGAAGAGCGCCTAGGTTTTTCATGCGTGGCTAATTAGGATATTGTTTTGACAGGCAGAGGGTGGGTGAGGATCTGAACGGTCTGAGTCTAGACGATCTACGTTCTCTTCAGAATAAGGTGTCTTCTTCCTTGGACATCGTACGCGCACGAAAGGTTGGGTTTTGATATTTATATATTTTGAGAAATTCTGTGGACACAACTTTGCGTGTAGGTTTTGAAAATTTTGCAAATATTTTATTTATCCCTACTAAAAGAGGGAGATTTTAGCTTAGGCATGTAAATCTGCAAAGATCTTTAGTGTTCAAAAATTTTGTGTGTTATTTATGCTACTAAATCTTGGTTTTTCTTAGTTATTTATGCTACTAAACCATGTTCTTTTTTCTTTTTCTTTTTTTCCTTGGGGAGACGCACATAACTTTACTAATAATTAGAAGATCATTTTCATTTTCAAATGGATGTACTCTCTGAACATTTGAGAAAATTTCTTATATATTTAATCAGTGAGCATCTTTTTTTTTTTCCTAAGGTAATCTTTGATTTTCCTTTTGAGCTAAACTATAGGAGAATTTATTTATTGGCGTCCTTGGAACACTTATAATAAAGTTCAAATGCCTGAATTGCTTTTTAGTAGGGGTAAAAAAAAATGCATAAAATTTCTATTGCTTTCGATTTGTCCTTTTTAAAATTTTTAATTTTCACTGAAGTTCATAATCCTTGATTATTGGACCTACATCATTGAAATTTGGTCCACAAACTATCTTCTGAAAAAAAGGATCCCTGAACTTTTTCTTTCTATTACCTTAAACGAGATTGTTAATTTTTTTTTTTATCCTTTTCTTTTCATCTGCAACATATTTTGGGAGTTTACTCATCTAGCTGAGTTTTTACAAACAGTTCTGTATAGATTTTATAAGAGACTTTAGTTAAGATAACAATATAAATCTTCATGTATCCTTTACACAGTACCACGTTATCAAAACTCAGACCGAGACCTACAAGAAAAAGGTTAGCAAATTCAATAGTAGATATGAGTTCCTTTTAATTTGTTTCTCACTCTTATGTCACCTCCAAGTTGCTTTTGGACCTCTATTACTTTGAACTTCTATTGCAGGTAAAGAACTTGGAGGAAAGACACGGCAATCTCCTGCTCGATCTTGTAAGATTCTTAAAATTGAATTTGTCTTAATTCATTTTGCAATCAATTATTATTTATCCAAAAAAATTCAATCAATTTTTTTTGTTGAATATTGTCTTAAGTCATATATATCATATATGGTCATATATCTAAGGTTCTAAATAATGATTCTTTTCTCTTTTCTGTTCAAATTTAAGAGGGCAAGATTGGAGGATCCACAATATGGATTAGTGGACAATGAGGGAGACTATGAATCCACCATTGCTCTGACAAATGGTGCCTCCAACTTATATGCATTCCGCTTGCATAGCAGCCACCTGGATCTTCATCATGCTGGGGGATTTGAAACCGAGGATCTGCGCCTTGCTTGAATGGCAGTAGGAGTTGCATCTCCAATACATGTTTAATCTACTATGTTTTTTTTTTTTTTTATTTTTTTTTTTTTTTTTTTCAGATAAACTGTTTAATGAAACTCATGATGCAGTATGTAAGGGTTTTGAAGTTGTGCTCTGTTATATAGATATGGACATATTATGTTTGCTAGCAAGTATTGGCTGAAACTGTAATTGCTTTTAATGCACACTTCTTGTATATACTTTGTTTGTGTCCTCACGACGCAATATGTATGGTACCTTATATCTTGTTCTAGTTATGTTGGTTGTGATTTTGGTATTTGATCTTTTTTCATCCTTAATTACTATGCACTTATTTTTACTTTTTATTGCTGGGATAACTCAGCAAAATTTTGTAACTAATATTTTTTTAACAAGCGGAAAAGAAATTTTTGTTCTTATCTGTACTGCTATTCATTAGATAATGTCAAGTGTGTTAATCAATATACCATTTGGAGCACATACCTAATTGGTAATATGTAGCTTATCAATCCATTACTAATATTTTCTAGTGCACAAAAAGAGCACATTGGATATAGTATGATGTTGCGAAGACTGAAAAAAAATATACACAATACTCTCTTTGATGGACAGATACCAAACTGTTAGTTTCTAGATAATAAACCTTGAATTCACATGTATTATTTGAATTTACAAGATGAGATAAATTGGAATCCACCGTAAAAGCAAATTGACAAAATATTTGTATTTTATTAATAATAGTTTGAAAATTGAATTGCCTTTAAATGTTACAATGGGTTTAAATAATACAAACAAAACTTAGAGAAAAAATTAAATATTAAATCGTGTCTTACATCATAATATGTGCATGCCCCCAAAAATGATTAACGGCATATGCCTTTTGAATGCAAAGGAAGTAGCTAGACCGTTACATAATGTGTCAATTTTTATTTCCTTAAAAAAAATGTCAATTTTTATATGAGAGAGAGAGAGGAATCTGAATCTTAATAGATGTATAAATTATTCAATTTGCAATCCCTATAATTAATTTTGGAACCAAACGAAAAAAAAAGAAGAAGGAAAAAGTATTAGCCCTAATTGTAAATTCCCTCCACAACCTGGTATCCTTGGAATATGCCGTTAAATTATTCCCCTAAAAAAATACAAAAAAACAAAAAAGTATATCTGATTAAAGAAAAAGAGGAGCAGCGAAATTCTCCTTGGTCAATAATTTTACGACCCCCGCAATCGTTTTTACCTTTTTACCCGCGTTTAGGAAAAGCAATTTCCGGTACAGTGACTCCCCCAACCTGAGAGTCTGTGTAACTGTAAACACAAACACTGAGAGAGAGCTTAGAGTTTTCCAATTTAAATTTCAAATTTCCCACTGCAAATCAAATCTCACAAGAATTTCAAAATCCATCATGCTCTCTTAAATTCCTCTTCACCCCAAAAAAAAAAATGGCAGCAGTGGCAGCTTGGATCCCAGAGGATGACCTCTTATTGAAGAACGCTGTCGAGGTACCGTACTTCTCTCTTTCCAATTTTACCCCTACCAAAATTCCATCTCTTATTAATTGTGAAAAAAAATTTCATTCTCCTTCAATTTTATTTTACTCAAATCTGCAAATTTTGTTTTGGCTATTTTTTATTTTATTTATTTATTTATTTTTCTGATTCCTTTTTGTGATTCGGAAAAAATTTACAGGCAGGTGCCTCATTGGAGGCACTTGCTAAAGGTGCCGTTCGATTCTCGCGAAAATTTACAGTTCGAGAATTGCGAGATCGATGGCATTCTCTGCTTTATAACCCTGAAATTTCGAGCGAAGCTTCTGCTCGCATGGTCGAGTATGAGCTTTCTGCTTCGACTGACTCGAAGAACAAGTCTGTTCAATTTCCTGCTAAGAAGAGAAAACTCGAGAGCGTTCGTGAGCTGTATTACGCTATGCGGAAGAGGTTACGCGACGAGAGTCTTGAGTCGTTTGAACTAGTGGTAAATGGTAATGGTACTAATGGTGATGATAATAAAGTCGGTTATGAGGGGAGTTGCATGATTGGTGATGGTGTTGATGACCGTTTTCGGTTTCAGAATGCTGCGTGGGTTGATAATGGAAGGTTAAGGCGTGTTGGAGATGAGAAGAATGGTGTATTGAAGGATGCGCCTTCTAATCTTGGGGATAGTTTGGGTGAGTTTGGGAATGGTGAGGAGTTAGGGCCGTCTTATGTGTGTCCCGATATGCCTATTTGGAAAACGATTGAGGATGTCTCTGCACCTGCAATGCCAATTAATATGAGCATTGAGGATGGTGATAAAGATCAGGGCGCGGTGGAGACGTTGATACGTCCTAATAATGTGGATGATGATGTTGGCAATTCGGGGACAGTTTTGAAAGATAGACATGCTGGTGATTTGATGATAAGTAGTTTGGCTGCTACCTCAGATGGTGATTTTGTGGATCGTCTGTTGAGCCTTGCAAATGAGGATGAACTTATGTTTATGGATGAAGATGGGAAAGATACTGTGGGAAAGTCTTGTTGTGATAATATTAATTCACTGCTGTTGAGTTCTCCGAGTAAAGTTCACGAAGATGGAGATGTAGCTGATGTTTGTGAACCTCAGACTCCGGCTTTGAAGACATGCCCTGCTGTTTCTGATGGGGCTTGTACTTCAGAGTTGGGTGTTATTGCTGATCCATCTCGCTCTGGTCATGGTGATCAGCTTAGTGTTTGTCCTCCTCAAGTCAATATGTCAGCATCTACATCAGTGCCTGATCCTATTACTCCTGAACTTCATGATGGAGAGCTATATTGCACATTGAATACTGAGGACCTCGAAATCCCAAGCAATGATGATATATGCTTACCTGTTATACAAATGAATTACAGAGAGGCCAATAATCCATCCTCCTCCTCTGGCCATCAAAGAAATGGTGAAAAAGAAATAAGCTTGAAGAAGAATGATGCTCCTACACTGTCTTTTCCAGCTTCTCGGTTGGTGGGATCAGGTACACTACCAGAGACCAGCCCAAAGCACCCCATTGTTGGTTTTGGAGTCAAAGCTGAGTTGTCTCATGGTAGCCATCTTGATGCGGACGCTAAAGACTTTGTTCGTGTTGATCCAAGGCAAGGTAGATCAGCACATGCAACTCCAAAGTTGGCCATGGATGGGGCACTAAAAATTGAGGTTATATGTCAAATTGAGTTACTTCATGATTATAGATGGCATCTGCAATTTTTCTTTTATAGAGCAGCAAGTTCATGTTTGTGCCTTTGACAAAAACTATTCCTTATCTGCTTGTTGTAAACAGGAAACCGATGCCCCAGGTCTAATTGGGGAACATGCAATGCTACATGCACAGACAGGTTCTAATAAAAAGTTTCTTGAACCAGACTCAACAGTAGATCAGGAAGAATCTGAAGACGACAATGACATCCCATGCTTTTCTGATATTGAAACAATGGTAAGTATTAGCGGCTGGGTTGAGGCAATTTATTGAGAATATTTTAACTCATCTTGAGATTCTGCCTCTTATAAATTTTATCTTTCAGATACTTCGAATGGATTTATGTCCAGACAATCAGGATTTATATAGTAGTAGAGAAGGTAATCCCTCTGAAATGTGGTCTAATTAGCTGATTTGTGTTCTGCATGCAGTTCTTTCCTTATGCAAAAAGTTAGTTTTGATAAATTTGGCTTCCACATATACATTGACCTTTATACAAGTTATGGACATCAATGCTTCATGCTTATTCATGCTGATGGCTTAGTAGTAACTGGCTTTCACACACATGCGGAATCATATGTGCATATTTTTATTTGTGTGTCTCTCTATGTGTATGGGTTAGAATCAAGTTACTCTTGTTATTGTTACACAATTTAATAATATTTTATTTGATTAATATTTTGAAAATCCCATAGTAGGATTGCATGTTCTTTTTGTTATTAACACACAAAACCATTCATGCATATGTAGATTTATGTGTTCAAGATCAAGTTATTTATTTTTTGTTAATGTTACGATACTTACTAACATTTTTATTGGATTAATATTTTGAAAATCCCATAGTTGGATTGCATGTTCTTTTTGTTATTAACACACAAAACCATTCATGCATATGTAGATTTATGTGTTCAAGATCAAGTTACTTATTTTTTGTTAATGTTACAATACTTACTAACATTTTTATTGGATTAATATTTTGAAAATCCCATAGTTGGATTACATGTTCTCTTTATTCTTGACACGCACGTCAATTTCCTATTAATCTGATGTTTTTAACTATCTGATCTGTGAATTCATGTTTGTGTATAATTTTAAGTACAAAAAAATATAGATGAGATGATATTTTGATTACCTTCAAGCATGGAGGGTATAAGGAGACAATATACCCTGATGTAACTTTTGCCAATGCATTGGATGAGTTTTTGGACTTATCATTGTTTGATTATATTGTGTTCTTATACCCTCCATGCTTTTGAAATATCATAATAATTGAAGATCAATAACTAGTATCATCTATAAAATATTTAACTATCTGATCTGTGAATTCATGTTTGTGTATAATTTTAAGTACAAAAAAATATAGATGAGATGATATTTTGATTACCTTCAAGCATGGAGGGTATAAGGAGACAATATACCCTGATGTAACTTTTGCCAATGCATTGGATTAGTTTTTTGACTTATCATTGTTTGATTATATTGTGTTCTTATACCCTCCATGCTTTTGAAATATCATAATAATTGAAGATCAATAACTAGTATCATCTATAAAATATTTAAATTTCAAGTTTTGTTTTCCTTGTACTTTAAAATATATACAAAATATGAGCTTATAAATCAATCAAATAGCAAAAGAGTTCATTCTTCTAGACAATGGGTGTATCACATTCTCATCTTAATACGCATTTTATTTTAATTTTTCATCTCCAGTCTCAAGATATCAACATGAGGAAACTAAGAGGACAATCATAAGGTTGGAACAGTGTGCTAGATCTTCTATGCAAAGAGCCATTGCATCTCAAGGCGCACTTGCAATCTTGTATGGCCGCCATCTGAAACAGTATATTAAGAAGACTGAGGTACGGTATATTATGATGTTCTAGCTGATTTTTACTTTTATGTGAGTTATGGTATTTATCTAGTTATGAAACAAAGAGTTCTTTATTTATCTTATTGCTAATATACCCCTTGTTCTCACTAATTTTTGGGTTGCTGTTATTTTGTTCTCTTGAGATCAAATTTTGCAACAAATACTGGTAGCTTTAAAATCACCATCAATGTTGTCATTCTATCAAGATCTGTCAACTAATATTAAATACCTCAAGGCGATGTCTTTTTTTAAAAAAAAAAAAAAAAATTACTTATATTTTCTGCAAGACACACACGCTCACAATTTTGAGGCCTTTGATGGCTTATGATTAATGGATTTGGATGGAAGGACCACATTGACAGTGATTCTAAAGTTGAGGATTTTAATTAAAAATTTTGCCATTTGAGGGACAAAAAGCATAGTGACCCAAATATTAAAGGGACTAAATGTCCTTTTTGCTATATCTTAGTAATAGCCAAATGACCAACACTCTTACTAGTGTCATTCTTTTGATTAATTTTGAACAAAACATATGAAAGTGTGGTCTTTGTGTTTCGGTGCTTCTTCCTGTAAATTTATACAATTTTCAAAAAGATTTTGGTGGTTATGGAGGAGGATTTTGCCTTTCTTATTTTGTCATGTGAATGTTAACATTAAATTGTACAAAGAAAGTGAATTGAAACTTTGTAGTGATCTTAAAGGCCAATTTTAGATCTGAAATTCAATAGAGATGATTGATTTAGTGCTATTCAAACATGGTAATGAGATTATCTGTGAATATAATATAGACTGAATGCAATTTTGTTCTTCAACCTTCATGCATGACTGTTCTCTTGTTCTTAGTGCAATCTCTTTCTAAATTACAGGTCATACTTGGTAGAGCAACAAAGGACACTGCAGTGGATATTGACTTGGGAAGAGAAGGACATGCTAACCAAGTATCTAGACGGCAGGTTAGATTTGTTTTGGCTTTCTTGATTTGCATATTTGTTTGTAGTGATAGTGGGTAAGACCATCTTTGAGTTCATATTATGAAACAACAGAATAACAAAGCAACTCTAGGCTTCACCCCCTAGAATTTATCTGGGATTATCACCAAGTTATGGAAAAAAATCTCAATATAATTGTATTTATCAAAATTCAACATGCCAATAATATTTCCTCTTGGGCCTATATATAGGGTCCCAGATTACATCAAATAAGGAGGGAAAATCGAATCATAATTAAGGTAATAATCAAATCCTTTAAAATACTTAAATAAAATTCAAATCCCATAATATGGATCAATGGAATCAGTCAGAGTTAATCTGGTGTCTGCACCAACTTATCCTTCATCAATCCTATACATACGTGAAAGCAATAAATTGTTATTTTCTACATATTAATGAGTCACATTTTTAATATTGGTTATCCCCCTAAATATGTTCAAAATATTCTTTACTAAAATGCAGGCAGTGAAGTATATAATGAAATGAAAAGCATTGAGGGGCAAACTATTTATAATTACTAAGTAGAAAGCAAATGTTGGTTGCTGTCCCTAAGCACTCTTGCAATGGGTTAAAGTTCTTGGAAAGCATTTTGTTGCCTTTGATCAGAAATTTAGAAACAATGTCTTTTTCTTCCTTCTAATTATTTTTTTGGGTATACAAGTATAACTAGTGTTCATCATGGTGCTAGGCTCTAATAAAGATGAAAGAAGACGGTACTTTCTTTCTGAAGAATCTTGGCAAGAGTTCAATTTTTTTGAATGGCAAAGAAGTTGGTAGGGGACAGCTTCTGAATCTTAATTCTGGTAGTTTGATTGAGGTAAATAGCTTCCCCATCTTTAGTTTTGCACAGACATCTCATGCGGTTCTTTTCTGCCATTCAAAATTTCCAGTTTTCTCTGTGCTGTGCTGTTAATTAATCTTTTGTGGATGAAACTTTACATGTTTCTCTGACTCAACAGCATTTATTATTGGAATAAAATGCTTCAACTCATGCTTAGCGTTGACAGCAAATAAATATTTGGCAAATGGTGATTGTGCAGATTAGGGAAATGTCATTTGTGTTTGAGATGAATTACAAATCTGTGAGGCAGTATCTAGCCAAAGTCGTCAAAAAAAGCCAAGAAAAATGCACCAAGTTTGAGTGGTCGCCTGAGAGGGGCTGTCAATAAAGACACCCATAGAGGGTACATCCTTTTTATTTTCCTTTTTGGTAATTGATTTGGTTAATAGCCGGTCTATTGTATGGGTTTATCCTTTCACTAGGAGCATCCTCATGCTACCAAACAAAAGAATGTATAGGCTTTATTGTTTAGAAGCATAGAATAGTTAATACTTCCATCAAAAGTAGGAATGCATGTATATATGTATTTATGTATAAATGAAGCAGTGCTAGTAAGTAGTTACAAATAGCGATTCACTGTCCTAATATCCTTTTTCCTTGTATAATTTTCTGTTTTGGACCAAGAGGCAAATTCTGTTCTCTACTCTTGTTCAGTGTGATTTAAGGACAGGAACTGCTGCACGTTGCTACATTCTAAGTGCAACATGGCCTTTTTTTTTTTTTTTTTTTTTTTTGCTTCTGTCGTTGCCTTGGCATGATCGATTCCCTAATCGAAGGCCTAGAGAATATTTCGTTTTCAAGTATCTTGATACCTTAATCACTAATAATCAGTAATAATTCTCACTGAAAGATAATAATTACCATTCACAAGAGTCCAAAGTTCCCGGTAAATGGTTATCCTCAATCTATAGATGGGAAGAGGAATTTAAATTTTAGATATTTCTGTTAAAAACACCGAGAGGTGAACTAATTGAGCTGTATAGTTTTTGACAACATAATATGCCACTTGAACTTGCTTTTTATGATAAACATTTAAAAAAAAAATTATAATTAACTAAATCATTTGTGTTGTTTGGTTTGTATGGAAGAATTATTAAACTTTTTATTATTTTAAGTAATTATATGAATAAAACTTTCATTCATCAAAACAAATTGGAATATTTTTACTTTTTGGCCATTTAGGAGTCAAATGAGTAAACAATTTTCAAATTCAAAATGTACACACAGAATTAAGTGGGAAAGAAAATTAGTCTAAGCAAAAGATGTCATTTTAAAAAAGGCAAGGCTAACAATTGCTACATGGAGAGAGATTACTATATCTTTCCAAAAAAGCCATCACGAACTAGGTTATGATGGTCACTTTATAAGTTTTATAAGTATTATGTACTTGTGAGGCGGTGGTATCATAGGTTTAAGCTCTAGAGGGTGCATTATATTTAGAATATATTAAGATTTCTGACTGAGTCAAAAAAAAAAAAAAAAAAAAAGAAAAGAAAAAGAAAAAGAAGAAGAAGAAGATTAAAATACAACAAATATGGACAAAAGACTTCTTGAGCCATGATGTTTTTGACTGATCATTCCAAACTTGAAATACAGTGCGCATTCTCTTTTGCTCAAGTCGATGTTTATTCATTACTGTTTTTCACTTTATCTCTCTTCGCTATTTTGTTCAAGTCAATTATTATTGTTTTGTAATTTTTTATCTTAGGAACTGAAGGGTATATATTAGTCATCTATTTTAAGAAATTTTTTATGAGAAATTGAAAAAATTATTAAAAAAGTTGATAACTTTTTCATTTTCTTATAACAAATTTCTTAAAATAATTTACTAATGTATACCTTAAAAACATATCTTAACAAAACCCTTTTTGTATCACTCTTCAATGAGAAGACGCGCGCAAATAAGCAAATGTACCACTTTTTGTGTGAAAGAACAATCTACCACTTAAAATGTGAAATTTGTTGTATTCCAAAGATAAAAATTGTAAAATTTGTTATGTCCAATCATTTAAAGATGAGAATTTGTGAAATAAGAGTTGACAAAAACTTCATAACATTTCTAAATTTGCCTACCACCTCACAAACGGGTTATAAAAAAATTATTACTATTGATAGGCCAATGTAAAGTGGTAGGCTAAGATGGAAATATTGTAAAATTATTGTAATTTTTTATTGTATTCCTAGTTTTATCGGTGAAATAAGGATTGTGAGAACTAAGAACGTGGAGCGGTTAGCAAGATCAATAAAAATGGTGTTTTGGCTGATCAATGTACTGTTTTCGGAGTAATTGTAACATGTTGCTTTCTGCTAATTAATTAGTACTTTATAGTATAGTTCTAGATGTGGTTTTTTTATTTTTTTTTTATTTTTTGGTAATTGTTCAATTACTAATCTTGCATCTCTTTTAGGTCTAAGCCAATGTTTAAAATAAATTTAATATAGTATAAAAATATATACGTAAGGATTTTTTTTTTTTTTTGGTCGCTTAATTTTTTGGTCTGTCTTCCAAAGTCCAAAATTTTATGCATAGAGCGAGAAAGACTACATTTTCTCCATCTTATCTAAATTTGAAATACAAGCTTAGTTTAAGACCAAGGGGGCTTGGGTCGAGCAACAAGGACTGCATACTAATATATAATATTTCTAACCATTTATAAATAAACAAATACAAGCTTTAAGAAGCTAAATGCTTTATTTATAGAGATGCAAAGCAAGCTTAATCTCTTGGCCTTTTCAGCCTTCCTTGCTTAAAATATATTTGTGTATATCAGCATCTTGCCTAACGGTTTATTAATTATTACATGGCTTAAGTTCATGACTCATGAACACTTTTTGACGCTAAGATAATCAGGAAAAGCAATACACTATAGAGTGAAAAAAGAATTCTTTTGTTAGTGTAGTTGTTAAGTACCAACCGCGAATCCACACCCTGGAATTATGTTTTCTTTCAAAACTCTGTTAAAAGTCAAAGTTCGTTAGAAATAATAGATGTACATATTGCAACTACCATTAGAGACTCACTGGATGCCCAAACCACCCACCAGCTTGAGATACCTCTTAACAACTTCAATGAATGTAATATGCTGGCATTTGATTCTTATCGCCAACGACCACTGTTTTCCTTCAGGATTAAGACTTGTTTGATTCTGTTTTTCCAAGACATGATTGGAATTTGTTGATTCCGTTACCAAATATTTTAGTAAAAAGCAGATTTTGATGATAAAGCTATGAAGTTCTGACGTTCTAAAACGGGTCTTAGTTAAGACGTTAGGATAGGATGATTGTTCTAATTAAGCTATGACCTGTTCTTGATTTTTTTATTTTTTTATTTCTTCACACACAACAATTAATATTTGCTTTCTTCCTTAATCAGGATACATAAAGAAAAAACAAAATTACATGCAAAATAAATAGTGTCAATGGTGTAACAAAGTTATTGTATACACTTGAATGAATTTTTTTTATTAGAGAAACACACACACACATATAAGGGAAGGGGGATGAGATAAGAGAATACACTCACATGCCAACACCAAAATTGCATGCGGTAGTTAGTGTTGCGGAGCAAGTGATAAATCTCTTCTCAATATCACACCTTACCGATGTGGGATGACTTGACAACACTGAGTATCTTTTTTTATTTGAGAAACACACACACACACACATATATATAGGGGAAGGAAGATGAGATAAGGGAATACACTCACACACCAACACCAAAATTGCATGCGGCAGTTAGTGTCGCGGAGCAAGTGATAAACCCATTCTCAATATCACACCTTACTGATGTGGGATGACTCGACAACACTGAGTATACGTGAATGAATTTTGTTGCACATTTATACAAAAACTGATGTGATAAGGTTTTGGGGGTTGTTTGGTAGATGTAGGGCTTATTCTATTTTACCAATTGAATGAATTCCTGTAGTAAAATGATAAATGTGTACTTAAGAATAGACAACTAGCTTAAATTTGCATTTAGGATATAATACCGAGTGGCCTCTACTCTCTTTACTCTCTAGAGCAAGAGCTAGAGGGCATACATATTATAAAACCAAAAATCTGGCATGAAGTGGGGGACAAAGAATTATGGTTAATTTATCATTCTTGTTCAGTTAAGCACATTTTTAACCTTTCAACTATCAAGCATGGACTTTCTTTCACGTCGCTATCTCTCTTATGCTACAATCTCTAGTTTTTAATCCAAATCCTGGTTATTGTTAATTTCTTTCAACATTTTAATGTTTTATTTATTTATTTTTTTTTTATTAATTTTTAACATTTTAAAGTTGATGTGTATAAATAGTATGGTTTTTGTTTACGGTGTCAAAGTGCACCTATGGAGGGATAAAAGTGAGCTCGGGCCGAAAATCAAAAGCCCAATAAATTGTTTTAAAGGTGGGCCCAGTCCAAGATATGGTTATGAATGAAGTGGTTTGTTGAATGAAGGGAAACCATCCGGGCCCACCACCGTGGAGATCCAAGCTAACTTCCTTCCTTGAGATCCATTACCGAGGTAACAGGCAAAACCATTTCTTGAAGTAATAAAGGAACTACGGTCAACCGGCTCCCTTCTAAACCAAGATCTCCCCTTCCATCAAACTCATCTCGAGGAACACGACAAGGAAGACACAGGGACCAATGGAGCAATTACCTTCGCATTAATAAAACCCCTCGCCTACTGTCAGCCACATTCAATACTGAATGATTGACTTAAACAGTAGAAACACTCCCCAAAGCCTTTCTTCATGATTAAGAAATAGTAGAGTAAAGAGATGATGTGACAAGTAGCCCCGTAAAAATCCAGTTGGTGGCTAGACAACTGGAAGATAGAGGAGAGGGGAGAAATGACTATAAAAGGGAGGGGGGAAGCAATAAAGGGAGAGGTTCAAAAAATTGGAGAGATAAAGCTGAGGTAAGAACAAGAGAGAGAAAGAAAAGCCAGAGAGTTTGTTTTAAGTATTTTCAGTCTTAGAGCCCTACTCATGTACCTCGAAAACATTGTTCCTCCATAGATAAGAGCTTGATTTGATCCTTTTAGACTTACAACTTGTGTCTTTGATCTCCTATTGTGGATTACTTTTCTCTATGTTTTAGAAATTAGTTGTGCAGATCAAATATTATCTTCACTGTTTCTTTGTTGGTTGTTTTTGACATGTATTTAAACAAGTCTCATTGTATTGAAAGTAACAAAAAGTTAATAAATATCTCTTTAATTTATAATTTTTTTTAAAAAAAGTATGAAGTGATAATCTCAGTTTTTTGTTAGATTATTTCACTATCTATTAATGAGGTAGGTCAAACTTCTATGAACTAATTGTGTGGTAGTTGAATATAATATCTTGAGATTTATATCACAATTCATTTGAAAATTGAAAAAAAATTATATACTAAAACTTACTTTAAAAATAAAAATATTATGTCCATAATGTCTTTCATAATACTTTTCCAACGAATCTTAAATAGCAAGTAATTATTGGTTATTAATGATAAACAAAAAAAAAATTTATTGATAAATTCAAATTAAAATTAATAACAATTTATTATTTAAAATTTGTTGTTAAAATATTTATAATAAAAAAAACCCTTATAGACAGTTACTCTAGAATAGTGTAGATTGCCCTACATTATTACTCTTTCCGTTCATTTCTTTTTTTTGTCCTCTATTCTATTTTATGATGATCTAAAATATTGTTCTGTTTTTTAAAATTAAAGTTATTAATTTATTAATATTCCTATTATACCTTTATTAATTTACTAATTCAATTTTTTGATAAATTTTTTTTAAAATAATTTTAAAAATTTATACATTTTTAAAAGATAGACAAAATAATAAATAATATTCTCTTAAAAAGTTACTTAAAAAAAAAAAAAGAAAAAAAAAAAAAAAAGAAGAAGAAGTAGAAGAAGAAGGGTGTGACGGAGTATTATTATTATTATTTTGAAAGAGTAACCGTTTAACCAACGTAATATTTAGCCGAACTGATAAAATAGATTTTTAATCGGAGCCATAGATTATAAAGCTGTGAAGTGTGAAGAAGACAACTCAAATAAGCAAGGGGACTCAATTAAACACGCGTCCGTATATAACGAGTTAAAGTGTCGCTACGGCTACAAACACTGACCCAAAAAGCCAGCTTTTCCCTTCCCCCTCTTTCTCTCTCTACCCATATCCATAATCATCTAAGAATCCAAAGTCCAAAAGACTCCAAACTCAAATATTGAATATCATTGAAGACAAGTTCTGACATTTGCCCGTGAAACCACTCAGTCACCTAAAGCACATCTCATCAAAATAGTCCTTTTCCTTCACTCCTTTCAACTTCAACTCTCTCTCTCTTTACCATCACAGTTCTCATTCCAATGTCCCCAATCCAACGCCCCTGATTCACTCTCTCTCGTGGATAATCTAAACTAGAATCTCCCAGTTTCCACTCATTCCCTAAAGAGTTAAAAAAAAAAAAATCAAAAATAGCAAATGGGTTTTCCAAAACTCTCTGTGTCTTCTTCTTCTGTGGTTCTTCTGCTAGTTATTATGGTTATGGTGCTATCGTTTAGAGCAGAATCAAAAACTTATTGGGGGGATATAGAGGTTTTGAAGGAGCTGAAGAACGGGTTGGACTCTAACTCAGTGAGTCCAGGCTCATGCATTAGCTCCTGGGACTTCAATGTTGACCCATGCGACAACCTCTTCAGCAACCGGTTCACGTGCGGGTTTCGTTGCGACCTCAATGTCTCAGAAACGAGCCGAGTCACCGAACTCAGTCTTGACCAGGCGGGTTACAACGGTTCACTCTCTTCCAGTTCTTGGAACCTCCCTTACTTAGACACCCTTGACCTCTCCAACAACTTCTTCTCTGGTCCAATTCCTGACTCGCTTGCTAACCTGACTCGTCTGCGTCGACTCGGTCTATCAATGAACTCGTTCTCCGGCGAAATACCCACCTCGATTAGCTCACTCACCGAGCTCGAGGAGCTTTACCTCGATAACAACAAGCTGGAGGGAGCAATTCCAGGGAGTTTCAACAACCTAGTGAGCTTAAAAAGACTCAAACTCCAATCAAACAAGCTCACAGCCGAGTTTCCCGAGTTGGGTTCTTTGAACAACCTTTCCTTTTTGGACGCTAGCAACAATGCCATCTCAGGCAAAATCCCGTGGGTTTTTCCATCTTCTCTGGTTCAAATCTCCATGAGAAACAACAGCTTAGAAGGAACAATAATCCCAGAGAGTTTCAGAACTTTGGGTAATTTACAAGTAATCGATATAAGTCACAATCGACTCAGTGGCTCAGTACCATCCCTTCTCTTCGACCTCCCATCACTGCAACAACTCACTCTCTCATTCAACCAGTTCTCCTCCGTACAAGCCCCAGCTTCTTTAGGCACACAAAGCGAGCTCATAGCTATCGATCTGAGCAACAACGAGCTCCGAGGCTTTTTACCTTCATTCATGGCGTTAATGCCAAGGCTCTCCGCTTTGTCCTTGGAGAACAACAAGTTCACCGGTATGATACCGTCCCAGTACGCCTTCAAAGCGGTAATACCCGGACCCGGAATCTCACCATTAACGAGGCTGTTGCTTGGAGGGAACTACTTGTTCGGACCCATACCGGATCCTCTAATGGGGCTCCAACCCGGTTCAGTAAACGTGAGGCTGGTTGATAACTGCTTGTACCGGTGTCCGGTAACTTTCTTTTTCTGTCAAGGTGGTCAGCAAAAATCATTGGCAGAATGTAGGAGCTTTGCCCCTGTAATTCCTTAAACAAATAATATGACGTGTAATTGATGTTCTTGTGTTTTTTATGATTCTTATTTTAGCTCCTAGATTCGTTTATATTTAGAAGTATATATTTTGTATACAGAATATCCAGATTCTTTTGGCTTAATATTGCTGAATTTGGGGTTTATTTGTGTTAAGGGCACTGTTATAACTTATTTAGAGAATTGAGGAAAAATAGTGAATTTTGGCAACAGTATATGAGAGAGAAAGAGAAAAATAGGGAGAGATAAAATATTGAATTTCGACAATGGCATTACTGAAATTCCTGTTGCTTAAACGTGCTGGCCAAGTGGGTGTGACCGAGTGAGTGTGAGAAGTGCTTAAAGTGTGTGGGTGCTCAAAAAAAAATTTGTGGCGGTCATGGCAATGCCATTGTCGAAAATAGGGAGAAAAAAATAGTTGCCGAAATCTGAGGAGGAATTAAAAAAATATAATGTACTACGTCCACAATATTTTCACAATAAATCACAGGTAATTAGTTATTATTAATTCAAATTTAAATTTAACACTAAGATTACTTGTGATTCAAAGTGAATTTAGCACAGTACTTGACTTTAGGTAAATCGAGTTCTTATAATTCGATTTTACAGAGATTGAGTACCATTAAGGCGTAGTACGATTGACAGTAAAATTCGGTTATAGAAAAATCGAGTATTATTTACTTCATCTAAATATAGTTGGGCAATAGTTATATGTACTCATCTTTGTCATAGTTGAGTTATCATTAACTCGAGTTTTGAATAGTTGAGTACTGTACTCGATATAAACATAATTGAGTATTTTACCCTTCATATAAAAAGATAGCTTTGTCTTATTCTGGTTGAGGGGTATGAGCAAAAGAAAACAGTTAGAGATGGAGAAGAGAAGCCTCCTTTGCTTCTAAAGGTAACATGCAAACATGTTTTATAGTTTTGATTAAACAATTTGCCACTGTACAATTATAGATTATGCAACTGTTTGTCAGATCTTGGAATAAGTATCATCAACGTTGCTATAGTCCAGTGACACCTGTTTGTAGAGCAACATGGTACATGTTTTATCTAATAGTTCAAATTCAAAACTTGGAAAGTTCTAACCTAGCACAGCTCATGCGGTTTTAACATACAATGCTATTGTATGTTCCTTTTTTAGGGTGGCATATACTATGTTGTTTTCATTGGTCGTGCTCCTGGTATATACAACAATTGCGCAGAAGCAAGTAGACAAGTTCATAAATTCGCAAACGCCGAACATAGGTCATACAAAGATCTACGGGAAGTAGAATTTGCATGCATGGAGTTCATGCAACGTAATGGTAGGAACGTGTAGTATGGTGCTTCCCCATTGTGGACATCTTTTACCATGTTGTTAGGTTCTAAGGTCTTAGAATTTTATGTATTTAGAACTCTAATTTGTAATGTTGGCAAACCATGATCAAAACATTGTATTTAGTCTTGTTTAGAATTGCTCAAAGTTGGTTTAATATTGTAAAGTTGGAATTGAGTGGCTGCAGAAGTACTTGGGACTTTCGGCCTGGCTCGATCGATCGAAGAATAGACTCAATCGATCGAAAATCGCACAGGTTGAATTTTCTGCAGATTTTCCAACTCAGCCCTACTTCATTAAACGTTTAGGGTTTTGTGTTTTTACCCTAGGTATATAAACAAAACCCTAGCCACGTTTTTTAAGGTTGTCCATATTGCTTTGTTACTCATACATTGCTATTTTGTGTGAATTTCGTGTGAGATCTTTGAGGAGACTTCCTTTACACAAAACTTAGGGTTTTCAAGGTAGAGATGATTTCAACATCTTGAAGATCATTACTGTTGCAACCATTGGAACTTAAAAGAAAAGCAAGCGGGGAGCTTGTAGCTGATTGAAGAATTCAAGAAAGAAGTAGTCCGTGGATTCGGAGCCTGCGCGTGGTCGTGTTAGGAAGTTTTACTGGTGGGTAGCATTAGGAAGTCGAGCGGGGAGCTTGTAGTCCTTCTGTAAGAACTTCAATTCTTTCATAGTGAATTCTGTTATGCCTTGAGGATCGGTGGGTCAAATCCTCCCCAAGTTTTTACCGAGTGGTTTCCTGAGTGATCATATCTTGTGTTTATTTATTTTCCGTTGCTTTATATCTTGATATGATTATTTGATTACTTTAACCTAGAATTGTATAATTTGACTAAGTATCAACTTGGCTAATTAATCTAGGCTACGCAATCTGTGTGTTTAAGGGGTCTAAATTTTGCATCAAGTGGTATCAGAGCGGGTAGCTCTTTTTGATTGAGATTTCTTTCTCTGAGCTGATCCTTGACCCCAGTTGTCATGGAGCATGGACACTCTTTGTTTGTTCCTCCTCACTTTGATGGGAACAACTATACTTATTGGAAAGTAAGGATGAAAGCATTCCTGAAATCCATTGATGAGAGAGTTTGGAATTCTGTTGAATACGGATGGGAGAAGCCCACTACTCCTGTGAGTGAGTGGCAAACTTCTGAAAAAGAAGCAGTAGGCTTCAATAGCAAAGTTATGAATGCCATCTTCAATGCTGTTTCTATGGAGGAATTTAAGAGGATCTATAATGTTGAAGTTGCTCATATTGCTTGAAAAATCCTCCAAACTGTGCATGAAGGCACAAAGACAGTTAAGATTAATAAATTGCAATAATTGACTTCTAGGTTTGAGAGTATTAGGATGTCTGATGATGAATCCTGTGATGAATTTTATGCCAAACTGAATGATATTGTCAATTCTGCTTTTAATTTGGGTGAAATCTATGATCAACCTAAAATTGTTAGGAAGATTCTTAGATCTTTAACTGAAGATTTTAGACCCAAAGTGACTGCCATTACTGAAAGTAAGGATGTGGACTCCATCCCTGTAGATGAACTTGTAGGATCTCTCCAATCCTATGAGTCTGACCTACCTAAAGTAAACAAATCCAAATCAATGGCTCTTAAGTCAGTTGATGATGTTGATGGTGGTGGATTTGATGATGAGCTCTCTGCTACAGAGATTGCCTATCTTGCCAAAATTTTTAAGAACTTTCTTAGGAATACAAATAGAAAGGCAAGAGGTACCAACACTGCTGAACCTAGAAATTTTAGGAAGAATGATCCCACTAAGGTGAATAATTTTGAAAAACCAAATGATAAAGCTGGTCAATCTTTTAATAATTTTTTGGGTCCTCAGTGTTTTGGTTGTCAAGGGTATGGTCATATGAAATCTGAATGTCCTACATTTTTGAAGACTAAGGGTAAAGCTATGGCTGTAACCCTTAGTGATAATGAGGTTTCTGATGATGAGTCCGAGTGTGACGAAGATGGAAACTTCATTACTTTCACAGCTACTGCTATGGTTAGTGAAAGCGTATCTGCTGAAGAGAACCCTTCTGATGGGGAACTCTCTGAAGATGCAGATCTTCAAGAGGCCTATAACAAACTTTGTAAAATTGCTGCAAAGGATGCTATGAAAGTTGATCTTGGCCTAAAGAAAATTGACTCTCTGGAGCTTGAAAAGAAAAATTTGCTTGTTAAACTGTTTGATGCTAATGAGCTTCTGAATAATGTTAAATCTGAGAACATGCTTTTGCTTGATAAAGTTAGAACTTTAGAACATGATTTATCTATTGCTAGATCTGCTAGTTCTAAACTTGATCACATGTTGAATGTTCAAAAGTATCATGCGGATAAATCTGGGTTGGGATATGTTGAAAGCATCTTTGGCTCTACTCCACATTCCATAAATTTTGTTCCTGCTTCTTCTTCTGAACCTTCTGTGAGTGAGGTTGTGAGTGAAACTGTCAAACCACCTGTGAGTGAGGTAGTTAATCTTGTAGAAGTTTCACCACCTAAGAAGATTAGGGTAGACTTAAGAGAATCTAAACCTAAGGAGCCTACCAAATCTAAGGACAAGATGCATGGTAAACCTACTTGGGTTTGTCACTATTGTGGTAAGTCTGGACATATTCGTCCTAATTGTTACAAGCGTCAAGCTGATAAGAGAGCAACTAAACCAAAAGTGCCTGTGCCTCAAGCACAAGACCCTATGGCACTAATTGGTGAATTGTTAAAGGTGTTAAACCTTTATTCCAATCTTGGAGTTGGGAATCACTCGAATGTGAATAAGAACTCCAATGCTCGTGGTGCATCTAAAAGGTTTTGGATGCAAAAGACTCAAACTAACTGAGTCTTTCTGACATGGTCCTTGTGCTTAATTGCTTTTTTCTTTGGTGACCATTGTTCCTTTTTGTTTTTTTTTTTTGTCTTTTCGTTGTTTTTGTTCTAGGACTTGCATTGCATTACATTCATGCATTTCATTCTAGGATGTATCTGTTTTCTCTTTTAATATATAAAAAAAAAAAAAAGGAAGGAGAAAGCAAATATTATGTTAGTCACTATTTGTCTTGATTTTTGAAAAACAAGGTTGGTCTATCTTGTGACACATATCACGGTCTGTGTACCTTGTTTAACTTTGATGAACTTTTTCATTGCACTTGACTAGTTGAAACTTTGTAGTGCATGTTGTGTGGGAAAGATGTGTATGGTTTTTAATCTCCTTGTCTTAATCATGAAGTCATATGTTATTTAACTGTCGGACTTGATTCTTTTGAGAAAGGCATAAATAACCATCTCACCACTGTTCACTAGCCAATCATGAACACCTTAGTGCATATCATAAGATTCTGTACTCGAGAAAGTGTAGCACATGCACAAAAAGAACATAAGGTGTAGCCTCAAATTAAATTAAAACTGGTGTGTACTATTAGGCTTGATGCCAATTCACTTAATTCAAACCGGTGTGTACTATTAGGCTGAATGCCATCTCATACAAACAAGAGGCAAAAATACAAGAAACTTACACGATTGCAAGCTTTTGTTCTAGGAGATGTGGGAGTTTTAGGATGTAACTCTTTAGGTGATAGTCTCTTTTAAATTCTATGTGATGAATTGTGTAGACTTTGTGTTTGATTGCCATTCATATATCACCTCACATGTATCTCAAGTTTTTGCTAATATCACACACTACACAAGTTACTCTTTGTTAAACACTGTACATAATAGTGTGTGTGTTTATGGTCTGACCAATCAAGTTTGAAAATATCTTGAGATTTGTGCACAACATTTTTGTTGCTTGAGAAAATTCAATGGAAGTATGATTGAAATTTGTTTTTGAGAAAATTGGTTTCAAATTTTGGGTTTTTGAAGAAAAAAAATCATTCCATCTCATACTCATGCATGTTGTTTTTACAATTTAATGCTTTAAGGAGTTGTTTTAAAAATTTTGGTTTTTGTCTTTCAAAACTGGATTTTTTCTCAAAATTTGGTGAGCCTATGCCCATTTCAATCGATCCAGCCTGTTTTTCGATCGATCAAAAAAGTGCTCTCGTTTGTTCTAAAATGACTGTTTCATTTGATCGATCGAATGTAATTTTCGATCGATTGAATATCGTGAAAAAGGTTTTTAAAAGGTTTTTTTCTGACTTTTTCAAAGTTACTATTCAAAACTTTTTAAAACTTTTTTCTCTCTCCGAGTTGGTAAGGCTCCACATCAAGATTTTTTGTTGTTTTGCTCCGTTGTTTTTGCAAAATTTCTCTCTCCTCAAGCCGGTAAGACATTTTTACCCTTCTTTTTGATTTATTTTTCATCATTTCATGCATAAATTCATGCATTTAGGAGCGATTTTCGCACTATGCTATTTTGGGATTTTCATTTGATTCAAGCCATATTTTATGCAATTGATCATTGGGTTTTTGTGGGGACACATCATAAACATGATCCTTGGTGATTAATTTGATCAATTTTGAGTTTGGTGAAAAATTGAAAATTCTAGGGTTTCTAATTGATCCGAATTGGGGATTTTGTTGAATTGAGTAGAATTTGATGAAATTGGCTTGTTGTATTGATGAAATTAAGCATTATAATCTATGTGTTGTGTTTGTTAATGCTCAATTCATCATTTTGTTTTAAAAATTTTCAGTTGATGTTAAATTTTTGGGGTTTTTGTTAAGAAAATTCCCTGCTTAAGCCAATTTTGTCAATTTAATCTCAATTGAACTTAATTGTTCACTGCATTAGTACATGTATCATGGCATTGTATCTGCTCATGCATCATATATATTTTAATTCTATTTTTTTTGTTCTAACTTGTAGTCTGCCTTTGGTTTTGTTTTTCTTATATTTACTTTTGGTTTTCTCCTTATGTCTCTGTCCTTTCCTTAGCATCATGCCTAGGAAAACTAGAGCCCGTAGGTCCCTTCCCTCTTCCTCTCCATCCCCTCCCTCCTTTGATCGTGAGAGGTTTCCGAGTGAGAAAAACCAAGATCTTTTTGAGAAGCTTAACCTTAAGAGGAAGATTTGGGCTGAGCGTTCTGTTGTATTAGATGAGCTAGATCCTGCCATTAGGGCAAACTTTGAGCGTTGGGGCTGGTTACCTTTGTTAGACATTTCTGATCCTCCTCCACCTTCTGCGTTGATTAGAGAGTTCTATTCGAACATCTCTATCCGCATCTATGATTCCAACACTTTAGTAAAGAGTTGGATACGAGGCGTAGAGTACTCCATTACTCCTCAGGTAGTGGCTGCTGCTCTAGGGGTACCATTGGTTAGGGATCCTATCTATCCTTATGACAAGTCTCCCGAGCTAAGCGATGTTTTGTCTTTCATCACTGGTACTTCTGTCCAGTGGGGTTCTGATCCTCGGATCACTTCTGCTGAGCTCTCCGGGTTGCACTATCTGTTCTTTCGGATAGCTTGTCATTCCATCTGGCTTATCTCTCATGTGCACACCATTCCTCTTGAGAGGTGTGTATTTTTGTACGCTCTGGTTACTGATGCTCCTATTAGTTTTCCCCATCTTTTTCTTCGTTCTTTGAACGAAGTTTATAGGAGTTCATCCACTTCACATGCCCTTGTTCATCCTATTTTCATTCATAGCATTCTTCTTTATCTTGATCTTAGTGGCTTTCCTTCCTCTGAGCCTGTTCATGTGATTGCTCCTATCGGTGCATCTTTTCTTAGACAGAGGGCCGCTCATCTTCGAGCTGGTTCTAAACACCCTAGGTCTGAGCCCTCTAGTAGTGTACCTCCTCCTCCTTCTTCTTTTGCAGGTCTTGCTGGTGAGGATATTCCTGATCCAGTTGGTGCTGATATTCCTCCACCCCCTTCGGCCGACTTTGATGTTCGTCGTACTTTGGAGACTGTTATGACTGTTCAGCAGGCTCATGGTCAGATTTTGGTGGACTTGCTAGATGAGATTCGTGCTCTCCGAGTTGATTTAGCACGTCTTCATTCTCCCTCACCACCTCCTTTTGATGGCGACTCATGAGTGCTCTTTGGCATTCCGTCACAAAAAGGGGGAGTGGAGTTTTGACTTGTAGAGGGTTTTTGTAGTTAGGGGGAGACTTTTGTAGTTAAGGGGAGATATTGTTTTTAGATTGTATCTAGGTGCTTTACTTTGTATATCATTTTGGGGATATTCATGTTAGGGGGAGTAACATTGATTGATATACATTTATTTTTTATTGATTCTTGTTGATTTATGATTCACTACGTATTGATTTATATTTATGACTTGATCATTCTTATATGTCTTTATTTTGTGTTGTGTGAATCTTACAAGAATGTTATACCTGTTGTTTTACTCTTTTCTGTCACACATGCGTTTATGCGTTTGTTGAGTATTTCAGGAATATACAGGTTGATTCAACTAAGCTGCTGTCTACACTTGCAACTGATGGATAGTAGTTAGGCTAAATTTGATTTTATGAGCATTACCTTTGTAAAGGGCTTTTTATTTGTAAAACTTTGAGCTGTTAATTAGGGTTTTGTCACGAATTGCCAAAGGGGGAGTTTGTTAGGTTCTAAGGTCTTAGGATTTTATGTATTTAGAACTCTAATTTGTAATATTGGCAAACCATGATCAAAACATTGTATTTAGTCTTGTTTAGAATTGCTTAAAGTTGGTTTAATATTGTAAAGTTGGAATCGAGTGGCTGCAGAAGTACTTGGGACTTTCGGCTTGGCTCGATCGATCGAAGAATAGACTTGATCGATCGAAAATCGCACAAGTTGAATTTTCTGCAGATTTTCCAACTCAGCCCTACTTCATTAAACGTTTAGGATTTTGTGTTTTTACCCTAGGTATATAAACAAAACCCTAGCCACGTTTTTGAAGGTTGTCCATATTGCTTTGTTGCTCATACATTTCTGTTTTGTGTGAATCTCGTGTGAGATCTTTGAGGAGACTTCCTTTACACAAAACTTAGGGTTTTCAAGGTAGAGATGATTTCAACATCTTGAAGATCATTACTGTTGCAACCATTGGAACTTAAAAGAAAAGCAAGTGGGGAGCTTGTAGCTGATTGAAGAATTCAAGAAAGAAGTAGTCCGTGGATTCGGAGCCTGCACGTGGTCGTGTCAGGAAGTTTTACTGGTGGGTAGCATTAGGAAGTCGAGCGGGGAGCTTGTAGTCCTTCTGTAAGAACTTCAATTCTTTTATAGTGAATTCTGTTATGCCTTGAGGATCGGTGGGTCAAATCCTCCCCAGGTTTTTACCGAGTGGTTTCCTGGGTGATCATATCTTGTGTTTATTTATTTTCCGCTGCTTTATATCTTGATATGATTATTTGATTACTTTAACCTAGAATTGCATAATTTGACTAAGTAACAACTTGGCTAATTAATCTAGGCTACGCAATCTATGTGTTTAATGGGTCTAAATTTCCATCACATGTCAACATCAAGCTTTGGGGGGACGTCTTAAAGCAAAGGAACCAGCTATTGTGATAGAGATGTTAGGAACAGATTGTTGAGGTATCAGTTAGAAGTTGCCATTGAGAAGCATGACTATGCAAGGAGGATTGCAACCTTGAGTACTAACATGTTGAGTGAAGTGGTAGCCCATGTTATGGGGGATGATAAAGTTCATGATTTGACACAACAAGGAAGCGCAAAATGAAGGCGAAACTATGGCTCCTGGTTGTGGTATTTATGAATCTAGTATTATTACCATATGTGTTTGTGAGAGATATTGCCTTAAGTTTGCACTAGAGATTGGCGGTAGAAGTTGTTGAATAGGCTTTTGGTTTCCTTGTAGAAGTTTATTTTGGAATTTGTCTTCGCCTATAATTGCTTGTATAATTGTTAACATTGGTTACGATGTTTTGATAATTGTGCTTAGCTTTGGATAGCTTATAAGTATTTTCTCTATATCTTCGTGCTTAGTGAAAATAAAATACACTTGTTCTAAAGAAGTTGCGAATATAATGGGCAATCTGAAAAGTCATAACGCTTATGTAATATACCCCCTGCCTATTATGATTTTGCAGCATGAAATGAAGCCATCTTGAAACAGAAAATCCAGAAATGAACACCACCTAGCAATGAAACAAAAAAGGCATTTGCCAAACTCTTTCATTAACTAATATGCAGTTATGCACATATGGATCTTAACATATAGAAATGTACATTTCCATGGCATATAATGATATTTGTCATTTTACATATATCATAGTGCCTTAGTAGAAGCTATTCAAACATCTGTGTATAGAACCTAATGTATGTGCAGTAGCTAGGACTGTCCAAATCAACCCACCACCTGCTCGGACCCGACTCGGAACCACCCGATTCGACTACTTTGGTGGTCGGACTCAAGTCCTGACTTCAAAAACTCGCTGCCGGCGGGTTGAGTGGTGGTTTTCTTCTCTAAAACCCGAGCCACTCGACCTGACCGATGTTATCTACAAACCCGGCCAACTCCGACAAGATCAAGCTTAGATTCGAGGAGATCTGGTGAGATCTCGACCGTATTTGGTAAGATCGAGCTTAGATTTGAGAAGATCTGGCAATATGAAGCTTAGATTCGAGGAGATCCGACAAGATCAAGCTTAGATTCGAGGAGATCCGACGAATTTTTCCAGGAACTGGTGTGTTTTTCTAGAATCCGGCGAGTTTTTCCAGATTCTGTCAACCTTTTTTTTTTTTTTTTTTTTTTTTTTTTTTTTTTCCAGATTTCGATGCTTTCTTTATTCTGGCGACCTGACTGGCCTGACTGATGATTATCCTCACCAAAAACCGACCCGATTGATTTTTTAGAGGGTCAAGTCTGGGTTCCTCCACCCCTCATCCGATGTCGGCGGGTTGAGTCCGGGTTGGGTCCAAACCTGACCCGGCTTGACCCATGGACAGCCCTAGTAGTAACTATCATTTGTCTACTAGCTATCATTTGTATGTGCAATATATTGTCTTCTAGCTGTGCAAAAAATTATCCAAAATATCCACAGTGGCTTGGCAAGAAATGCTCTGCGTAAATATAATTCAAAAAGTCTCCAATATGTTGGTCTTCAATGATTGAAAACTATCATTAGCAGCTACAGAAACCTGCAAATATGCCACCAAATATAAATACATGTATGAGGAAAAAAAAAAAAAACACAGGAAACATACAGCAGGGTATTATCCACCTATAATCAGCAATACAACTTCTTCTAAGGGTAGTAACATCTCTGTAAAAAGCCAATTCTTAGTCGCTAGTGGGGATGAGGCTTATCCAAATGGTCAGACCCTGCCCACCCCAAACTTGAGGATCTTCAGTTTTACAGAATTAAAGGTTGCAACCAAGAATTTTAGACCTAATACAGTACTTGGTGAAGGAGGATTTGGGCAAGTCTTTAAGGGTTGGGTCAAGGATAAGGGGCACTCCAAGAGTGGAACTGGGATGGTAATTGCCGTCAAAAAATTGAATTTCCTAGAGTTTGTAGGGATTTAAGTTGGTGGCATGTAATTTTGCCACCAACTTGCTAGGGAAGAATATATAGTTGTAAAGTTCATGTGTTTTGAATTCCTTTAGTCCTTTCAGTTGCACTTTTACTTGCATCTTGTGAATCCATTTACACCTCAGTTGAACTTTTACTATGCTTGTTGTTGCTATATTTATCATTGCTTGTTTCTTTTTAATGTATCCTTATCCACTTCTAGAAAAAGTTCATAACACCAACTACTCACGAGCTCATAATATGCAGAGAGAATATAGTTCCTCAGCTTTATAATAATGCTTCACATGCCATTTATGGAGTGTTAGCTATAACCATTGATGCCCTCCTAAAAGTTTCTCTCACTTCTCTAACACTTGTCCTCATGGACCCAATAATTCTTCTTGTTCTTGCATCTCTCTTCACTCATCCACTTTCTCTAATATTCCAACCAACAAATCTCATCTCTCAGATTACCGTAGTGGGTTCCAGCAACACTTTCTCAAGACACAGCTACTTCTTGCTAGGTAATTAACCCCTAATCCATATATAGTCTATAGTTTCATACAATCTACAAAAAAAAAAAAAAAAAAAAAAAGTCTACTATTTTTGTTCCCATAAACATGTTAGAAATTAATCCTAGAGACTAATTTATAGGTTTAGTGGATTAGTGAGTCACCATAAAAAGAAAAAAAAAGGGTCAACTGAATATGAAATAATGGGTAAAAAAAAATGATCTTAACATGGTTAATTGTAATTCTTAATTAAAACTCAATCAATGAGAAATTGTTAGATTTTATACTTTAACCCAACAAAAATGAGACCTCTTCTTCCAAGTTATTAAGTGTGGTGTTTTACTAATCAGGTGTGGATGTTCAAATACAATGCAAATTCAAAGTGAACTCACCCAAAACCACATAACAGATCACATTCTCAGTCAACAAAACAACAAATAAGCATGGAGTATATAACCTGGAAATACCAACTATGTACCGCAGTATTATTAACAACATTGTGCCAAGTAAGCTTAATAAGGAGCTCATCTGCAACCTGGAACGTGCCAGTTTTAAAGACAATGTCAAATGTGATTATATTCAAGTCTAAGCAAGACAATCTTTGTATATACAACTTGAATGCACTGAGTTATAGGCCATCAAAGAAGAATGCTACTCTATGTGGAAATCAGTAGGAATTTTCAAGATCTTTGAATGCCTCAAAGTGCTTTCTTCCTTACTTCCCACCATATGGATTCCCTCTACCTCCTTTGCCTCAATTTCCATTCCCTCCATTGCCACCACTCCCTTCATTACCCTTTCCTCCTCTACCACCTTTTCCATCACCACCTTTTCCTCCACTACCACCTTTTCCATCTTTGCCCTTCCCATTCCCAAGACTCCCTCCTTTTCCTTTAACTCCCTCTCGTTTTTTCCCCACCTCCTCTGTACAGTTTTTAGACCCCTTAAAACACAACAATTGGATTAACCTAGTTTATTAGCCAAGTGATTAACTTAGTCAAATTATGCAAATCTAGGTTAACACAATCAAATAATCATATCAAAATATAAAGTGGTGGAAATATAAATAACACAATGATATGATCACCCAGGAAAACTAAACTGATAAAAAACCTGGGGAGGATTTAACCTAACTATCCTCAAGGTAAACTTGAATCTATTATATGAAAGAATTGAAGTTCATACAAAAGGACTTACAAGCACCCATGCTTGACTTCCTGATGCCATCCACTAGTAGAACTTACTGACACGACCACATGCAAGCTTCGAATCCATGGACTCCTTTTTTTTAGGATTTTCTAGCAAGTACAAGCACCCATGCTTGTTTTTCTTTAAGCTTCAATGGCAGCAACTGAGTTAATCATCAAGGTGTAGATAACATCTCCTCTTTGAAAAATCTAAGTTTTTTTGTAAAAAAAAGCTTCTCTAGATCTCACAAGGGATTTACACAAAACAGCAATATGAGCAACAAGGATTACATTGCAAAACATGGCTAGGGTTTTCTTTATATTCTAGGAGAATTAGATTTGAAACCCTAATTCTTAATGGGCTTAAGCTGCTGTTTGGGTTGACTTAAAATTCTGTAAATACGATTTTTAATTGATTGAGCTTGTTCTTCGATCGATCGAACCAGGCAGAATATGAAGTCTTCTTCCTGCAACTTGTATGTTCTTGAATCTTGACTTGAATCACCTTTGAGCATTGTCTAATAAAACCTATAGACAAGTTTGTATGTTCTTGCTCCCATAGACAAGTTTGTGTTCACGATTTGCCAATTTTCTAAACATTTAGAACCTAACATCCTCCACCTGCATTTAATATAAGAGACCTAAGAACTTGGATACCTTATTTTATTATTCACTTTCTCCTCCTCCGCCACCAACATTTAATCTTAGAGACCCAAAAACTTGGATACCATATATCCCTCCATCCCTTTCTAATAACCCTCGAAATCAAAATCCATGGCAATTGCTTTGTTTTATTTTTTCTTCAATTGTTCCAAAAATATGTTTAATGCTCAAAGGTTACAAAAGCTTGTATGTTAATGTTGGAAGATAGATGCATATAGAAACTACAGTATAATTTGCCTAACTAGATTGTAGCTATAGAAGAAAATTTCCAAAAATTTCCAAATTTTTTGTATGATTCTAAAAAAGAAGAAGAAGAAGTAACCACATATATGTACAAATTCTCTATTAAATTTGTGATTCCCTCACCCCAGCAAAAATACAAACAGGAAGAAATTATGAAGAGCATGTCAAAGAGACATAAAGATCACCTAAATTCTGAGTGCATGTCATACATTTGAATTTTGAGTTGCAACATATTAGTAAAACCCATTTGATCTTATTGCTCCTATTTTTAAATTGAAGAGCATCATTGTGTAGTCTTATTTAATGGCTTCTTATATTGGATAGAGGGGTGTTGCTTGTATCATATCAGCAATAGATTAGGCTAAACAATTCAAAGAATAGAGAAAATTATAGTTCCATAATGAGTAGAGAAAATTCGTAAAGCAAGACCCTAACCCTTTGTCCAACAATTATAAACTCTAGTTCCACAAAGCTTCATCAATTCTTAACCCACCACAACACCTAGTACAAATTCTACCACCTCCATATATAGACCTCATTATATTATGATTTGGTCCATAAAACCCTTGGCAACACCTACTGAAAACCATCTTCAACATAGCAAAACAAGTTTGAATTGGTGGTCGTTGTTGTTAATTCCTAACAAAGTAAGAAAGAAACATAAGCCAAACCAGTTTTGGAAGGAATTTTACTCCTATATGCTCCACATCATGCCAAGCTTCAGCGATCTTTTCGTTTCCTCACAACTGCCTTGGTCGGTCTCGTCTTACCTGAAATTGAAAGTAGAGCACATTACTTGAATGCACACATTTCCTAACAGCCAAAGTAGAGTTTAAAGAGAGGGATAGACCATGTTTTGTATTGTCTATGTGTATTTGTATTATTATTAATACAAAAACCTTAAAACCTTACAAAAGCAGAAGGTGCAAAATATAAAGTACTTCTCTTATCATATCACTCCCCCTATCATGAAACATAGGAGCTGTGATAAACTTGGAACACATATACCTGTAACCTGAAACACTTGCACAAAACACATTGGACCCTTAAGGTAAAGCAAGTAATATGTAAAGTTGTTATTTACAACTATGTGTTTTGTTGGCTTATATTCTGTGCCAAATTTGATTGTAATTTTATTCAATCTTTTGTACCCTGTATTTATTGTGGGATTTGATTGTAAGGGTTGTGTGATAGAAAGAGAGTGTGAAGACTCAAGTAATTGAAGATTGAAGAGTTTTCACGGCTAGTTCATGACTAAGCATCCCGTGAAGTAACTCATGTGACTTGCACATGCTGGAATACGAAGAGTCAGGCCAGGATGGAGATAGCTGTGTTTCGTGAGTATCTCGCGGGTAAGGCCTTCTCGCGAGACAACTGTGAGACCTTCTGTTCTGCCAGCCTGTCTATTCTGATACATACTTTTTGTGCCTACACTATATATACCCACATTACCCACAAATATTGAAGAGTGCTTCTGAGAGAAAACCCTAGACGAACACCTTGAGAGTTAGAGATTGTTATACTCACAATTCTCTATACATTTGCTTGTGGATTTTCCTCAACTCTTACATCTCTATTTCCATACCATTGAGAGGTTGATTGCCCAAACACTTACCACACCCTTTTAAAGTGTCAAGTGAAGTTTTGGTGTTGCTAGGAAGTATTGGATGAAGCTAAGGATGGCAGATGCAACATGGAGCTTGTTGTAGGATCTGGAGAACTAGACAAGACACGGTTTCGAGAAGCTTTGTTGAAGTAGGAGTTTGGAGGGTTTAGGTATATCAGGTAGATTAGGCTTGGAGGGTCTCTTACTAACCCATGTATCCCATCTGCGTAGATTAGGCTTTCGTCGATTTCTTCAGTTTCCTCTTTGATAACATATCGGCATGTTATCTTGTGTTTGAATCTTTCTTCCCTACTCTTTTACATTCCATTTTACTGTTGTGTTGCTTTGATTATGGATTACAGTAGCTTATTTGTTCATCTGCTCGCTTTTACACTATTTCGCACTTAGTATTAAGTTAGTGTAAAATCAATTGAGTCGTAACTTTAATTTGGGGGTCTAAACACTCTTGTTTTTTCAACACATTTTCGAGCTTTCAATTGGTATTAGAGCGGGTACACTTGTTGTGGTTTTAATACTTGAGCGTGATCCTTGACCCCGTTTGAGATAGACCGGTCTCAATCTTTAAATGTTTTACCATATTTTGATGGTAGTAATTATGCCTTTTGAAAAGTCCTAATAAGGGTATTCTTATGTTCAATTGATAATACTATTTGGGATGTGGTAGAAGTAGGATGGACTAGGCCGGAGGCTATTAAATCTGCTTGGGATAAAGCAACACTTGCGGCAGCTAACACTAATAATAAAGCTTTGAATGAAATTTTTTGTGGTGTTTCTCTAGATGAGTTTCACAAGATTTCCCACATAATAGTAGCCAAGGAACCCATGAAGGAACGAAGAAAGTGAAGGATACAAAACTTTAGATGCTTACAACCAAATTTGAGGAGCTTAAGATGGGAGATGATGAGCCTTTTGATTCATTCTATGGGAAGTTCAACGAAATTGTGATTGTGAAGCTCAATCTTGGTGAGAAGATTGAGGATGCTAAGGTGTTGAGAAAAATTTTGAGGTACTTATTGGAGAGCTTTCGAGCAAAAGTCATAGCTATAGAGGAAAGTAAAGATTTGGGTGAGATTAAAATCGAAGAGCGCATTGGATCTCTCTAAACATATGAGTGGGGACTGCCTTCTCATAAGTTGAGTAAATCTCTTGTTCTTAAAACCATCACCGAAAGGATGGATGATTTCTCCGAAGAAGATGTAGTGGAGAAGGAGGTAGTATTTCTTGCAAAGAACTTCCAAAAATTTCTAAAGATGAAGAACAGTGGAAAATCGTTCAGTAGAGGGAAGTTTTCATCCTCCAAAGGTGATAGAAAGGAGTTTAAGAAGAAAGATGGGAAGGATTCTTAATCCCCTCAAGGCATTGTGTGTTATGAATGCAATGGCCATGGACATCTCAAGAAAGAGTGTCCCAATTATCTAAGAGGGAAGGGCAAGACGTATGCCACAACACTTAGTGATTTGGGCTCCTCCAATTCTGAGTCAGAAGAGAGTTGTTACGGAGAAGTGAATTACTTCGCTTTTATGACTATTGCTCATGTTGAGTCCTTGAAGGACTTGAGTTTGCTAGTGCAAGAACTTAGGGAGCATAGTGATGAGGAATCCATGGGAATTGTAGAAGAATCAAATACTGAAAAAGAAGAAGATTCAGTTGGTCTTCAAGAAAACTACAATTCCCTACTTGAGAAGTCAGGAGAATATACAAGGGTGGCCAAGGCAGCTATTAAAAAGATGAAGAAGGTAGAGGAGGACTATAGAAGTCTCCTAGTGCGATATAAGGAGGCCAAATGTGAAATAGAGACATTGAATGGAGAGCTGACAGATGCCTACTCAAAGATAAAATTCCTTGAGCTTGAGGTGGTTCAAGCCAATGCCAAAGTAGAGCGAGTCTCCTCCAAAAAGCTTGATGAAGTCCTATCTCATCAAAAACCTTTCTCCGACAAAACCGGATTGGGATGTACCAGAGAAAGTAGTTCAGTTATCAAAATCACCAAGGAAGTGAAGTTTGTGCAAGCCAAAGAACTTGTAGTGGCTACCTCTACACCTAAGAAAGTAGAGGATGAGAAGAAGAAGAAAGTGGCTGATTAACGGGTGTTGAATAAGCCTTATAACCAATCAGTGGTTAGGTCTAAAGCCAAAGGGAAATCATTTCCAAAATCACAAAAAGGTCCAAGAATTCAACATTTCTGTCATCACTGTGGACTTCAAGGACACACCAGACCAAATTGTCATAAGTTGAGGGTATTGAAGAATGCAAGTGATCAGAGGTAAAAAAGCTAGAGAAATGACAAGAGGACTTGGGTTATTGAGTCATCAAGAGGTCGAAATGGTGATCCCGGTGTGATGGACGTGATGAAGATGATTGGTGCATTCACCACTTGCTTGGAAAGCTTCACTAGAAGGTTTGAAAGTCCTAACTCTCGTACCCAATCCTATAGGAATATCACCCTAAACGCACGTGCCATGTGGGTGGAGAGGGGTACTTATGCATAAGCATTACAACATGTTCATGCGTTAATACTTCCTATGTTTAGGGACATTTGCTCATGCATCATTACATGCATAATTTATTTTGTATCGTTTGCTTCTGGTTTATGGCATGTTTCTTTTATAAGCTTTTACTTTGTTCTTATTTTTGTTCTGTTTTTAGTGTGTTCAAAAAATTCAAAAACTCATAAAAAATTGAAAAATCTTCAAAAAGTTTGATCGCTTGTGTTTTGTTTATCACATTTGAGTTTGGCCTAGTACCTTCGTACCAATAACGTAGTGCATTTACGAGTTTAGCTTGTTATGTATGCACATTTATCTGTGTGGAAGAAATCTTGAAAACTATGTGTAATTGTTGTAAATAGATCTTCAAGCTTGTCATGAATGATTGGTCGATAGTCTTGATGGTCTTGATACTTGCATAGACTTGTGCCATAATCTCTTTTCACTTTATTTTTATGTTTTTGCAAAAGAGTTCATCAAATGTAAATCTCCAAATGAAAAGAGATATTGAGCTGCAAAAGTCTGTCGCACATACTAGTATTTGGCTAGAAAAAAGGGAAAGCGACTTTTGTTTTGAAATGTATGGTGCTTAAAAAGCCAAAGGCTAATTTTAAATGTTGATATATTAAAAATATCGTGCACTGATCTCAAAAAGAGACGTATTATCCAAAAATGATCAAATGTTATGATTTATACAGAAGCCAAATGAAAAGCTTCTAAGATTTGTAATCAATTTGTGGGAGGTCATATATGTTCATTTCTATAATTGAGATATACCACTTGATTTAGTACCAGTTGTGTACGACTTGATTGAATTGATCATTGAAGTTTCACTCTGGTTTAAGGACTATGTCACACTTATACTCACCCACAACACACAAGACTTTGATTCAATTAATGCTTATCTTATTTGTGTGATTATATATGTTCAAATGTGATTTGTATGCTCAAGTACTTGCTGATCAAATACAAAAAGATTTTTGAATGTTTTATATGTTATTTAAAGTGATTTTATACTTTCGTGTCTTTAGTTTTTGTTCAAAATGCATTTTTGTGTTTTTCTTCAAAAACTGGTTAAGAGGTTGTTTCATGAGAAGCTCGCGAATTAGAGCTTCCCGCAAAAAGTGCTTAAGGGAAATAAATTTTTTTGTCATTTCACACAGAGACTCTTGCTATTGTCTCGCGAGTATTTTGCGACTAAACACTTCTCATGAAATGAGTTTAAGGCATAAATTGGAATTTCTTCAAATTCAGACAGAAGCTATCATGACTGTCTTGGACTGTTTCGCGACTTAAAACTTCTCATGAAAGCTTTTAAGCTTTAGTGGCCATTCTCATGACTGTCTTGCGACTGTCTTGTTATTGTCTAACTTGTGAAAAACGTGTGTTTTCAGTTTTATAATGCAAATGTGATAATTTTTCAAACACTTAAACTTTCCCTCACATTGCCTCTCTTCGAACCGTTCTCAACCCAAAATCTTATTTCTCACAAACCCTATCATTTTCAAGCAAATTTCTCTGCAAAAACACTTCAAGGTATGTTTTTCTAAACATTGCTTTTGTTTTTCCTTAAATTTTGCAGTTTTTAGCTTAAGGTTTTAAAAATTTTGGGATTTTTTGAAAATGGGTTGGAGTTCTCAATTTTGTGAAAGTTTTTCCAAAATTTTTGATTGGGCTGAGTCTCGTTTGCTGTTTGTGTATTTGTGTTGGCCCCTTGTGGCATTTTAGCATGTATTGAGGCAAGTTTTCTCCATGTTCATGCATTATTCATATTTGGATTGCTTTGTTGCATGTTAGGTGTTTGACAGAATGTCCAAGTGACATTTCTATGTTGAATTGGACCCAAATGAATTCCAATTCTTGGGTTTCCTTTTGTTTGATCATGTTTACCATGTTTTGGTTAATGGTTGTGTGTTTTACACACTTAGCCCATTTTGTGCCTCAATGCCATGCCATGCCATGCACACACCTAGGCACCCTTTGGGCACACCTCATGCATCTCATGCTGCATCCTCATGCATTAGCACATGCACACATATGCACATCTACTTATTTCTCCACGATTTTCGATCGATCGAAAATTACATTCGATCGATCGAATGAACCAGACATTTTAGAACAAACTAGAGCACTTTTTCGATCGATCGAAAAACAGACTGGATCAATCGAAATGGGCAGAGGCTCACTAAATTTTGAGAAAAAAATCCAATTTTGAAAGACATAAACCTAGTTTTGAAAAACAACTCCTCAAAGCATTAAACAAGGAAAGCAAAATGCATGAGTATGAGATGGAATGCCATTTCAAAAACCCAAATTTTTTAAACCCAAATTATGTCAAAAACAAGTTTCAATCATTCTCCCATTGAATTTTCTCAAGCAACAAAAATGTTGTGCACAAATTTCAAGATATTTTCAAACTTGATTGGTCAGACCAAAAACACACACACTAACATGTACAGTGTTTAACAAGGAGTAACTTGTGTAGTGTGTGTACTAGCAAAAACTTGAGATACATGTGAGGTGATATGTGAATAGCAATCAAATACAAAGTTTACACAATTCATCACATAGAATTTAAAAGAGACTATCACCTAAAGAGTTACATCCTATAACTCTCACATCTACTAGAACAAAAGCTTGCAATCATGTAAGTTTCTTGCATTTTTGCCTCTTATTTGTATGAAATGGCATTTAGCTTAATAATACACACCGGTTTGAATCAAGTGAATTGGCATCAAGTCTAATAGTACACACCAGTTTTAATTTAATTTAGGGCTACACCTTATGTTCTTTTTGTGCATGTGCTACATTTTCTCGAGCATAGAATCTTATGATATGCACTAAAGTGTTCATGATTGGCTAGTGAACGGTGGTGAGATGGTTATTTATGCCTTTCTCAAAAGAGTCAAGTCTGACAGTCAAATAACATATGACTTCATGATTAAGATAGAGTGATTAAGAACCATACACATCTTTCCCACACAACATGCACTATAAAGTTTCAACTAGTCAAGTGCAATGAATAAGTTCATCAAAGTTAAACAAGGTACACAAGACATGACATGTGTAAAAAGATAGACCAATCTTGTTTTTCAAAAATCAAGAAAAATAGTGTCAAACATAATTTTTGCTTTCTCCTTTTCTCCTTTTTATTTTTTTTATTATATATATATATATATATAAGAGAAAACAAATAAATCCTAAAATGAAATGTATGAATGTAATGCAATGCAAATCCTAGAACAAAACAAAAGAAAACACAAAAAACCAAAGAACAATGGTCACAAAGGAATGAGCAATGAAGCACAAGGACCATGAAAGCCAAAAGAGATTAAGGACAGCGAAGAACACCAATCACTTGACGAAGTGTTTCAAACTTACTTCCATCAAGCGGTTTGGTAAAGATGTCAGTATTTTGAGGATCAGTGGGGATATACTCAAGAACAACAATTTCCTTTTCAACCAAATCCCTAATGAAGTGATATCTAAATTCAATGTGTTTGGTCTTAGAATGCTGAACAGGATTCTTAGATATATCTATAGCACTGGAATTATCACAATAGACAACCATGGTGTCTTGAGGTATCCCATAATCACTCAACAACTTTTTCATCCAAAGGAGCTGAGAACAACAACTCCTAGCAGCAATATATTCTACCTCAGCAGTGGATAAAGAAACAGAATTTTGCTTCTTACTCATCCAAGCCACAAGATTGGCCCTAACATAAAAACACCTCCCAGTGGTGCTTTTTCTGTCATCAGCATTCCCAGCCCAATCAGAATCAGAAAACCCAGCAAGAAACAAATTAGACTCCTTACTATAAAAGAGTTCATAATCACAGGTTTCACTCACATATTTTATAATTCTCTTAATAGCATTTAAATGAGAAACCTTAGGGTTGGACTGAAATCTAGAGCAAACACCAACACTAAAAGATATATCAGGCTTACTAGCAGTCAAATATAACAGACATCCAATCATGCTTCCATACAAAGTAATATCAACAGACTCACCTGATGGATCAATTGTTAATTTTGCATTAGCAGCCATTGGTGTTCTAGCATGAGCAGCCTTGTCCAAGCCAAATCTCTTGACTAAATTTCTTGCATATTTAGCTTGATTGATGTAGATTCCTGACTCTGTTTGCTTCACCTGCAATCCCAAAGAATAAGTCAATTCACCAACCATGCTTATTTCAAACATTGCCTTCATTTCATCTGCAAAAGAATGAGCAAGAGAATCATTAGTAGCACCAAAAACAATGTCATCAACATAAATTTGATCGACAACAAATCCAGTCTTATCCTTTCTTATGAAGAGAGTTGTATCTACAGATCCTCTTTTGAATCCATGCTCAGTGAGATATGCAGTCAATCTGTCATACCAAACCCTAGGAGCTTGCTTCAAACCATAGAGAGCTCTCTTCAATTTGTAGACATCATCAGGTCTATGAGGATCAACAAAGTCTTTAGGTTGCTCAACATAGACTTCTTCTTGTAGCATTCCATTCAAGAAAGCACTCTTGACATTCATCTGATATAACTTGAAGTTTAGATGACTTGCTATGGCTAACAATATCCGGATGGACTCTAACCTAGCCACTGGTGCAAAGGTCTCATCAAAATCAACTCCCTCCACTTGTGTGTACCCTTGTGCAACAAGTCTTGATTTATTTCTGATCACAGTGCCATATTCATCTGACTTGTTCTTAAAGATCCATTTAGTTCCAATCACATTTACATTTTTCGGTCTAGGAACTAGTTCCCACACATCATTCCGAATGAATTGATGAAGTTCTTCATGCATGGAATTTACCCAATCAGCATCCTGAAGTGCTTCATCTACCTTCTTCGGTTTAAATTGGGACAGATAACATAAGTGCGTGATCACATTTAAGGCTTTTGATCTCAACCTCATGTTATCATTTAGACTACCCAATATATTTGTGGAAGGATGATTCAATCTCACTCTAGAGGATGGACATTTGACAAGAGATGTTGTGATTTCTTTCTGTTCAGATGGAGGACTGAGCTCACTTTGTATTTGACGAGTGTCACGAACCGGAGTGGATGGTTCTGAACTTGATGGTACTGAGACTGTATCATTCAACACCAACAGCTCTTCCTCACTATGTTTCCTGACATACTCAGTAGGAAAAGAATCATTAACTTCTAGGGGCTTATCTTGAGCGGGAACAATGCTTTCTGAAGATCCTTCATCAAATTTTTCTAGGCTCTCTCTATCACGCAGAATGTAAGAGTCACTGCCAAATATCCTGAAATATTTGACCACAGGTTTCTTCCCTCTCTAGAGTTCATAGGGAGTCTTCTTGGAGTCAGGTCTAAAATACACCCAGCTGAGTGTATGGCAAGCAGTGTTAACTGCTTCTCCCCAGAAGGATTTTGACAAATTTTTGTTGTGTAGCATGACTCGAGCCATCTCCTGCACAATCCGGTTTTTCCTTTCCACAATCCCATTTTGTTGAGGTGTCTTGGGTGATGAGAACTCTTGATGAGTGCCTTGATCATTGCAGAAAGTAGCTAGCTTGGTATTCTCAAATTCTCTTCTATGATCACTTCTGATTCTGGCTATAACAGTATCTTTCTCAACCTGTAATTTCTTGCATAGATGTATTATCTTCTCAGGAGCCTCAGCTTTATCCTTCAAAAGCACAACCCAAGTATATCTAGTAAAGTTATCTACAACAACTAGAATATTCTTCTTTCCACCCAAACTTTGAACTTTGGCAGGACCCATGAGATCAATATGTAATAACTCTAAAGGTCTTGAAGTTTGAACACTAGTCACAGAAGGATGCTTGGATTTTACTTGTTTACCTATCTGACATGGTCCACAAATGCACTTATCAATCTTTTCAAATTTAGATAAACCGATAACTACCTCACACTTGGAAATCTTCTCTAACTGCTTATGACTGGCATGCCCCAACCGTTGATGCCACAAATCAACCTGATCAATCTTTGCACTGAAGCACTTGTTGTTTACACTTGGTGTTATGCCATAACAGTTGTCAGCTGTCCTTACACCAACACACATACAATCACCTCCTCCATCAAGTATCTCACATTCATACTTGGCGAAAAGAACATTCAGTCCATTGTCGCAAATCTGACTTATGCTGAGTAAATTGGTCTTCAATCCATCAACATACCAGACATCTTCAAACACTAGCAATCCTGGAATGTTCACAGTACCAATGCCTCTGATCACAGATTTACTTCCATCTCCAAAAGTGATTGTCCCAATCTTTCCTTCGAAGAGTGTTTTGAATAAACCTTTATTTCCTGTCATATGCCTGGAACAACCACTACCCAAATACCAAAGACAAGAATCACGTGCCTTTAAGGCGGTTAAAGCAGTATAACATACATAATTCTTATCACATGTGATTGTGCCAAGATACTTAAGGAAAGATTTACCAATAATAACAAAAGGCAAAGACAACAAGTAGACAAGTTGACAATTAAGCACAAAGATTTTCCAAGAATTCATGACAGCAGGGGTCAAGGATCAGCTCAGAGATCAAGAAATCTCCAACAAAAGAGCAACCTGCTCTGATACCACTTGAACGGTTTTAGACCCCTTAAAACACAACTAGATTGGTTAGCCTAGATTAATTGGCCAAGTTGTTACTTAGTCAAATTATGCAATTCTAGGTTAAAGCAATCAAATAATCATATTAAGATATAAAGCAGCGGAAAATAAATGAACACAAGATAAGATGAACCAGGAAACCACACGATAAAAACCTAGGGAGGATTTGACCTAGCTATCCTCAAGGTAAACCTGAATCTACTATGTGAAAGAATCGAAGTTCATATAGAAGGACTACAAGCCCCCCGCTTGACTTCCTAATGCTACCCACCAGTAGAATTTACTGACACGACCATGTGCAAGCTCCGAATCCACGGACTCCTTCTTTCTTGGATTCTTCAATCAGCTACAAGCACCCCCGCTTGATATTCTTTAAGCTTCAATGGTAGCAACCAAGTTGATCATCAAGATGTTGATACTATCTCCAACTTGAAAACCCTAAGCTTTGTGTAAAGGAAAGCTCCTCTAAATCTCACAAGAGATTTACATAAAATAGCAATGTATGAGCAACAATACGATTGGAGCAACCTTCAAAAACGTGGCTAGGTTTTAGTTTATATACCTAGGGTAAAAACATAAAACCCTAAACGTTTAATGAAGTAGGGTTGAGTTGGAAATTCTGCAAAATAATCAACCTGTGCGATTTTCGATCGATCGAGTCTAATCTTCGATCGATCGAGCCAGGCTGAAAGTCCCAAGTACTTCTGCAGCCACTCGATTCCAACTTTACAATAATGAAAACCAACTTTGAGCAAGCCTAAACAAGACTAAATACATTGTTTTGATCATGGCTTGCCAACATTACAAATTAGAGTTCTAAATACATAAAATCCTAAGACCTTAGAACCTAATACATATAGTTTGCTGGGTGAGGCACAAAGAATTTATGATTACAAAGGATAGTATTCAAGAATTTTTGGATATTCATCCCCTCTCTCAGCCAATCTCAGTCCAATATGAAGATAGATTAGGTTCTACTGAGGAGATGATAAAGATATTTGGTAGTACACTGAAGAAGACATCCATGAATACAATCTAATTTTCACCAGAGATGAGGACATTGGCATATGTGATGATCCATAACTTGTACATGGTTACCAACCTCACTACATTATCAGCCTCAAGGCAAGGTTTCTATACGATCTTTTCACCCTCAAGGAGATCGATATTTGTGGACATATCTTCCACATTTTGAAGAAGAGCATTGAAAAGAAAAATTCTAGAACAGTTATGCTTTTTCCTTCACTGATTATGGGACTAATTGCAAAGACAAAGCTCAAACTTCCGAGTGGTTTCACTATGGTTCAGAGGGACTATCCCATTGGTGCACATATAGTCACTAGGAGCACAACTCACATCAAGGGCTCCAAAACAGGTGTTCATACGATACCACAGGATCATGTTGAGGACATGGGTGGAGATACAAAGGATGAGATTGATAGATTTATTTCTGCTCTAGAGTCTTCAACTCAGCCATCATCTTCAGCACCAGCATGAGGCTTAGACAGACTTGATTGCCTACTAGCTAAAATGGACCAGATGTCTTCAATACTTGACTCCCATGTGCAGCACAGCGGACACAGTTTGCATACCTCCAGGGATAGATCATTGCATTGTTTTATAGATCGATGGTTTGTCCATGGCGCGGGGATCAGATTTTGAGTCTAATCAGTTCTAGTCTCTTTGGCCATTTCGATCAAAAAGGGGGAGAAAATTTTGAGGGGGAGCAAAGCATAGACATAGCTTAGACATAGAATCTTTGGTTCATACAGGCGGTTTAGTTCTATTTATGTTTTGGTTTAAACTGTTTCGGTCTTTATTTATGTTGTTTAGAGTCTTTACTGCTTTTGTTTAAAGCTTAAATACTCTGCTTTTAATTTCAGTTTATTTTCAGTATTTGTGTTTACCTTACTGCTTTGTAGCATTTTTTTGGTACTTTTAAGATATTGCTAATATGTCTTAAGTACCTCACTCTTGTACCCTAGTAGGATCTTATATCCTAGATGCAAATACTTCGTGTATTTTGCATTGGTTGAGTGTTGGACATGCAATTGATCCTTGGGATTTTTCTTAATTGCATTGCATGTCCGAATGAGCATTTACTTGCTAAATGTTCATTGTAGTCATTCTTTAATGACTGTATTAGTATGATTAAGATATGCTTATAGTGTTTACAAACTTGATCACACTTTACTTGCTCATGTACGTATTTTGTGTTCAACTTGTCATAAGCTTAATAAAAGTTTTGTTTATGTGCTTGATAGGCCAAAAACAAATTGACCCCTTGTGATTCAAATTAATTAATTAATTACCCAAGTTATTAATTAATCAAATTAACATGCAAACACGTGGTAGCATAATCAAATCACCAATAAACTAATTATGTAGCTGAAAATAAATGACACAGTGATTTGTTTACGAATGGGGAAAAACCTAACGGCAAAAACCCCATCGGGTGATTTTTCAGGTCACCATTCTCGAAACTCCACTATTATCACAAAATACGGTTATAAGTAAAGGAATCCCAAGTACCTTACCAACCTACAGTGGAACCCTTACTGCAATATCCAATTGGACTTGTTCTATAGTGACAGTTCCCCCTTTTGATGCACGGCTCCCAAGTACGTGACTAACCAATTGCGTGGGTCCCAGTACGCGACTTCAATCACCAACTAGAAAGAGTTGTTGGCTGCAAAGTTTTTCAGTTCATCCATGATGAAGATCAAGAAGATGCTTGGTCACAAAACCCAAAGGTGGATATACACAGCAACTTCTTTAGAAGAGATGAATTAGGGCAAAACTTTGTCTCTGGTCACAATTTGCTTGAACATAGTTTGCTCAATACTTGTGTAACTTGTGAACACTTTGACGGCCCTTAAAACAAATATGCCTAGGGTTAGAAGAAAAGACGGTCCAAAAACACATCCACAAATCCCAAGAAATCAAATTAGAATTTCTGATTTTAGTAAACCTTGACAGATAGAAGTTGTCGAGCAGGTGTCGAGTTTTAATGATTCAGCACTTCTTCAACTTGTTTTTTGGACAAACTTGATGACTTCAACACTTGATCTTGAAACCTTATTTCTTGAAGTATTAAAAACATCTAAAACTACCTAATTACAAGTTGAGTGTATTTTGTCAAAGGATTAATCAATTACATAAAAGAATGACATATGTTCTTTAACAAGTGAACCGCATATGTCCTAACAATCTCCTTCTTTGGCAATCTGTGACAAAATCACAACAAATAAATGAACATATGAGAGAAGTCATAAATCACTCAACTCTTATTCACTTGTTGAATACAATAAAATCTATTCTAACACAAACTCTTAAAAAACTTTGCAAGAAGAGAATTTATGGCAGGTAGATTTTGACAACCTGTATTTCAGAAACACTTTAAACAAAATTCATCAAGGCATATTTGTGTAAAACAGAAATATTAGATTGCATACAAGTATAAGAAACATGTGTATAAAGATAGAAAAGAAACAACACATGTAGAGATAGGTGAAAGAAACATACATCCACATATAAAGAAAAATAAGTACAATGTATGTAAAAACTAGTCACAAGACCCAATGTACAAGAACAATGTATCTAATAAGGTAGAAAAGAAAAAGATACATCATATCCTCACTACATCCCTCATATCAGCACTCCCCCCCTAAAAAAAATGTCCTACTCTAACTCTCTCCCTAAGAATGACTACTCTCAATATCCAAAACTACTCCCCTTTTTTGTCACTAGTGACAAAGGGTAAGAGTGTCAAGTAGACATCTCATCGATAGAGCTAGCATTTCCATCATCATTCGAAGTGTCATCGTCATCACCATCATCATCATCATCCTCAGCATCAGAATCAGAAGCCATTAGAGGAGGTGGTGAAGGAGTAGCCTTAGGAGCAAAACCACCTATAGTCGCTTGTCGTTGTGCAATACAACCGACACGAATGATCATCTGATACAACTCAGTAGAGATTGTATCAAAACGAGCATCCATGCGCTGCAGTTGTGCCATGATGTCTCTAAGTGATACATCGCCCATTGAAGTGGAGGGAGCATATGTGGATGGACCTGAACAAGATAGAGCCGGACGGGAGGGAGGAGTGGAATCTGGCTGTCGCGACCTAAACTACCCTGCACTACATTTTATGGTAGTGGCGTCTAAGGCACAAATGTGTGTAAAGTGGTCAGACACAGGAAAATGGACAGAAAAAAGGTGAAAGATCCTCGTGATTGCGAAAGGAAAGATGAGCTTATCACGGGATGCTGAATCTAAATGAACATCTATGATATAGAGAATGAAGTAAGAAGGAAAATCTATGGTAAGATGCTCAAGAAGAGATAACAAAAATCGAGCACGGGGCTCTGTAATGGAGTTGTAGTGAAACAGTGGATGGAGTACAAAAGTCATCACCATGTTCATGAAGCGAGGACCTTTAGCAAAAGGCTTACATGGTGTATGCTGACGCTCACCCCAATTAACAGGGCACTCACAAAAAGCAGCCATGATCTCATCTTTGGATACAGTCCTCAGATGCTCACAACTAGATGCACACAACTACGATAGTCAGGATGCTCTATCTTAGGAACCCAAAGCACATCTGCAACAAGCTGCAGTGTGATAGGAATGTGAGTACCTCTTACACGAGTGAAGAAAAGAGGTACTAAATGATCAATCTCGTGTATGTTGGAGTAAAACCCCTAAATAAGGATGAGAGGACAAGTGACCGGGACGTCACACAGTGACTCCCATCCTCGACTATGAGTGACAGAGGGAAGGTTAGTGTTGGCGAAGTTTGTTAAAATGACTTGGCATTTCGAATGAACACCTTGTCGAGAGAAGTTCTCCGAGAAAGCCTTACGAGCGTCCTCATCATGGAATTGAATGTTAAAAGGAGTAGGATTAGAAGATGAAGATGTACTAGAATGCAGAGGGTTCTAGGACAGAGTAGATTTACGTTTAGGTGCCATAGACACAACTAACGTAAACAGAGAGAGAGAGAGAGAGAGAGAGAGAGACTCATAAAAGTCCCAAGCAATTCAAATATATCAAATATATTGAAAAGAGAGTACGTATGCATGAAAAATGCATGAACATGTGACATGCAAAGTAAAATACATCATGGGCTCAGCCCAATCCAATCCTACCAACACACAAGCATATTGCACACATCTAAATGCATGAAAATACAGTTATAATGCATATGTGATGCAATGTACTAGATTTTAAACACATGTAAGTGAAAACCCATCCCAAAATTTTAATAAACACTTATCAATTTTGACAAACCCCAAAATTTTTCAAAAAATCCTAAAACCTAGGTTTCAAATCATGAAATTCATGAAGAATGAGAGATTAGAAGCTTACTAAGTGTTAGAAAAACTTGAAGAAACCATGAGAAGCAAGATTGGAGTGAGATGAGAGTGTTTGGGAGAGAAAAAGAGAGAGCTATCAAGAAGGAGATTGACAGAAATAAGAGGCGGATTGCACGAAGGGTTTTTATAGAAACCTTAGTAAATCTCAACAGCTGAGGTGTCGAGATGTGTCAAGCCATCTATCGAGGTAGGAGTTGAGAAAAAATGGCCTTCGACAGATGCAGGTGTCGAGGAACAAAACATCAAACACAAGAAGAGAAGCTTGATTGATCCACCAAGTGTTGAGAAGCTATCGAGGAGGTAGGAACTTTCCCAATCAATCCACCAGGTGTCGAGGAGGTGTCAAGATTGTGATAAGAAAAAGCTTGAGAAGCTCGACAAATAGCTAGGTATTGAGGAGGTGTCGAGAAGGTGTCGAGACAGCTTTTCAAAATAGTTTTTCGAGAAGAGAAAAACACAAACATGAATGCAATCGAACATACAACTTAACCAATGATCCAATCAACATATTAGCCTCTCAAAAACATCTTTCAATAGAAATTTTAAGCACATGGATCCTCAAAAATACACACACACACACACACACACACATGCATACTAAACAAGTCTAACCAATTTTATATTTCAAAAATAAGTCAAGACAGTTTAGTGAGCATACATTAGCACATGTAAAACCTTGTGATGGCCAAATCACATTGTACCTACACATATATCACGAGTAGCAAAGAATATTGCATGTTGTGTGTGAAAAACATCACAAGATTGCATATGTGTATACATGTTATGACGATTTGAGATATAAGAAAATCACTTTAACTCACACACAATCACAACTGTTTGATGGGGACTATCACCTTCGAGGTCCATCCTATAACTCCCACATCTCCTAAAATACATGCTCGCAATCATATTTAAACCATTTTTGATCTTTTTGCTTTTTATTTTCTTTGCATATTTTCTTTTATTTTATCATCTCATGCATAGACATATAAGAGAGAGAAAAGATGTATCCAAGATGTTAAGTTTTTGACATTGCATTTTTGCTATACCGAAGCATATGGGTCTCTTTGACACTGCACTTTTCCTATGTCAAAGCATACAGGTGTCATATTATGATTGACGGGCAACAGTGGTGAGATTGTTATTTATGCCTTTTTCTTAGGATTTTCTAGTCCTACCTGTCAAAAAGAGTGATACGAGTGTTAAGTTCAAGAGATAACTTAATTTTACTCATCACAAACAAGAGCCACAAAGCTCACTTGCTTAGTTGTGCATAGAGATGCTCATCTAAGTTATAGAAGATATAAAGTTTAGAAAATTTTGTTTCAATGGCCATCCAAGGTACACAAGTACCAAAGTACACAAAACACTCACTGTTTTTGTATTTTTCTGATTTTTTAATTTTTTATTATTATTTTTATATGAAAAACAAAAATAATCAAAACTGAAAACAACAAAAAAAAAAAAATGTTAAACAAAGCAAAGCATAAAGCTAGACTGACTCAAAATAAATGCAAAACACACAAGTAATGCAACAAAGAAAAAAACAAGAAGATAGAAGAAAGTGATAAAATCACTTAGAGTCCTTTTTCTTCCATACCTTGGAAGAACCTTTCCTTTGATTAAACCCTTGAACCAGTGGTGAGGGGGAGGTATTGAAACCGTTCAAGTTTGAAAGGAACATGAGGGCTTTGAGAAGATCACTAAGAGGAGTAAGAGAGGATTGAAGATGATTCTGGCTTTCAGATGCGATCATGCTGTTGCATTATTGAGTGGAGCCTTCTTAGCCCTAGGGTTTTTAACATCTTTCTTATCCTGCTCTAGGGGTGCTCCTAAGATAGATTTACCATTGTCTATGTTTTCACTAGCTTATTCAGTTTTAACATCAGTGTTATCAATTTCAGTATTATTAGCAGGAAAAACAAAAACAGTAGCACTAGTAGAAGCAATATTAAAGGAAGAAAGAACATACCCTAAACCTGTTTGATCCGAAGTAGATTTTTGAATGTTGAGCATTTCCTGAAGTTTTGCACTTGAAGTCCTCTTCAATTGAGCTCTAACTTGAAATATTTCTGCCTCAAGCTTCTTGGTCTTCTTAGTCAAGAAATTGTTCTCAAATCTTAGTGCACCAATCGTTTGATTAACTTCATCAAACTTTGTGGAAAGCTCCTCACGATCAAGTTCCACATCACTGAGCTTCTTGGTGGCTAGCCTATACATTTTCTCATGCTTCTCAGAGAGCTTGTAAAGCTTCTCATAGGCTATATGGATATCATCTTGATCATCCATCTTCTTACACTTAGAATCCACAAATTCTTCTTCTTTTTCCACATCTTCAACAATCCCTTCAGTAGGATTGATTGTGGCATTGAAGGCATTTAAGATTTTGTTATCCTCATTGTTGGAATCATCTTCAGGCTTAGTGTAACTTAAGGTTGTAGCAAGTTCTTTACTCTTCTCAATGCTCTTAAGATATGTGGGGCATTCTTGCTTCATGTGACCAAATCCATGACATCTAAAACACTTTGATCTTGCAGGAACAATGTACTGAACACCATCCTTAGCATCCTTTTTCCCTTTGTCTTGGCCCTTAGACTGAAAAGAACTGGATTGTTTGCGATCCTTGTCGAAGTTCCTCCCATTGGCATTCTTCATAAACTTCTTGAACTGCTTTGTAATGTAGGACTTCATCTTGGAATCTTCATCATTGGAAGACTTATCTATGTAACTGCTCTTTGCCTTCAAAGCCATGCTTTTGCCTTTACCTGACTTGCCAATCCTAGATAATCCTAGCTCGTAGGTCCGCAAGTTTTCCACCAGCTCAGTTAAAGGAATCTTGTCAATGTCCTTTGATTCCTTTATAGCAGTAATCTTCGCATGGAATCTCTCGAGTAGAGATCTTAGCACTTTCCTTACAATCTTGGGTTCAGGAATGGTTTCCCTAAGATTGAAGGCTGAGTTCACTATGACCTTGAACTTGGCATATAACTCATCGAACGACTCATCCTCCTCCATCTTTATTTTTTCAAAGCTTGTAGTGAGTCTTTAAAGCTTTGAATCCTTGACAGCCATTGTACCCTCATAGGTTGTCTGAAGGATGGTCCATACTTCCTTTGTAGTTTCTGTGGAGGATATCTTCTTAAACTCTTTATTGGTGACTGCATTGAATAAGGCATTCAATGCTCTATTGTTGAAGTTTGCTGCCTTGATCTTGGCTTCATCTTAATCGGCCGGCACTTTTTTTGGCTTGGTCCAGCCAATCTTTATAGCTTGCCACACCTTTTCATCTAAAGATTGCAAGAAAACTCTCATGTGTACTTTCTAGTATGCATAGTTAGTGCCATTAAATAAAGGAGGTATGATTAATGACTATCCTTTATCCATGACAAATAAGGGTCAATGGATCAATACAACAAAAATTAAACCTAATTAGAGTGTGTCCGCTCTGATATCACTTGATAGGCCAAAAATGAATTGGCCCATTGTGATTCAAATTAATTAATTACCCAAGTTATTAATTAATAAAATTAACATGCAAACGCGTGGTAGCACAAACAAATCACTAATAAACTAATTATGCAGCAGAAAATAAATGACACAGTGATTTGTTTATGAATGGGGAAAAACCTGACTGCAAAAACCCCACTGGGTGATTTTTAGGTTACCACTCTCGAAATTTCACTATTATCACAACAAGCAATTCCAAGTAAAGGAATTCCAAGTACCTTACCAATGTACAGTTGAACCCTTACCCCAATACCCAATTGGACTTGTTTTACAGTGACAGTTTCCTTTTTTGATGCACGGTTCCCAAGTACGTGACTAACTAATTGTGTGGATCCTAGTACGCGACTTCAATCATTAACTAGAAAGAATAGTTGGCTATAAAGTTCTTTAGTTCATCCACGATAAAGATCAAGAAGATGCTTGGTCACAAAATTCAAAGGTTGATATACACAGCAACTTCTTCAAAAGAGATGAACTAGGACAAAACTTTGTCTCCGGTCACAATTTGCTTGAACACAGTTTGCTCAATGTTTGTGCAACTTGTGAACACTTTGACAACCCTTAAAACAATCCTTTTATATGCCTAGGGTTAGAAGAAAAGAAGGCCCAAAGACACATCCACGGATCCCAAGAAATCTTATCAGAATTTCTAATTTTAGTAAACCTCGACAGATAGAAGTTGTTAAGCAGCTATCGAGAAGGTGTCGAGCTTTAATGATTCAGCACTTCTTAAACTTGTTTCTTGGACAGACTTGATGAATTCAACACTTGATCTTAAAAGCTTGTTTCTTGAAGTATTAAAAACATTTAAAACTACTCAATTACAAGTTGAGTACATTTTGTCAAAGGATTAGCCAATTACATAAAAAAATGACATATGTTCTTTAACAAGTGAACCGCATATGTCCTAACAATGTGCAAGTGTTTCAGGCTATAGGTATATACATGCAAGTGCTTCACAGCTTCTAGATTAAGTGTGAGTGAGTTTTGCCATTGTTCCCAAACTCACGCTTGAGTTTAGAGTCTGTTTTAGGGGTTTTGTCATGGAATAGGCAAAGGGAGAGATTGTAAAGTTATTATTTACAACTATGTGTTCTGTTGGCTTATATTCCATGCCAAATTTGATTGTAATTTTATTCAATCTTTTATACCCTGTATTTATTGTGGGATTTGATTGTAAGGGCTGTGTGATAAAAAGAGAGTGTGAAGACTCAAGCAATTGAAGACTGAAGAGTTTTCGCAGGTAGCTCGCGACTAAGCATCTTGCGAAGTGGCTCATGTGACTTGCATGTGCTGGAATGCGACGAGTCAGGCCAGGATGGAGACAGCTGTGTTTTGTGAGTATCTCGCGGGTAAGGCCTTCCCGTGATACAACCACAAGACATTCTGTTCTACCAGTCTATCCATTTTGATACACACTTTCGGTGCCTATACTATATATATACCCACATTATCCACAAATGTTGAGGAGTACTTCTGAGAAAAAATCCTAACCAAACACCTTGAGAGTTAGAGATTGTTATACCCACAATCCTCTACGCATTTGCTTGTGGATTTTCCTCAACTCCTATCTCTCCATTTTTGTACCATTGAGAGGTTGATAGCCCAAACACTTACCACACCCTTTCAGAGTGTCAAGTGAAGTTTTGGTGCTACTAGGAAGTACTGAAAGAAGTCAAGGATGGCAAATGCAACATGGAGCTTGTTGCGGGATCCAGAGAACTAGACAAGACACAGTTTCGAGAAGTCTTGTTGGAGTAGGAGTTTGGAGGGCTTAGGTATATCGGGTAGATTAGGCTTGGAGGGTCTCTTGCTAACCCATGTATCCCAACTAATTGTCTAGTTGATTGATTTCTGCTTGGAGGGCGGTGGAAAGGTTTTTCGCCGAGTTCTTCGGTTTCCTCTTCGATAAAATATCGGCATGTTATCTTGTGTTTGCCTTTTTTTTCCTTACTCTTTTACATTCTATTTTACTACTGTGTTGCTTTGATTATGGATTAGAGTAGCTTGTTTGTTCATCTACTCACTTTTACACTATTCCACACTTAGTATTAAGTTAGTGTAAAATCAATCGAGACGTAACTTTAATTTGGGGGTCTAAACAGCTCTTGTTTTTTCAACACATTTCGAGCTTTCAATTGGTATCAGAGCGGGTACACTTGTTGTGGTTTTAAAAGTTGAGTGTGATCCTTGACCCTGTTTAAGATGGATCGGTCTCAATCTTAAATGTTCCACCATATTTTGATGGTAGTTGCTGCGACTTAAATAATGCTCCCAAGTGTAGGATTGTTGCGAAGTAATAACTCAAAAAGTCTGAGGTCGAATCCACAGGGAAAAGGGAATTGATTAGCAAACCAAAAGAGAGTAAAACTAAAATAATAAAGTTTAACCAAAGAGATTTTTTATAGTTTCATAAAAGTAATTTAAATTAAGAGAAAATAACAATATATTAAGGCGCTAAGGTTTAGGGATCCACACACAACACATCTATTAGTAGTCTTAACAAAATTTATTTTATAACTCAACTAAAATTCATATGAAGGATGATTTTAGTCGGATGATTGAACAATAAAAACTCAAAAAGTAATTGTCTAAGGTAGTTTAATGCAGTTGATTGATTTTAGGCAAAACAAAACTAGTGAATTAGTTCGCAGGGAATACTAAGCATTTAACGTGCCTAGAGTCTACGATAAATCAAAGGATTATACAGAACTAAACACTTTTCTAGATGAGTAAAACAATCAAAAAATAAAAACATAATCATTAAAAGCAATAAATAATTGTTTAGAACATACCAATAAACAGTTGGGTTTCAACCCTTACCTTAGCAAGTGTTCTAGCAAGCCATAACACAAATAAAACTCTGAAAACTCTAAATAAACTTTAAGCAAACCCAAATTATGTTCTATAGCAGCTCTCTTATGAATTTTTCCCTAAAAAGCCTTTAAATAGGTCAAGGAATCCTATTACAAGTTGAATTCCTGTTTGGAGAAAATCCCAGGTTAATTAACTGACTTTTATGGCCCATTTAACTTTAGAATTCGGACTTTTGGTAAACTACAAAGTTGTAGCCCCTTAAGTCAGATTTCCATCCCAACCTGAATCATTCCAATTGGATATCTGAGCCAAAAGTTATGCTCCAAATACTAACTGGTATGCAGGCTGGAATCCTAATTCGAATTGGACTTGAATTTGATGCAAATTTTCGTTTGATTCCTTACTCCAATTGAACTTGAATTTAATTGGGTTGGATTTCTTTGACTTCATCATGACCCTTGTAAAAGTAAAGTCCATTAGCTTTCTTCTTTGCACAAATCTACTTATTTAATTTCATTATCCTACAAAAGACAAATTCATGTATTAAAATTCAATTAAGCACAAAATTGATTATTTAGCATTATTCCAAAACCAATTATAAAATGTATGAATTAACTCAAAATAAGTATGATAATACTTTCTAATAATGATATAAATTTGCAAAATTAAGCTATTATCAGTAGTAATTATGCCTTTTGGAAAGTCCGAATGAGGGCATTCTTGTGTTCAATTGATGATACTGTTTGGGCTGCGGTAGAAGTAGGATGGACTAAGCTGGAGGCCGCTAAATCCACTTGGGATAAAGCAGCACTTGCGGTAACTAACACTAACAGTAAAGCTTTGAATGCAATTTTTTGTGGTGTTTCTCTAGATGAGTTTCACAGGATTTCCCACATAACAGTAGCCAAGGAAGCTTGGGGAATATTGGAGACCACCTATGAAGGAACAAAGAAAGTGAAGGATACAAAACTTTAGATGCTTACCACCAAATTTGAAGAGCTTAAGATGGGAGATGATGAGCCCTTTGATTCATTCTATGGGAAGCTCAACGAAATCGTGATTGCGAAGCTCAATCTCGGTGAGAAGATTGAGGATGCTAAGGTGGTGAGAAAACTTTTGAGGTCTTTATTGGAGAGCTTTTGAGCAAAAGTCACAGCTATAAAGGAAAGTAAAGATTTGGATGAGATTAAAAATTTGACAAAAATAGTGTATAAAACACTATGAATGTTTAGACCTCTAATTACAAAATAATTAATTCAATTTTAATGTCAAACAATATATGTGCATAAAATGAACATAAGCTAATATCAAAATTGATAAACAATCTAAACCAAGTAAAATCACATCCACAACAGAAATTAAATGGCAAAGATTAAGGGAAGAGAGATGTTGCACTACAGGACAAAAGTCCCAAAATAGCTAGGCCATTAGCTCGTGGCTTGAACTCGAGACTCAATACAGTCACGAGGCCAAGTCACTAGACCACTTTGTTTGGGAAAAACTGACTTTTCGAAATCCAAACACACATCAGTATAAATACCCCTTATACCCACGAAATGTAGAGAGTGTCCAGAGAGAATTTTGAGAGAGAAACCTAAGAGAAAAACAAGATTGACTCATCCACAATCTTATCCTTTGATTTTCCAAATTCCTCTACTCTCACCCTCTCCATTATTATATCCTTGAGAGGTACATTGGCCAAATCATTTTCTCACCATACTTATATCTGTGAGAAGGCTTTTTGATGCTTGGGAAGCAGTTAGGAAGGGACCAATTGATATTGGTTGATGCTATGGGCTATAGTGGAATCTAGTAAGGTAGAGAAGATAAAGGTTTGGCGCAATCTCGTTGGAGTAAGAAGCTTGGAGGGCTTAGGTACACCGGGTAGATTAGGCTTGAAGGGCCTTCTGCTGTTCATGTATCCTAACTTGATTCTCGAGTGGATTATTGACCGCTTGGAGGGTGGCAGAAAATTTTTACGTCGAGGACTTTGGTTTTCTCTTTGATATCACAACGCTGTGTTGTCTTTGTATTTACATCTCTCTTCCCTTAATCTTTGCCATTTAATTTCTGCTGTGGTTATGGTTTTATTTGGTTTAGATTGTCTTATCAGTTTTGTTTTAGCCTATACTCATTTTCTACATGTACATTGTTTGTTAATAGGCTTGAATGGGTAAATTGTAATTTAGGGGTCTAAATGTTCATGGGTGTTTTACACACATTTTGAATATTCATACCTAAATGTAGAATAATGTGAGTAAGAGGGAATCTAAATTTTACTTGAGTGAATGAATTAAAAATTTTTACTATATAACACAGACTTGATTAATGAAAAATTTTGCATATGTTAAAAAAATTGAAAATGACCATTTATTTTTTGTGATGAATAGAAGTATATATTCCTTAATTTTTTTTTTCTTAAATTTCAATCATATTAGAGGTGCCAAACCTATTTAAAATACTGAATTATCTCAGTTTACAATTATTTACAAGAACAATAAGGCCATATAGTAACTATATACATATAAGAAACAAAAATTAAGTAAAAATATAGGACGAGATTCTTACAGGAGCCAAGAACAAAGAGGGCAATGAAAAAAGCCAACTTGAAGGAATATTTCTCCATCTCTTATGTCTTTGTGCATACAGTTGCTAAGCTCTTTTTTTGTGTTTACTTTTGCACCATTACTGTTGATGTTCTTCTAGATACATGTATATATAGTAGAGATCTTCGGTGCAACAAAATAAGAAATCTATAAATTTCATATTTTTCTTGATTTCCAAAAATTAATGATACGCTTAGAGGGTATGTATTCTTAATTAATAGGAACTTGCTATTAATTATATATATATATATATATATATTCTTATCAAATGGTATATGACTTCTTCTATACAAAACGGGAAGTGATATTATAATACATATATTTTTTTTAATAATTTCATAGCATGTAGCCCAGTAGTATGCTAGTATGTGTTGTCCATGACTTCCTTTATCCGATTACATAATCTCCAGCTTCAGATCCCCCCCCCCCCCCCTCTTTTTTTTGGGGTTTGGGTTGGGACAGAATCCAACCTAATTATATTATACTCATTAAAAACCAAATAATATTGACTGAAAATTTCGGGTTGGGTAGGGTCGTATACCCATTACCCAATGGGTTTGATCATCCCTAATTGGAGCCCTTTTTTTAAGCTTGCCATTTACCACAATAATTACCCAATTGAATCTTTAAACAATTATTGCACCATTATAACCCAAAAAGTCCCCTTTCTTCTCCTTCCATTACTGATCTTCGTTTACAGTAGAATCAAAAACATTTTGGAGGGATATAGAGGTTTTGAAGGAGCTAAAGAATGGGTTGGACCCTAACTCAGGGAGTCCAGGCTTAAGCATTAAGTGTGCGTTTGGGATTGCTTAAAAAACCAGATTTTTTTCTACTATTTAACTTATTTTTACCACTATTCTGGGGTTCAATTGCACTTTTTGGTCCTATTCATGGCCCCATGGTACAATTTCAACTACCTTTTAGCTTTATTTACAATACTTTCAGTAAAAAATTTTTAGTTTTAGCTACTTAAGTTGTTCCTAAACACACACTAACTCTTGGGACTTCAATGTTCACCCATGTTGTGACAACCTCTTCAGCAATCGGTTCACATGCGGGTTTCGTCGCGACCTCAATGTCTTTTCAAAATTTCAAATGGTTTCTTTTCTCGTATCAGTGAGGAGCTTTTATTCGAAAAGTCAATGAGAAAATGGTAGGTCAACAAGGAGAACGAAACCCAAGAAATTTCTTACCTTTGAAATTTCACTTGGATTTTATCTTCTAGAACCATCGAGAGTGAGGGTTGAGCAATGGGTTTTGAGGACACAAAAAGGGTAAGGAGAGATGGAGCAATAGAGGAGAACAGAAAACAAAGAACGGGAGGGTGTGCATTGGTAACGTGGGAGTTTCTCTCTCTTCCAATAAAATAAATATGCTTTTACTGTGCTAGTAAGATTGAAATAAAAACACACACACACACACATACACACACACACACACACACATAAAACACACAATTATCTTTTTTTACATTTTAAAATTTGTTATTTAAAATGGGTTACCAAACAAATTTTTTGCATTATGAATACTTTAAACACGTGTTTCAACAACACCTTTGAAACCACAATTTTCGCATCATTTTCAACAAAGATACTTGAAATTGATTATTCAATTTCATATATCTATCATTTTAGTTTTGATCGTTTTAGCTTTGATCGTTTTCTAGAACATGCATGATCCTAGTCTAGATAAAAACTTACGTTGTATAAATCAAAAAATTTCAGCATATTATGTCAATGATTGAAAGTAAAAGAGTATGGAAGAAAATGTGCAAATATATAGAGTTTAATGCTATTTTTTTTTGCTTTTTAAGTAATTGAAAATTTACTAATCTTTAATTGTTCCCTTATAATATTTATTAACAGTGTTGGGAAATTTGGATACCGGTTGATAGAATTAACAAGTTTTAAACCTAAGTTGTTAATTAGATTTATTATGAACCAAACTTGTTAAAACAAACAAACATCAATATTATGTCAAAATCACGCAGTGGAAAAATAAATAAGACAAGATATGATGACTCAGGAAAACCAATGAAACCAACCAGTTTCATAGTAAAAAACCTGGGGGAAAACCTTTCCGAAAAGCAATCCATTATAGCAAAGAGAAGTTTCAGATCTAGTACAAAACCTTTGTCCCTAGACTTTACAATTCCCGTAGATGAACTCACAACAGAAACCTTCTACCATTTCAGAACCTCTGAACTCTTCAATATATGAACGCCACCCTTTGATGTTGCACGGATCCCAATACGTGACTAACTCCTTTGCACGAATCCTAGTACGTGACTCACTCACCAACTTGAGGAAGAAGAATGTTGGCTACAAAGTTCTTCACTTCATCAACAATGAAGATCAAGAAGCACTTAGTTACAAAATCCTAAGGCACAAACATGCTGTAGTTTCTTTCAGAGAGAATAAGGTATCAGTCACCTTTTGCATATGTTCTCCTTTTATTCTCTTATGTGATGGCTTCTAAAATAAGCCTTATATAGGTCTAAGATTGTGAGAAAATAAACCTTACACAAATACAAAAGCCTGGCCCAAATACAGAAATCTGAATTCCCGTAATCTCGACGGATAGCCGCTATTAAGGAGGTGTTGAGCAGGTGTCAAGATTTAATGAATCTTGACAGATAGCAGTTATCGAGTAGGTGTCGAAAAGGTGTCGAGGGGACAGAAGCATTCTCGATCGATCGACCAGCTATTGAGATTGCGATAAGAATCAGCTGAAGATCTCGATAGATAGCCAGGTATCGAGGAGCTATCGAGAAGTGTTGAGCTTTAAAATTCAACACTTTCTCGCTTGATTCTTGGATAGACTTGTATGGCTTTAACACTTGAACTTGAAACAAAATTTCTTGAAGTATTAAACACATCCTAGATCTATCCAAATACAAGTGAGGTGCATTTTGTCAAAGGATTAGCCAACTACATAAAATAGTGACATATGTTTTTAACATATAAATCACATATGTCATAACAATCTTCCCCTTTAGCAATCCGTGATAAAACCACAACAAACAAATGAACATATGAGAGAAGTCATAAATCACTCAACTCATATTCACTTGTTGAATACAATAAAATCTATCCTAGCATAAACTCTTGAAAAACTTTGCAAGAAGAGAGTTCATAGCATGGAAGACTTTGACAACTTGTATTTCTGAAACACTTAAACAAAGCTCATCAAGGCATCTTAGAGTGAAACAGAAATAATAGATTGCATACAAGTATAAGAAACATGTGTATGAAGATAGAAAATAAACAACACATGTAAAGGTAGGTGAAAGAAACATATATCAGCATATAAAGAAGATAAGCATAATGTATGTAAACAATGGTCACAAGACCCAAGGTACAAGAAGAAGGAAGTAAGCACTCCCCCTAACAAGATGAAACACATCTCCCTCTTACAAAGGAATGTATTTCTCCCCCTAACACGTAGAATCTTAAAAAAAAACCACAAAGTCTCCACAATTTCTCCCCCTTATTGTCATGATTGACAAAGGGTACAAGAAACTAGAAAGTTTCACCCGAGAAATATAAAAATGATCAAAGATGATCAAGGGGACATAAAGAAACCCTTATAAATGCATGAATGTAATGAAACAAGATGCAATGGATGAAAAGATAATAGAAAGATGCAAAACATGTGAAAGACAAATCTCTCAACAAAAATGATAAGTACATAGATCCCAAAAACACACGCACACACTAAACAAGTTTAACCAATTTTATATTTCAAACAAGTCAAGACAGTTTAGTGAGTATACATTAGTACATGTAACACCTTTGTGATGACCAAATCACATTGTACCTGCACATGTATCAAAAGTAACAAAGAATATTATGTGTTGTGTATGAAAAACATTGCAAGATTGCATATGTGTATACATGTTATGACGATCTAAGATATGAGAAAATAACTTTAACTCACACATAATCATAACTGTTTGATGGGGACTATCACCTTCAAGGTACATCCTATAACTCCCACATCTCCTGTAATACACGCTTGCAACCATATTTAAAGCATTTTTTTATTCTTTTTGCCTTTTATTTTCTTTGCATATTTTCTTTTATTTTTAGCATATCATACATGGGCATAAAAAGAGAGAAAAGAAATATCTAAGATGTTAAGCATTTGACATTGCACTTTTGCTATGCCGAAGCATACGAATGTCTTTGACATTGCACTTTTGCTATGCCGAAGCATACAGGTGTCTTTGACACTGCTCTTTTGCTATGCCAAAGCATACAAATGTCATATTATGATTGGCGGGCAACAATGGAGAGATGATTATTTATGCATTTCTATTAGGATTTTCTAGTCCTACCCATTAAAAAGAGTGATATGAGTGTTAAGTTTAAGAGATAACTTAGTCTTACTCATCACAAACAAGAGCCACAAAGCTCAGTTGCTTAGTTGTGCATAGAGATGCTCATCTAAGTTACAAGAGATACAAAGTTTAGAAACTTTGTTTCAATGACCATCTAAGGTACACAAGTACCAAAGTACACAAAACACATATTGTTTTTGTATTTTTCTGATTTTCAAAATTTTCAATTTTTATATTAAAAACAAAATAAAATAAAAACTAAACAACCAAACAAAAATAGAAAAAAAAAACATAAAAGTAGAAAGAAAGATGCATGTATATGCATGAAAGCATGATAGAAATGTGCAGATGCATGAAAACATGATTCCTGAAACAGATAAGAAATCAAACAAAGAGAGTCCTACTTTAGATAGAAAGAATTAAAACTGAGGACAAACAAGAAGGACAATTAAGTCTTAAGCTCCTTTCTCACCCACATAGTACGAGTCTTTGGCCGTGAAGATGAAAAGACATATGTCCTAGTATTTCTACTAAAGGACATAGAAGAATTAGAATTTTCCTGAAATTGGGTTAAAAAGCTCAAGCCTTTTAATAACTCTCTAAAAAAAGGTGCAAGTCCTTGAGAGGAAACCTGTGACCATTTGGAAAATTGCTTATGAGGATATAACTTAAAGCAATTAGGACGAATGTGTCTAGAAACACCACAATGATGACAAACATTAGGTTTAACAAAGGATTTAGAATTAGCCAAATCAGTTTTGGATTTCGTACCTTTATTACCTTTCTCAGATTGTGGCAGAAAGACAGTCCTTGATCCAGAAACTTGGAAAAGGAGGGGCCGGAGGAAATAGCATATCCTAAGCTAGTCTTATCAAAACTAGGCTTTTGAGCACTCAATACCTCATCAAGCTTTGCACTAGACATCCTCTCTATTTGAGTTCTAGCTTGACTAAGCTCAACTTCAAGATTCTTAACATTCTCTTCTAATGAGGTGTTCTCCATAACAAGAGTCTCAACTAACCTTGTAATCTCATCTAGTTTAACTAATAGATCAGTCTTTTCAGTTTTTACCTCATTAAGCTCTTTTCTACAAAGATGAGAAGTCTTTTTAGATTTTATAAACTCAGTGCATAGCTTATCATAGGTTTCTTGAAGGGTCATCTTCTTGGGTACTTCATCATCAGAAGAATCCTCACTGTCACTAGCGCTCTCCACAATCACCTTATTGGTTGTGCCAGCAAAGGCCATAACTTGACGACTTTCATCCACAAGATCATTAGAAGAGTTATCCTCAGCATCACTCCAGGTAGCAACCAACCCTTTATCTTTTGACTCCTTGGTCTTTTCCTTCATGAGGTAGTTTGGGCACTCTATCCTCATATGACCAAAACCTTTGCACTTATGGCATTGGATGGAGGATTTCTCATTCTTACACTTCCTTGAGGATTTAGGTTTCCTAGGAGGTTTGCCCTTATCCTTTTTCCTAAACTGGAGAAGCTTGATAATCTCATCAGTTATGAAGGTTAGATCCTCATCCTCACCCTCATCCTCACTTTCATCTTTATCTTCAGAGTCCTCAATCTCTTCCTCTATACCCTTAAGAGCCAAGTTTTTGCTCTTTCCACCCTTTCCCATTGAGCCTAATCCCATCTCATAGGTTTGAAAGTTCCCTACAAGCTTAGTCAAAGGAATTTGATCTATATTCTTTACTTCTTCAATGATAGTGATCTTGGCATAGAATCTTTCAAATAAAGACCTAAGGATTTTCCTCACAATTTTAGATTCTGCAATACATTTTCCAAGGTTGAAGGCAAAATTCACAATATCCTTGAGTTTGGCATAAAACTCATCAAAGGTCTCATCCTCTTCCATCTTTATTTCTTCAAAACTAGTAGTGAGTTGTTGAAGTTTCACAATCTTTACTGCTCTGGTACCTTCATAGGTGGTCTAAAAAATGGTTCAAGCTTCCTTGGCAACTTCCGTGGATGATATTTTCTTGAATTCCTCATTGGTCACACCATAGAACAAAGCATTCAAGGCCCTACTGTTGAAATTTTCCACTACGATTGTTGCATCATCCCAATCCTCCAGCGCTTCCTTTGGCTTGATCTAGCCAACTTCAACAGCTTGCCAAACTTATTCACCTAGAGCCTGCAAAAAAAACTTTCATACGAACTTTCTAGTACGCATAATTAGTTCCATCAAATAAATGAGGTATAAATAAAGATTGTCCTCTATCCATGACAACAAGGGTCAATGGATCACACTCAAGAAATTAATCCAATTAGAGTGCACCCACTTTGATACCACTTGTTGGGAAATTTAGACCCCAGTTGATAAAATTAACAAGTTTTAAACCTAAGTTGTTAATTAGATTTATTATGAACCAAACTTGTTAAAACAAACAAACATCAATATCATGCCAAAATTACATAGTGGAAAAATAAATAAGACAAGATATGATGACCTAGGAAAACCAATGAAACCAACCAGTTTCACAATAAAAAACCTGGGGGGAAACCTTCCCAAAAAGCAATCCACTATAGTAAAGAGAAATTTCAGATCTAGTACAAAACCTTTGTCCCTAGACTGTACAATCCCTGTAGATGAACTTACAGCAGAAACCTTCTACCGCTTCAGAACCTCTGAACTTTTCAATAAATGAACGCCACCCTTTGATGTTGCATGGATCCCAATACGAGACTAACACTTTTGCACGAATCCTAGTACGTGACTCACTCACCAACTTGAGGAAGAAGAATGTTGGCTGCAAAACTCTTCACTTCATTAACAATGAAGATCAAGAATCACTTGGTTACAAAACCCTAAGGCACAAAACGCAGTAGCTTTTTTCAGAGAGAATAAAGTATCGGTCACCTTTTGCATTTGTTCTCATTGTATTCTCTTATGTGACGACTTCTAAAATAAGTCTTATATAGGTCTAGGGTTGTGAGAAAAGAAACCCTACATAAATATAAAAGTCGAGCCCAAAAACAGAAACCTGAATTCCCGTAACCTTGACAGATAGTAGCTATCGAGGAGGTTTCAAGCAAGTGTCGAGATTTAATGAATTTTCACAGATAGCAGCTATCGAGGAGGTGTCGAGAAGGTGTCAAGGGGACAGAAACTTTCTTGATCGATCGACCAGCTATCGAGATTGTGATAAGAATCAGCTGAAGATCTTGATAGATAACCAGGAATCGAGGAGCTATCGAGGAGGTGTCGAGCTTTAAAATTCAGCACTTTCTCACTTGATTCTTGGACAGACTTGCATGACTTTAACACTTGAACTTGAAATAAGGTTTCTTGAAGTATTAAACACATCCTAGATCTACCCAAATACAAGTAAGATGCGTTTTGTCAAAGGATTAGCCAACTACATAAAATAGTGACATATGTTCCTAACATGTGAATCACATATGTCCTAACAAACAGGATCCTTGATTTATTTTTCTTGAATAATAGGATGTCCTGAGAATCACAATTTACTCCGAAATACAACTTATAGTGTTGCTGTTAATGAAACAAGTTATCATTTTGCCCATCCAAGTGATTGTTGAGGACTTTGGCTACAAATTCTTGTTTAGTGGGGGGAGCACAAAAGCACAACTTCACATCATTGTGGCAAAAACAATTTTGTAGATCTTTGCAATTGTTATCATTGTTGCATTTAATTTGATTAAGTCCTTCAACATCCAACTTGAAACCTGCAATTATTATTTTTGTTTACAATTGCATTCTCTAAAATTATATTTAAGTATGAAACATTGAAAAATCATTAAAATAATAAAATTATGGAAAATACTAGTTTTGTGCATACAACATTGTATCATCGTACATTAAAAAAAAAAAATTAAGTAAATAAATAAGATCGGACAAATTAATTTGCTATGTGAATGATAACTAAGTGAACGTTCTTGTGTTTGAAACAATTGTATTATGAGAGATAATGTCAATTTTTTTAATCCAGATATTATGCATTTTTCAAATGTTCGTTAGAAACACTAATGTTCATTTTCCCTCTTAAATGAATAAGGATTAAATAATTGTATACAAAATTGTTTACCTAAATGTAGAATAATGTGAGTAAGAGGGAATCTAAATTTTACTTGGGTGAATGAATTAAACTTTTTTACTCTAAAACACGGACTTTATTAATGAATAATTTTGCAAACGTTTCAAAAAAAAAAAAAAAAAAAAAAATTGAAAATGACCATTTATTTTTGTGATGAATAGAAGTATATATTCCTTAAATTTTTATCTTAAATTTCTATCATATTTAAGGTACCAACCCATTTAAAATACCGAATGATCTCAAAGTTCATAATTAATTGAAAGAACAATAAGGCCATATAGTAACTACATACATATAAGTAAAAAAGAAGAAGTAAAAATATAGGACGAGATTCTTACGGGAGCCAAGAACTAATAGGGCAATTAAAAAAGCCAACTTGAAGGAATATTTCTCCATCTCTTATGTCTTTGTGTATACAATTGCTAAGCTTTTTTTTTTTTTTTTAGTTTCTTTTGCACCCATATTGTTGATGTTCTTTTACATACATGTATATATAGGATAGATCATTGGCGCAACAAAATTGGAAATCTATAAATTTCAAATTTTAAGGGGAGATCTTTATAAGAACAAATTTAGAAATCTATAAATTTTAGATTTTTCTTGATTTCTAAAAATTAATGACACATTTAGAGGGTATGTATTCTTATTTAATAGGAAGTTGCTATTAATTATATATATTCTTAATATATGGTGTATGACTTCCTCTATACAAAACGGGAAGTGATATTATGATACATATATATTTTTTTTAATAATAGTGTAGCATGTAGTCTAGTACTAGTATGCTTTGCCGATGACTTCCTCTATCCAATTGCGTATTCTCTAGCTTCAGATTCGTTTTGCTTTATTTCAATTTTTTATTTCTTTTTTTGGTTCGGGTTTGGGTAAAATCCAACCTGATTATATTATACTCATTAAAAACCAAATAATATTGGCTGAAACTTTCGGGTTGGGTAGGGTTGGATTCCCATTACCCAATGGGTTTGATCATCCCTAATTGGAGCCCTTTTTTTGAAGCTTATCATTGACCACAATAATTGCCCAATTGAATCTTTAAACAATTATTGAAAAATTATAACCCAAAATTCACAATGGTTGTCCTTCCTCTGTTGATCTTTGTTTATAATAGATTCAAATGCAGTTTGGAGGGAAGGAGCAAAGGAATGGGTTGGACCCTAACTCAGTGAGTCCAGGCTCATGCATTAAGTGTGCGTTTGGGATTGTTTGAAAAGCCAGAGTGTTTTACTATTCAACTTATTTTTACTACTATTCCTGGGTCCCATTGCATTATTTGGTACTATTCATGGGTCTCACTGTATTATTTCAGCTACCTTTTAGCTTTGTCTGCAATACTTTTGTGAGGACATATGAGGTTCACTTGTTAAGAATATATGTCATTGTTTTATGTAATTAGCTAATTCTTTGACAAAATGTACTTTATTTGTACTTGGATAGATTTAGGATGTGTTGAAATACTTTAAAAAACCATGTTTCAAGATCAAGTGTTGACAAGCTGAAAGTGCAAAGTTACGAAAGCTCAATGGCTATCTCAAAAGTTAGCATGTGTCGAGATTTAAAGAAGCTGTTTTGCTCGTGTCTTGACAGCTATCTCGATAGATGCTCGACAGCTTCTATCTGTCGAGATTTATAAAATCAGAATTTCTGACCTGATTTCTTGGGATTCGTGGATGCGTCTTTAGGCTTTCTTTTCTCCTAACCCTAGACATATAAAAGGATTGTTTTAAGGGCCGTCAAAGTGTTCATAAGTTGCACAAGTATTGAGAAAAATCTGTTCAAGCAAATTGTGACCTGAGACAAAGGTTTGACCTAGTTCATCTCTTTTGAAGAAGTTGCTCTGTATGTGCACCTTTGGATTTTGTGGCCAAGCATCTTCTTGATCGTCATCGTGGATGAATTGAAAAACTTTGTAGCCAACAACTTCCTCTAGTTTGTGATTGAAGTTGTGTACTGGGATTCGCACAATTCGTTAGTCACGTACTTGGGAGCTTTGCATAAAAAGGGGAAACTGTCACTATAGAACAAGTCCAATTGGGTATTGGGGTAAGGGTTCAATTGTAGGTTGGTAAGGTATTTGGGATTCCTTTACTTGTAACCGCTTGTTATGATAATAGTTTAGTTTCGAGAGTGGTGACTTGAAAATCACCCGGTAGGGTTTTTGCCATTAGGTTTTTCCCATTCGTAAACAAATCACCGTGTTATTCATTTTTGAATGTTCAATATGTGTGTAAAAAAAAAAACTCTTGAACATTTAGATCCCAAATTATAAATTATCAATTTAAGCTTATTATCAAACAATTAATGTGCGGAACATGAACATAAACCAAACACATAATTGATAAACAATCTAAGACAATTATAATCACATCCACCGCAGAAAATAGAAGACAAAGATAAAGGGAAGAGAGATGCAAACATAGGGACAACACATGATATGTTATCGAAGAGGAAACCAAAGCTCTCGGCGTAAAACCTCTCTGCTGACCTCTAAGCAGTCAATAATCCACTAGAAAATGTAGCTGGGATACATGAACAATAATAGACCCTACAAGTCTAATCTACCTAGGTACCTAAGCCCTACAAGCTTCTCGCTCCAACGAAATTGCGCTGAACCTTTTTCTTTTCCAGCTTACTGAATTCCGTTATAAACAATAGCATTAACCAGTAGTCATTAGTCCCTTCCAAATTGCTTCTCTTAGCACCAAAAGAACCTTCTCACAGTCGTGGCTATGGTGAGAAAAGAATTTGGTCAAGAACCTCTCAAGGATGTATCAGTGGAGAGGGAGAGAGTAGAGGAATTTGAATAGTGTCTTAGGTGAAGATTGTGAATAAGGCAATCTTGTTTTCTCTAGGGTTTCTCTCTCAAAATTCTTTCTAGAAGCTCTCTACATTTTGTGGGAAAGAGGGGTATTTATTCTAGGGTGAGGATAGAACGTGAAACGTCAGTTTTTCCTAAACAGGGTGCTTTGGCGACTTGACCTTACGACTGGGTTGAGTTGCGAGTTTAAGCTGTGAGCTAGTTGCCTGGCCAGCCTGGGACTTTTGTCCTGTAGTGCAACAGCTAGTGCGACTCTTCAGCTTCTAGCATGCTTGGCATATGTGCAACTTCTGGTACTTGCAAGCCATGAGCCACCTGTGAGATTCAGTCGCAAGTCTCTGTTTATTTGCACAATCTTGAGCATTTCTTCACACTCTTTCACTCACTACCCTCACAAGATTCTCACCTAAATACAAGGTTACTAAATGTTAAGATACAAGCAATTTTGCCACAGAATAAAGCCAACAAGATGGTTGATTAAATTCAACCTTACAATTTTCCGTTGCATAATTAGTTTATTGGTGATTTTTTTGTGCTACCACCTTTGTACGTTAAATTGATTAATTAATAATTTGGCTAATTAATTAATTAATTTAATCACAAAAGGTCACTATGGTTTTGGTTTTTCGTGGAGCTCAGTCTTGACCAGGCGGGTTATAAAAGTTCACTCACTTCCATTTCTTGGAACCTCCCTTACATAGACACCCAAAATATATATATATATATATATATATATATATATATATATATATATATATATATTTATGTATGTATGAATCGGATAAAGGAAGTCATAGACAACACATACTAGCATACTACTGGGCTACGTGCTATGCAATTATTAAAAAAAATATATGTATTATAATATTACTTCCCGTTTTGTATAAAGGAAGTCATATACCATTTAACAAGAATATATACAATTAATAGCAACTTCCTATTAATTAAGAATACATACCTTCTAAGCGTATCATTAATTTTTCGAAATCAAGAAAAATCTGAAATTTATAGAATTCTAATTTTGTTGCACCAAAGATCTCTTCTATATATACATGTATCTAGAAGAACATCAACAGTAAGGGTGCAAATGTAAACACAAAAAAAAAAAAAAAAGCCTAGCAATTGTATACACAAAGACAGAAGAGGTGGAGAAATATTCCTTCAAGTTGGCTTTTTTAATTGCCCTCTTAGTTCTTGGCTCCTGTAAGAATCTCGTCCTATATTTTTACTTAATTTTTGTTTCTTAGATGTATATAGTTACTATATGGCCTTATTGTTCTTGCAAATAATTATAAACTGAGATAATTCAGTATTTTAAATAGGTTTGGTACCTCTAATATGATTGAAATTTAAGAAAAAAAATTAACGAATATATACTTCTATTCATCACAAAAAATGAATGGTCATTTTCAATTTTTTTTTTAACATATGCAAATTTTTTCATTAATCAAGTCTCTGTTATAGAGTAAAATTTTTTACTTCATTCACTCAAGTAAAATTTAGATTCCCTCTTACTCTATTATTCTACATTTAGGTATGAATGTTCAAAATGTGTTTAAAACACCCATGAACATTTAGACCCCTAAATTACAATTTACCAATTCAAGCTTATTAACAAACAATGTACGTGCAGAAAATGAGAATACGTTAAAATAGAATTGATAAGACAATCTAAACCAAATAAGACCATAACCATAGCAGAAATTAGATGGCAAAGATTAAGGGAAGAGAGATGCAAACACAAAGACAACACATCGATGTGTTATCGAAGAGGAAATCGAAGTTCTCGACGTAAAACCTTTTCGCACGTGAACTGGTTGTTGAAGAGGTTGTCAGATGGGTCAACATTGAAGTCCCAAGAGTTAGTTTTTGTTTAGAAACAACTTATTTAGCTGAAACTAAAAACAATCCCAAATGCACACTTAATGCATGAGCCTGGACTCACTGAGTTAGGGCCCAACCCATTCTTCAGTTGCTTCCCTCCAAAATGTTTTTGAATTTATTGTAAACAAAGATCGGTAGTGGAAGGATAACCATTGTGAATTTTTGGGTTATAATTTTGCAATAATTGTTTAAAGATTCAATTGGGTAATTATTGTGGTCAATGATAAGCTTCAAAAAAACGGCTCCAATTACGGATGATCAAACCCATTGGGTAATGGGTATCCTACACTACCCAACCTGAAAGTTTCGGCCGATCTTATTTGGTTTTTAATGAGTAAAATATAATCAGGTTGGATTTTATCCAAACCCGAACCCAAAAAAAAAAAAAAAAAAAAAAAAAAAAAAAAAAAAAAAAAAAAAAAAAAAAAAAGCAAAACAAATCTGAAGCTAAAGAATACGTAATTAGATAGAGAAAGACATCGACAAAGCGTACAAGTATAGTACTGGACTACATGCTACGCAATTATTAGAAAAATATATGTATTATAATATCATTTCCCAATTTGTATAGAGTAAGTCATATACCATTTATTAAGAATATAAATAATTGATAGCAACTTCCTATTAAATAATAATACATACCCTCTAAATGTGTCATTAATTTTTAGAAATCAAGAAAAATCTGAAATTTATAGATTTCTAAATTTGTTCAAATAAAGATCTCTCATTGAAATTTGAAATTTATAGATTTCCAATTTTGCTGCACCAAAGATCTTTCCTGTATATACATGTATGTAAAGAACATCAACAGTAAGGGTGCAAAAGTTAAAAAAAAAAAAAAAAAAAAAAAAAAAAAAAAAAAAAAAAAAAGAGCTTAGCAACCGTAGGCACAAAGACATAAGAGATGGAGAAATATTCCTTCAAGTTGGCCTTTTTAATTGCCCTCTTAGTTCTTAGCTCTAGTAAGAATCTCGTCCTATATTTTTACTCTTTTTTTTTTTCTTATATGTATATAGTTACTATATGGCCTTATTGTTCTTGCAATTAATTATGAACTTCGAGATAATTTGGTATTTTAAATAGGTTTGGTACCTTAAATATGATAGAAATTTAAGAAAAATTTTAAGGAATATATACTTCTATTCATCACAAAAAATAAATGGTCATTTTCAAGTTTTTTTTTTTTTTTTTTTTTTTTTTTTTTTTTTTTTTGGGGAAACATATGGAAAATTATTCATTAATAAAGTTTGTGTTATAGAGTAAAAAATTTAATTCATTCACCCAAGTAAAATATAGATTCCCTCTTACTGACATTATTCTACATTTAGGTAAAGAATTTTGTATGCAATTATTTAATCCTTATTTATTTAAGAGGGAAAATGAAAATTAGTGTTTCTAACGAACATTTGAAAAATGCACAATATTTGGATTAAAAAAATTGACATTATCTCTCATAATAAACGAGTTTCAAACACAAGAACGTTCACGTAGTTATCATTCACATTGCAGATTAATTTCTCCGATCTTATTTCTTTACTTTTTTTTTTTTTTTTTTTAATGTACAACGATACGATGTTGAATATACAAAACTAGTATTGTGCCATAATTGTATAATTTTGATGATTTTTCAATGTTTCCTACTTAAATATAATTTTAGAGAATGCAATTGTTAACAAAAAAAATAATTGCGAGTTTCAATTTGGATGTTGAAGAACTTAAACAAATTAAATGCAACAATGATAATGATTGCGGAGATTTACGAAATTGTTTTTGCCATAATGATGTGAAGTTGTGTTTCTGTGCTCCCCCCACCAAACAAGAATTTGTAGCCAAAATCCTCAACAGTCACTTGTAAGGGCAAAATGATAACTTGCTTCATTAACACCAACCCTATAAGTTGTAATTCGGAATAAATTGTAATTCTCAGGACATCCTATTATTCAAGAAAAATAAATCAAGGACCCTGTTAATAAATGTTATAAGGGTACAATTAAAGATTAGTAAATTTTCAATTATTTAAAAAGAAAAAAAATTAGCAATAAACTCTATATATTTGCACATTTTCTTCCATACTCTTTTACTTTCAATCACTGACATAATATGCTGAAATTTTTTGATTTATACAATGTAAGTTTTTATCTAGACTAGGATCATGCATGTTCTAGAAAACGATCAAAGCTAATTTCCATAACCAAAAAAAAAAAAAAAAAACCTAAAATGGTAGAAGTATGAAATTGAATAATCAATTTCAAGTATCGTAGTTCAAAATGATGCGGAAATTGTGGTTTCAAAGGTGTTGTTGAAGGATGTATTTAAAGTATTCATAATGCAAAAAAACTTTTTGGTAACCTATTTTAAATAACATATTTTAAAATGTAAAAAAAGATAATTGTGTTTTTTATATGTGTGTGTGCATGTGTGTGTGTGTGTTTTTATTTCAATCTTATTAGCACAGTTAAAGCGTATTTATTTTATTGGAAGAGAGAGAAACTCCCACGTTACCAATGCACACCCTTCTGTTCCCTATTTTCTTTTCTCCTCTACTGCTCGATCTCTCTTTACTTTTATTGTGTCCTTAAAACCCATTGCTTGACCCTCTCTCTCGATGGTTCTAGAAAATAAAACCCAGGTGAAATTTCAAAGGTAAGAAATTTCTTGGGTTTTGTTCTCCTTGTTGACCTACCATTTTCTCATTGATTTTTAAAATAAAAGCTCTTCATTGATATGGGGAAAGAAACCATTTGAAATTTTGAAAAGACTTGTGAGATGTGGAACTTTTTCATGGGTTCTGATTGAGTGGAAAATATCATTACTTGTACATTTTGGGCTTTTGTTCTCCTTGTTGACATTCCCTTTCCTCTTAATTTTTTTTTTTTTTTGAAAAATAAAAAGATCTTCACTAATTTTCTAGGAGAGCTATGAGATGTGGAAATTTTCTTGGGTACTATTTGTTTATAGTGATGGCCAAAATCATTGACTTGAGATGTTGAGGGAAGCAAGTGTGAATTGAAGGAGACAGTAAGAGAAAAGAGTGCTAGACACGTGATAGAGAGAAAAGTTTGTTTATGTGTTTTCCGATCAAGTGGGACCCGTGGGTTCCTATTAGCGTAACTGGTAAAGTCTCTAATAGTTGAATAAAAGATTTGGGGTTCAATCCCCGCCTACACCAAAAACCGATTGGCGTCTTGGTTTGAGGATAAAAGAGTTGTTATTAAAAGCAGACTCTATAGGTTAAAACTAACTTTAAAAAAAAAAAAAAAAAAAAATCAAGTGGGACCTATGGTTTTTAGCATATTTTCAAATGTGCCATTAAGTAATGTTATTTGAAAACTGAAAAATGGTAAGAGAAGTTTTCTGAATTGAGGGTTTAAACACTCTAATATGAAAAGTGTAACTCAGACACTTCAGTAAAAAACACCCTTACGAAATGCCTTTTTTTTTTTTTTTTTGGCCTACAGTTTTTAGTGTTTAAATACCTAAACATTGAAAACTATTAGGATACCAAAAGTTGGGCCTCCTTATTGACCTAGAAACATATCCGAAAGAAACTTGAAATGAAGAAGAAAAATCATGTAACATTGTCTCTTTGCTACTGGAAATTTCGGGTGTGTTTGTATAAGTTGATGGGAAACAGTGTTTTAAATTTAAAATGAGTGTTTGTAAAATATAATATGAGGAGTTGTGGTTATAAAATAGAGTTTTGGATTTTTTTTTTTTTTTAATGCTCTTTTAAGCTCCCAAAACGCCTAACCAAACAGACCCTTCGAGAGATCATGTTTCTTTTAATTGTTTCACAATGGGGGCTCCGTGATTATTATCTAGGGTGATCAATAAGAAACATAAATTATACAAAATTTAAAACAAAAGAGAACTTGAATATATAGACATAAAAAATAAAAAATAAAAAAAAAACAAAAAAAAACCGACATACATAAATTTTTACATTTGGCTTTTACGATATTTCATATTTTGCATTATGAATCCTACAAGCTATATCTCTTTCAATGTACATGGTCAAACAATCATTCATCCATTGATCTCCCATTTGGTTGATTTATTTCAAAATTGTTAAGATCTAAATGAGCGTTTTCTAAAATTTAAGATTAAAAATTTCAACTTATGTTGTTAGGCTTATTATTATTTTTTTTTCCAAATTTTGGATCAAATTTGTTTATTATTGGGTTATTTTTAATGATTAAAAATGCCAAAATATTGTTCAAATGACCATATTGAAACTTATTTTAGTAAACCTTAAAAAAAATCTAGGGTTAGGGTGTTAAAATTTTAATTTAAGGAAGTCAACACAAATTTATAATTTTTTTTTTTTTGGGGGCTAGCACAGGTGGTTCATTTGATCCCTCTGGGCTCCAAATGGAGCGACCCATGTTCTAGCAAGGTAATTAGTTTTGCATTTATACAAGATAAACACTACGTCTACAAAAAGTTTCATAACAATTCCATGATAACTTTTATGAGAGAGGGAGAAGGCAATTGCACCTATACAATTACAGATCTCAATCAGTGAATGATCACATTCTATATATTTTTTTACGGAAGTGAAAATACTTTGGCTTGGTTGGGTTTCTACTTATATATATATATATATATATATATATATATATATATTTTTTTTTTTTGGGAGTGGAGGAGGGGTAAATAGGAGTACAATACTAGTTAAAATCAAAGAGCATTCACATTGATGGTGCTAAATTTGCTAAAAAGTTATTTTGGCGCTCAAATATTAAATAAATAACCCTACATCAGAAGCAATAAAGCTATATTTTTTTTGGCTCACTGCTACAGTAAACTGTTACATGTAGCAGCTACTATAGACAGCTGCCAAACATAAAAAAATTGATATTTTTAACACCAAAGCCCAATGTCTCTCTCTCTCTCTCTCTCTCTCTCTCTCTCTCTCTCTCTCTCTCTCTCTCTCACACACACACACACACACACACACACTTGTGACATACATTGCAGGTTTCGCTAGCAAAATTTGCGATGGGTTGCTGCATTGAATGTAGGTAGTGGGTTTGGCTCAATTTGGCTTGTGTGGTTTCGTGTTTGGTGGTTTTGGGGTGATTAGTGGTGGACCGGTGGTATGGCTGTGGTATGGTTGGCGATGGTGGTAGTGGATTTCAGCTATTGTTGTGGGTTTCCTTGAAATGTGGTTTGTAGTTGTCATTGGTAGATTGTCGTAATTGGTTGTGGCCAGTGTTGATGGGTGTTTCTTTTTCTTTTTCTTTTTCTCCTTTTTTTTTTTTTTTTTGTGGTGGATTGTGGTTGTTTGTTGTTGCTGGAGTTATGGCGGAGATGATTGTGGCTTTGCTAAAGTTTTTGTAGTTGTTTTTTATTTTTTTATTTTAATGAGTTATTTATATTATTTTAAATGAAATGCTAAAAAAGCATATAACTATTGATAGTAGTTGTATTGTAAAATATGGTGTTAAAATAGATAAAATAGTCTTTTAAGTTTTTAAAAGTTTAATTTTTTTAGGACCACCATTGCGGATACTCCGTATACAAAATAGATACTTCTTAATATAAATAAATCTAAGAGCTAAAATAAGAATCATAAAAAACACAAGAAGATCAATTAGACGTCATATTATTTGTTTAAGGAATTACAGGGCAAAGCTCCTACATTCTACCAATGATTTTTGATGACCACCTTGATAGAAAAAGAAAGTTATTGGATACCAATACAAGCAGTTATCAACCAGCCTCTCGTTTACAGAACCAAGATGGAGCCCCAGTAGAGGATCTAGTTTCAGTTCGAACAAGTAGTTCCCTCTAAGCAACAGCCTCATTAATGGTGAGATTCCATGTCTGGGTATTACCGCTTTGAAGGTGTACTGGGTCGGTATCATACCTGCGAACTTCTTGTTCTCCAGGAAAAAAGTGGGAAGCCTTGGCATTAACACCATGAATGAAGGTAGAAAGCCTCGAAGCTCGTTGTTGCTCAAATCGATAGCTATGAGCTAGCTTTGTGTGCCTCATGAAGCTAGGGCTTGTACGGAGGAGAACTAGTTGAATGAGAGAATGAGTTGTGTAGTGGTGGGAGGTCGAAGAGAAGGGATCATGTTAGGACATATGTGTTTTCATTTGCTAAGAACATATGTCACTTATTTATGTAAATTGGCTAAATTCTTTAACAAAACGCACTCTACTTGTAATTAGGTAGTTCTAGGTGTTTTTAATACTTTAAGAAATAAGGATTCAAGATCAAGTGTTGAAGTCATCAAGTCTATTTAAGAAAAAGTAAGGTGAAGTGCAAATTCATTAAAACTCAACACTTGCTCAATAACTACCTCGACACCTGCTATCTGTCGAGATTTATAATTTCAAATTTTCTGATCTGATTTTCTTGGGATCCATAAATATACTTTTGGGCCTTCTTTTCTCCAAACCCTAAACATATAAAATGATTGTTTTAAGAGCCGTCAAGTTGTACACAAGTTGCAAAAGCATTGAGCAATCTCTGTTCAAGCAAATTGTGATCAAAGATGAAGTTCTTGACCTAGTTCATTTTCTTTGAAGAAGTTGCTATGTATTTGCACCAAGGGGTTTTGTGACCAAGCATCTTCCTGATCTTCATCGTGTAGGACGAACTGAAGAACTTTGTAACCAACCTCTCTTCCTTAAGTTAGCGTTTTGAAGTCGCGTACTGGGATTCGCACATTGGTTAATCACGTACTTGGGAGTCGTGCATCAAATGTGAAAATTGTCACTACAGATCAAGTTCAATTGGGTATTGGGGTAAGGGTTCAACTGTAACTTGGTAAGGTACCTGAGATTCCTTTACTTGTAACCGCTTGATTTGATAATGTAGAGTTTCGGAAGTGGTGACTTGAAAATCACCCGGTGGGATTTTTACTGCGAGGTTTTTCCTCATTTGTAAACAAATCACCGTGTTATTTAATTTTCACTACATATTTAGTTTTTGGTGATTTGTTTGTGCTTCCATGCAATTGCATGATAAATTGATTAATTAATAACTTGGCTAATTAATTAATTGGTTTAATCACAAAAGGTCATTCAGATTGTGGCCTATCAAGTGGTATTAGAACGAGCATCCTTTGATTAGGTTTAATCTTTGCTGTGTTGATTCATTGAACCCTGCTTGTCATGGATAGAGGACAGTCATTAATTATACCTCTTTTGATGGCACTAACTATGCATACTGGAAAGTACGCATGAGAGTTTTCTTGCAATCTTTAGATGAGAAGGTGTGGCAAGCTGTAGAGATTAGCTAGACTAAGCCAAAAGAAGAACTGGTCGATTGGGATGATGCAAAGATCAAGGCGGCTAACTTCAATAGCAGAACGTTAAATGACCTATTTAGCTCAGTCACCAAAGAGGAGTTCAAGAAGATATCCTCATCTGAAACTGCTAAGGAGGCTTGAACCATCCTCCAGACAACCTATGAAGGAACAAAGGCTGTCAAGGATTCAAAACTTCAGAGGCTCACTACAAGCTTTGAAGAAATTAAGATGGAGGAGGATGAGTTGTTTGATGAGTTCTATGTCAAGCTAAAGGACATAGTGAACTCAGCCTTCAATCTTGGAGAAACCATCCCTGAACCCAAGATTGTAAGGAAGGTACTTAGATCTCTACTTGAGAGATTCCATGTCAAGATTACGACAATAGAAGAATCAAAGGATATTGACAAAATTTCTTTGACTGAGCTGGTTGGAAACTTGCAAACCTACGAGCTAGAACTATCTAGGATTGGCAAAACGGGTAAAGGCAAGAGCATGGCCTTGAAGGCAAAGAGCGGTGATACAGGTGAGTCTTCTGATGATGAAGATTCCAAGATGAAGTCCTACATTACAAGGCAGTTTAAGAAGTTTATGAAAAATGCTAGTGGGAGGAACTTTGACAAGGACTGCAGACAATCTAGTTCTTCTAAGTTTAAGAGCCAAGACAAAGGGAAGAAGGATACTAAGGATGGCGGCCAGTACATTGTTCTGGCTAGACCAAAGTGCTTCGAATGTCATGGATTCAGCCACATAAAGCATGAATGCCCAACATATCTCAAGAGCATTGGGAAGAGTAAGGCACTTACTGTAACCTTGAGTGACACTGAGCCTGAAGATGACTCCGATAATGAGGATGACAGAATCTTAAATGCCTTCACTGCTACAGTCAATCCTATTGAAGGGATTATTGAAGAAATGGATGAAGAAGAAGAACTGGTAGAGTCCAAATTTGAGAAAATGGATGATCAAGATGATATCCATTCAGCCTATGAGAAGCTTTACAAGCTCTCTGAGAAGCATGAGAAATTGTATAGGCTGGCTACCAAGAAGCCCAGTGATGTGGAACTTGATCGTGAAGAGTTGTCCACAAAGTTTGATGAGGCGAATCAAACTATTTGAGCACTAAGGTTTGAGAAAAACTTTTTGGCTGAGAAGACCAAAAGGCTTGAAGTAGAGCTATCTCAAGTCAGAGCTCAATTGGAGAAGACTTCAAGTGCAAAGCTTGATGAGATGCTAAGTAATTAGAAAACTACTTCGGATCGAACAAGCTTAGGGTATGGCCTTTTTTTCTCTAATACTGCTTCTACTAGTAATACTGTTTTTGTTTTTCCTGCTAATAACACTGAAATTAAGAACACTGATGTTAAAACTGAATTAGCTAGTGAGAACTTAGACGAGGGTAAATCTATCTTAGGAGCACCCCCTAATCAAGATAAGAAAGATGCTAAAAACCCTATGGCTAAGAAGGCTAACTCTTAAAAGCGTAAACAAAAGAAGCAGCATCTCTGTCATTATTGTGGAGCTACCAGTCATACTCGACCAAATTGCTATAAGTGACTAGCCACTCAACAGAGCAACGGCATGATAGCATCTGGAAGCTAAAATCAGCTTCTATCCTCTCTTGCTCCTTTTAGAGATCTTTTGAAAGCCCTCATGTTCCTTTTGAATTTAAACAATTTCAACTCTTCCCCCTCACCGCCTGTTCAAGGGTTCAATCAAAGAAAATGTTCTTCCAAGGTGTGGAAGAAAAAGGACTCTAAGTGATTTCATCACTTTCTTTTCCATTCTTTCTTTTCTTGTTTGTTGCATTGCTTGTGTGTTTTGCATTTTTTTGAGTCAGTCTAGTTTTATGCTTTGTTTTGTTTAACATGTTTTTGTGTGGTTACTTTCAGTTTTGTTTACTTTTTTTTTTTAATATAAAAATAAAAAAAAAAAATTGAAAAATCAGAAAAATACAAAAACAGTGTGTGTTTTGTGTACTTTGGTACTTGTGTACCTTGGATGGCCATTGAAACAAAGTTTCTAAACTTTGTATCTCTTGTAACTTAGATGAGCATCTCTATGCACAACTAAGCAAGTGAACTTTGTGGCTCTTGTTTGTGATGAGCAAGATTAAATTATCTCTTAAACTTAACACTCGTATCACTCTTTTTAACAAGTAGGACTAGAAAATCCTAAGAGAAAGACATAAATAACTATCTCACCACTGTTGCCCACCAATCATAATGATACCTGTATGCTTCAGCATAGCAAAAGTGCAGTGTCAAAGACACCTGTATGCTTCGGCATAGCAGAAGTGTAGTATCAAATGCTTAATATCTTGGGTATTTCTTTTCTCTCTTTTTATGCTCATGTATGATATGCTAAAAATAAAAGAAAATATGCAAAGAAAATAAAAAGCAAAAAAATAAAAAATGCTTTAAATATAATTGCAAGCATGTATTCTAGGAGATGTGAGAGTTATAAGATGTACCTCAAAGGTGATAGTCCCCATCAAAAAGTTATGATTGTGTGTGAGTTAAAGTTATTTTTTCATATCTCAGATCGTCATAACATGTATACACATATGCAATGTTGCAATATTTTTCACACGCAACATGCAATATTCTTTACTACTTTTGATACATGTGCAGGTACAATGTGATTTGACCATCACAAGTGTTTACATGTGCTAATGTATGCTCACTAAACTGTCTTGACTTGTTTTTTAAAAATAAAATTGGTTAGATTTGTTTAGTGTGTGTGTGTATGTGTGTTTTTGAGGATCCATGTGCTTAATTCCTTGTTGAAACGTGGCTAGGGTTTAGTTTATATACCTAGGGTAAAAACATAAAACCCTAAACGTTTAATGAAGTAGGGCTGAGTTGGAAATTCTATAGAAAAATCAACCTATGTGATTTTCGATCGATCGAGTCTATTCTTCGATCGATCGAGTCTAAGCCAGGCCAAAAGTCCCAAGTACTTTTGCAGCCACTCGATTCCAACTTTACAATAATAAACCAACTTTGAGCAAGCCTTAACAAGACTAAATACATTGTTTTGATCATGGTTTGCCAACATTACAAATTAGATTTCTAAATACATAAAATCCTAAGACCTTAGAACCTAACAAACTCCCCCTTTGGCAATCTGTGACAAAACCCTAATTAAAAGCTCAAAGTTTTACAAGTAAAAAGCCCTTTATAAAGAAATGCTCATAAACTTCAAATTCAGCCTAACTACTATCCATCGGTTGCAAGTGTAGACAGCAGCTTAGTTGAATCAACCTGTATATTCCTAAAATACTCAACAAACACATAAACGCATGTGTGACAGAAAAGAGTAAAACAACAGGTATAACATTCTTGTAAGATTCACACAACACAAAACAAAGACATATATGAATGATCAACGCATAAATATAAATCAAGAAGCATTGAATCACAAATCAACAGGAATAAAAAAAACATATATATCAATCAATGTTACTCCCCCTAACATGAATATCTCCAAAAATGATATACAAAATGAAGCACCAAGATACAATCTAAAAACTCCACAAGCTCCTCTTAACAAATAACAAAAATCTCCCCCTAACAACAAAACTCCACTCCCCCTTTTTGTGACGGAATGCCAAAGAGCAATCATGAGTCGCCGTCAAAAGGAGGTGGTGAGGGTGAATGAAGATGCACTAAGTCGGCTTGGAGAGCATGAATCTCATCTAGTAAGTCCATCAAAATGTGACCATAAGCTGCCTGAACGGTCATGACAGTCTCCAGAGTACGACGAACATCAAAGTCGGTCGAAGGAGGTGGAGGAACATCAGCAGCAGCAGCATCATCACCAACAAGATTAGGAACATCCTCACCAGCAAAACCTGTAGAAGAAGAAGAAGGAGGTGCGCTACTAGACAACTCAGACCTAGGGTGTTTAGAACCAGCTTGAAGATGAGCGGCCCTCTGTGTAAGAAAAGACGCACCTATGGGAGCTATTACATGAACGGGCTCAGAGGAAGGGAAGTCACTAAGGTTAAGATAGAGCAAAATCTTATGAATAAAAATAGGATGAACAAGAGCATGAGAAGTAGATGAACTCCTATAAACATCGTTCAAAGAACGAAGAAATAGATGGGGAAAACTAATAGAAGCATCAGTAACCAGAACGTACAAAAATACACACCTCTCAAGAGGAATGGTGTGAACGTGAGAAATGGGCCAGATGGAATAAGAAGCTATCTTAAAGAACAGATAGTGCAACCCAAAGAGCTCAACAGAAGTGATCCTAGGATCAGAACCCCACTGGACAGAAGCCCCAGTGATGAAAGATGAAACATCACTCAGCTCGGGAGACTCGTCATATGGATAGACAAGATTCCTAACCAACGGTACCCCTAGAGCATCAGCCACTACCTGAGGAGTAATGGTGTACTCTACGCCTCGTATCCAACTCTTTACTAAAGTGTTGGAATCATAGACGCAGATAGAGATGTTCGAAAAGAACTCTCTGATCAAGGCAGAAGGTGGAGGAGGATCGGAAATGTCCAACAAGGGTAACCAGCCCCGACGCTTAAAGTTTTCCCTAATAGCAGGATCTAGCTCATCTAACAAAACAGAACGCTCAGCTCAAATCTTTCTCTTAAGGTTAAGTTTCTCAAAAAGCTCTAGGTTTTTCTCACTCGGAAACCTCTCACGGTCAAAGGAAGGAGGGGATGGAGAGGAAGAGGGAACAGACCAACGGGCTCTAGTCTTCCTAGGCATGATGCTAAGGAAAGGATAGAGACACAAAGAAAAACCAAAAGAACATAAGAAAACAAAACCAAAGACAGATTGCAAGTTAGCACAAAAAAAAAAAAAAAATAGAACGAAAAATCTATATGATGCATGAACAGATACAATGCCATGATGCATGTACTAATGCAGTGAGCAATTAAATTCAATTGAGATTAAATTGACAAAATTGGCTTGAGCAGGGAATTTCGTATTAAAAACCCAAAAATGGAAAACCACTTGATGAAATTTTTAAACAAATTGATGAATTGAGCATTACAAAACACAGCACATAGATTATAATGCTTAATTTCATCAATACAACAAGCCAATTTCATCAAATTCTACCCAATTTAACAAAATCCCCAAATCAGATCAAGAACAAACCCTAGAATTTTCAATTTTTCACCAAACTCAAAATTGATCAAATTAACAAGCAAGAATCATGTTTATGATGTGTCCCCATAAAAACCCAATGATCAATTGCACAAAATAGGGCTTGAATCAACAGAAAATCCCAAAAATGTTAAGACGAAATCTCCCTTAAATGCATGGATTTATGCATGAAAACATGAAAATAAACTCAAAAGGAAGGGCAAAAGAGTCTTACCGGCTTGTGGAGAGAGAGATTTTGCAAAAACTTCAGAGGAAAACGACAAAAATCTGAGCTTTTTGACTTGCCTCGTCGAAGAGAGAAAGAAAAATGTTGAAAAAGTTTGAAAAAGTGTTTGAAAAAGTCAGATTTGATCTTTTTAAAAAAGCTTCTCCACGATTTTCGATCGATCGAAAATTACATTCGATCGATCGAATGAACCAAACATTTTAAAACAAAATAGAGCACTTTTTCGATCGATCGAAAAACTGACTGGATCGATCGAAATGGGCAGAAGCTCACTAAATTTTGAGAAAAAATCTAGTTTTGAAAGACACAAACCTAATTTTGAAAAACAACTCCTTAAAGCATTAAACAAGAAAAGTAAAATGCATGAGTATGAGATGGAATGCCTTTTCAAAAACCCAAATTTTTTTAAACCCAAATTATGTCAAAAACAAGTTTCAATCATTCTCCCATTGAATTTTCTCAAGCAACAAAAATGTTGTGCACAAATCTCAAGATATTTTCAAACTTGGTTGGTTAGACCAAAAACACGTTTGAAGGTTGCTCCGGTTGTATTGTTACTTATATATTGCTGTTTTGTGTAAATCTCTTGTGAGATCTAGAAGAGCTTTCCTTTACAAAAAGCTTAGGGTTTTCAAGTTGGAGATAGTATCAACATCTTGATGATCAACTTGGTTGCTACCATTGAAGTTTGAAGAATATCAAACGGGGGTGCTTGTAGCTGATTGGAGAATCCAAGAAAAAAGGAGTCCGTGGATTCAGAGCTTGCACGTGGTCGTGTCAGTAAGTTCTACTGGTGGGTAGTATTAGGAAATCAAGCGGAGAGCTTGTAGTCCTTCTGTATGAACTTCGATTCTTTCACATAATGGATTCAGGTTTACCTTAAGGATAGTTAGGTCAAATCCTCCCCAGGTTTTTATCGTATGGTTTCCTGAGTGATCATATCATTGTGTCTTTTATTATTCCGTTGTTTTATTATTTTTATATGATTATTTGATTGCTTTAACCTAGAAGTGTATAATTTGACTAAGTAACAACTTGGCAAATTAATCTAGGCTAACCAATCTGGTTGTTTTAAGGGGTCTAAAACCGTTCAAGAACATACCAAGAAACGGTTGAGTTTCACCCATTGCCTTAGCAAGGCTTCTAGCAAGCCATAACACAAATAAAACTCTAAAAACTGTAAATAAAATTTAAGAAAATCTAAATTATGTTCTACAGTTGCTCTCTTCTAAATTTTACCCTAAAAATCCTTTAAATAGGTCAAGGAATCCTATTACAAGTTGAATTCTCGTTTGGAGAAAATCTCAGGTTTTTAGGCTTCACTTAACTGACTTTTTTGGCTTATTTAACTTCATAATTCAGACTTTTGGTAAACTAAAAAATTGTATTCCTTTAAGTTATCTTTCAATCCCAACTTGAATCTTCCCAATTTGACATTTGAGCCGAAAGTTATGCTCCAAATACTAACTGGTATGCAGGCTGGAATCCTAATCCGAATTGGACTTGGATTTGATGCAAATTTCCTTTAATTCCTTACTCCAATTGAACTTGAATTTAATTGGGTTGGCCTTCTTTGACTTCATCATGGCCTTTGTAAAAGTAAAGTCCATTAGCTTTCTTCTTTGCACAAATCCACTTATTTAATTTTATTATCCTACAGAAGACAAATTCATGCATTAAAATTCAATTAAGCACAAAATTGATTTTCAGTATTATTCCAAAACCAATTATAAAACGCATGAATTAACTCAAAATAAGTATGATAATGCTTTCTAATAATGATATAAATATGCAAAATTAAACTATTATCAGTAGTAATTATGCCTTTTGGAAAGTCCAAATGAGGGCATTCTTGCGTTCAATTGAAGATACTATTTGGGATGCGGTAGAAGTAGGATGGACTAGGTGGAGGCCGCTAAATCCACTTGGGATAAAGTAAAAACTTTGAAGTGCCAAGAATTAGTTTTTGTTTAGGAACAACTTATTTATCTGAAACTAAAAACTTTTTACATAAAGTTGATAGGCCAAAAACGTATTGACCTATTGTGATTAAATTAAGTAGTTAATTTTCCAAGTTATTAATTAATCAATTTAACGTGCAAAGGTGGTAGCACAAACAAATCACCAATAAACTAATTATGCAGCAGAAAATGGTAAGGTTGAATTTAATCAACCATCTTGTTGGCTTTATTCCGTGCCAAATTTGCTTGTATTTTAGCATTTAGTAACCCTGTATTTAGGTGGGATTCTTGTAAGGGTAGTGAGTGAGAGAATGTAAAGAAATGCTCAAGATTGTGCAAAGAAATAGGGACTCGTGACTGGATCTTGCGGGTGGCTCGCGACTTGTAAGTTGTTAGAAGCTGCACACATGCCAAAAGCTGAAGAGTCGTGCCAGCTATTGTATTATAGGACAAAAGTCCTAGGCTGGCCAGGCAAGTTAATCATGACTTGAACTCGCGACTCAACCTAGTTGCAAGGTTAAGTCACTAGAACAGCCCGTTTGGGAAAAACTGACGTTTCACATTCCAACCTCACTTACAGGAGGTTTGACAGTTTCACTCACAACCTCACTCATGGAAGGTTCAGAAGAAGATGAAGGAACAAAGTTCGTGGAATGAGAAGAAGACACAGAGATGCTTTCAACATAACCTAAAGTGGATTTGTCAGAAGGACATTTTTGAACATTCAGCATTTGATCAAGTTTAGAACTAGCAAATCTAGCAACAGATAAATCATGTTCCAAAGTTTTAACTTTATCAAGCAAGAGCATGTTCTCAGATTTCATATGGTTCAAAAGATCATAAGCATCAAATAATTTAGCAAGCAAAATTTTCTTTCAAGCTCAAGAGAATCAATTTTCTTCAGGCTAAGTTCAACATTCATAGCATCCTTCATAGCAACTTTCCAAAGTTTATTATAGGCCTCTTAAAGATCTGCATCCTCAAAGAGTTCCTTATCAGAAGAGTTCTCTTCAATAGACACGCTTTCATTGACTATAGCAGTAGCAGTGAAAGCAATGAAGTTTCCATCCTCGTCACATTCAGACTCATCATCAGAAACCTCATTATCACTATGGGTTACAGCCATAGTTTTACCCCTAGACCTTGAGTAAGTAAGACATTCAAATTTAACATGACCATACCCTTAACAACCAAAACACTAAGGACCCAAAGAATTGTTTAAAGATTGACCTACTTTTTCTCTAGGTTTTTCAAAGTTATTAAACTTAGTGGGATCATTCTTCCTAAAGTTTTTAGGTTCAGCAGTGTTTGTATCTCTTGCCTTTCTGTTGTTATTCCTAAGAAAATTTCTAAAGTTCTTGGTAAGGTACGTAATCTCTGTAGTAGAGAGTTCATCATCAAATCTACCAACCTCAATATTATCAACTAACTTAAGAGTCATTAATTTGGATTTGTTAGCTTTGAGCAGGTCTAACTCATAGGATTGAATAGATCCTACAAACTCATCAACAGGGATGGAGTCCACATCATTGCTCTCACTAATGGTAGTCACTTTGGGCCAAAAGTCTTCAGTTAACGATATAAGAATCTTTCTAAAAATTTTAGATTAATCATAGATTTCACCCAAATTAAAAGTAGTATTAACAATATCATTCAACTTAGCATAGAATTTATCAAAAGATTCATCATCAGACACTTTAATGCTTTCAAATCTAGAAGTTAATTGTTGCAATTTATTAATCTTAACTGTCTTTGTGCCTTCATGCATAGTCTGGAGGATTTTCCAAGCAGTGTGAGCAACCTTAACATTTGAGATGCTCTTAAATTCCTCCATAGAAATAGCATTAAAGATGGCATTCATAGTTTTGCAATTGAAACCAGCTACTTCTTTTCGAGAAGTTTGCTACTCACTCATAGGAGTAGTGGGCTTCTCCCATCCGTACTCAACGGAATTCCAAACCTTCTCATCAATAGATTTTAGGAATGCTTTCATCCTTACTTTCCAATAAGTATAGTTATTCCCATCAAAGTGAGGAAGAACAATAAGAGAGTGTCCATGTTCCATGACAACATGGGTCAAGGATCAGCTCAAAGATCAAAAAATCTCAAACAAGAGAGCTACTTACTCTAACACCACTTGAACGGTTTTTAGACCCTTTAAACCAACCAGATTAACCTAGTTAATTAGTCAAGTGATTAAGTTAGTCAAATTATGCAAATTTAGGTTATCAAAATCAAATAATCATATCAAGAATATAAAGCAGCGGAAAAATAAATAACACAAGATATGATGACCTAAGAAACCAAACAGTAAAAACCTGGGGAGGATTTGGCCTAGCTATCCTCAAGGTAAACTTGAATCCACTATCTTGAAAGAATCGAAGTTCATACAAAAGGACTTACAAGTTCCTCGCTTGATTTCCTAATGCTACCCACCAGTAGAACTTACTGACACAACCAGGCACAAGCTCCGAATCCACGGACTCCTTCTTTCTTGGATTCTCCACAAGATACAAGCATCCACGCTTGTTATTCTTTAAGCTCCAATGATAGTAACTGAGTTGATCATCAAGATGTTGAAGTAATCTCTACCTCGAAAACCCTAAGTTTATGTGAAGGAAAGCTCAAGCCTAAACATGATTATACACATTGTTTTGATCATGGTTTACTAATATTACACAATAGAGTTCTAAATACATCAAATCCTAACTCTTTAGAACCTAACAAAAGTTGATAGGCCAAAAATGTATTGACCCGTTGTGATTAAATTAATTAATTAATTAGCCAAGTTATTAATTAATCAATTTAACATGCAAATGTGGTAGCACAAACAAATCACCAATAAACTAATTAGCAGTAGAAAATTGTAAGGTTGAATTTAATGAACCATCTTGTTGGCTTTATTTCATGCTAAATTTGCTTGTATTTGAGCATTTAGTAATCTTGTATTTAGGTGGAAATCTTGTAAGGGTAGTGAGTGAGAGAGTGTGAAGAAATGCTCAAGATTGTGCAAAAAAACAGGGACTTGCGACTGGATCTCGTGGGTGGCTCGTGGCTTGCAAGTTGCCAAAAGTTGCACACGTGCCAAGCATGCTAGAAGCTTAAGAGTCGAGTCAACTGTTGCACAATAGGACAAAATTCCTAGACTAGCCAAGCAATTAGGTCGCGGCTTGAACTTGCGACTCAACCCTGTCGCGAGGTGAAGTCGCCAAAACACCCTGTTTGGGAAAAACTGACGTTTCACATTCTATCGTCACACTTGCATAAATACTCCTCATTCCCATGAAATGTAGAGAGTTTTCAGAGAGAATTTTAAGAGAGAAACCCTAGAGAAAACAAGATTGCCTCATCCACAATCTTCACCTAAGACACTCTTCAAATTCCTCTACTCTCTTCCTCTCCATTGATACATCCTTGAGAGTTTCTTGACCAAATCCTTTTCTCACCATATCCACGACTGTGAGAAGGTTCTTTTGGTGCTAAGGGAAGCAATTTGGAAAGGACCAATGATTACTGGTTGATACTATGGTTTATAGCGGAATTCAGTAAGCTAGAAAAAAAAAGGTTCAGCATAACCTCGTTGGAGCAAAAACCTTGGAGGGCTTAGGTACTTAGGTTGATTAGACTTGGAGGGTCTATTACTGTTCATGTATCTCAACTACATTTTCTAGTGGATTATTGACCGCTTGGAGGGCAGTGAAGAGGTTTTACGTTGAAGGCTTCGGTTTCCTCTTCGATAACACATCGTGTGTTGTCCCTGTGTTTGCATCTCTCTTCCCTTTATCTTTACCTTTTATTTTCTAGTGTGGATGTAATTATAATTGGCTTAGATTATTTATCAATTATGTGTTTGGCTTATATTCATTTTTCGCACATTAATTGTTGAATAATAAGCATGAATTGATAATTTGTAATTTGGGGTCTAAACGTTCAAGGGTGTTTTACACACATATTGAATACTAAAAAATGAATAACATGGTGATTTGTTTACAGATGGAGAAAATCTGACGGCAAAAACCCCACTAGGTGATTTTTAGGTCACCACTCTCGAAACTCCACTATTATCATAACAAGCAGTGATAAGTAAACGAATCCCAAGTACCTTACCAACCTACAGTTGAACCCTTACCTAATACCCAATTGTACTTGTTCTGTAATGACAGTTTCCCCTTTCTATGCACGGCTCCCAAGTATGTGACTAACCAATTGCGCGGATCCTAGTACGCGACTTTAATCACAAACTAGAGGAAGTTTGTTGGCTGCAAAGTTTTTCAGTTCATCCACGATGACGATCAAGAAGATACTTGGCTACGAAACCCAAAGGTGCACATACACAGCAACTTCTTCAGAAGAGGTGAACTAGGTCAAAATTTTGTCTCAGGTCATAATTTGCTTGAACAGAGTTTTCTTAATACTTGTGCAACTTGTGAACACTTTGACGGCCCTTAAAACAATCCTTTTATATATCTAGGGTTAGGAGAAAAGAAATCCCAAAAACAGATCCACGGATCCCAAGAAATCAAATAAGAAATTCTGATTTTATAAATCTCGACAGATAGAACCTGTTGAGCATCTATCAAGATAGTTGTCAAGCCACAGGCAAAACAGCTTCTTTAAATCTCAACACATGCTAGCTATCGAGATAGTCGTCGAGCTTTGGTAACTTTTCACTTTCAAATTGTTTTCTTGAACAGACTTGAATGCTTCAACACTTGATCTTGAAACATAGTTTCTTGAAGTATTTCAACACATCCTAGATCTACCCAAGTACAAGTAAAGTGCATTTTGTCAAAAGATTAGCCAATTACATAAAACAATGACATATGTTCTTAACAAGTGAACCTCATATGTCCTAACAAAAGTATTGTAGACCTAAAAGGTAGCTGAAATAGTACAGTGTGGCCTATGAATAGTACCAAAAAATGCAATAGGACCCAGGAATAGTAGTAAAAATAAGTAGAATAGTAAAAAAATCTGGCTTTTTAAGCAATCCCAAATGCACACTTAATGCATGAGTCTGGACTCACTGAGTTAGGGTCCAACCCATTCCTTAGCTCTTTCCCTCCAAATTGTTTTTGAATCTATTATAAACAAAGATCGGTAGTGGAATGACAACCACTGTGAATTTTTGGGTTCAAATTTTGCAATAATTGTTTAAAGATTCAACAGGGCAATTATTGTGGTCAATCATAAGCTTCAAAAAAAGGGCTCCAATTAGGGATGATCAAACCCATTGGGTAATGGGTATCCGACCCCACACAACCCGAAAGTTTTAGCCAATATTATTTTGTTTTTAATGAGTATAATATAATCAGGTTGGATTTTATCCAAACCTGAACTAAAAAAAGAAAAAAAAAATTGAAATAATGCAAAACAAATCTGAAGCAGGAGAATACGTAATTGGATAGAGGAAGTCATCGACAAAGCATACATGTATAGTACCAGAATACATGCTACACTATTATGAAAAAAAAAATGTATTATAATATCACTTCCCGTTTTGTATAGAGGAAGTCATATACCATTTGCAAAGAATATATATAATTAATAGCAACTTCCTATTAAATAAGAATACATACCCTCTGAATGTGTCATTAATTTTTAGAAATCAAGAAAAATATGAAATTTATAGATTTCTAAATTTGTTCTTATAAAGATCTCTCCTTGAAATTCGAAATTTATAGATTTCCAATTTAGTTGCGCCAATGATCTATCCTATATATACATGTATATAAAAGAACATCAACAATAAGGGTGCAAAAGTAAACACAAAAAAAAGAGCTTAGCAACTGTATACACAAAGACATAAGAGATGGAGAAATATTCCTTCAAGTTGGCCTTTTTAATTGCCCTCTTAGTTCTTGGCTCCAGTAAGAATCTCGTCCTATATTTTTACTTTTTTTTTTTTTTTCTTATATATATATATATATATATTTTTTTTTTCTTATATATATATATATATAGTTACTATATGGCCTTATTGTTCTTTCAATTAATTAAGAACTTTCAGATCATTCGGTATTTTAAATAGGCTTGGTACCTTAAATTTGATAGAAATTTAAGAAAAAATTTAAGGAATATATACTTCTATTCATCACAAAAATAAATGGTCATTTTCCATTTTTTTTTTGAAACATTTGCAAAATTGTTCATTAATAAAGTCCGTGTTATAGAGTAAAAAATTTTAATTCATTCACCCAAGTAAAATTTAGATTCCCTCTTACATTATTCTACATTTAGGTAAACAATTTTGTGTACAGTTATTTGATCCTTATTCATTTAAGAGGGAAAATGAATATTAGTGTTTCTAACGAACATTTTAGAAATGCATAATATATGGATTAAAAAAAATTGACATTATCTCTCACAATACAAGTGTTTCAAACACAAGAACATTCACTTAGTTATCATTCACATAGCAGATTAATTTGTCCAATCTTATTTATTTAATTTTTTTTTTTTTTTTTTTATTGTAGGATGATATAATGTTCTATGCACAAAACTAGTACTTTCCGTAATTTTATAATTTTAATGATTTTTCAATGTTTCATGCTTAAATATAATTTTAGAGAATGGAATTGTAAACAAAAACAACAATTGCAGGTTTCAAGTTGGATGTTGAAGGACTTAATCAAATTAAATGCAACAATGATAACGATTGCGGAGATCTACGAAATTGTTTTTGCCACAATGATCTGAAGTTGTGTTTTTGTGCTCCCCCCACTAAACAAGAATTTGTAGCCAAAGTCCTCAGCAATCACTTGGATGGGAAAAATAATAACTTGTTTCATTAACAACAACCCTATAAGTTGTATTTCAGAATAAATTGTAATTCTCAGGACATCCTATTATTCAAGAAAAATAAATCAAGGATCCTGCTAATAAATGTTATAAGGGAACAATTAAAGATTAGTAAATTTTTAATTATATAAAAAGCAAAAAAATTAGCATTAAACTCTATATATTTGCACATTTTCTTCCATACTCTTTTACTTTCAATCATTGACATAATATGCTGAAATTTTTTGATTTATACAGCGTAAGTTTTATCTAGACTAGGGTCATGCATGTTCTAGAAAATGATTAAAGCTAAAACGATCAAAACTAAAATGATAGATATATGAAATTGAATAATCAATTTCAAGTATCTTTGTTGAAAATGATGCGGAAACTATGGTTTCAAAGGTGTTGTTGAAACACATGTTTAAAGTATTCGTAATGGAAAAAATTTGTTTGGTAACCCATTTTAAATAATAAATTTTAAAATGTAAAAAAAAATAATTGTGTTTTTTTATCTGTGTGTGTGTTTTTATTTCAATCTTATTAGCACAGTAAAAGCATATATATTTTATTGGAAAAGAGAGAAACTCCCACGTTACCAATGCACACCATTCCGTTCTCTGTTTTCTTTTCTCCTCTACTGCTCCATCTCTCTTTAATTTGTTTGTGTCCTCAAAACCTATTGCTCGACCCTCGCTCTCGATGGTTCTAGAAGATAAAACCCAGGTGAAATTTCAAAGGTAAGAAATTTCTTGGGTTTTGTTCTCCTTGTTGACCTACCATTTTCTCATTGATTTTTTGAATAAAAGCTCCTCACTGATACGAGAAAAGAAACCATTTGAAATTTTGAAAAGACATTGAGGTCGTGACGAAACCTGCACGTGAGCTGGTTGCTGAAGAGGTTGTCACATGGGTGAACATTGAAGTCCCAAGAGTTAGTGTGTATTTGGGAACAACTTAATTAGCTAAAACTGAAAATTTTTGTTGAAAGTATTGTAGATAAAGCTAAAAGGTAGTTGAAATTGTACTGTGGGGCCATAAATAGGACCAAAAAGTGCAATGGGACCTAGGAACAGTGGTAAAAATAAGTTAAGTAGTACAAAAATCTAGTTTCTTAAGCAATCCTAAATGTACACTTAATGCTTGAGCCTGAACTCCCTGAGTTAGGGTCTAACCCATTCTTTAGCTCCTTCAAAACCTCTATATCCCTCCAAAATTTTTTTGATTCTGTTGTAAACGGAGATCGGTAGTGGAAGGGGAAGAAAGGGGACTTTTTGGTTTATAATTGTGCAATAATTGTTTAAAGATTCAATTGGGCAATTAATGTGGTAAATGGAAAGCTTCAAAAAAAGGGCTCCAATTAGGGATGATCAAATTGATTGGGTAATGGGTATTCAACCCTACCCAACTCGAAAGTTTCAGTCAATATTATTTGGTTTTTAATGAGTATAATATAATTAGGTTGGATTTTGTCTAGACCCGAACCCAAAAAAAAAAAAAAAAAATGGGATCTGAAGTTAGAGATTATGTAATCGGATAATGGAAGTCATGGACAACACATACTAGCATACTACTGGGCTACATGCTATGCAATTATTAAAAAATATATATGTATTATAATATCACTTCCCGTTTTGTATAGAGGAAATCATATACCATTTAATAAGAATATATATAATTAATAGCAACTTCCTATTAATTAAGAATACATACCTTCTAAGTGTATCATTAATTTTTCGAAACCAAGGAAAATCTGAAATTTATAGATTTCTAATTTTGTTGCACCAAAGGTCTCTCCTATATATACATGTATCTAGAAGAACATCAACAGTAAGGGTGCAAATGTAAACACAAAAAAAGAGCTTAGCAATTGTATGCACAAAGACATAAGAGATGGAGAAATATTCCTTCAAGTTGGCTTTTTTAATTGCCCTCTTAGTTCTTGGCTCCTGTAAGAATCTCTTCCTATATTTTTACTTAATTTTTGTTTCTTATATGTATATAGTTACTATATGGCCTTATTGTTCTTGCAAATAATTATAAACGGAGATAATTCAGTATTTTAAATAGATTTGGTACCTCTAATATGATTGAAATTTAAGAAAAAAAAAAATTAAGGAATATATACTTCTATTCATCACAAAAAGTAAATGGCCATTTTTTTTTTTTTTAAACATATGCAAAATTTTTCATTAATCAAGTCTCTGTTATAGAGTAAAAATTTTTACTTCATTCACTCAACTAAAATTTAGATTCCCTCTTACTCAATTATTCTACAGTTAGGTATGAATGTTTAAAGTGTGTGTAAAACACCCATGAACATTTAGACCCCTAAATTACAATTTACCTATTCAAGCCTATTAACAAACATTGTTCGTGCAGAAAATGAGAATAAGCTAAAACAGAATTGATAAGATAATCTAAACCAAATAAAACCATAACTACAGCAGAAATTAAATGGCAAAGATTAAGGGAAGAGAGATGCAAGCACAAAGACAACACAGCGATGTGATATCGAAGAGGAAACTGAAATCCTCGACGTAAAACCTTTTTACTGCCCTCGAAGCGGTCAATAATCCACTCGAGAATCAAGTTGGGATACATGAACTACAGAAGACCCTTCAAGCCTAATCTATCCAATGTACCTAAGCCCTCCAAGCTTCTTGCTCTAACAAGGTTGCGCCAAACCTTTGTCTTCTCTAGCTTACCGGATTTCGCTATAGCCCATTGCATCAACCAATATCAATTAGTCCCTTCCTAACTGCTTCCCAAGCACCAAAAAGCCTTCTCACAGATATGGGTAAGGTGAGAAAATGATTTGGCTAGTGTACCTCTCAAGGACATAATAATGGAGAGGGTGAGAGTAGAAGAATTTGGAAAATCAAAGGATAAAGATTATAGATGAGTCAATCTTTTTTTTCTCTTGAGCTTCTCTCTCAAAATTCTCTTTGGAAACTCTCTACATTTTGTGGGTATAAGGGGTATTTATACTGGTGTGTGTTTGGATTGCGAAAAGTCAGTTTTTTCCAAACAAAGTGGTCTAGTGACTTGGCCTCGTGACTGTACTGAGTCGCAAGTTCAAGCCACGAGCTAACGGCCTGGCCAGCTTGGGACTTTTGTCCTGTAGTGCAACATCTCTCTTCCCTTAATCTTTCCCATTTAATTTCTATTGTGGATGTGATTTTATTTGGTTCAGATTGTTTATAAATTTTGATATTAGCTTATGTTCATTTTACACACATATATTGTTTGACATTAAGCTTGAATTAATTATTTTTTAATTCATAGTGTTTTATACGCTATTTTTGTCAAATTTTTAATCTCATCCAAATCTTTACTTTCCTTTATAGCTGTGACTTTTGCTCGGAAGCTCTCCAATAAAGACCTCAAAATTTTTCTCACAACCTTAGCATCCTCAATCTTCTCACCGAGATTGAGCTTTGCAATAATGATTTCGTTGAGCTTCCCATAGAATGAATCAAAGGGCTCATCATCTCCCATCTTAAGCTCTTCAAATTTGGTGGTAAGCATCTGAAGCTTTGTATCCTTCACTTTCTTTGTTCCTTCATAAGTGGTCTCCAACATCTCCCAAGCTTCCTTGGCTACTATTATGTGGGAAATCCTGTGAAACTCATTTGGAGAAACACCACAAATAATTGCATTCAAAGCTTTACTGTTAGCATTAGTTGCCGCAAGTGCTACTTTATCCCAAGTGGATTTAGTAGCCTCCGGCTTAGTCCATCCTACTCCTACTGCAACCCAAACAATATCATCAATTGAACACAAGAATGCCCTTATTCGGACTTTCCAAAAGGCATAATTATTACTGATAATAGCTTAATTTTGCATATTTATATCATTATTAGAAAGCATTATCATACTTCTTTTGAGTTAATTCATACGCTTTATAATTGGTTTTGGAATAATGCTAAATAATCAATTTTGTGCTTAATTAAATTTTAATGCATGAATTTGTCTTTTGTAGGATAATGAAATTAAATAAGGGGATTTGTGTAAAGAAGAAAACTACTGGACTTTACTTTTACAAGTGCCATGATGAAGTCAGAGAAGGCCAACCCAATTAAATTCAAGTTCAATTGGAGTAAGGAATCAAAGGAAATTTGCATCAAATCCAAGTCCAATTTGGATTAGGATTCCAGCCTGCATACCAGTTAGTATTTAGAGCATAACTTTCGGCTCAGATATCCAATTGGGATGATTCAGGTTGGGATGGAAAGCTGACTTAAAGGGCTACAATATTTTAGTTTACCAAAAGTCCAAATTCGGGAGTTAAATGGGCCACAAAAGTCAGTTAATTGAAGCTAAAAACCTGGGATTTTCTCCAAATGGGAATTCAACTTGTAATAGGATTCCTTGACCTATTTAAAGGCTTTTTAGGGCAAAATTCATAAGAGAGCTGCTGTAGAACATAATTTAGGTTTTCTTAAAGTTTATTTAGAGTTTTTAGAGTTTTATTTGTGTTATGCCTTGCTAGAACATTTGCTAAGGCAAGGGTTGAAACCCAACCGTTTATTGGTATGTTCTTAACAATTATTTATTGGTTTTAATGATTATGTTTTTATGTTTTTGATTTTTTTACTCATCTAGAAAAGTTTTTAATTCTATATAATCCTTTGATTTATTGTAGACTCTGGGCACGTTAAATGCTTAGTATTCCTTACGAACTAATTCACTAGTTTTGTTTTGCCTAAAATCAATCAACTGCATTAAACAACCTTAGACAATTACTTCTTGAGTTTTTATTGTTAAATCATCCGACTAAGATCATCTTTCATATGAATTTTAATTGAGTTATAAAATAAATATTGTTAAGACTATCAATAGATGAACAGGATCCCTAAACCTTAGCGCTTGAATATATTGTTATTTTCTCGTAATTTAAATTACCTTTACGAAACTATAAAAAATCTCTTCGGTTAAACTTTATTATTTTAGTTTTACTCTCTTGTGGTTTGCTAATCAATTCCATTTTCCCTGTGGATTCGACCTCGGACTTTTTGAGTTATTACTTCATGACAATCTTGCACTTGGGAGCATTATTTAAGTCGCAACAACTACCATCAAAATTTGGTGGAACATGTAAAGGTTGAGACCAGTCCATCTTAAACGAGGTCAAGGATCACACTCAGGTATTAAAACCACAGCAAGTGTACCCGCTTTGACACCAATTGAAAGCTCGAAATGTGTTGAAAACACAAGAGCTGTTTAGACCCCCAAATTAAAGTTATAGCTCGATTAATTTTACACCAACTTAATAGTAAGTGCAGAATAGTGTAAAAGCAAGCAAATGAACAAACAAGCTACTCTAATCCATAATCAAAGTAACACAGCAGTAAAATAGAATGTAAAAGAGTAGGGAAGAAAGAGGCAAACACAAGATAACACGCCGATGTGTTATCAAAGAGGAAACCGAAGAACTCGGCGAAAAACCTCTCCACTGCCCTCCAAGCAAAAATCAATCCACTAGACAATCAGTTAGGATACATGGGTTAGCAAGAGACCCTCCAAGCCTTGAATGCTTCAACACTTGATCTTGAAACATGGTTTCTTGAAGTATTTCAACACATCCTACATTTACCCAAGTACAAGTTAAGTGCATTTTATCAAAGGATTTGCCAATTACATAAAACAATGACATATATTCTTAATAAGTGAACCTCATATGTCCTAACAAAAGTATTGTAGACAAAGCTAAAAGTTAGCTGAAATAGTACAGTGGGGCCATGAATAGTACCAAGTAATGCAATGGGACCTAGGAATAGTAGTAAAAATAAGTTGAATAATAAAAAAATCTGGCTTTTTAAGCAATCCCAAATGCACACTAAAAGTTTAAAATGTGTATAAAATACCCTTGAACGTTTGGACCCCAAATTATAAAATTACCAATTCAAGTTTATAATCAAACTATTAATGTGCGAAACATGAACATAAGCCAATCACAAAATTGATAACTAATCTATGCCAAATATAAACATATCCACAGCAGTAAATATAAGGTAAAGATAAAGGGAAGGAAGATGCAAACACACGATAACATACGATATGTTATCGAAGAGGAAACCGAAGTTCTCGGCGTAAAACCTCTCTGCCACCCTCTAAGTGGTCAAATAATCCTCTAAACAATGTAGTTGGGATACATGAATAGCAAAAGACCCTCAAAGCCTAATCTACCCAAGTACCTAAGCCCTCCAAGCTTCTTGCTCCAACGAGGTTACGCCGAACCTATTTCTTCTTTAACTTCTCGGATTCCGCTACTAGACCATAACATCAACCAATGTATATTGGTTCCTTCCAAACTACTTCCCTTATCACCAAATGAACCTTCTTACAGATGTAGGTGTGGTGAGATAAGAATTTGGTCAATGACTTCTCAAGGGTATAACAATGGAGAGGAAGAGAGTAGAGGAATTTGTAGAGTCTCTAAGGTAAAGATTGGGGATGAGGCAATCTTATTTTTCTCTAGGGTTTCTTTTACAAAATTCTCTCTGGAAAATCTCTTAAATTAGTGGGTATAAGGGTCTATATATAGTGGTGTGTGTTTGGAATATGAAGAGTCAGTTTTTGCCAAATAGGGCTAATTGGTGGCTCAACCTCATGGCTTGTCCAAGTTGCGAGTTCAAGTCGCAACGTAACGGCCTGGATAGCTTAGGACTTTTGTCCTGTAATGCAACAGCTGGTGCGACCCTTCAGCTTCCTTGTGTGCTTCTCATGTGCCTGCATTTGGCGGCTTGCCAGTTGTGAGTTAGTCGCAAACCCCTACTTTCTTGCACATACTTGAACTTTTCTTCACCTCTTTTCACACATTACCCTTACAATAATCCCACCTAAATATAGGGTTACTAAGTGCTAAATTATAAGCAAATTGGCACGGAATAAAGCTAACAAGATGGTTGATAAATTTCAATCTTACAATCTCCCCCTTTGGCTATTTTGTGACAAAATCCTGAAATAAACTCTAGACTTAATGCTTGAGTTGGGAACAGTTGAAAAACTCACTCACACCTAACTCTAGAATCTGTGGAGCTTTAGAACCATAAGAACAAGTAACTCCTGAAACATAACAACAAAATAAGTTCATTGTATGCAGAAAACTTTTAAAGCAAATGGAACAAGCACAATGCGATCAAGAACAATGGAATAAAGCAATAAACCATGGCAAGACCAAAACATGCAATCACTATAACCAAGTGATCATAATGCTCATTTACACTTGGAATGAACATCCGGACATTCAAGATAACAAATACAAGGCAAATCACTTAATTGACCAACACTCAACCAATGCATAATACATGAAGTATGCGCATCTAGGAAAAATCCTACAAGGGCACAAGAGTGACAGTACTTAAAAGGGAATGCATAGCATTAGATTAGAATTACTGATTTAATAAAGCACAAAGGCTGCATATAGCATGGCATAAACTAGAAAGGCCTACAAGTGTGCATAAAACAAACCCTTAAAACTTACATAAGAAACATGGGTACAAAATGTTTAAACAAACCAAAACATATGCTGACTTAACTGAATAACATCATCAATATATAAATGAACCAAGTATTAAACAAAAACAAGACTAGAACCAATAATAACAATAGTTAATCAACAAACTATCAAAGCTACAAACAAAAATTTTAAGAAATAAAGAAATCTCCCCCTCAAAACAAGCACTCCCCCTTAAGAGCTGCCCCAAAAATTCTCCCCCTTTTTGGCCGGAATGGCCAAAGGGTCACTGCTTCTAGTTAGTGTGAATACTATCAAACTTGGCTGAGAGTACATCCAGTTGATCTTGCATTGCTATCATTCTTTCAGTATGCTGGTTTTGAACTTCTCTGAGTTCATCAAGCCTTTCCAAGATGATCTGAAATGCATTAGGAGGTGCAACTGATGAAGTAGAGGCCCTGCTTCTTTTGACTCTTCTTCTTGGTTTGGAAGATGGTCTTGTAGCCTCTGCTTCAGTCTCCATTGGATCACTTTCTTCTTGAACATCCACCTCTTCTTCACCTCGAAGACGACTTTGTATCCTTGCGAGAGTAAATATGTTAATTGCTGATAGAGAAGGCAAAGGACTGATACCCTGAGGAATTGCAACACCCTTTTCTTTGGAAATCCTCATGAGAAGACTAGGAAAAATCGGCTTGGGTCTTGAGGTGGATCTAGTCTCATCCACTATAGTATCAAAGATATGAGAGCTGATGTCAATAAAGGTTTTCTCCTTAAGTTCCATGAGAAAGATGGCTCTGGCATTTGTCAATATAGTCATCTTCCTTATAGGGTACAGATTGTACATCGTTATGGTGGTCAAGCACCTCATATCTTTAGGAAAATCAGAAGTGTTGAGACATCTCTTTTCTATAACCCCACCAATTCTTTTCTGTACAGTTTCTAGAAAAAGCATGATGTCCTTGTTGTTAGTGAATTCATAATCTTCCAATCCCTCAAGCCCTAGAACCTTATTAATATCATGAGCATCTAAGGTAAATTCCTTTCTTCTCACCCAACAACTCAACTCCTCCTCCCTTATCACAGCATTTGCATAGAATTCTCTTATTAGAGGGTCACACATAGGTGGAAGTTCATTCAGTAGTTTTTCCCAACCTCTATCCTTAAAACACTCTAGAATGAAAGTGTCCTTCAACTCCTTGAAATCAACAAATCTTTCCTAAATGATGGTTCCTTTATAAAAAGAATCCCTATATCTCTCAAAGTATAGAATAGACCTAAATAGGTTAGGGTCCATTTTCATTCTTTTGTTATATTTCTTAACAGTTGTCCTCTTCTTTGTAGGTGATGCAGCCATCTGTAAACAAGCAAAAAAGGCCACAACAAGACAAAGCACAATGTGGAAATTCACACACATTAGCAACAAGTTAGTTACAAAGAGAGTAACAGAGTGACCAAACATAACACAGAAACATCACAGTTGATAACCAAAGGATTGATATATCAAATCAAACAGGTTTAAACAGCATAAGAGCAGACAAGAGCAAAAACAAATGACATTGTAACACATTCAGATAAATATGATCCTATTTCAATGAACCATGACATAATGAATATGAAGTGTGCAAGAAGGAAACTAAAAACAGCATCACAAACAAATATAGAAAATTCCACATTGTGTCAACCTTAAACACCACATACTCAAAAATCTTGAAAATTCTAACACCACATTTAGAGACAAATATAGAAACCCCAAAGCCATATGCCCGAAAAAGATTCTAACAAATATCAATGTTCAGACGAAATCTTAGCAACCTGATGAACACACAAATCTCTGAAATACCACTGCAACAGGAAAAATACCCTCACATAATCAATCTTAACAATTTAGGCAAACCCATGTTTGAGCATTTTGTATCGCATAACCACAGATGCAACATTCAAAACAATAACCTAAAATGCAAAAACAGTAAGAATGAAGTAAGGGAAGGAAAATCCATACCTTTTTCTTGGTGCTTGATGAGGACATGATACAAAAATGAGAGCTTTTTCAAAGAAACACGGAGTATTTAAGAGAGTAATTTGGGAAAGACAACGAATAGTCACAAAATTTCAAGGGAAAAACTGAAAAACAATTTTTAAAACTATCCATAAAACGCAAAACACGTGTTTTTCATGACTGGATCAAGTCGCCAATAAGTCGCTAGGGTAAGCCACGAACCACTATGAAACAAGATTTTTAAAAAATCTTCTAAGTATTTTTCGCGACTGGAAGATCTACCCACAAGATAGTTGTCAAGGGAGCCGTGAAAATCTCTGTGTACCCCTTGCGACTGGACCTTTCATCCACGAACAAATTGCCACACTGAGCCGCAAAAACCGCAAAAACTCAAATTTTGAAAAAATTTCTAAGTCTTTTTCCCGATTGGGATGCTGACCCACCTGTGGCCTGCGAAAACTCTCGGAGTGAGCCTCGCGACTGGAGCACGCGATTGGACTAACCCGGAACTGAGTTGCCAAAACATGGCAACACTGTTTTTGAAAATTTTGACATTTTTTGTAACTTTCCAAAAACAAACTAAAACACTCAAAAATCTTTTTGTGTTTGATCAACAAAGATTAAGCTTGTGAAAATACATTTAATCAAGTATAATTACACAAATGAATATGGCATTCATTAAATATAGACTTGTGTGTTGTGTGTGGATATCAAAAATGAGATAGTCCTTAGTCTAATGTGAAGCTTCAATGATCAACTCAAACAAGGCATACACAACTAGCACTAGATAATGTGACCTATCTCAATTATAGAAACATGTATATATGACCTCCCACAAACACTTGATAACAATTCTTTGAAGCTTTTCATTTGGCTCTATATTCAACATATCATTTGCATTTTTTGAGCAAAGAAAATCTCTATTTAAGATAGAAGCCTGAAATTTTTGATATTTCAATTGATGAGTTAGCCTTTGGCTTTTTGGGCATCAAAATTTTTATTTTGGTCGCTTTCCCTTTTTCCTAGTCGAATACTAGTATATGCGACAAGTTTTTAAAGCTCTATATCTCTTTTTATTTGGAAATTTATATTTATAGAGCTCTTTTAAGCATAAAAATAAAAAGTTGGAAGATATATAAGCATGAGTCTATGCATGTCTCAAGATCAACAAAACCATTCACTAATCATTCATGACAAGGTTGAAGATCTATTTACAACAATCACATAGATTTCAGAATTTTTCCACAATGATATGAGTACATGAGAGACAAGCTAAGCTTGATAAATGCACAAAGCCATTAGTACAAAGGTATAAGGCAAAACATGCTTTGAGACAAAATTCAACAAAGCTGATTAAACTTTTTGGATTTTCTACTTTTTATGTGTTTTTGGATTTTTGACACAAAAGCAATAAAAGATTGATAAAAAACATAACAATAAAATGTAAAAACATTTGAATCAAAGACAAACACACACATACACAAACTAACAACCTAAATACTAGCAAAAAGCACATCACCAAGCAAATTCGCAAACATAGGAAGAATTGATGCATGGACTTGTTGTAATGCTTATGCATGAGTACCCTTTGTCACCCACACGTCATATGCGTTTGGGGTGATATCCTTGAGGATCGGGTATGAGAGTTGGGACTATCAAACCTTCGTGTGAAACTTCCAGGCAATTGGTGTAGGCACCGATCATCTTCATTACGTCCATCATTCCTAGATCATGGTTTTGACTTCCTGGTTGCTCACCATCCCAAGACCTGTTGTCGTTTCTTCTTCCTCGTGACTGAGGAGCACTTGCATTGTTGTTTACTCTCAGCTTTTGACAGTTGGGTCTGATATGTCCTTACAATCCGCAATAGTGACAAACATATTCCGTTCTCGAACCCTGTTGTGATCTTGGAATTGATCTCCCTCTAGCTCCATATTTGGATTCTAATTGATTACGAGACTTATTTATCACCCGTTGATCAGTCACATTGTTCATCTTCTCAGCTTTAATTTTATCAGGAATAGACTAATTCAGAATCATCTCTTTAGCCTTTACAAGCTTCACTTCTTTGACAACCATGGCTGATGTGCTACTCCCTCCGGTGTAACCCAACCCGGACTTTTCTGAGGAAGGTTTTTGAGATGAAATAACATGTTCTAACTTCTGGGTGGAGACTTTCTCTATCTTGGCATGAGCTTGCACCACCTCTTGCTCAAGATATCTTACTTTGGTATAAGCTTCCAACAGCTCACCATTTAGTGTCTCAATTTCACATTTCGCCTCCCTGTATTGTGCCAGAAGACTTTTGTAATCTTCCTTAGCCCTCTTCATCTTCTTAATGGCTGCATTAGCCACTTTAGGATATTCACCGGTCTTCTTAAGGAGTGAGTTGTAAGTCTCTTACAATCCCACTGCTTTCTCAGCTTCCTCATCTTCAGACTCCTCACATATTCCAATAGACTCCAAATCAGAATGTTCACCAAGCTCCTTCACAAGTGAACTCAAATCATCCAAGGGTTCTACATGTGCAATGGTCATGAATGCGAAGTAATTTCCTTCTCTGTCACAGCTATCTTCAAAGTCAGAGTTTGATGAATCAGTATCAATTAAGGTAGTGGTATAGACCTCTCCTTTTGCCTTCAAATAATTAGGACATTCCTTTTTGAAGTGTCCATGTCCATTACACTCGAAGCACACAATGTTCGCAAGGAATTGAGAATCCTACCCTTCACTTTTCTTAAAGTCTTTCCTATTACCTCTTGAGAATGGAAACTTCCCTCTATTGAATGGTTTTCCACTATTCTTCATCTTTAGAAATTTTCAAAAGCTTTTCACAAGATATGATACTTCCTTCTCCATTCCATCTTCTTCAGAAGGATCATCCATTCTTTAGGTGATAGTTTTAAGAGCAAGCAATTTACTCGTCTTGTGAGAAGGCAGTCCAAGCTTATACATTTGAAGTGAATCAATGAGCTCTTGGATCTTAATTTCATCCAGATCCTTATTTTCCTCTATAGCTGTGACTTTTGCTTGAAAGCTCTCCAGTGAGGATCTTAAAATTTTTCTCACCACCTTAGTATCTTCAATCTTCTCATCAAGATTAAGCTTCGCAATCACAATTTCACTGAGTTTCCCATAAAAGGAATCAAAGGGCTCATCATTTTCCATCTTAAGCTCTTCAAATTTGGTGGTAAGCATTTGGAGTTTTGTGTCCTTCATCTTCTTAGTCCCCTCATAAGTTGTCTCCAAAATCTTCATATGGAGACACACCACAGAATATATGGAGACAGCTATCTTGTGGAATTCATATGGAGACACACCACAGAATATATGGAGACAGCTATCCTGTGGAATTCATATATAGACACATCACAGAATATAGCATTTAAAGTTTTACTGTTAGCGTTGGTTGCTACAAGATCTGTCTTATCCCAGGTGGATTTTTCAGCCTCCGGCCTGGTCCAACCTATTTCAACCGTATCCCACACGGTGTCATCAATAGAGCATAGAAATGCCCTCATTCTAACTTTTCAGAAGGCATAATTGTTACCATCAAAAAATGATGGAACATTTAAGAATTGAGATCTATCCATCTCAACAAGGGTCAAGGATCACACTCATGTATTTAAGCCACAACAAGTGTACCCACTCTGATACCAATTGAAAGTTCAAAATGTGTATAAAACACCTTTGAACATTTAGACCCCAAATTATAAAATTACCAATTCAAGGTTATAATCAAACAATTAATGTACGGAACATGAACATAAGTCAATCACAGAATTGATAACTAATCTATACCAAATATAAACACATCTACAGCAGTAAATATAAGGCAAATATAAAGGGAAGGAAGATGCAAACACACGGACAACATACGATGTGTTATCAAAGAGGAAACCGAAGTCCTTACCGTAAAACCTCTCTGCCACCCTCCAAGTGGTCAAATAATCCACTAAAGAATGTAGTTGGGATAGATGAATAGCAGAAGACCTTCCAAGCCTAATCTACCTAAGTACCTAAGCCCTCTAAGCTTTTTACTCCAACAATGTTACGCCGAACCTATTCCTTCTTTAGCTTCTCAGATTCCGCTACTAGACCATAGCATCAACCAATGTATATTGGTTCCTTCCATACTACTTTCCTTAGCAATAAATGAACCATCTCATAGACGTAGGTGTGGTGAGATAAGGATTTAGTCAATGACCTCTCAAGCGTATGACAATGGAGAGGAAGAGAGTAGAGGAATTTGTAGAGTCTTTAAGGTAGAGATTGGGGATGAGGCAATCTTGTTTTTCTCTAGGATTTCTCTTACAAAATTCTCTCTGGAAGCTCTCTCAAATTAGTGGGTATAAGGGTCTATATATAGTGGTATGTGTTTGGAATATGAAGATTCAGTCTTTGCCAAACAGGGCTAATTGGTGGCTTGACCTCGCGGCTTGTCCAAGTTGCGAGTTCAAGTCGCGACATAATGGCCTAGCTAGCCTAGGACTTTTGTCCTGTAGTACGACAGCTGGCGCGACCCTTCAGCTTCTTTGCGTGTTTCTCACGTGCTTGCATTTGGCGGCTTGCCAGTTACGAGTCAGCCGCAAGTCCTAGCCGCGAACCCCTGCTTTCTTGTACATACTTGAGCTTTTTTTCATCTCTTCTCACACAATACCCTTACAATAATCCCACCTAAATACAAGATTACTAACTAAATTACAAGCAAATTGGTATGGATTAAAGCCAGCAAGATGGTCGATAAATTTCAACCTTACACACATTTAATGCATGAGCCTGGACTCACTGAGTTAGAGTCCAACCCATTCCTTAGCTCCTTCCCTCCAAACTGTTTTTGAATCTATTGTAAACAAAGATCGGTAGTGGAAGGACAACAATTGTGGATTTTTGGGTTATAATTTTGCAATAATTGTTTAAAGCTTCAATTGGGCAATTATTGTGGTCAATGATAAGCTTCAAAAAAAGGGCTCCAATTAGGGATGATCAAACCCATTGGGTAATGGGCATTCGACCCTACCTAACTCGAAAGTTTCAGCCAATATTATTTGGTTTTTAATGAGTAAAATATAATCAGGTTGGATTTTATCCAAACCCGAACCAAAAAAAGAAAAAAAAAATTGAAATAAAGCAAAACGAATCTAAAGCTGGAGAAGACGTAATTGGATAGAGGAAGTCATCGACAAAGCATACAAGTATAGTACTAGACTACATGCTACACTACTATTAAATATATATATATATATATATATGTATGTATTATAATACCACTTCCAATTTTTTTATAGAGGAAGTCATATACCATTTATTAAGAATATATATAATTCATAGCAACTTCCTATTAAATAAGAATACATACCCTCTAAATGTGTCATTAATTTTTAGAAATCAAGAAAAATTTGAAATTTATTGATTTCGAAATTTGTTCTTATAAAGATCTCTCCTTGAAATTCGAAATTTATAGATTACCAATTTTGTTGCGCCAATGATCTATCCTATATATACATGTATATAAAAGAACATCAACAATAAGGGTGCAAAAGTAAACACAAAAAAAAAAGAGCTTAGCAACTGTATACACAAAGACATAGGAGATGGAGAAATATTCCATCAAGTTGGCTTTTTTAATTGCCCTCTTAGTTCTTGGCTCCAGTAAGAATCTCGTACTATATTTTACTTTTTTTTTTTTTTTTCTTATATGTATATAGTTACTATATGGCCTAATTGTTCTTTCAATTAATTATGAACTTTGAGATCATTCGGTACTTTAAATAGGCTTGGCACCTTAAATATGATAGAAATTTAGGAAATAATTTAGGGAATATATACTTCTATTCATCACAAAAAATAAATGGTCATTTTCCCTTTTTTTTTTTTTTTTTGAAACATATGCAAAATTATTCATTAATAAAGTCTGCGTTATAGAGTAAAAAATTTTAATTCATTCACCCAAGTAAAATTTAGATTCCCTCTTAGTCACATTATTCTACATTTAGGTAAACAATTTTGTATACAATTATTTAATCCTTATTCATTGAAGAGGGAAAATGAACATTATTGCTTCTAACGAACATTTGAAAAATGCATAATATCTGGATTAAAAAAATTGACATTATCTCTCCTAATACAAGTGTTTCAAACACAAGAACGTTCACTTAGTTATCATTCACATAGCAGATTAATTTGTCCGATCTTATTTATTTAATTTTTTTTTTAATGTACGATGATACAATGTTGTATGCACAAAACTAGTATTTTCCATAATTTTATAATTTTAAAGAATTTTCAATGTTTCATACTTAAATATAATTTTAGAGAATGCAATTGTAAACAAAAACAATAATTGCAGGTTTCAAGTTGGATGTTGAAGGACTTAATCAAATTAAATGCAGCAATGATAACGATTGCGGAGATTTACGAAATTGTTTTTGCCACAATGATGTGAAGTTGTGTTTCTGTGCTCCCCCCACTAAACAAGAATTTGTAGCCAAAGTCCTCAACAATCACTTGGATGGGAAAAATGATAACTTGTTTCATTAACAGCAACCCTATAAGTTGTATTTCGGAATAAATTGTAATTCTCAGGACATCCTATTATTCAAGAAAAATAAATCAAGGATCCTGTTAATAAATGTTATAAGGGAACAATTAAAGATTAGTAAATTTTCAATTATATAAAAAGCAAAAAAATTAGCATTAAACTCTATATATTTGCATATTTTCTTCCATACTCTTTTACTTTCAATCATTGACATAATATGCTGAAATTTTTTGATTTATATAGCGTAAGTTTTATCTAGACTAGGATCATGCATGTTCTAGAAAACGATCAAAGTTAAAACGATCAAAACTAAAATGATAGATATATGAAATTGAATAATCAATTTCAAGTATCTTTTTTGAAAATGATGCGGAAAGTATGGTTTCAAAGGTGTTGTTGAAACATGTGTTTAAAGTATTCATAATGCAAAAAATTTGTTTGGTAACCCATTTTAAATAACAAATTTTAAAATGTAAAAAAAATAATTGTGTGTTTTATGTGTGTGTATGTCTGTTTTTATTTCAATCTTATTAGCACAGTAAAAGCATATTTATTTTATTGGAAGAGAGAGAAACTCCCACATTACCAATGCACACCCTTCCGTTCTCTGTTTTCTTTTCTCCTCTACTGCTCCATCTCTCTTTACTTTTTTTGTGTCCTCAAAACCCATTACTCGACCCTCACTCTCAATGGTTCTAGAAGATAAAACCCAAGTGAAATTTCAAAGGTAAGAAATTTCTTGGGTTTTGTTCTCCTTGTTGACCTACCATTTTCTCATTGATTTTTCAAATAAAAGCTCCTCACTAATACGGGAAAAGAAACCACTTGAAATTTTGGAAAGACATTGAGGTCGCGACGAAACCCGCACGTGAACCGATTGCTGAAGAGGTTGTCACATGGGTGAACATTGAAGTCCCAAGAGTTAGTGTGTGTTTGGGAACAACTTATTTAGCTAAAACTGAAAACTTTTTGCTGAAAGTATTGTAGATAAAGCTAAAAGGTAGTTGAAATTGTACTATGGAGCCATAAATAGGACCAAAAAGTGCAATGGGACCCAGAAATAGTGGTAAAAATAAGTTAAATAGTAAAAAAAAAATCTAGTTTTTTAAGCAATCCCAAATGCACACTTAATGCTTGAGCCTGGACTCCCTGAGTTAGGGTCCAACCTAATCTTTAGCTCCTTCAAAACCTCTATATCCCTCTGAAATGTTTTTGATTCTACTGTAAACAATGATCAATAGTGGAAGGAGAAGAAAGGGGACTTTTTGGGTTATAATTGTGCAATAATTGGTTAAAGATTCAATTGGGCAATTATTGTGGTAAATGACAAGCTTCAAAAAAAGGGCTCCCATTAGGGATGATCAAACCCAATGGGTAATGCGTACTCGACCCTACCCAACTCAAAAGTTTCAGTCAATATTATTTGGTTTTTAATGAGTATAATATAATTAGGTTGGGTTTTGTCTAGACCCGAACCCAAAAAAAAAATATATATATATATATTTATGTATGTATGAATCGGATAAAGGAAGTCATAGACAACACATACTAGCATACTACTGGGCTACGTGCTATGCAATTATTAAAAAAAATATATGTATTATAATATTACTTCCCGTTTTGTATAAAGGAAGTCATATACCATTTAACAAGAATATATACAATTAATAGCAACTTCCTATTAATTAAGAATACATACCTTCTAAGCGTATCATTAATTTTTCGAAATCAAGAAAAATCTGAAATTTATAGAATTCTAATTTTGTTGCACCAAAGATCTCTTCTATATATACATGTATCTAGAAGAACATCAACAGTGAGGGTGCAAATGTAAACCCAAAAAAAAAAAAAAGCCTAGCAATTGTATACACAAAGACAGAAGAGATGGAGAAATATTCCTTCAAGTTGGCTTTTTTAATTGCCCTCTTAGTTCTTGGCTCCTGTAAGAATCTCGTCCTATATTTTTACTTAATTTTTGTTTCTTAGATGTATATAGTTACTATATGGCCTTATTGTTCTTGCAAATAATTATAAACTGAGATAATTTAGTATTTTAAATAGGTTTGGTACCTCTAATATGATTGAAATTTAAGAAAAAAAATTAACGAATATATACTTCTATTCATCACAAAAAATGAATGGTCATTTTCAATTTTTTTTTTTTTTAACATATGCAAATTTTTTCATTAATCAAGTCTCTGTTATAGAGTAAAATTTTTTACTTCATTCACTCAAGTAAAATTTAGATTCCCTCTTACTCTATTATTCTACATTTAGGTATGAATGTTCAAAATGTGTTTAAAACACCCATGAACATTTAGACCCCTAAATTACAATTTACCAATTCAAGCTTATTAACAAACAATGTACGTGCAGAAAATGAGAATACGTTAAAATAGAATTGATAAGACAATCTAAACCAAATAAGACCATAACCATAGAAGAAATTAGATGGCAAAGATTAAGGGAAGAGAGATGCAAACACAAAGACAACACAGCGATGTGTTATCGAAGAGGAAATCGAAGTTCTCGACGTAAAACCTTTTCGCACGTGAACTGGTTGTTGAAGAGGTTGTCAGATGGGTCAACATTGAAGTCCCAAGAGTTAGTTTTTGTTTAGAAACAACTTATTTAGCTGAAACTAAAAACAATCCCAAATGCACACTTAATGCATGAGCCTGGACTCACTGAGTTGGGGTCCAACCCATTCTTCAGCTGCTTCCCTCCAAAATGTTTTTGAATTTATTGTAAACAAAGATCGGTAGTGGAAGGATAACCATTGTGAATTTTTGGGTTATAATTTTGCAATAATTGTTTAAAGATTCAATTGGGTAATTATTGTGGTCAATGATAAGCTTCAAAAAAACGGCTCCAATTACGGATGATCAAACCCATTGGGTAATGGGTATCCTACACTACCCAACCCGAAAGTTTCGGCCAATCTTATTTGGTTTTTAATGAGTAAAACATAATCAGGTTGGATTTTATCCAAACCCGAACACAAAAAAAAAAAAAAAAACAAAAAAAAAAACAAATCTGAAGCTAAAGAATACGTAATTAGATAGAGAAAGACATCGACAAAGCGTACAAGTATAGTACTGGACTACATGCTACGCAATTATTAGAAAAATATATGTATTATAATATCATTTCCCAATTTGTATAGAGTAAGTCATATACCATTTATTAAGAATATAAATAATTGATAGCAACTTCCTATTAAATAATAATACATACCCTCTAAATGTGTCATTAATTTTTAGAAATCAAGAAAAATCTGAAATTTATAGATTTCTAAATTTGTTCAAATAAAGATCTCTCATTGAAATTTGAAATTTATAGATTTCCAATTTTGCTGCGCCAAAGATCTTTCCTATATATACATGTATGTAAAGAACATCAACAGTAAGGGTGCAAAAGTAAACAAAAAAAAAAAAAGAGCTTTGCAACCGTAGGCACAAAGACATAAGAGATGGAGAAATATTCCTTCAAGTTGGCCTTTTTAATTGCCCTCTTAGTAATTAGCTCTAGTAACAATCTCGTCCTATATTTTTACTCTTTTTTTTTCTTATATGTATATAGTTACTATATGGCCTTATTGTTCTTGCAATTAATTATGAACTTCGAGATAATTTGGTATTTTAAATAGGTTTGGTACCTTAAATATGATAGAAATTTAAGAAAAATTTTAAGGAATATATACTTCTATTCATCACAAAAAATAAATGGTCATTTTCAAGTTTCTTTTTTTTTTTTTTGGGGGGGAAACATATGGAAAATTATTCATTAATAAAGTTTGTGTTATAGAGTAAAAAATTTAATTCATTCACCCAAGTAAAATATAGATTCCCTCTTACTGACATTATTCTACATTTAGGTAAAGAATTTTGTATGCAATTATTTAATCCTTATTTATTTAAGAGGGAAAATGAAAATTAGTGTTTCTAACGAACATTTGAAAAATGCACAATATTTGGATTAAAAAAATTGACATTATCTCTCATAATAAACGAGTTTCAAACACAAGAACGCTCACGTAGTTATCATTCACATTGCAGATTAATTTCTCCGATCTTATTTCTTTACTTTTTTTTTTTTTAATGTACAACGATACGATGTTGAATATACAAAACTAGTATTGTGTCATAATTGTATAATTTTGATGATTTTTCAATGTTTCCTACTTAAATATAATTTTAGAGTATGCAATTGTTAACAAAAAAAATAATTGCGAGTTTCAATTTGGATGTTGAAGAGCTTAAACAAATTAAATGCAACAATGATAACGATTGCGGAGATTTACGAAATTGTTTTTGCCATAATGATGTGAAGTTGTGTTTCTGTGCTCCCCCCACCAAACAAGAATTTGTAGCCAAAATCCTCAACAGTCACTTGTAACGGCAAAATGATAACTTGCTTCATTAACACCAACCCTATAAGTTGTAATTCGGAATAAATTGTAATTCTCAGGACATCCTATTATTCAAGAAAAATAAATCAAGGACCTTGTTAATAAATGTTATAAGGGCACAATTAAAGATTAGTAAATTTTCAATTATTTAAAAAGAAAAAAAAATTAGCAATAAACTCTATATATTTGCACATTTTCTTCCATACTCTTTTACTTTCAATCACTGACATAATATGCTGAAATTTTTTGTTTTATACAATGTAAGTTTTTATCTAGACTAGGATCATGCATGTTCTAGAAAACGATCAAAGCTAATTTCCATAACCAAAAAAAAAAAAAAAAAAAAAACTAAAATGGTAGAAGTATGAAATTGAATAATCAATTTCAAGTATTGTAGTTCAAAATGATGCGGAAATTGTGGTTTCAAAGGTGTTGTTGAAGGGTGTGTATAGAGTATTCATAATGCAAAAAAACTTTTTGGTAACCTATTTTAAATAACATATTTTAAAATGTAAAAAAAGATAATTGTGTTTTTTATATGTGTGTGTGCATGTGTGTGTGTGTGTGTTTTTATTTCAATCTTATCAGCACAGTTAAAGCGTATTTATTTTATTGGAAGAGAGAGAAACTCCCATGTTACCAATGCACACCCTTCTGTTCTCTATTTTCTTTTCTCCTCTACTGCTCGATCTCTCTTTACTTTTATTGTGTCCTTAAAACCCATTGCTTGACCCTCTCTCTCGATGGTTCTAGAAAATAAAACCCAGGTGAAATTTCAAAGGTAAGAAATTTCTTGGGTTTTGTTCTCCTTGTTGACCTACCATTTTCTCATTGATTTTTAAAATAAAAGCTCTTCATTGATACGGGAAAAGAAACCATTTGAAATTTCTAAAAGACTTGTGAGATGTGGAACTTTTTCATGGGTTCTGATTGAGTGGAAAATATCATTACTTGTACATTTTGGGCTTTTGTTCTCCTTGTTGACATTCCCTTTCCTCTTAATTTTTTTTTTTTTTTGAAAAATAAAAAGATCTTCACTAATTTTCTAGGAGAGCTATGAGATGTGGAAATTTTCTTGGGTACTATTTGTTTATAGTGATGGCCAAAATCATTGACTTGAGATGTTGAGGGAAGCAAGTGTGAATTGAAGGAGACAGTAAGAGAAAAGAGTGCTAGACACGTGATAGAGAGAGAAGTTTGTTTACGTGTTTTCCGATCAAGTGGGACTCGTGGGTTCCTATTAGTGTAACTGGTAAAGTCTCTAATAGTTGAATAAAAGATTTGGGGTTCAATCCCCGCCTACACCAAAAATCGATTGGCGTCTTGGTTTGAAGATAAAAGAGTTGTTATTAAAAGCAGACTCTATAGGTTAAAACTAACTTAAAAAAAAAAAAAAAAAAAAAAAAAAAAAAAAAAAAAAAAAAAAAAAATCAAGTGGGACCTTTTATTTTTAGCATATTTTCAAATGTGCCATTAAGTAATGTTATTTGAAAACTGAAAAATGGTAAGAGAAGTTTTCTGAATTGAGGGTTTAAACACTCTAATATGAAAAGTGTAACTCAGACACTTCAGTAAAAAACACCCTTACGAAATGCCTTTTTTTTTTTTTTGGCCTACAGTTTTTAGTGTTTAAACACCTAAACATTGAAAACTATTAGGATACCAAAAGTTGGGCCTCCTTATTGACCTAGAAACATATCCGAAAGAAACTTGAAATGAAGAAGAAAAATCATGTAACATTGTCTCTTTGCTACTGGAAATTTCGGGTGTGTTTGTATAAGTTGATGGGAAACAGTGTTTTAAATTTAAAACGAGTGTTTGTAAAATATAATATGAGGAGTTGTGGTTATAAAATAGAGTTTTGGATTTTTTTTTTTTTTTTTTTTTTTTTTTTTTTTTTTATAATGCTCTTTTAAGCTTCCAAAACGCCTAACCAAACAGACCCTTCGAGAGATCATGTTTCTTTTAATTGTTTCACAATGGGGGCTCCATGATTATTATCTAGGGTGATCAATAAGAAACATAAATTATACAAAATTTAAAACAAAAGAGAACTTGAATATATAGACATAAAAAAAAAAAAAAAAAAAACCGACATACATAAATTTTTACATTTGGCTTTTACGATATTTCATATTTTGCATTATCAATCCTACAAGCTATATCTCTTTCAATGTACATGGTCAAACAATCATTCATCCATTGATCTCCCATTTGGTTGATTTATTTCAAAATTGTTAAGATCTAAATGAGCGTTTTCTAAAATTTAAGATTAAAAATTTCAACTTATGTTGTTAGGCTTATTAATTTTTTTTTCCAAATTTTGGATCAAATTTGTTTATTATTGGGTTATTTTTAATGATTAAAAATGCCAAAATATTGTTCAAATGACCATATTGAAACTTATTTTAGGAAACCTTAAAAAAAATCTAGGGTTAGGGTGTTAAAATTTTAATTTAAGGAAGTCAACACAAATTTATAATTTTTTTTTTTTGGGGGCTAGCACAGGTGGTTCATTTGATCCTTCTGGGCTCCAAGTGGAGCGACCGATGTTCTAGCAAGGTAATTAGTTTTGCATTTATACAAGATAAACACTACGTCTACAAAAAGTTTCATAACAATTCCATGATAATTTTTATGAGAGAGGGAGAAGGCAATTGCACCTATACAATTACAGATCTCAATCAGTGAATGATCACATTCTATATATTTTTTTACGGAAGTGAAAATACTTCGGCTTGGTTGGGTTTCTACTTATATATATATATATATATATATATTTTTTTTTTTGGGGAGTGGAGGAGGGGTAAATAGGAGTACAGTACTAGTTAAAATCAAAGAGCATTCACATTGATGTTGCTAAATTTGCTAAAAAGTTATTTTAGCGCTCAAATATTAAATAAATAACCCTACATCACAAGTAATAAAGCTATATTTTTTTGGCTCACTGCTACAGTAAACTGTTACATGTAGCAACTACTATAGACAGCTGCCAAACATAAAAAAAAAATTGATATTTTTAACACCAAAGCCCAATGTCTCTCTCTCTCTCTCTCTCACACACACACTCACACTTGTGACATACATTGCAGGTTTCGCTAGCAACATTTGCGATGGGTTGCTGCATTGAACGTATGTAGTGGGTTTGGCTCAATTTGGCTTGTGTGGTTTCGTGTTTGGTGGTTTTGGGGTGATTAGTGGTGGACCGGTGGTATGGCTGTGGTATGGTTGGCGATGGTGGCAGTGGATTTCAGCTATTGTTGTGGGTTTCCTTGAAATGTGGTTTGTAGTTGTCATTGGTAGATTGTCGTAATTGGTTGTGGCCAGTGTTGATGGGTGTTTCTTTTTCTTTTTCTTTTTCTCCTTTTTTTTTATTTTTTTATTTTTTATTTTTTTGTGGTGGATTGTGGTTGTTTGTTGTTGCTGGAGTTATGGCGGAGATGATTGTGGCTTTGCTAAAGTTTTTGTAGTTGTTTTTTATTTTTTTATTTTAATGAGTTATTTATATTATTTTAAATGAAATTCTAAAAAAGCATATAACTATTGATAGTAGTTGTATTGTAAAATATGGTGTTAAAATAGATAAAATAGTCTTTTAAGTTTTTAAAAGTTTAATTTTTTTAGGACCACCATTGCGGATACTCCGTATACAAAATAGATACTTTTTAATATAAATAAATCTAAGAGCTAAAATAAGAATCATAAAAAACACAAGAAGATCAATTAGACGTCATATTATTTGTTTAAGGAATTACAGGGCAAAGCTCCTACATTCTACCAATGATTTTTGATGACCACCTTGATAGAAAAAGAAAGTTATTGGATACCAATACAAGCAGTTATCAACCAGCCTCTCGTTTACAGAACCAAGATGGAGCCCCATTAGAGGATCTAGTTTCAGTCCGAACAAGTAGTTCCCTCTAAGCAACAGCCTCATTAATGGTGAAATTCCATGTCCGGGTATTACCGCTTTGAAGGTGTACTGGGTCGGTATCATACATGCGAACTTGTTGTTCTCCAGGAAAAAAGTGGGAAGCCTTGGCATTAACACCATGAATGAAGGTAGAAAGCCTCGAAGCTCGTTGTTGCTCAAATCGATAGCTATGAGCTAGCTTTGTGTGCGTCATGAAGCTAGGGCTTGTACGAAGGAGAACTAGTTGAATGAGAGAATGAGTTGTGTAGTGGTGGGAGGTCGAAGAGAAGGGATCATGTTAGGACATATGTGTTTTCATTTGCTAAGAACATATGTCACTTATTTATGTAAATTGGCTAAATTCTTTAACAAAACGCACTCTACTTGTAATTAGGTAGTTCTAGGTGTTTTTAATACTTTAAGAAACAAGGATTCAAGATCAAGTGTTGAAGTCATCAAGTCTATTTAAGAAAAAGTAAGGTGAAGTGCAAATTCATTAAAACTCAACACTTGCTCAATAACTACCTCGACACCTGCTATCTGTCGAGATTTATAATTTCAAATTTTCTGATTTGATTTTCTTGGGATCCATAAATATACTTTTGGGCCTTCTTTTCTCCAAACCCTAAACATATAAAATGATTGTTTTAAGAGCCGTCAAGTTGTACACAAGTTGCAAAAGCATTGAGCAATCTCTATTCAAGCAAATTGTGATCAAAGATGAAGTTCTTGACCTAGTTCATTTTCTTTGAAGAAGTTGCTATGTATTTGCACCAAAGGGTTTTGTGACCAAGCATCTTCCTGATCTTCATCATGTAGGACGAACTGAAGAACTTTGTAACCAACCTCTCTTCCTTAAGTTAGCGTTTTGAAGTCGCGTATTGGGATTCGCACATTAGTTAATCACGTACTTGGGAGTCGTGCATCAAATGTGAAAATTGTCACTACAGATCAAGTTCAATTGGGTATTGGGATAAGGGTTCAACTGTAACTTGGTAAGGTACCTGGGATTCCTTTACTTGTAACCGCTTGATTTGATAATGTAGAGTTTCGGAAGTGGTGACCTAAAAATCACCCGGTAGGATTTTTACTGCGAGGTTTTTCCTCATTTGTAAACAAATCACCGTGTTATTTAATTTTCACTACATATTTAGTTTTTGGTGATTTGTTTGTGCTTTCATGCAATTGCATGATAAATTGATTAATTAATAACTTGGCTAATTAATTAATTGGTTTAATCACAAAAGGTCATTCAGATTGTGGCCTATCAAGTGGTATCAGAACGAGCATCCTTTGATTAGGTTTAATCTTTGCTGTGTTGATTCATTGAACCCTGCTTGTCATGGATAGAGGACAGTCATTAATTATACCTCCTTTGATGGCACTAACTATGCATACTGGAAAGTACGCATGAGAGTTTTCTTGCAATCTTTAGATGAGAAGGTGTGGCAAGCTGTAGAGATTAGCTAGACTAAGCCAATAGAAGAACTGGTCAATTGGGATGACGCAAAGATCAAGGCGGCTAACTTCAATAGCAGAACGTTAAATGATCTATTTAGCTCAGTCACCAAAGAGGAGTTCAAGAAGATATCCTCATCTGAAACTGCTAAGGAAGCTTGAACCATCCTCCAGACAACCTATGAAGGAACAAAGGCTGTCAAAGATTCAAAACTTCAGAGGCTCACTACAAGCTTTGAAGAAATTAAGATGGAGGAGGATGAGTCGTTTGATGAGTTCTATGTCAAGCTAAAGGACATAGTGAACTCAGCCTTCAATCTTGGAGAAACCATCCCTGAACCCAAGATTGTAAGGAAGGTACTTAGATCTCTACTTGAGAGATTCCATGTCAAGATTACGACAATAGAAGAATCAAAGGATATTGACAAAATTTCTTTGACTGAGCTGGTTGGAAACTTGCAAACCTACGAGCTAGAACTATCTAGGATTGGCAAAACGGGTAAAGGCAAGAGCATGGCCTTGAAGGCAAAGAGCGGTGATACAGGTGAGTCTTCTGATGATGAAGATTCCAAGATGAAGTCCTACATTACAAGGCAGTTTAAGAAGTTTATGAAAAATGCCAATGGGAGGAACTTTGACAAGGATTGCAGACAATCTAGTTCTTCTAAGTTTAAGAGCCAAGACAAAGGGAAGAAGGATACTAAGGATGGCGGTCAGTACATTGTTCTGGCTAGACCAAAGTGCTTCGAATGTCATGGATTCAGCCACATAAAGCATGAATGCCCAACATATCTCAAGAGCATTGGGAAGAGTAAGGCACTTACTGTAACCTTGAGTGACACTGAGCCTGAAGATGACTCCGATAATGAGGATGACAGAATCTTAAATGCCTTCACTGCTACAGTCAATCCTACTGAAGGGATTATTGAAGAAATGGATGAAGAAGAAGAACTGGTGGAGTCCAAATTTGAGAAAATGGATGATCAAGATGATATCCATTCAGCCTATGAGAAGCTTTACAAGCTCTCTGAGAAGCATGAGAAATTGTATAGGCTGGCTACCAAGAAGCTCAGTGATGTGGAACTTGATCGTGAAGAGTTGTCCACAAAGTTTGATGAGGCGAATCAAACTATTTGAGCACTAAGGTTTGAGAAAAACTTTTTGGCTGAGAAGACCAAAAGGCTTGAAGTAGAGCTATCTCAAGTCAGAGCTCAATTGGAGAACACTTCAAGTGCAAAGATTGATGAGATGCTAAGTAATTAGAAAACTACTTCGGATCGAACAAGCTTAGGGTATGGCCTTTTTTTCTCTAATACTGCTTCTACTAGTAATACTGTTTTTGTTTCTCCTGCTAATAGCACTGAAATTAAGAACACTGATGTTAAAACTGAATTAGCTAGTGAGAACTTAGACGAGGGTAAATCTATCTTAGGAGCACCCCCTAATCAAGATAAGAAAGATGCTAAAAACCCTAGGGCTAAGAAGGCTAACTCTCAAAAGCGTAAACAAAAGAAGCAGCATCTCTGTCATTATTGTGGAGCTACCAGTCATACTCGACCAAATTGCTATAAGTGACTAGCCACTCAACAGAGTAACGGCATGATAGCATCTGGAAGCTAAAATCAGCTTCTATCCTCTCTTGCTCCTTTTAGAGATCTTTTGAAAGCCCTCATGTTCCTTTTGAATTTAAACAATTTCAACTCTTCCCCCTCACCGCCTGTTCAAGGGTTCAATCAAAGAAAATGTTCTTCCAAGGTGTGGAAGAAAAAGGACTCTAAGTGATTTCATCACTTTTTTTTCCCTTCTTTCTTTTCTTGTTTGTTGCATTGCTTGTGTGTTTTACATTTTTTTGAGTCAGTCTAGTTTTATGCTTTGTTTTGTTTAACATGTTTTTGTAGTTTTATGCTTTATTTTGTTTAACATGTTTTTGTGTGGTTACTTTCAGTTTTGTTTACTTTTTTTTTTAATATAAAAATAAAAAAAAATTGAAAAATCAGAAAAATACAAAAACAGTGTGTGTTTTGTGTACTTTGGTACTTGTGTACCTTGGATGGCCATTGAAACAAAGTTTCTAAACTTTGTATCTCTTGTAACTTAGATGAGCATCTCTATGCACAACTAAGCAAGTGAACTTTGTGGCTCTTGTTTGTGATGAGCAGGATTAAATTATCTCTTAAACTTAACACTCGTATCACTCTTTTTAACAAGTAGGACTAGAAAATCTTAAGAGAAAGACATAAATAACTATCTCACCACTGTTGCCCACCAATCATAATGATACCTGTATGCTTCGACATAGCAAAAGTGCAGTGTCAAAGACACTTGTATGCTTCGGCATAGCAAAAGTGCAGTATCAAATGCTTAATATCTTGGGTATTTCTTTTCTCTCTTTTTATGCTCATGTATGATATGCTAAAAATAAAAGAAAATATGCAAAGAAAATAAAAAGCAAAAAAATAAAAAATGCTTTAAATATAATTGCAAGCATGTATTCTAGGAGATGTGAGAGTTATAAGATGTACCTCAAAGGTGACAGTCCCCATCAAACAGTTATGATTGTGTGTGAGTTAAAGTTATTTTTTCATATCTCAGATCGTCATAACATGTATACACATATGCAATGTTGCAATATTTTTCACACACAACATGCAATATTCTTTACTACTTTTGATACATGTGCAGGTACAATGTGATTTGACCATCACAAGTGTTTACATGTGCTAATGTATGCTCACTAAATTGTCTTGACTTGTTTTTTAAAAATAAAATTGGTTAGATTTGTTTAGTGTGTGTGTGTATGTGTGTTTTTGAGAATCCATGTGCTTAATTCCTTGTTGAAACGTGGCTAGGGTTTAGTTTATATACCTAGGGTAAAAACATAAAACCCTAAACGTTTAATGAAGTAGGGCTGAGTTGGAAATTCTGTAAAAAAATCAACCTGTGCGATTTTCGATCGATCGAGTCTAAGCCAGGCCGAAAGTCCCAAGTAATTTTACAGCCACTCGATTCCAACTTTACAATAATAAACCAACTTTGAGCAAGCCTTAACAAGACTAAATACATTGTTTTGATCATGGTTTGCCAACATTACAAATTAAAGTTCTAAATACATAAAATCCTAAGACCTTAGAACCTAACAAACTCTCCCTTTGGCAATCTGTGACAAAACCCTAATTAAAAGCTCAAAGTTTTACAAGTAAAAAGCCCTTTATAAAGAAATGCTCATAAACTTCAAATTCAGCCTAACTACTATTCATCGGTTGCAAGTGTAGACAGCAGCTTAGTTGAATCAACCTGTATATTCCTAAAATACTCAACAAACACATAAACGCATGTGTGACAGAAAAGAGTAAAACAACAGGTATAACATTCTTGTAAGATTCACACAACACAAAACAAAGACATATATGAATGATCAACGCATAAATATAAATCAATAAGCATTGAATCACAAATCAACAAGAATAAAAAAAACATATATATCAATCAATGTTACTCCCCTTAACATGAATATCTCCAAAAATGATATACAAAATGAAGCACCAAGATACAATCTAAAAACTCCACAAGCTCCTCTTAACAAATAACAAAAATCTCCCCCTAACAACAAAACTCCACTCCCCCTTTTTGTGACGGAATGCCAAAGAGCAATCATGAGTCGCCGTCAAAAGGAGGTGGTGAGGGTGAATGAAGATGCGCTAAGTCGGCTTGGAGAGCATGAATCTCATCTAGTAAGTCCATCAAAATGTGACCATAAGCTGCCTGAACGGTCATGACAGTTTCCAGAGTACGACGAACATCAAAGTCGGTCGAAGGAGGTGGAGGAACATCAGCAGCAGCAGCATTATCACCAACAAGATTAGGAACATCCTCACCAGCAAAACCTGTAGAAGAAGAAGGAGGAGGTGCGCTACTAGACAACTCAGACCTAGGGTGTTTAGAACCAGCTTGAAGATGAGCGGCCCTCTGTGTAAGAAAAGACGCACCTATGGGAGCTATTACATGAACGGGCTCAGAGGAAGGGAAGTCACTAAGGTCAAGATAGAGCAAAATCTTATGAATAAAAATAGGATGAACAAGAGCATGAGAAGTAGATGAACTCCTATAAACATCGTTCAAAGAACGAAGAAATAGATGGGGAAAACTAATAGAAGCATCAGTAACCAAAACGTACAAAAATACACACCTCTCAAGAGGAATGGTGTGAACGTGAGAAATGGGCCAGATGGAATAAGAAGCTATCTTAAAGAACAGATAGTGCAACCCGAAGAGCTCAACAGAAGTGATCCTAGGATCAGAACCCCACTGGACAGAAGCCCCAGTGATGAAAGATGAAACATCGCGCAGCTCGGGAGACTCGTCATATGGATAGACAAGATTCCTAACCAACAGTACCCCTAGAGCATTAGCCACTACCTGAGGAGTAATGGTGTACTCTACGCCTCGTATCCAACTCTTTACTAAAGTGTTGGAATCATAGACGCAGATAGAGATGTTCGAAAAGAACTCTCTAATCAAGGCAGAAGGTAGAGGAGGATCGGAAATGTCCAACAAGGGTAACTAGCCCCGACGCTTAAAGTTTGCCCTAATAGCAGGATCTAGCTCATCTAACAAAACAGAACGCTCAGCTCAAATCTTTCTCTTAAGGTTAAGTTTCTCAAAAAGCTCTAGGTTTTTCTCACTCGGAAACCTCTCACGGTCAAAGGAAGAGGGAACAGACCTACGGGCTCTAGTCTTCCTAGGCATGATGCTAAGGAAAGGATAGAGACACAAAGAAAAACCAAAAGAACATAAGAAAACAAAACCAAAGACAGATTGCAAGTTAGCACAAAAAAAAAAAAATAGAACGAAAAATCTATATGATGCATGAACAGATACAATGCCATGATGCATGTACTAATGCAGTGAGCAATTAAGTTCAATTGAGATTAAATTGACAAAATTGGCTTGAGCAGGGAATTTCGTATCAAAAACCCAAAAATTGAAAACCACTTGATGAAATTTTTAAACAAATTGATGAATTGAGCATTACAAAACACAGCACATAGATTATAATGCTTAATTTCATCAATACAACAAGCCAATTTCATCAAATTCTACCCAATTTAACAAAATCCCCAAATCAGATCAAGAACAAACCCTAGAATTTTCAATTTTTCACCAAACTCAAAATTGATCAAATTAACAAGCAAGAATCATGTTTATGATGTGTCCCCACAAAAACCCAATGATCAATTGCACAAAATAGGGCTTGAATCAACAGAAAATCCCAAAAATGTTAAGACGAAAATCTCCCTTAAATGCATGGATTTATGCATGAAAACATGAAAATAAACTCAAAAGGAAGGGCAAAAGAGTCTTACCGGCTTGTGGAGAGAGAGATTTTGCAAAAACTTCGGAGGAAAACGACAAAAATCTGAGCTTTTTGACTTGCCTCGTCGGAGAGAGAAAGAAAAATGTTGAAAAAGTTTGAAAAAGTGTTTGAAAAGTCAGATTTGATCTTTTTAAAAAAGCTTCTCCACGATTTTCGATCGATCGAAAATTACATTCGATCGATCGAATGAACCAAATATTTTAAAACAAACTAGAGCGCTTTTTCGATCGATCGAAAAACAGACTGGATCGATAGAAATGGGCAGAAGCTCACTAAATTTTGAGAAAAAAATCTAGTTTTGAAAGACACAAACCTAATTTTGAAAAACAACTCCTTAAAGCATTAAACAAGAAAAGCAAAATGCATGAGTATGAGATGGAATGCCTTTTCAAAAACCCAAATTTTTTTAAACCCAAACTATGTCAAAAACAAGTTTCAATCATTCTTCCATTGAATTTTCTCAAGCAACAAAAATGTTGTGCACAAATCTCAAGATATTTTCAAACTTGGTTGGTTAGACCAAAAACACGTTTGAAGGTTGCTTCAGTTGTATTGTTACTTATACATTGCTATTTTGTGTAAACCTCTTGTGAGATCTAGAAGAGCTTTCCTTTACAAAAAGCTTAGGGTTTTCAAGTTGGAGATAGTATCAACATCTTGATGATCAACTTGGTTGCTACCATTGAAGTTTAAAGAATATCAAACGGGGGTGCTTGTAGCTGATTGGAGAATCCAAGAAAAAAGGAGTCTGTGGATTCAGAGCTTGCACGTGGTCGTGTCAGTAAGTTCTACTGGTGGGTAGTATTAGGAAGTCAAGCGGGGAGCTTGTAGTCCTTCTGTATGAACTTCGATTCTTTCACATAATGGATTCAGGTTTACCTTAAGGATAGTTAGGTCAAATCCTCCCCAGGTTTTTATCGTATGGTTTCCTGAGTGATCATATCATTGTGTCTTTTATTATTCCGTTGTTTTATTATTTTGATATGATTATTTGATTGCTTTAACCTAGAAGTGTATAATTTGACTAACTAACAACTTGGCTAATTAATCTAGGCTAACCAATCTGGTTGTTTTAAGGGGTCTAAAACCATTCAAGAACATACCAAGAAACGGTTGAGTTTCACCCATTGCCTTAGCAAGGCTTCTAGCAAGCCATAACACAAATAAAACTCTAAAAACTGTAAATAAAATTTAAGAAAATCTAAATTATGTTCTACAGTAGCTCTCTTCTAAATTTTGCCCTAAAAATCCTTTAAATAGGTCAAGGAATCCTATTACAAGTTGAATTCTCGTTTGGAGAAAATCTCAGGTTTTTAGGCTTCACTTAACTGACTTTTTTGGCTCATTTAACTTCATAATTCAGACTTTTGGTAAACTAAAAAATTGTATTCCTTTAAGTTATCTTTCAATCCCAACTTGAATCATCCCAATTAGACATTTGAGCCGAAAGTTATGCTCCAAATACTAACTAGTATGCAGGCTGGAATCCTAATCCGAATTGGACTTGGATTTGATGCAAATTTCCTTTAATTCCTTACTCCAATTGAAGTTGAATTTAATTGGGTTGGCCTTCTTTGACTTCATCATGGCCTTTGTAAAAGTAAAGTCCATTACCTTTCTTCTTTGCACAAATCCACTTATTTAATTTTATTATCCTACAAAAGACAAATTCATGCATTAAAATTCAATTAAGCACAAAATTGATTTTCAGTATTATTCCAAAACCAATTATAAAACGCATGAATTAACTCAAAATAAGTATGATAATGCTTTCTAATAATGATATAAATATGCAAAATTAAACTATTATCAGTAGTAATTATGCCTTTTGGAAAGTCCAAATGAGGGCATTCTTGTGTTCAACTGAAGATACTATTTGGGATGCGGTAGAAGTAGGATGGACTAGGTGGAGGCCGCTAAATCCACTTGGGATAAAGTAAAAACTTTGAAGTGCCAAGAATTAGTTTTTGTTTAGGAACAACTTATTTAGCTGAAACTAAAAGCTTTTTACATAAAGTTGATAGGCCAAAAACGTATTGACCTATTGTGATTAAATTAAGTAGTTAATTTGCCAAGTTATTAATTAATCAATTTAACGTGCAAAGGTGGTAGCACAAACAAATCACCAATAAACTAATTATGCAGCAGAAAATGGTAAGGTTGAATTTAATCAACCATCTTGTTGGCTTTATTTCGTGCCAAATTTGCTTGTATTTTAGCATTTAGTAACTCTGTATTTAGGTGGGATTCTTGTAAGGGTAGTGAGTGAGAGAATGTAAAGAAATGCTCAAGATTGTGCAAAGAAACAGGGACTCGTGACTGGATCTTGCGGGTGGCTCGCGACTTGTAAGTTGCTAGAAGCTGCACACATGCCAAAAGCTGAAGAGTCGTGCCAGCTATTGTATTATAGGACAAAAGTCCTAGGCTGGCCAGGCAAGTTAATCATGACTTGAACTCGCGACTCAACCTAGTTGCAAGGTTAAGTCACTAGAACAGCCTGTTTGGGAAAAACTGACGTTTCACATTCCAACCTCACTTGCAGGAGGTTTGACAGTTTCACTCACAACCTCACTCACGGAAGGTTCAGAAGAAGATGAAGGAACAAAGTTCGTGGAATGAGAAGAAGACACAGAGATGCTTTCAACATAAGCTAAAGTGGATTTGTCAGAAGGACATTTTTGAACACTCAGCATTTGATCAAGTTTAGAACTAGCAAATCTAGCAACAGATAAATCATGTTCCAAAGTTTTAACTTTATCAAGCAAGAGCATGTTCTCAGATTTCATATGGTTCAAAAGATCATAAGCATCAAATAATTTAGCAAGCAAAATTTTCTTTTCAAGCTCAAGAGAATCAATTTTCTTCAGGCTAAGTTCAACATTCATAGCATCCTTCATAGCAACTTTCCAAAGTTTATTATAGGCCTCTTAAAGATCTGCATCCTCAAAGAGTTCCTTATCAGAAGAGTTCTCTTCAATAGACACGCTTTCATTGACTATAGCAGTAGCAGTGAAAGCAATGAAGTTTCCATCCTCGTCACATTCAGACTCATCATCAGAAACCTCATTATCACTATGGGTTACAGCCATAGCTTTACCCCTAGACCTCGAGTAAGTAAGACATTCAAATTTAACATGACCATACCCTTAACAACCAAAACACTGAGGACCCAAAGAATTGTTTAAAGATTGACCTACTTTTTCTCTAGGTTTTTCAAAGTTATTAACCTTAGTGGGATCATTCTTCCTAAAGTTTCTAGGTTCAGCAGTGTTTGTATCTCTTGCCTTTCTGTTGTTATTCCTAAGAAAGTTTCTAAAGTTCTTGGTAAGGTACGCAATCTCTGTAGTAGAGAGTTCATCATCAAATCTACCAACCTCAATATTATCAACTAACTTAAGAGTCATTAATTTGGATTTGTTAGCTTTGAGCAGGTCTAACTCATAGGATTGAATAGATCCTACAAACTCATCAACAGGGATGGAGTCCACATCATTGCTCTCACTAATGGTAGTCACTTTGGGCCAAAAGTCTTCAGTTAAAGATATAAGAATCTTTCTAAAAATTTTAGATTAATCATAGATTTCACCCAAATTAAAAGTAGTATTAACAATATCATTCAACTTAGCATAGAATTTATCAAAAGATTCATCATCAAACACTTTAATGCTTTCAAATCTAGAAGTTAATTGTTGCAATTTATTAATCTTAACTGTCTTTGTGCCTTCATGCACAGCCTGGAGGATTTTCCAAGCAGTGTGAGCAACCTTAACATTTGAGATTCTCTTAAATTCCTCCATAGAAATAGCTTTAAAGATGGCATTCATAGTTTTGCAATTGAAACCAGCTACTTCTTTTTGAGAAGTTTGCTACTCACTCATAGGAGTAGTGGGCTTCTCCCATCCGTACTCAATTGAATTCCAAACCTTCTCATCAATAGATTTCAGGAATGCTTTCATCCTTACTTTCCAATAAGTATAATTATTCCCATCAAAGTGAGGAAGAACAATAAGAGAGTGTCCATGTTCCATGACAACATGGGTCAAGGATTAGCTCAAAGATCAAAAAATCTCAAACAAGAGAGCTACTTACTCTAACACCACTTGAACGGTTTTTAGACCCTTTAAACCAACCAGATTAACCTAGTTAATTAGTCAAGTGATTAAGTTAGTCAAATTATGCAAATCTAGGATATCAAAATCAAATAATCATATCAAGAATATAAAGCTGCGGAAAAATAAATAACACAAGATATGATGACCTAAGAAACCAAACAGTAAAAACCTGGGGAGGATTTGGCCTAGCTATCCTCAAGGTAAACTTAAATCCACTATCTTGAAAGAATCGAAGTTCATACAAAAGGACTTACAAGCTCCTCGCTTGACTTCCTAATGCTACCCACCAGTAGAACTTATTGACACAACCACGCGCAAGCTCCGAATCCACGGACTCCTTCTTTCTTGGATTCTCCACAAGATACAAGCACCCACGCTTGTTATTCTTTAAGCTCCAATGATAGCAACTGAGTTGATTATCAAGATGTTGAAGTAATCTCTACCTCGAAAACTCTAAGTTTATGTGAAGGAAAGCTCCTTAACGATCTCACAAGAGATTCACACAAACTGCAATGTATGAGTAACAATACACCTAGAGCAACTCTCAAAAACGTGGTTAGGGTTTTGCCTTTTATATCTAGGGTAAAAATAGAAAACATAAAACGTTTAATAAGGTAGGGTTGAGTTGGAAAATTCTGCAAAAAAATATTCTGGTCGACTTTCGATCGATCGAGTCTAACTTTCAATCGATTGCCAAAATGCACCAATGCATCTGCAGCCTCTCGATTCCAACTTTACATAAAATATATAACTTTGAGCAAGCCTAAACATGATTATACATATTGTTTTGATCATGGTTTACCAATATTACACAATAGAGTTCTAAATACATCAAATCCTAACTCTTTAGAACCTAACAAAAGTTGATAGGCTAAAAATGTATTAACCCCTTGTGATTAAATTAATTAATTAATTAGCCAAGTTATTAATTAATCAATTTAACATGCAAATGTGGTAGCACAAACAAATCACCAATAAACTAATTATGCAGTAGAAAATTGTAAGGTTGAATTTAATGAACCATCTTGTTGGCTTTATTTCATGCTAAATTTGCTTGTATTTTAGCATTTAGTAATCTTGTATTTAGGTGGAAATCTTGTAAGGGTAGTTAGTGAGAGAGTGTGAAGAAATGCTCAAGATTGTGTAAAGAAACAGGGACTTGCGACTGGATCTCGTGGGTGGCTCGTGGCTTGCAAGTTGCCAAAAGTTGCACACGTGCCAAGCATGCTAGGAGCTCAAGAGTCGAGTCAACTGTTGCACAATAGGACAAAATTCCTAGACTAGCCAAGCAATTAGGTCGCGGCTTGAACTTGCGACTCAACCCTGTCGCGAGGTGAAGTCGCCAAAACACCCTGTTTGGGAAAAACTGACGTTTCACATTCTATCGTCACCCTTGCATAAATACTCCTCATTCCCATGAAATGTAGAGAGCTTTCAGAGAGAATTTTGAGAGAGAAACCCTAGAGAAAACAAGATTGCCTCATCCACAATCTTCACCTAAGACACTCTTCAAATTCCTCTACTCTCTTCCTCTCCATTGATACATCCTTGAGAGTTTCTTGACCAAATCCTTTTCTCACCATATCCACGACTGTGAGAAGGTTCTTTTGGTGCTAAGGGAAGCAATTTGGAAAGGACCAATGATTACTGATTGATACTATGGTTTATAGCGGAATTCAGTAAGTTAGAAAAAAAAAGGTTCAGCATAACCTCGTTGGAGCAAAAACCTTGGAGGGCTTAGGTACTTAGGTAGATTAGACTTGGAGGGTCTATTACTATTCATGTATCTCAACTACATTTTCTAGTGGATTATTGACCGCTTGGAGGGCAGTGAAGAGGTTTTACGTTGAAGGCTTCGGTTTCCTCTTCGATAACACATCGTGTGTTGTCCCTGTGTTTGCATCTCTCTTCCCTTTATCTTTACCTTCTATTTTCTAGTGTGGATGTAATTATAATTGGCTTAGATTGTTTATTAATTATGTGTTTGGCTTATATTCATTTTTCGCACATTAATTGTTGAATAATAAGCATGAATTGATAATTTGTAATTTGGGGTCTAAACGTTCAAGGGTGTTTTACACACATATTGAATACTAAAAAATGAATAACATGGTGATTTGTTTACAGATGGAGAAAATCTGACGGCAAAAACCCCACTAGGTGATTTTTAGGTCACCACTCCCGAAACTCCACTATTATCATAACAAGCAGTGATAAGTAAACGAATCCCAAGTACCTTACCAACCTACAGTTGAACCCTTACCTAATACCCAATTGTACTTGTTCTGTAATGACAGTTTCCCCTTTCTATGCACGGCTCCCAAGTATGTGACTAACTAATTGCGCGGATCCTAGTATGCGACTTTAATCACAAACTAGAGGAAGTTTGTTGGCTGCAAAGTTTTTCAGCTCATCCACGATGGCGATCAAGAAGATACTTGGCCACGAAACCCAAAGGTGCACATACACAGCAACTTCTTCAGAAGAGGTGAACTAGGTCAAAATTTTGTCTCAGGTCATAATTTGCTTGAACAGAGTTTTCTTAATACTTGTGCAACTTGTGAACACTTTGACGGCCCTTAAAACAATCCTTTTATATATCTAGGGTTAGGAGAAAAGAAATCCCAAAAACAGATCCACAGATCCCAAGAAATCAAATAAGAAATTCTGATTTTATAAATCTCGACAGATAGAACCTGTTGAGCATCTATCAAGATAGTTGTCAAGCCACAGGCAAAACAGCTTCTTTAAATCTCAACACATGCTAGTTATCGAGATAGTCGTCGAGCTTTGGTAACTTTTCACTTTCAAATTGTTTTCTTGGACAGACTTGAATGCTTCAACACTTGATCTTGAAACATAGTTTCTTGAAGTATTTCAATACATCTTAGATCTACCCAAGTACAAGTAAAGTGCATTTTGTCAAAAGATTAGCCAATTACATAAAACAATGACATATGTTCTTAACAAGTGAACCTCATATGTCCTAACAAAAGTATTGTAGACCTAAAAGGTAGCTGAAATAGTACAGTGTGGCCTATGAATAGTACCAAAAAATGCAATAGGACCCAGGAATAGTAGTAAAAATAAGTAGAATAGTAAAAAAATCTGGCTTTTTAAGCAATCCCAAATGCACACTTAATGCATGAGTCTGGACTCACTGAGTTAGGGTCCAACCCATTCCTTAGCTCTTTCCCTCCAAACTGTTTTTGAATCTATTATAAACAAAGATCGGTAGTGGAATGACAACCACTGTGAATTTTTGGGTTCAAATTTTGCAATAATTGTTTAAAGATTCAACAGGGCAATTATTGTGGTCAATCATAAGCTTCAAAAAAAGGGCTCCAATTAGGGATGATCAAACCCATTGGGTAATGGGTATCCCACCCCACACAACCCGAAAGTTTTAGCCAATATTATTTGGTTTTTAATGAGTATAATATAATCAGGTTGGATTTTATCCAAACCTGAACTAAAAAAAGAAAAAAAAAATTGAAATAATGCAAAACAAATCTGAAGCAGGAGAATACGTAATTGGATAGAGGAAGTCATCGACAAAGCATACATGTATAGTACTAGAATACATGCTACACTATTATGAAAAAAAAAATGTATTATAATATCACTTCCCGTTTTGTATAGAGGAAGTCATATACCATTTGCTAAGAATATATATAATTAATAGCAACTTCCTATTAAATAAGAATACATACCCTCTGAATGTGTCATTAATTTTTAGAAATCAAGAAAAATATGAAATTTATAGATTTCTAAATTTGTTCTTATAAAGATCTCTCCTTGAAATTCGAAATTTATAGATTTCCAATTTAGTTGCGCCAATGATCTATCCTATATATACATGTATATAAAAGAACATCAACAATAAGGGTGCAAAAGTAAACACAAAAAAAAGAGCTTAGCAACTGTATACACAAAGACATAAGAGATGGAGAAATATTCCTTCAAGTTGGCCTTTTTAATTGCCCTCTTAGTTCTTGGCTCCAGTAAGAATCTCGTCCTATATTTTTACTTCTTTTTTTTTTTCTTATATATATATATATATTTTTTTTTTTTCTTATATATATATATATAGTTAATATATGGCCTTATTGTTCTTTCAATTAATTAAGAACTTTAAGATCATTCGGTATTTTAAATAGGCTTGGTACCTTAAATTTGATAGAAATTTAAGAAAAAATTTAAGGAATATATACTTCTATTCATCACAAAAATAAATGGTCATTTTCCATTTTTTTTTGAAACATTTGCAAAATTATTCATTAATAAAGTCCGTGTTATAGAGTAAAAAGTTTTAATTCATTCACCCAAGTAAAATTTAGATTCCCTCTTACATTATTCTACATTTAGGTAAACAATTTTGTATACAGTTATTTGATCCTTATTCATTTAAGAGGGAAAATGAACATTAGTGTTTCTAACGAACATTTTAAAAATGCATAATATATGGATTAAAAAAAATTGACATTATCTCTCACAATACAAGTGTTTCAAACACAAGAACATTCACTTAGTTATCATTCACATAGCAGATTAATTTGTCCAATCTTATTTATTTAATTTTTTTTTTTTTTTTATTGTAGGATGATATAATGTTCTATGCACAAAACTAGTACTTTCCATAATTTTATAATTTTAATGATTTTTCAATGTTTCATACTTAAATATAATTTTAGAGAATGGAATTGTAAACAAAAACAACAATTGCAGGTTTCAAGTTGGATGTTGAAGGACTTAATCAAATTAAATGCAACAATGATAACGATTGCGGAGATCTACGAAATTGTTTTTGCCACAATGATCTGAAGTTGTGTTTTTGTGCTCCCCCCACTAAACAAGAATTTGTAGCCAAAGTCCTCAGCAATCACTTGGATGGGAAAAATAATAACTTGTTTCATTAACAGCAACCCTATAAGTTGTATTTCAGAATAAATTGTAATTCTCAGGACATCCTATTATTCAAGAAAAATAAATCAAGGATCCTGCTAATAAATGTTATAAGGGAACAATTAAAGATTAGTAAATTTTTAATTATATAAAAAGCAAAAAAATTAGCATTAAACTCTATATATTTGCACATTTTCTTCCATACTCTTTTACTTTCAATCATTGACATAATATGCTGAAATTTTTTGATTTATACAGCGTAAGTTTTATCTAGACTAGGGTCATGCATGTTCTCGAAAATGATTAAAGCTAAAACGATCAAAACTAAAATGATAGATATATGAAATTGAATAATCAATTTCAAGTATCTTTGTTGAAAATGATGCGGAAACTATGGTTTCAAAGGTGTTGTTGAAACACATGTTTAAAGTATTCGTAATGGAAAAAATTTGTTTGGTAACCCATTTTAAATAATAAATTTTAAAATGTAAAAAAAAAAATTGTGTTTTTTTATCTGTGTGTGTTTTTTTATTTCAATCTTATTAGCACAGTAAAAGCATATATATTTTATTGGAAAAGAGAGAAACTCCCACGTTACCAATGCACACCATTCCGTTCTCTGTTTTCTTTTCTCCTCTACTGCTCCATCTCTCTTTAATTTGTTTGTGTCCTCAAAACCCATTGCTCGACCCTCGCTCTCGATGGTTCTAGAAGATAAAACCCAGGTGAAATTTCAAAGGTAAGAAATTTCTTGGGTTTTGTTCTCCTTGTTGACCTACCATTTTCTCATTGATTTTTTTGAATAAAAGCTCCTCACTGATACAAGAAAAGAAACCATTTGAAATTTTGAAAAGACATTGAGGTCGTGACGAAACCTGCACGTGAACTGGTTGCTGAAGAGGTTGTCACATGGGTGAACATTGAAGTCCCAAGAGTTAGTGTGTATTTGGGAACAACTTAATTATCTAAAACTGAAAATTTTTGTTGAAAGTATTGTAGATAAAGCTAAAAGGTAGTTGAAATTGTACTGTGGGGCCATAAATAGGACCAAAAAGTGCAATGGGATCTAGGAACAGTGGTAAAAATAAGTTAAATAGTAAAAAAATCTAGTTTCTTAAGCAATCCTAAATGTACACTTAATGCTTGAGCCTGAACTCCTTAAGTTAGGGTCTAACCCATTCTTTAGCTCCTTCAAAACCTCTATATCCCTCCAAAATGTTTTTGATTCTGTTGTAAACGGAGATCGGTAGTGGAAGGGGAAGAATGGGGACTTTTTGGGTTATAATTGTGCAATAATTGTTTAAAGATTCATTTGGGCAATTAATGTGGTAAATGGAAAGCTTCAAAAAAAGGGCTCCAATTAGGGATGATCAAATTGATTGGGTAATGGGTATTCAACCCTACCCAACTCGAAAGTTTCAGTCAATATTATTTGGTTTTTAATGAGTATAATATAATTAGGTTGGATTTTGTCTAGACCCAAACCCAAAAAAAAAAAAAAAAAAAATGGGATCTGAAGTTAGAGATTATGTAATCGGATAATGGAAGTCATGGACAACACATACTAGCATACTACTGGGCTACATGCTATGCAATTATTAAAAAATATATATGTATTATAATATCACTTCCCGTTTTGTATAGAGGAAATCATATACCATTTAATAAGAATATATATAATTAATAGCAACTTCCTATTAATTAAGAATACATACCTTCTAAGTGTATCATTAATTTTTCGAAACCAAGGAAAATCTGAAATTTATAGATTTCTAATTTTGTTGCACCAAAGGTCTCTCCTATATATACATGTATCTAGAAGAACATCAACAGTAAGGGTGCAAATGTAAACACAAAAAAAGAGCTTAGCAATTGTATGCACAAAGACATAAGAGATGGAGAAATATTCCTTCAAGTTGGCTTTTTTAATTGCCCTCTTAGTTCTTGGCTCCTGTAAGAATCTCATCCTATATTTTTACTTAATTTTTGTTTCTTATATGTATATAGTTACTATATGGCCTTATTTTTTAATTCCATTTTCCCTGTGGATTCGACCTCGGACTTTTTGAGTTATTACTTCACGACAATCTTGCACTTGGGAGCATTATTTAAGTCGCAGCAACTACCATCAAAATATGGTGGAACATGTAAAGGTTGAGACCAGTCCATCTTAAACGAGGTCAAGGATCACACTCAGGTATTGAAACCACAGCAAGTGTACCCGCTCTGACACCAACTGAAGGCTCGAAATGTGTTGAAAACACAAGAGCTGTTTAGACCCCCAAATTAAAGTTATAGCTCGATTAATTTTACACCAACTTAATAGTAAGTGCAGAATAGTGTAAAAGCAAGCAAATGAACAAACAAGCTACTCTAATCCATAATCAAAGTAACACAGCAGTAAAATAGAATGTAAAAGAGTAGGGAAGAAAGAGGCAAACACAAGATAACACGCCGATGTGTTATCAAAGAGGAAACCGAAGAACTCGGCGAAAAACCTCTCCACTGCCCTCCAAGCAAAAATCAATCCACTAGACAATCAGTTAGGATACATGGGTTAGCAAGAGACCCTCCAAGCCTTGAATGCTTCAACACTTGATCTTGAAACATGGTTTCTTGAAGTATTTCAACACATCCTACATCTACCCAAGTACAAGTTAAGTGCATTTTATCAAAGGATTAGCCAATTACATAAAACAATGACATATATTCTTAATAAGTGAACCTCATATGTCCTAACAAAAGTATTGTAGACAAAGCTAAAAGGTAGCTAAAATAGTACAGTGGGGCCATGAATAGTACCAAGTAATGCAATGGGACCTAGGAATAATAGTAAAAATAAGTTGAATAGTAAAAAAATCTGGCTTTTTAAGCAATCCCAAATGCACACTAAAAGTTTAAAATGTGTATAAAACACCCTTGAACGTTTGGACCCCAAATTATAAAATTACCAATTCAAGTTTATAATCAAACTATTAATGTGCGAAACATGAACATAAGCCAATCACAAAATTGATAACTAATCTATGCCAAATATAAACACATCCACAGCAGTAAATATAAGGTAAAGATAAAGGGAAGGAAGATGCAAACACACGATAACATACGATATGTTATCGAAGAGGAAACCGAAGTTCTCGGCGTAAAACCTCTCCGCCACCCTCTAAGTGGTCAAATAATCCTTTAAACAATGTAGTTGGGATACATGAATAGCAAAAGACCCTTAAAGCCTAATCTACCCAAGTACCTAAGCCCTCCAAGCTTCTTGCTCCAACGAGGTTACGCCGAACCTATTTCTTCTTTAACTTCTCGGATTCCGCTACTAGACCATAACATCAACCAATGTATATTGGTTCCTTCCAAACTACTTCCCTTATCACCAAATGAACCTTCTTACAGATGTAGGTGTGGTGAGATAAGAATTTGGTCAATGACTTCTCAAGGGTATAACAATGGAGAGGAAGAGAGTAGAGGAATTTGTAGAGTCTCTAAGGTAAAGATTGGGGATGAGGCAATCTTATTTTTCTCTAGGGTTTCTTTTACAAAATTCTCTCTGGAAAATCTCTTAAATTAGTGGGTATAAGGGTCTATATATAGTGGTGTGTGTTTGGAATATGAAGAGTCAGTTTTTGCCAAATAGGGCTAATTGGTGGCTCAACCTTATGGGTTGTCCAAGTTGCGAGTTCAAGTCGCAACGTAACGGCCTGGATAGCTTAGGACTTTTGTCCTGTAATGCAACAGCTGGCGCGACCCTTCAGCTTTCTTGTGTGCTTCTCACGTGCCTGCATTTGGCGGCTTGCCAGTTGCGAGTTAGTCGCAAACCCCTACTTTCTTGCACATACTTGAACTTTTCTTCACCTCTTTTCACACATTACCCTTACAATAATCCCACCTAAATATAGGGTTACTAAGTGCTAAATTATAAGCAAATTGGCACGGAATAAAGCTAACAAGATGGTTGATAAATTTCAATCTTACAATCTCCCCCTTTGGCTATTTTGTGACAAAATCCTAAAATAAACTCTAGACTTAATGCTTGAGTTGGGAACAGTTGGAAAACTCACTCACACCTAACTCTAGAATCTGTGGAGCTTTAGAACCACAAGAACAAGTAACTCCTAAAACATAACAACAAAATAAGTTCATTGTATGCAGAAAACTTTTAAAGCAAATGAAACAAGCACAATGCGATCAAGAACAATGGAATAAAGCAATAAACCATGGCAAGACCAAAACATGCAATCACTATAACCAAGTGATCACAATACTCATTTATACTTGGAATGAACATCCGGACATTCAAGATAACAAATACAAGGCAAATCACTTAATTGACCAACACTCAACCAATGCATAATACATGAAGTATGCGCATCTAGGAAAAATCCTACAAGGGCACAAGAGTGACAGTACTTAAAAGGGAATGCATAGCATTAGATTAGAAGTACTGATTTAATAAAGCACAAAGGCTGCATATAGCATGGCATAAACTAGAAAGACCTACAAGTGTGCATAAAACAAACCCTTAAAACTTACATAAGAAACATGGGTACAAAATGTTTAAACAAACCAAAACATATGCTGACTTAACTGAATAAGATCATCAATATATAAATGAACCAAGTATTAAACAAAAACAAGACTAGAACCAATAATAACAATAGTTAATCAACAAACTATCAAAGCTACAAACAAAAATTTTAAGAAATAAAGAAATCTCCCCCTCAAAACAAGCACTCCCCCTTAAGAGCTGCCTCAAAAATTCTCCCCCTTTTTGACCGGAATGGCCAAAGGGTCACTGCTTCTAGTTAGTGTGAATACTATCAAACTTGGCTGAGAGTACATCCAGTTGATCCTGCATTGCTGTCATTCTTTCAGTATGCTAGTTTTGAACTTCTCTGAGTTCATCAAGCCTTTCTAAGATGATCTGAAATGCATCAGGAGGTGCAGCTGATGAAGTAGAGGCCCTGCTTCTCTTGACTCTTCTTCTTGGTGTGGAAGATGGTCTTGTAGCCTCTGCTTCAGTCTCCATTGGATCACTTTCTTCTTGAACACCCACCTCTTCTTCACCTGGAAGACGACTTTGTATCCTTGCGAGAGTAAATATGTTAATTGCTGATAGAGAAGGCAAAGGACTGATACCCTGAGGAATTGCAACACCCTTTTCTTTGGAAATCCTCATGAGAAGACTAGGAAAAATCAGCTTGGGTCTTGAGGTGGATCTAGTCTCATCCACTATAGTATCAAAGATATGAGAGCTGATGTCAATAAAGGTTTTCTCCTTAAGTTCCATAAGAAAGATGGCTTTGGCATTTGTCAATATAGTCATCTTCCTTATAGGGTACAGATTGTACATCGTTATGGTGGTCAAGCACCTCATATCTTTAGGAAAATCAGAAGTGTTGAGACATCTCTTTTCTATAACCCCACCAATTCTTTTCTGTACAGTTTCTAGAAAAAGCATGCTGTCCTTGTTGTTAGTGAATTCATAATCTTCCAATCCCTCAAGCCCTAGAACCTTATTAATATCATGAGCATCTAAGGTAAATTCTTTTCTTCTCACCCAACAACTCAACTCCTCCTCCCTTATCACAACATTTGCATAGAATTCTCTTATTAGAGGGTCACACATAGGTGGAAGTTCATTCAGCAGTTTTTCCCAACCTCTATCCTCAAAACACTCTAGAATGAAAGTGTCCTTCAACTCCTTGAAATCAACAAATCTTTCCTAAATGATGGTTCCTTTATAAAAAGAATCCCTATATCTCTCAAAGTATTGAATAGACCTAAATAGGTTAGGGTCCATTTTCATTCTTTTGTTATATTTCTTAACAGTTGTCTTCTTCTTTGTAAGTGATGTAGCCATCTGTAAACAAGCAGAAAAGGCCACAACAAGACAAAGCACAATGTGGAAATTCACACACATTAGCAACAAGTTAGTTACAAAGAGAGTAACAGAGTGACCAAACATAATACAGAAACATCACAGTTGATAACCAAAGGATTGATATATCAAATCAAACAGGTTTAAACAGCATAAGAGCAGACAAGAGTAAAAACAAATGACATTGTAACACATTCAGATAAATATGATCCTATTTCAATGAACCATGACATAATGAATATGAAGTGTGCAAGAAGGAAACTAAAAACAGCATCACAAACAAGATCAGTTGTTTTAAAATAAGAACAATGCCAACCTTAAACACCACATACTCAAAAATCCTGAAAATTCTAACACCACATTTAGAGACAAATATAGAAACCCCAAAGCCATATGCCCGAAAAAGATTCTAACAAATATCAATGTTCAAACCAAATCTTAGCAACCTGATGAACACACAAATCTCTGAAACACTACTACAACAGGAAAAATACCCTCACATAATCAATCTTAACAATTTAGGCAAACCCATGTTTGAGCATTTTGTATCGCATAACCACAGATGCAGCATTCAAAACAATAACCTAAAATGCAAAAACAGTAAGAATGAAGTAAGGGAAGGAAAATCCATACCTTTTTCTTGGTGTTTGATGAGGACATGATACAAAAATGAGAGCTTTTTCAAAGAAACACGGAGTGTTTAAGAGAGTGATTTAGGAAAGACAACGAACAGTCACAAAATTTCAAGGGAAAAACTGAAAAACAATTTTTAAAACTATCCATAAAACGCAAAACACGTGTTTTTCATGACTGGATCAAGTCGCCAATAAGTCGCCAGGGTAAGCCACGAACCACTATGAAACAAGATTTTTAAAAAATCTTCTAAGTATTTTTCGCGACTGGAAGATCTACCCATAAGATAGTTGTCAAGGGAGCCGCGAAAATCTCTGTGTACCCCTTGCGACTGGACCTTTCATTCACGAACAAATTGCCACACTGAGCCACAAAAACCGCAAAAACTCAAATTTTGAAAAAATTTCTAAGTCTTTTTCCCGATTGGGATGCTGACCCACCTGTGGCCTGCGAAAACTCTCGGAGTGAGCCTCGCGACTGGAGCATGCGATTGGACTAACCCGGAAATGAGTCGCCAAAACATGGCAACACTGTTTTTGAAAATTTTGACATTTTTTGTAACTTTCCAAAACAAACTAAAACACTCAAAAATCTTTTTGTGTTTGATCAACAAAGATTAAGCTTGTGAAAATACATTTAATCAAGTATAATTACACAAATGAATATGGCATTCATTAAATATAGACTTGTGTGTTGTGTGTGGATATCAAAAATGAGATAGTCCTTAGTTTAATGTGAAGCTTCAATGATCAACTCAAACAAGGCATACACAACTAGCACTAGATAATGTGACCTATCTCAATTATAGAAACATGTATATATGACCTCTCACAAACACTTGATAACAATTCTTTGAAGCTTTTCATTTGGCTCTATATTCAACATATCATTTGAATTTTTTGAGCAAAGAAAATCTCTATTTAAGATAGAAGCCTGAAATTTTTGATATTTCAGTTGATGAGTTAGCCTTTGGCTTTTTGGGCATCAAACTTTTTATTTTGGTCGCTTTCCCTTTTTCCTAGTCGAATACTAGTATATGCGACAAGTTTTTAAAGCTCTATATCTCTTTTTATTTGGAAATTTATATTTACAGAGCTCTTTTAAGCATAAAAATAAAAAGTTGGAAGATATATAGGCATGAGTCTATGCATGTCTCAAAATCAACAAAACCATTCACTAATCATTCATGACAAGGTTGAAGATCTATTTACAACAATCACATAGATTTCAGAATTTTTCCACAATGATATGAGTACATGAGAGACAAACTAAGCTTGATAAATGCACAAAGCCATTAGTACAAAGTTATAAGGCAAAACATGCTTTGAGACAAAATTCAACAAAGCTGATTAAACTTTTTGGATTTTCTACTTTTTATGTGTTTTTGGATTTTTGACACAAAAGCAGTAAAAGATTGATAAAAAATATAACAATAAAATGTAAAAACATTTGAATCAAAGACAAACACACACATACACAAACTAACAACCTAAATACTAGCAAAAAGCACATCACCAAGCAAATTCGCAAACATAGGAAGAATTGATGCATGGACTTGTTGTAATGCTTATGCATGAGTACCCTTTGTCACCAACACGTCATATGCGTTTGGGTGATATCATTGAGGATCAGGTATGAGAGTTGGGACTATCAAACCTTCGTGTGAAACTTCAAGGCAATTGGTGTAGGCACCGATCATCTTCATTACGTCCATCATTCCTAGATCATGGTTTTGACTTCCTGGTTGCTCACCACCCCAAGACCTGTTGTCGTTTCTTCTTCTTCGTGATTGAGGAGCACTTGCATTGTTGTTTGCTCTCAGCTTTTGACAGTTGGGTTTGGTATGTCCTTACAATCCGCAATAGTGACAAACATATTCCGTTCTCGAACCCTGTTGTGATCTTGGAATTGATCTCCCTCTAGCTCCATATTTGGATTCTAATTGATTACGAGACTTATTTATCACCCGTTGATCAGTCACATTGTTCATCTTCTCAGCTTTAATTTTATCAGGAATAGACTAATTCAGAATCATCTCTTTAGCCTTTACAAGCTTCACTTCTTTGACAACCATGGCTGATGTGCTACTCCCTCCGGTGTAACCCAACCCGGACTTTTCTGAGGAAGGTTTTTGAGATGAAATAACATGTTCTAACTTCTGGGTGGAGACTTTCTCTATCTTGGCATGAGCTTGCACCACCTCTTGCTCAAGATATCTTACTTTGGTATAAGCTTCCAACAGCTCACCATTTAGTGTCTCAATTTCACATTTCGCCTCCCTGTATTGTGCCAGAAGACTTTTGTAATCTTCGTTAGCCCTCTTCATCTTCTTAATGGCTGCATTAGCCACTTTAGCATATTCACCGGTCTTCTTAAGGAGTGAGTTGTAAGTCTCTTACAATCCCACTGCTTTCTTAGCTTCCTCATCTTCAGACTCCTCACATATTCCAATAGACTCCAAATCAGAATGTTCACCAAGCTCCTTCACAAGTGAACTCAAATCATCCGAGGGTTCTACATGTGCAATGGTCATGAATGCGAAGTAATTTCCTTCTCCATCACAGCTATCTTCAAAGTCAGAGTTTGATGAATCAGTATCACTTAAGGTAGTGGTATAGACCTCTCCTTTTGCCTTCAAATAATTAGGACATTCCTTTTTGAAGTGTCCATGTCCATTACACTCGAAGCACACAATGTTCGCAAGGAATTGAGAATCCTACCCTTCACTTTTCTTAAAGTCTTTCCTATTACCTCTTGAGAATGGAAACTTCCCTCTATTGAATGGTTTTCCACTATTCTTCATCTTTAGAAATTTTCAAAAGCTTTTCACAAGATATGATACTTCCTTCTCCACTCCATCTTCTTCAGAAGGACCATCCATTCTTTTGGTGATAGTTTTAAGAGCAAGCGATTTACTCGTCTTGTGAGAAGGCAGTCCAAGCTCATACATTTGAAGTGACTCAATGAGCTATTGGATCTTAATTTCATCCAGATCCTTATTTTCCTCTATAGCTGTGACTTTTGCTTGAAAGCTCTCCAGTAAGGATCTTAAAATTTTTCTCACCACCTTAGTATCTTCAATCTTCCCATCAAGATTAAGCTTCGCAATCACAATTTCATTGAGTTTCCCATAAAACGAATCAAAGGGCTCATCATTTTCCATCTTAAGCTCTTCAAATTTGGTGGTAAGCATTTTGAGCTTTGTGTCCTTCATCTTCTTAGTCCCCTCATAAGTTGTATCCAAAATCTTCATATGGAGACACACCATAGAATATATGGAGACAGCTATCTTGTGGAATTCATATGGAGACACACCACAGAATATATGGAGACACACCACAGAATATATGGAGACAGCTATCCTGTGGAATTCATATATAGACACATCACAGAATATAGCATTTAAAGTTTTACTGTTAGCGTTGGTTGCTACAAGATCTGTCTTATCCCAGGTGGATTTTTCAGCCTCCGGCCTGGTCCAACCTATTTCAACCGCATCCCACACGGTGTCATCAATAGAGCATAGAAATGCCCTCATTCTAACTTTTCAGAAGGCATAATTGTTACCATCAAAAAATGATGGAACATTTAAGAATTGAGATTTATCCATCTCAACAAAGGTCAAGGATCACACTCATGTATTTAAGCCACAACAAGTGTACCCACTCTGATACCAATTGAAAGTTCAAAATGTGTATAAAACACCTTTGAATATTTAGACCCCAAATTATAAAATTACCAATTCAAGGTTATAATCAAACAATTAATGTACGGAACATGAACATAAGCCAATCACAGAATTGATAACTAATCTATACCAAATATAAACACATCTACAGCAGTAAATATAAGGCAAATATAAAGGGAAGGAAGATGCAAACACACGGACAACATACGATGTGTTATCAAAGAGGAAACCGAAGTCCTTACTGTAAAACCTCTCCGCCACCCTCCAAGTGGTCAAATAATCCACTAAAGAATGTAGTTGGGATAGATGAATAGCAGAAGACCTTCCAAGCCTAATCTACCTAAGTACCTAAGCCCTCTAAGCTTTTTACTCCAACAATGTTACGTCGAACCTATTCCTTCTTTAGCTTCTCAGATTCCGCTACTAGACCATAGCATCAACCAATGTATATTGGTTCCTTCCATACTACTTTCCTTAGCAACAAATAAACCATCTCATAGACGTAGGTGTGGTGAGATAAGGATTTAGTCAATGACCTCTCAAGCGTATGACAATGGAGAGGAAGAGAGTAGAGGAATTTGTAGAGTCTTTAAGGTAGAGATTGGGGATGAGGCAATCTTGTTTTTCTCTAGGATTTCTCTTACAAAATTCTCTCTGGAAGCTCTCTCAAATTAGTGGGTATAAGGGTCTATATATAGTGGTATGTGTTTGGAATATGAAGAGTCAGTCTTTGCCAAACAGGGCTGATTGGTGGCTTGACCTCGCGGCCTGTCCAAGTTGCGAGTTCAAGTCGCGACATAATGGCCTAGCCAGCCTAGGACTTTTGTCCTGTAGTGCGACAGCTGGCGCAACCCTTCAGCTTCTCTGCGTGTTTCTCACGTGCTTGCATTTGGCGGCTTGCCAGTTGCGAGTCAGCCGCAAGTCCTAGCCGCAAACCCCTGCTTTCTTGCACATACTTGAACTTTTTTTCACCTCTTCTCACACACTACCCTTACAATAATCCCACCTAAATACAAGATTACTAACTAAATTACAAACAAATTGGTATGGATAAAAGCCAGCAAGATGGTCGATAAATTTCAACCTTACACACATTTAATGCATGAGCCTGGACTCACTGAGTTAGAGTCCAACCCATTCCTTAGCTCCTTCCCTCCAAACTGTTTTTGAATCTATTTTAAACAAAGATCGGTAGTGGAAGGACAACAATTGTGGATTTATGGGTTATAATTTTGCAATAATTGTTTAAAGCTTCAATTGGGCAATTATTGTGGTCAATGATAAGCTTCAAAAAAAGGGCTCCAATTAGGGATGATCAAACCCATTGGGTAATGGGCATTCGACCCTACCTAACTCGAAAGTTTCAACCAATATTATTTGGTTTTTAGTAAGTAAAATATAATCAGGTTGGATTTTATCCAAACCCGAACCAAAAAAAGAAAAAAAAATTGAAATAAAGCAAAACGAATCTGAAGCTGGAGAAGACGTAATTGGATAGAGGAAGTCATCGACAAAGCATACAAGTATAGTACTAGACTACATGCTACACTACTATTAAAAATATATATATATATATATATATATATGTATTATAATATCACTTCCCATTTTTTTATAGAGGAAGTCATATACCATTTATTAAGAATATATATAATTCATAGCAACTTCCTATTAAAGAAGAATACATACCCTCTAAATGTGTCATTAATTTTTAGAAATCAAGAAAAATTTGAAATTTACTGATTCCGAAATTTGTTCTTATAAAGATCTCTCCTTGAAATTCGAAATTTATAGATTACCAATTTTGTTGCGCCAATGATCTATCCTATATCTACATGTATATAAAAGAACATCAACAATAAGGGTGCAAAAGTAAACACAAAAAAAAAGAGCTTAGCAACTGTATACACAAAGACATAGGAGATGGAGAAATATTCCATCAAGTTGGCTTTTTTAATTGCCCTCTTAGTTCTTGGCTCCAGTAAGAATCTCGTACTATATTTTACTTTTTTTTTTTTTTTTCTTATATGTATATAGTTACTATATGGCCTAATTGTTCTTTCAATTAATTATGAACTTTGAGATCATTCGGTACTTTAAATAGGCTTGGCACCTTAAATATGATAGAAATTTAGGAAACAATTTAGGGAATATATACTTCTATTCATCACAAAAAATAAATGGTCATTTTCCCTTTTTTTTTTTTTTTTTTGAAACATATGCAAAATTATTCATTAATAAAGTCTGCGTTATAGAGTAAAAAATTTTAATTCATTCACCCAAGTAAAATTTAGATTCCCTCTTAGTCACATTATTCTACATTTAGGTAAACAATTTTGTATACAATTATTTAATCCTTATTCATGAAGAGGGAAAATGAACATTATTGTTTCTAACGAACATTTGAAAAATGCATAATATCTGGATTAAAAAAATTGACATTATCTCTCATAATACAAGTGTTTCAAACACAAGAACGTTCACTTAGTTATCATTCACATAGCAGATTAATTTGTCCGATCTTATTTATTTAATTTTTTTTTTTAATGTACGATGATACAATGTTGTATGCACAAAACTAGTATTTTCCATAATTTTATAATTTTAAAGAATTTTCAATGTTTCATACTTAAATATAATTTTAGAGAATGCAATTGTAAACAAAACCAATAATTGCATGTTTCAAGTTGGATGTTGAAGGACTTAATCAAATTAAATGCAACAATGATAACGATTGTGGAGATTTACGAAATTGTTTTTGCCACAATGATGTGAAGTTGTGTTTCTGTGCTCCCCCCACTAAACAAGAATTTGTAGCCAAAGTCCTCAACAATCACTTGGATGGGAAAAATGATAACTTGTTTCATTAACAGCAACCCTATAAGTTGTATTTCGGAATAAATTGTAATTCTCAGGACATCCTATTATTCAAGAAAAATAAATCAAGGATCCTGTTAATAAATGTTATAAGGGAACAATTAAAGATTAGTAAATTTTCAATTATATAAAAAGCAAAAAAATTAGCATTAAACTCTATATATTTGCATATTTTCTTCCATACTCTTTTACTTTCAATCATTGACATAATATGCTGAAATTTTTTGATTTATATAGCGTAAGTTTTATCTAGACTAGGATCATGCATGTTCTAGAAAACGATCAAAGTTAAAACAATCAAAACTAAAATGATAGATATATGAAATTGAATAATCAATTTCAAGTATCTTTTTTGAAAATGATGCGGAAACTATGGTTTCAAAGGTGTTGTTGAAACACATGTTTAAAGTATTCATAATGCAAAAAATTTGTTTGGTAACCCACTCTAAATAACAAATTTTAAAATGTAAAAAAAAATAATTGTGTGTTTTATGTGTGTGTATGTCTGTTTTTATTTCAATCTTATTAGCACAGTAAAACCATATTTATTTTATTGGAAGAGAGAGAAACTCCCACATTACCAATGCACACCCTTCTGATCTCTGTTTTCTTTTCTCCTCTACTGCTCCATCTCTCTTTACTTTTTTTGTGTCCTTAAAACCCATTACTCGACCCTCACTCTCAATGGTTCTAGAAGATAAAACCCAAGTGAAATTTCAAAGGTAAGAAATTTCTTGGGTTTTGTTCTCCTTGTTGACCTACCATTTTCTCATTGATTTTTCAAATAAAAGCTCCTCACTAATACGGGAAAAGAAACCATTTGAAATTTTGGAAAGACATTGACGTCGTGACGAAACCCGCACGTGAACCGATTGCTAAAGAGGTTGTCACATGGGTGAACATTGAAGTCCCAAGAGTTAGTGTGTGTTTGGGAACAACTTATTTAGCTAAAACTGAAAACTTTTTGCTGAGAGTATTGTAGATAAAGCTAAAAGGTAGTTGAAATTGTACTATGGAGCCATAAATAGGACCAAAAAGTGCAATGGGACCCAGAAATAGTGGTAAAAATAAGTTAAATAGTAAAAAAAAATCCAGTTTTTTAAGCAATCCCAAACGCACACTTAATGCTTGAGCCTAGACTCCCTGAGTTAGGGTCCAACCCAATCTTTAGCTCCTTCAAAACCTCTATATCCCTCTGAAATGTTTTTGATTCTACTGTAAACAATGATCAATAGTGGAAGGAGAAGAAAGGGGACTTTTTGGGTTATAACTGTGCAATAATTGGTTAAAGATTCAATTGGGCAATTATTGTGGTAAATGACAAGCTTCAAAAAAAGGGCTCCCATTAGGGATGATCAAACCCAATGGGTAATGCGTACTCGACACTACCCAACTCGAAAGTTTCAGTCAATATTATTTGGTTTTTAATGAGTATAATATAATTAGGTTGGGTTTTGTCTAGACCCGAACCCCAAAAAAAAAAAAAAAAATATATATATATATATATATATATATTTATGTATGTATGAATCGGATAAAGGAAGTCATAGACAACACATACTAGCATACTATTGGGCTACGTGCTATGCAATTATTAAAAAAAATATATGTATTATAATATTACTTCCCGTTTTGTATAAAGGAAGTCATATACCATTTAACAAGAATATATACAATTAATAGCAACTTCCTATTAATTAAGAATACATACCTTCTAAGCGTATCATTAATTTTTCGAAATCAAGAAAAATCTGAAATTTATAGAATTCTAATTTTGTTGCACCAAAGATCTCTTCTATATATACATGTATCTAGAAGAACATCAACAGTAAGGGTGCAAATGTAAACACAAAAAAAAAAGAAGCCTAGCAATTGTATACACAAAGACAGAAGAGATGGAGAAATATTCCTTCAAGTTGGCTTTTTTAATTGCCCTCTTAGTTCTTGGCTCCTGTAAGAATCTCGTCCTATATTTTTACTTAATTTTTGTTTCTTAGATGTATATAGTTACTATATGGCCTTATTGTTCTTGCAAATAATTATAAACTGAGATAATTCAGTATTTTAAATAGGTTTGGTACCTCTAATATGATTGAAATTTAAGAAAAAAAATTAACGAATATATACTTCTATTCATCACAAAAAATGAATGGTCATTTTCAATTTTTTTTTTTTTAACATATGCAAATTTTTTCATTAATCAAGTCTCTGTTATAGAGTAAAATTTTTTACTTCATTCACTCAAGTAAAATTTAGATTCCCTCTTACTCTATTATTCTACATTTAGGTATGAATGTTCAAAATGTGTTTAAAACACCCATGAACATTTAGACCCCTAAATTACAATTTACCAATTCAAGCTTATTAACAAACAATGTACGTGCAGAAAATGAGGATACGTTAAAATAGAATTGATAAGACAATCTAAACCAAATAAGACCATAACCATAGCAGAAATTAGATGGCAAAGATTAAGGGAAGAGAGATGCAAACACAAAGACAACACAGCGATGTGTTATCGAAGAGGAAATCGAAGTTCTCGACGTAAAACCTTTTCGCACGTGAACTGGTTGTTGAAGAGGTTGTCAGATGGGTCAACATTGAAGTCCCAAGAGTTAGTTTTTGTTTAGAAACAACTTATTTAGCTGAAACTAAAAACAATCCCAAATGCACGCTTAATGCATGAGCCTGGACTCACTGAGTTAGGGTCCAACCCATTCTTCAGCTGCTTCCCTCCAAAATGTTTTTGAATTTATTGTAAACAAAGATCGGTAGTGGAAGGATAACCATTGTGAATTTTTGGGTTATAATTTTGCAATAATTGTTTAAAGATTCAATTGGGTAATTATTGTGGTCAATGATAAGCTTCAAAAAAACGGCTCCAATTACGGATGATCAAACCCATTGGGTAATGGGTATCCTACACTACCCAACCTGAAAGTTTCGGCCGATCTTATTTGGTTTTTAATGAGTAAAATATAATCAGGTTGGATTTTATCCAAACCCGAACCCAAAAAAAAAAAAAAAAAAAAAAAAAAAAAACAAAACAAAACAAAACAAATCTGAAGCTAAAGAATACGTAATTAGATAGAGAAAGACATTGACAAATCGTACAAGTATAGTACTGGACTACATGCTACGCAATTATTAGAAAAATATATGTATTATAATATCATTTCCCAATTTGTATAGAGTAAGTCATATACCATTTATTAAGAATATAAATAATTGATAGCAACTTCCTATTAAATAATAATACATACCCTCTAAATGTGTCATTAATTTTTAGAAATCAAGAAAAATCTGAAATTTATAGATTTCTAAATTTGTTCAAATAAAGATCTCTCATTGAAATTTGAAATTTATAGATTTCCAATTTTGCTGCGCCAAAGATCTTTCCTATATATACATGTATGTAAAGAACATCAACAGTAAGGGTGCAAAAGTAAACCAAAAAAAAAAAAAAAAAAAAAAAAAGAGCTTAGCAACCGTAGGCACAAAGACATAAGAGATGGAGAAATATTCATTCAAGTTGGCCTTTTTAATTGCCCTCTTAGTTCTTAGCTCTAGTAAGAATCTCGTCCTATATTTTTACTCTTTTTTTTTCTTATATGTATATAGTTACTATATGGCCTTATTGTTCTTGCAATTAATTATGAACTTCGAGATAATTTGGTATTTTAAATAGGTTTGGTACCTTAAATATGATAGAAATTTAAGAAAAATTTTAAGGAATATATACTTCTATTCATCACAAAAAATAAATGGTCATTTTCAAGTTTCTTTTTTTTTTTTTTTCGGGGAACATATGGAAAATTATTCATTAATAAAGTTTGTGTTATAGAGTAAAAAATTTAATTCATTCACCCAAGTAAAATATAGATTCCCTCTTACTGACATTATTCTACATTTAGGTAAAGAATTTTGTATGCAATTATTTAATCCTTATTTATTTAAGAGGGAAAATGAAAATTAGTGTTTCTAACGAACATTTGAAAAATGCACAATATTTGGATTAAAAAAATTGACTTTATCTCTCATAATAAACGAGTTTCAAACACAAGAACGTTCACGTAGTTATCATTCACATTGCAGATTAATTTCTTCGATCTTATTTCTTTACTTTTTTTTTTTTAATGTACAACGATATGATGTTGAATATACAAAACTAGTATTGTGCCATAATTGTATAATTTTGATGATTTTTCAATGTTTCCTACTTAAATATAATTTTAGAGAATGCAATTGTTAACAAAAAAAATAATTGCGAGTTTCAATTTGGATGTTGAAGAACCTAAACAAATTAAATGCAACAATGATAACGGTTGCGGAGATTTACGAAATTGTTTTTGCCATAATGATGTGAAGTTGTGTTTCTGTGCTCCCCCCACCAAACAAGAATTTGTAGCCAAAATCCTCAACAGTCACTTGTAAGGGCAAAATGATAACTTGCTTCATTAACACCAACCCTATAAGTTGTAATTCGGAATAAATTGTAATTCTCAGGACATCCTATTATTCAAGAGAAATAAATCAAGGACCCTGTTAATAAATGTTATAAGGGCACAATTAAAGATTAGTAAATTTTCAATTATTTAAAAAGAAAAAAAATTAGCAATAAACTCTATATATTTGCACATTTTCTTCCATACACTTTTACTTTCAATCACTGACATAATATGCTGAAATTTATTTATTTATACAATGTAAGTTTTTATCTAGACTAGGATCATGCATGTTCTAGAAAACGATCAAAGCTAATTTCCATAACCAAAAAAAAAAAAGAAAAACTAAAATGGTAGAAGTATGAAATTGAATAATCAATTTCAAGTATCGTAGTTCAAAATGATGCGGAAATTGTGGTTTCAAAGGTGTTGTTGAAGGATGTGTTTAAAGTATTCATAATGCAAAAAAACTTTTTGGTAACCTATTTTAAATAACATATTTTAAAATGTAAAAAAAGATAATTGTGCTTTTTATATGTGTGTGTGCATGTCTGTGTGTGTGTTTTTATTTCAATCTTATCAGCACAGTTAAAGCGTATTTATTTTATTGGAAGAGAGAGAAACTCCCACGTTACCAATGCACACCCTTCTGTTCTCTATTTTCTTTTCTCCTCTACTGCTCGATCTCTCTTTACTTTTATTGTGTCCTTAAAACCCATTGCTTGACCCTCTCTCTCGATGGTTCTAGAAAATAAAACCCAGGTGAAATTTCAAAGGTAAGAAATTTCTTCGGTTTTGTTCTCCTTGTTGACCTACCATTTTCTCATTGATTTTTAAAATAAAAGCTCTTCATTGATACGGGAAAAGAAACCATTTGAAATTTCTAAAAGACTTGTGAGATGTGGAACTTTTTCATGGGTTCTGATTGAGTGGAAAATATCATTACTTGTACATTTTGGGCTTTTGTTCTCCTTGTTGACATTCCCTTTCCTCTTAATTTTTTTTTTTTTTTTGAAAAATAAAAAGATCTTCACTAATTTTCTAGGAGAGCTATGAGATGTGGAAATTTTCTTGGGTACTATTTGTTTATAGTGATGGCCAAAATCATTGACTTGAGATGTTGAGGGAAGCAAGTGTGAATTGAAGGAGACAGTAAGAGAAAAGAGTGCTAGACACGTGATAGAGAGAGAAGTTTGTTTATGTGTTTTCCGATCAAGTGGGACCCGTGGGTTCCTATTAGCGTAACTGGTAAAGTCTCTAATAGTTGAATAAAAGATTTGGGGTTCAATCCCCGCCTACACCAAAAATCGATTGGCGTCTTGGTTTGAGGATAAAAGAGTTGTTATTAAAAGCAGACTCTATAGGTTAAAACTAACTTAAAAAAAAAAAAAAAAAAAAAAAAAAAAAAAAAAAAAAAAAAAAATCAAGTGGGACCTATGGTTTTTAGCATATTTTCAAATGTGCCATTAAGTAATGTTATTTGAAAACTGAAAAATGGTAAGAGAAGTTTTCTGAATTGAGGGTTTAAACACTCTAATATGAAAAGTGTAACTCAGACACTTCAGTAAAAAACACCCTTACGAAATGCCTTTTTTTTTTTTTTGGCCTACAGTTTTTAGTGTTTAAACACCTAAACATTGAAAACTATTAGGATACCAAAAGTTGGGCCTCCTTATTGACCTAGAAACATATCCGAAAGAAACTTGAAATGAAGAAGAAAAATCATGTAACATTGTCTCTTTGCTACTGGAAATTTCGGGTGTGTTTGTATAAGTTGATGGGAAACAGTGTTTTAAATTTAAAATGAGTGTTTGTAAAATATAATATGAGGAGTTGTGGTTATAAAATAGAGTTTTGGATTTGTTTTTTTTTTAATGCTCTTTTAAGCTCCCAAAACGCATAACCAAACAGACCCTTCGAGAGATCATGTTTCTTTTAATTGTTTCACAATGGGTGCTCCATGATTATTATCTAGGGTGATCAATAAGAAACATAAATTATACAAAATTTAAAACAAAAGAGAACTTGAATATATAGACATTAAAAAAAAAAAAAAAAAAAAAAAAAAAAAACCGACATACATAAATTTTTACATTTGGCTTTTACGATATTTCATATTTTGCATTATCAATCCTACAAGCTATATCTCTTTCAATGTACATGGTCAAACAATCATTCATCCATTGATCTCCCATTTGGTTGATTTATTTCAAAATTGTTAAGATCTAAATGAGCGTTTTCTAAAATTTAAGATTAAAAATTTCAACTTATGTTGTTAGGCTTATTAATTTTTTTTTTTCCAAATTTTGGATCAAATTTGTTTATTATTGGGTTATTTTTAATGATTAAAAATGCCAAAATATTGTTCAAATGACCATATTGAAACTTATTTTAGTAAACCTTAAAAAAAATCTAGGGTTAGGGTGTTAAAATTTTAATTTAAGGAAGTCAACACAAATTTGTAATTTTTTTTTTTTGGGGGCTAGCACAGGTGGTTCATTTGATCCCTCTGGGCTCCAAGTGGAGCGACCCATGTTCTAGCAAGGTAATTAGTTTTGCATTTATACAAGATAAACACTACGTCTACAAAAAGTTTCATAACAATTCCATGATAATTTTTATGAGAGAGGGAGAAGGCAATTGCTCCTATACAATTACAGATCTCAATCAGTGAATGATCACATTCTATATATTTTTTTACGGAAGTGAAAATACTTCGGCTTGGTTGGGTTTCTACTTATATATATATATATATATATATATTTTTTTTTTTTTTTTTTTTGGGAGTGGAGAAGGGTTAAATAGGAGTACAGTACTAGTTAAAATCAAAGAGCATTCACATTGATGGTGCTAAATTTGCTAAAAAGTTATTTTAGCGCTCAAATATTAAATAAATAACCCTACATCACAAGTAATAAAGCTATATTTTTTTGGCTCACTGCTACAGTAAACTGTTACATGTAGCAGCTACTATAGACAACTGCCAAACATAAAAAAATTGATATTTTTAACACCAAAGCCCAATGTCTCTCTCTCTCTCTCACACACACACACACACACACACACACACACACACTTGTGACATACATTGCAGGTTTCACTAGCAACATTTGCGATGGGTTGCTGCATTGAACGTAGGTAGTGGGTTTGGCTCAATTTGGCTTGTGTGGTTTCGTGTTTGGTGGTTTTGGGGTGATTAGTGGTGGACCGGTGGTATGGCTGTGGTATGGTTGGCGATGGTGGCAATGGATTTCAGCTATTGTTGTGGGTTTCCTTGAAATGTGGTTTGTAGTTGTCATTGGTAGATTGTCATAATTGGTTGTGGCCAGTGTTGATGGGTGTTTCTTTTTCTTTTTCTTTTTCTCCTTTTTTTTTTTTTTTTTTTTTTTTTTTTTGGTGGTGGATTGTGGTTGTTTGTTGTTGCTGGAGTTATGGCAGAGATGATTGTGGCTTTGCTAAAGTTTTTGTAGTTGTTTTTTATTTTTTTATTTTAATGAGTTATTTATATTATTTTAAATGAAATGCTAAAAAAGCATATAACTATTGATAGTAGTTGTATTGTAAAATATGGTGTTAAAATAGATAAAATAGTCTTTTAAGTTTTTAAAAGTTTAATTTTTTTAGGACCACCATTGCGGATACTCCGTATACAAAATAGATACTTCTTAATATAAATAAATCTAAGAGCTAAAATAAGAATCATAAAAAAAACACAAGAAGATCAATTAGACGTCATATTATTTGTTTAAGGAATTACAGGGCAAAGCTCCTACATTCTACCAATGATTTTTGATGACCACCTTGATAGAAAAAGAAAGTTATTGGATACCAATACAAGCAGTTATCAACCAGCCTCTCGTTTACAGAACCAAGATGGAGCCCCGTTAGAGGATCTATTTTCAGTCCGAACAAGTAGTTCCCTCTAAGCAACAGCCTCATTAATGGTGAGATTCCATGTCCGGGTATTACCGCTTTGAAGGTGTACTGGGTCGGTATCATACCTGCGAACTTGTTGTTCTCCAGGAAAAAAGTGGGAAGCCTTGGCATTAACACCATGAATGAAGGTAGAAAGCCTCGAAGCTCGTTGTTGCTCAAATCGATAGCTATGAGCTAGCTTTGTATGCGTCATGAAGCTAGGGCTTGTACGGAGGAGAACTAGTTGAATGAGAGAATGAGTTGTGTAGTGGTGGGAGGTCGAAGAGAAGGGATCATGTTAGGACATATGTGTTTTCATTTGCTAAGAACATATGTCACTTATTTATGTAAATTGGCTAAATTCTTTAACAAAACGCACTCTACTTGTAATTAGGTAGTTCTAGGTGTTTTTAATACTTTAAGAAACAAGGATTCAAGATCAAGTGTTGAAGTCATCAAGTCTATTTAAGAAAAAGTAAGGTGAAGTGCAAATTCATTAAAACTCAACACTTGCTCAATAACTACCTCGACACCTGCTATCTGTCGAGATTTATAATTTCAAATTTTCTGATCTGATTTTCTTGGGATCCATAAATATACTTTTGGGCCTTCTTTTCTCCAAACCCTAAACATATAAAATGATTGTTTTAAAAGCCGTCAAGTTGTACATAAGTTGCAAAAGCATTGAGCAATCTCTGTTCAAGCAAATTGTGATCAAAGACGAAGTTCTTGACCTAGTTCATTTTCTTTGAAGAAGTTGCTATGTATTTGCACCAAAGGGTTTTGTGACCAAGCATCTTCCTGATCTTCATCGTGTAGGATGAACTGAAGAACTTTGTAACCAACCTCTCTTCCTTAAGTTAGCATTTTGAAGTCGCGTACTGGGATTCGCACATTGGTTAATCACGTACTTGGGAGTCGTGCATCAAATGTGAAAATTGTCACTACAAATCAAGTTCAATTGGGTATTGGGGTAAGGGTTCAACTGTAACTTGGTAAGGTACCTGGGATTCCTTTACTTGTAACCGCTTGATTTGATAATGTAGAGTTTCGGAAGTGGTGACCTAAAAATCACCCGATGGGAATTTTATTGCGAGGTTTTTCCCCATTTGTAAACAAATCACCGTGCTATTTAATTTTCACTACATATTTAGTTTTTGGTGATTTGTTTGTGCTTCCATGCAATTGCATGATAAATTGATTAATTAATAACTTGGCTAATTAATTAATTGGTTTAATCACAAAAGGTCATTTAGATTGTGGCCTATCAAGTGGTATCAGAACGAGCATCCTTTGATTAGGTTTAATCTTTGCTGTGTTGATTCATTGAACCCTGCTTGTCATGGATAGAGGACAGTCATTAATTATACCTCCTTTGATGGCACTAACTATGCATACTGGAAAGTACGCATGAGAGTTTTCTTGCAATCTTTAGATGAGAAGGTGTGGCAAGCTGTAGAGATTAGCTAGACTAAGCCAAAAGAAGAACTGGTCGATTGGGATGACGCAAAGATCAAGGCGGCTAACTTCAATAGCAGAACGTTAAATGACCTATTTAGCTCAGTCACCAAAGAGAAGTTCAAGAAGATATCCTCATCTGAAACTGCTAAGGAGGCTTGAACCATCCTCCAGACAACCTATGAAGAAACAAAGGCTGTCAAAGATTCAAAACTTCAGAGGCTCACTACAAGCTTTGAAGAAATTAAGATGGAGGAGGATGAGTCGTTTGATGAGTTCTATGTCAAGCTAAAGGACATAGTGAACTCAGCCTTCAATCTTGGAGAAACCATCCCTGAACCCAAGATTGTAAGGAAGGTACTTAGATCTCTACTTGAGAGATTCCATGTCAAGATTACGACAATAGAAGAATCAAATGATATTGACAAAATTTCTTTGACTGAGCTGGTTGGAAACTTGCAAACCTACAAGCTAGAACTATCTAGGATTGGCAAAACGGGTAAAGGCAAGAGTATGGCCTTGAAGGCAAAGAGCGGTGATACAGGTGAGTCTTCTGATGATGAAGATTCCAAGATGAAGTCCTACATTACAAGGCAGTTTAAGAAGTTTATGAAAAATGCCAATGGGAGGAACTTTGACAAGGACTGCAGACAATCTAGTTCTTCTAAGTTTAAGAGCCAAGACAAAGGGAAGAAAGATACTAAGGATGGCGGTCAGTACATTGTTCTGGCTAGACCAAAGTGCTTCGAATGTCATGGATTCAGCCACATAAAGCATGAATGCCCAACATATCTCAAGAGCATTGGGAAGAGTAAGGCACTTACTGTAACCTTGAGTGACACTGAGCCTGAAGATGATTCCGATAATGAGGATGACAGAATCTTAAATGCCTTCACTGCTACAGTCAATCCTACTGAAGGGATTATTGAAGAAATGGATGAAGAATAAGAACTGGTGGAGTCCAAATTTGAGAAAATGGATGATCAAGATGATATCCATTCAGCCTATGAGAAGCTTTACAAGCTCTCTGAGAAGCATGAGAAATTGTATAGTCTGGCTACCAAGAAGCTCAGTGATGTGGAACTTGATCGTGAAGAGTTGTCTACAAAGTTTGATGAGGCGAATCAAACTATTTGAGCACTAAGATTTGAGAAAAACTTTTTGGCTGAGAAGACCAAAAGGCTTGAAGTAGAGCTATCTCAAGTCAGAGCTCAATTGGAGAAGACTTCAAGTGCAAAGCTTGATGAGATGCTAAGTAATTAGAAAACTACTTCGGATCGAACAAGCTTAGGGTATGGCCGTTTTTTCTCTAATACTGCTTCTACTAGTAATACTGTTTTTGTTTCTCCTGCTAATAACACTGAAATTAAGAACACTGATGTTAAAACTGAATTAGCTAGTGAGAACTTAGATGAGGGTAAATCTATCTTAGGAGCACCCCCTAATCAAGATAAGAAAGATGCTAAAAACCCTAGGGCTAAGAAGGCCAACTCTCAAAAGCGTAAACAAAAGAAGCAGCATCTCTGTCATTATTGTGGAGCTACCAGTCATACTCGACCAAATTGCTATAAGTGACTAGCCACTCAACAGAGCAACGGCATGATAGCATCTGGAAGCCAAAATCAGCTTCAATCCTCTCTTGCTCCTTTTGGAGATCTTCTGAAAGCCCTCATGTTCCTTTTGAATTTAAACAATTTCAACTCTTCCCCCTCACCGCCTGTTCAAGGGTTCAATCAAAGAAAATGTTCTTCCAAGGTGTGGAAGAAAAAGGACTCTAAGTGATTTCATCACTTTCTTTTCCCTTCTTTCTTTTCTTGTTTGTTGCATTGCTTGTGTGTTTTGCATTTTTTGAGTCAGTCTAGTTTTATGCTTTGTTTTGTTTAACATGTTTTTGTAGTTTTATGCTTTATTTTGTTTAACATGTTTTTGTGTGGTTACTTTCAGTTTTGTTTACTTTTTTTTTAATATAAAAATAAAAAAAAAATTGAAAAATCAGAAAAATACAAAAACAGTGTGTGTTTTGTGTACTTTGGTACTTGTGTACCTTGGATGGCCATTGAAACAAAGTTTCTAAACTTTGTATCTCTTGTAACTTAGATGAGCATCTCTATGCACAACTAAGCAAGTGAACTTTGTGGCTCTTGTTTGTGATGAGCAAGATTAAATTATCTCTTAAACTTAACACTCATATCACTCTTTTTAACAAGTAGGACTAGAAAATCTTAAGAGAAAGACGTAAATAACTATCTCACTACTGTTGCCCACCAATCATAATGATACCTGTATGCTTTGGCATAACAAAAGTGCAGTGTCAAAGACACCTGTATGCTTCGGCATAGCAAAAGTGCAGTATCAAATGCTTAATATCTTGGGTATTTCTTTTCTCTCTTTTTATGCTCATGTATGATATGCTAAAAATAAAAGAAAATATGCAAAGAAAATAAAAAGCAAAAAAATCAAAAATGCTTTAAATATAATTGCAAGCATGTATTCTAGGAGATGTGAGAGTTATAAGATGTACCTCAAAGGTGATAGTCCCCATCAAACAGTTATAATTGTGTGTGAGTTAAAGTTATTTTTTCATATCTCAGATCGTCATAACATGTATACACATATGCAATGTTGCAATATTTTTCACACACAACATGCAATAATCTTTACTACTTTTGATACATGTGCAGGTACAATGTGATTTGACCATCACAAGTGTTTACATGTGCTAATGTACGCTCACTAAACTGTCTTGACTTGTTTTTTAAAAATAAAATTGGTTAGATTTGTTTAGTGTGTGTGTGTATGTGTGTTTTTGAGGATCCATGTGCTTAATTCCTTGTTGAAACATGGCTAGGGTTTAGTTTATATACCTAGGGTAAAAACGTAAAACCCTAAACGTTTAATGAAGTAGGGCTGAGTTGGAAATTCTGTAGAAAAATCAACCTGTGCGATTTTCGATCGATCGAGTCTATTCTTCGATCGATCGAGTCTAAGCCAGGCCGAAAGTCCCAAGTACTTCTGCAGCCACTCGATTCCAACTTTACAATAATAAACCAACTTTGAGCAAGCCTTAACAAGACTAAATACATTGTTTTGATCATGGTTTGCCAACATTACAAATTAGAGTTCTAAATACATAAAATCCTAAGACCTTAGAACCTAACAAACTCCCCCTTTGGCAATCTGTGACAAAACCCTAATTAAAAGCTCAAAGTTTTACAAGTAAAAAGCCCTTTATAAAGAAATGCTCATAAACTTCAAATTCAGCCTAACTACTATCCATCGGTTGCAAGTGTAGACAGCAGCTTAGTTGAATCAACCTGTATATTCCTAAAATACTCAACAAACACATAAACGCATGTGTGACAGAAAAGAGTAAAACAACAGGTATAACATTCTTGTAAGATTCACACAACACAAAACAAAGACATATATGAATGATCAACGCATAAATATAAATCAATAAGCATTGAATCACAAATCAACAAGAATAAAAAAAACATATATATCAATCAATGTTACTCCCCCTAACATGAATATCTCCAAAAATGATATACAAAGTGAAGCACCTAGATACAATCTAAAAACTCCACAAGCTCCTCTTAACAAATAACAAAAATCTCCCCCTAACAACAAAACTCCACTCCCCCTTTTTGTGACGGAATGCCAAAGGGCAATCATGAGTCGTCGTTAAAAGGAGGTGGTAAGGGTGAATGAAGATGCGCTAAGTCGGCTTGGAGAGCATGAATCTCATCTAGTAAGTCCATCAAAATGTGACCATAAGCTGCCTGAACGGTCATGACAGTCTCCAGAGTACGACGAACATCAAAGTCGGTCGAAGGAGGTGGAGGAACATCAGCAGCAGCAGCATCATCACCAACAAGATTAGGAACATCCTCACCAGCAAAACTTGTAGAAGAAGAAGGAGGAGGTGCGCAATTAGACAACTCAGACCTAGGGTGTTTAGAACCAGCTTGAAGATGAGCGGCCCTCTGTGTAAGAAAAGACGCACCTATGGGAGCTATTACATGAACGGGCTCAGAGGAAGGGAAGTCACTAAGGTCAAGATAGAGCAAAATCTTATGAATAAAAATAGGATGAACAAGAGCATGAGAAGTAGATGAACTCCTATAAACATCGTTCAAAGAATGAAGAAATAGATGGGGAAAACTAATAGAAGTATCAGTAACCAGAACGTACAAAAATACACACCTCTCAAGAGGAATGGTGTGAACGTGAGAAATGGGCCAGATGGAATAAGAAGCTATATTAAAGAACAGATAGTGCAACCCGAAGAGCTCAACAGAAGTGATCCTAGGATCAGAAGCCCACTGGACAGAAGCCCTAGTGATGAAAGATGAAACATCGCTCAGCTCGGGAGACTCGTCATATGGATAGACAAGATTCCTAACCAACGGTACCCCTAGAGCATCAGCCACTACCTAAGGAGTAATGGTGTACTTTACGCCTCGTATCCAACTCTTTACTAAAGTGTTGGAATCATAGACGCAGATAGAGATGTTCGAAAAGAACTCTCTAATCAAGGCAGAAGGTGGAGGAGGATCGGAAATGTCCAACAAGGGTAACCAGCCCCGACGCTTAAAGTTTACCCTAATAGCAGGATCTAGCTCATCTAATAAAATAGAACGCTCAGCTCAAATCTTTCTCTTAAGGTTAAGTTTCTCAAAAAGCTCTAGGTTTTTCTCACTTGGAAACCTCTCACGGTCAAAGGAAGAGGGAACAGACCTACGGGCTCTAGTCTTCCTAGGCATGATGCTAAGGAAAGGATAGAGACACAAAGAAAAACCAAAAGAACATAAGAAAACAAAACCAAAGACAGATTGCAAGTTAGCACAAAAAAAAAAAAAAAAAAAATAGAACGAAAAATCTATATGATGCATGAACAGATACAATGCCATGATGCATGTACTAATGCAGTGAGCAATTAAGTTCAATTGAGATTAAATTGACAAAATTGGCTTGAGCAGGGAATTTCGTATCAAAAACCCAAAAATTGAAAACCACTTGATGAATTTTTTAAACAAATTGATGAATTGAGCATTATAAAACACAGCACATAGATTATAATGCTTAATTTCATTAATACAACAAGCCAATTTCATCAAATTCTACCCAATTTAACAAAATCCCCAAATCAGATCAAGAACAAACCCTAGAATTTTCAATTTTTCACCAAACTCAAAATTGATCAAATTAACAAGCAAGAATCATGTTTATGATGTGTCCCCACAAAAACCTAATGATCAATTACACAAAATAGGGCTTGAATCAACAGAAAATCCCAAAAATGTTAAGACGAAAATCTCCCTTAAATGCATGGATTTATGCATGAAAACATGAAAATAAACTCAAAAGGAAGGGCAAAAGAGTCTTACCGGCTTGTGGAGAGATATTTTGCAAAAACTTCGGAGGAAAACGACAAAAATTTGAGCTTTTTGACTTGCCTCGTCGGAGAGAGAAAGAAAAATGTTGAAAAAGTTTGAAAAAGTGTTTGAAAAAGTCAGATTTGATCTTTTTAAAAAAGCTTCTCCACGATTTTCGATCGATCGAAAATTACATTCGATCGATCGAATGAACCAAACATTTTAAAACAAACTAGAGCACTTTTTCGATCGATCGAAAAACAGACTGGATCAATCGAAATGGGCAGAAGATCACTAAATTTTGAGAAAAAATCTAGTTTTGAAAGACACAAACCTAATTTTGAAAAACAACTCCTTAAAGCATTAAACAAGAAAAGCAAAATGCATGAGTATGAGATGGAATGCCTTTTCAAAAACCCAAATTTTTTTAAACCCAAATTATGTCAAAAACAAGTTTAAATCATTCTCCCATTGAATTTTCTCAAGCAACAAAAATGTTGTGCACAAATCTCAAGATATTTTCAAACTTGGTTGGTTAGACCAAAAACACGTTTGAAGGTTGCTCCAGTTGTATTGTTACTTATACATTGCTGTTTTGTGTAAATCTCTTGTGAGATCTAGAAGAGCTTTCCTTTACAAAAAGCTTAGGATTTTCAAGTTGGAGATAGTATCAACATCTTGATGATCAACTTGGTTGCTACCATTGAAGTTTAAAGAATATCAAACGGGGGTGCTTGTAGCTGATTGGAGAATCCAAGAAAAAAGGAGTCCGTGGATTCAGAGCTTGCACGTGGTCGTGTCAGTAAGTTCTACTGGTGGGTAGTATTAGGAAGTCAAGTGGGGAGCTTGTAGTCCTTCTGTATGAACTTCGATTCTTTCACATAATGGATTCAGGTTTACCTTAAGGATAGTTAGGTCAAATCCTCCCCAGGTTTTTATCGTGTGGTTTCCTGAGTGATCATATCATTGTGTCTTTTATTATTCCGTTGTTTTATTATTTTGATATGATTATTTGATTGCTTTAACCTAGAAGTGTATAATTTGACTAAGTAACAACTTGGCTAATTAATCTAGGCTAACCAATCTGGTTGTTTTAAGGGGTCTAAAACCGTTCAAGAACATACCAAGAAACGGCTGAGTTTCACCCATTGCCTTAGCAAGGCTTCTAGCAAGCCATAACACAAATAAAACTCTAAAAACTGTAAATAAAATTTAAGAAAATCTAAATTATGTTCTACAGTAGCTTTCTTCTAAATTTTGCCCTAAAAATCCTTTAAATATGTCAAGGAATCCTATTACAAGTTGAATTCTCGTTTGGAGAAAATCTCAGGTTTTTAGGCTTCACTTAACTGACTTTTTTGGCTCATTTAACTTCATAATTCAGACTTTTGGTAAACTAAAAAATTGTATTCCTTTAAGTTATCTTTAAATCCCAACTTGAATCATCCCAATTAGACATTTGAGCCGAAAGTTATGCTCCAAATATTAACTGGTATGCAGGCTGGAATCCTAATCCGAATTGGACTTGGATTTGATGCAAATTTCCTTTAATTCCTTACTCCAATTGAACTTGAATTTAATTGGGTTGGCCTTCTTTGACTTCATCATGGCCTTTGTAAAAGTAAAGTCCATTAGCTTTCTTCTTTGCACAAATCCACTTATTTAATTTTATTATCCTATAAAAGACAAATTCATGCATTAAAATTCAATTAAGCACAAAATTGATTTTCAGTATTATTCCAAAACCAGTTATAAAACGCATGAATTAACTCAAAATAAGTATGATAATGCTTTCTAATAATGATATAAATATGCAAAATTAAACTATTATCAGTAGTAATTATGCCTTTTGGAAAGTCCAAATGAGGGCATTCTTGTGTTCAATTGAAGATACTATTTGGGATGCGGTAGAAGTAGGATGGACTAGATGGAGGCCGCTAAATCCACTTGGGATAAAGTAAAAACTTTGAAGTGCCAAGAATTAGTTTTTGTTTAGGAACAACTTATTTAGCTGAAACTAAAAACTTTTTACATAAAGTTGATAGGCCAAAAACGTATTGACCTATTGTGATTAAATTAAGTAGTTAATTTGCCAAGTTATTAATTAATCAATTTAACGTGCAAAGGTGGTAGCACAAACAAATCACCAATAAACTAATTATGCAGCAGAAAATGGTAAGGTTGAATTTAATCAACCATCTTGTTGGCTTTATTCCGTGCCAAATTTGCTTGTATTTTAGCATTTAGTAACCCTGTATTTAGGTGGGATTCTTGTAAGGGTAGTGAGTGAGAGAATGTAAAGAAATGCTCAAGATTGTGCAAAGAAACAGAGACTCGTGACTGGATCTTGCGGGTGGCTCATGACTTGTAAGTTGCTAGAAGCTGCACACATGCCAAAAGCTGAAGAGTCGTGCCAGCTATTGTATTATAGGACAAAAGTCCTAGGCTGGCCAGGCAAGTTAATCATGACTTGAACTCGCGACTCAACCCAGTTGCAAGGTTAAGTCACTAGAACAGCCTGTTTGGGAAAAACTGACGTTTCACATTCCAACCTCACTTACAGGAGGTTTGACAGTTTCACTCACAACCTCACTCACGGAAGGTTCAGAAGAAGATGAAGGAACAAAGTTCGTGGAATGAGAAGAAGACACAGAGATGCTTTCAACATAACCTAAAGTGGATTTGTTAGAAGGACATTTTTGAACATCCAGCATTTGATCAAGTTTAGAACTAGCAAATCTAGCAACAGATAAATCATGTTCCAAAGTTTTAACTTTATCAAGCAAGAGCATGTTCTCAGATTTCATATGGTTCAAAAGATCATAAGCATCAAATAATTTAGCAAGCAAAATTTTCTTTTCAAGCTCAAGAGAATCGATTTTCTTCAGGCTAAGTTCAACATTCATAGCATCCTTCATAGCAACTTTCCAAAGTTTATTATAGGCCTCTTAAAGATCTGCATCCTCAAAGAGTTCCTTATTAGAAGAGTTCTCTTCAATAGGCACGCTTTCATTGACTATAGCAGTAATAGTGAAAGCAATGAAGTTTCCATCCTCGTCACATTCAGACCTATCATCAGAAACCTCATTATCACTAAGGGTTACAACCATAGCTTTACCCCTAGACCTCAAGTAAGTAAGACTTTCAAATTTAACATGACCATACCCTTGACAACCAAAACACTGAGGACCCAAAGAATTGTTTAAAGATTGACCTACTTTTTCTCTAGGTTTTTCAAAGTTATTAACCTTAGTGGGATCATTCTTCCTAAAGTTTCTAGGTTCAGCAGTGTTTGTATCTCTTACCTTTCTGTTGTTATTCCTAAGAAAGTTTCTAAAGTTCTTGGTAAGGTACGCAATCTCTGTAGTAGAGAGTTCATCATCAAATCTACCAACATCAATATTATCAACTAACTTAAGAGTCATTAATTTGGATTTGTTAGCTTTGAGCAGGTCTAACTCATAGGATTGAATAGATCCTACAAACTCATCAACAGGGATGGAGTCCACATCATTGCTCTCACTAATGGTAGTCACTTTGGGCCAAAAGTCTTCAGTTAAAGATATAAGAATCTTTCTAAAAATTTTAGATTAATCATAGATTTCACCCAAATTAAAAGTAGTATTAACAATATCATTCAACTTAGCATAGAATTTATCAAAAGATTCATCATCAGACACTTTAATGCTTTCAAATTTAGAAGTTAATTGTTGCAATTTATTAATCTTAACTGTCTTTGTGCCTTCATGCACAGTCTGGAGGATTTTCCAAGCAGTGTGAGCAACCTTAACATTTGAGATTCTCTTAAATTCTTCCATAGAAATAGCATTAAAGATGGAATTCATAGTTTTGCAATTGAAACCAGCTACTTCTTTTTGAGAAGCTTACTACTCACTCATAGGGGTAGTGGGCTTCTCCCATCCGTACTCAACGGAATTCCAAACCTTCTCATCAATAGATTTCAAGAATGCTTTCATCCTTACTTTCCAATAAGTATAGTTATTCCCATCAAAGTGAGGAAGAACAATAAGAGAGTGTCCATGTTCCATGACAACATGGGTCAAGGATCAGCTCAAAGATCAAAAAATCTCAAACAAGAGAGCTACTTACTCTAACACCACTTGAATGGTTTTTAGACCCTTTAAACCAACCAGATTAACCTAGTTAATTAGTCAAGTGATTAAGTTAGTCAAATTATGCAAATCTAGGTTATCAAAATCAAATAATCATATCAAGAATATAAAGCAGCGGAAAAATAAATAACACAAGATATGATGACCTAAGAAACCAAATAGTAAAAACCTGGGGAGGATTTGGCCTAACTATCCTCAAGGTAAACTTGAATCCACTATCTTGAAAGAATCGAAGTTCATACAAAAGGACTTACAAGCTCCTCGCTTGACTTCCTAATGCTACCCACCAGTAGAACTTACTGACACAACCACGCGCAAGCTCCGAATCCACGGACTCCTTCTTTCTTAGATTCTCCACAAGATACAAGCACCCACGCTTGTTATTCTTTAAGCTCCAATGATAGCAACTGAGTTGATCATCAAGATGTTGAAGTAATCTCTACCTCGAAAACCCTAAGTTTATGTGAAGGAAAGCTCCTTAACGATCTCACAAGAGATTCACTCAAACTGCAATGTATGAGCAACAATACACCTAGAGCAACTCTCAAAAACGTGGTTAGGGTTTTGCCTTTTATATCTAGGGTAAAAATAGAAAACATAAAACGTTTAATAAGGTAGGGCTGAGTTGGAAAATTCTGCAAAAAAATATTCTGGCCGACTTTCGATCGATCGAGTCTAACTTTCAATCGATTGCCAAAATGCACCAATGCATCTGCAGCCTCTCGATTCCAACTTTACATAAAATATATAACTTTGAGCAAGCCTAAACATGATTATACATATTATTTTGATCATGGTTTACCAATATTACACAATAGAGTTCTAAATACATCAAATCCTAACTCTTTAGAACCTAACAAAAGTTGATTGGCCAAAAATGTATTGACCCCTTGTGATTAAATTAATTAATTAATTAGCCAAGTTATTAATTAATCAATTTAACATGCAAATGTGGTAGCACAAACAAATCACCAATAAACTAATTATGCAGTAGAAAATTGTAAGGTTAAATTTAATGAACCATCTTGTTGGCTTTATTTCATGCTAAATTTGCTTGTATTTTAGCATTTAGTAATCCTGTATTTAGGTGGAAATCTTGTAAGGGTAGTGAGTGAGAGAGTGTGAAGAAATGCTCAAGATTGTGCAAAGAAACAGTGACTTGCGACTGGATCTCGTGAGTGGCTCGTGGCTTGCAAGTTGCCAAAAGTTGCACACGTGCCAAGCATGCTAGAAGCTCAAGAGTCGAGTCAACTGTTGCACAATAGGACAAAATTCCTAGACTAGCCAAGCAATTAGGTCGCGGCTTGAACTTGCGACTCAACCCTGTCGCGAGGTGAAGTGGCCAAAACACCCTATTTGGGAAAAACTGACGTTTCACATTCTATCGCCACCCTTGCATAAATACTCCTCATTCCCATGAAATGTAGAGAGCTTTCAGAGAGAATTTTGAGAGAGAAACCCTAGAGAAAACAAGATTGCCTCATCCACAATCTTCACCTAAGACACTCTTCAAATTCCTCTACTCTCTTCCTCTCCATTGATACATCCTTGAGAGTTTCTTGACCAAATCCTTTTCTCACCATATCCACGACTGTGAGAAGGTTCTTTTGGTGCTAAGGGAAGCAATTTGGAAAGGACCAATGATTACTGGTTGATACTATGGTTTATAGCGGAATTCAGTAAGCTAGAAAAAAAAAAGGTTCAACATAACCTCGTTGGAGAAAAAAGCTTGGAGGGCTTAGGTACTTGGGTAGATTAGACTTGGAGGGTCTATTACTGTTAATATATCTCAACTACATTTTCTAGTGGATTATTGACCGCTTGGAGGGCAGTGAAGAGGTTTTACGTTGAAGGCTTCGGTTTCCTCTTCGATAACACATCGTGTGTTGTCCCTGTGTTTGCATCTCTCTTCCCTTTATCTTTACCTTCTATTTTCTAGTGTGGATGTAATTATAATTGGCTTAGATTGTTTATCAATTATGTGTTTGACTTATATTCATTTTTCGCACATTAATTGTTGAATAATAAGCATGAATCGATAATTTGTAATTTGGGGTCTAAACGTTCAAGGGTGTTTTACACACATATTGAATACTAAAAAATGAATAACATGGTGATTTGTTTACAGATGGAGAAAATCTGACGGCAAAAACCCCACTAGGTGATTTTTAGGTCACCACTCCCGAAACTCCACTATTATCATAACAAGCAGTGATAAGTAAACGAATCCCAAGTACCTTACCAACCTACAGTTGAACCCTTACCTAATACCCAATTGTACTTGTTCTGTAATGACAGTTTCGCCTTTCTATGCACGGCTCCCAAGTATGTGACTAACCAATTGCGCGGATCCTAGTACGCGACTTTAATCACAAACTAAAGGAAGTTTGTTGGCTGCAAAGTTTTTCAGTTCATCCACGATGACGATCAAGAAGATACTTGGCCACGAAACCCAAAGGTGCACATACACAGCAACTTCTTCAGAAGAGGTGAACTAGGTCAAAATTTTGTCTCAGGTCATAATTTGCTGGAACAGAGTTTTCTTAATACTTGTGCAACTTATGAACACTTTGACGGCCCTTAAAACAATCCTTTTATATATCTAGGGTTAGGAGAAAAGAAATCCCAAAAACAGATCCACGGATCCCAAGAAATCAAATAAGAAATTCTGATTTTATAAATCTCGACAGATAGAACCTGTTGAGCATCTATCAAGATAGTTGTCAAGCCACAGGCAAAACAGCTTCTTTAAATCTCAACACATGCTAGCTATCGAGATAGTCGTCGAGCTTTGGTAACTTTTCACTTTCAAATTGTTTTCTTGAACAGACTTGAATGCTTCAACACTTAATCTTGAAACATAGTTTCTTGAAGTATTTCAACACATCCTAGATCTACCCAAGTACAAGTAAAGTGCATTTTGTCAAAAGATTAGCCAATTACATAAAACAATGACATATGTTCTTAACAAGTGAACCTCATATGTCCTAACAAAAGTATTGTAGACCTAAAAGGTAGCTGAAATAGTACAGTGTGGCCTATGAATAGTACCAAAAAATGCAATAGGACCCAGGAATAGTAGTAAAAATAAGTAGAATAGTAAAAAAATCTGGCTTTTTAAGCAATCCCAAATGCACACTTAATGCATGAGTCTGGACTCACTGAGTTAGGGTCCAACCCATTCCTTAGCTCTTTCCCTCCAAACTGTTTTTGAATCTATTATAAACAAAGATCGGTAGTGGAATGACAACCACTGTGAATTTTTGGGTTCAAATTTTGCAATAATTGTTTAAAGATTCAACAGGGCAATTATTGTGGTCAATCATAAGCTTCAAAAAAAGGGCTCCAATTAGGGATGATCAAACCCATTGGGTAATGGGTATCCGACCCCACACAACCCGAAAGTTTTAGCCAATATTATTTGGTTTTTAATGAGTATAATATAATCAGGTTGGATTTTATCCAAACCTGAACTAAAAAAAGAAAAAAAAAATTGAAATAATGCAAAACAAATTTGAAGCAGGAGAATACGTAATTGGATAGAGGAAGTCATCGACAAAGCATACATGTATAGTACTAGAATACATGCTACACTATTATTAAAAAAAAAATGTATTATAATATCACTTCCCGTTTTGTATAGAGGAAGTCATATACCATTTGCTAAGAATATATATAATTAATAGCAACTTCCTATTAAATAAGAATACATACCCTCTGAATCTGTCATTAATTTTTAGAAATCAAGAAAAATATGAAATTTATAGATTTCTAAATTTGTTCTTATAAAGATCTCTCCTTGAAATTCGAAATTTATAGATTTCCAATTTAGTTGCGCCAATGATCTATCCTATATATACATGTATATAAAAGAACATCAACAATAAGGGTGCAAAAGTAAACACAAAAAAAAGAGCTTAGCAACTGTATACACAAAGACATAAGAGATGGAGAAATATTCCTTCAAGTTGGCCTTTTTAATTGCCCTCTTAGTTCTTGGCTCCAGTAAGAATCTCGTCCTATATTTTTACTTCTTTTTTTTTTTCTTATATATATATATATTTTTTTTTTCTTATATATATATATATATATATAGTTACTATTTGGCCTTATAGTTCTTTCAATTAATTAAGAACTTTCAGATCATTCGGTATTTTAAATAGGCTTGGTACCTTAAATTTGATAGAAATTTAAGAAAAAATTTAAGGAATATATACTTCTATTCATCACAAAAATAAATGGTCATTTTCCATTTTTTTTTTGAAACATTTGCAAAATTATTCATTAATAAATTCCGTGTTATAGAGTAAAAAATTTTAATTCATTCACCCAAGTAAAATTTAGATTCCCTCTTACATTATTCTACATTTAGGTAAACAATTTTGTATACAGTTATTTGATCCTTATTCATTTAAGAGGGAAAATGAACATTAGTGTTTCTAACGAACATTTTAAAAATGCATAATATATGGATTAAAAAAAATTGACATTATCTCTCACAATACAAGTGTTTCAAACACAAGAACATTCACTTAGTTATCATTCACACAGCAGATTAATTTGTCCAATCTTATTTATTTAATTTTTTTTTTTGAAATTGTAGGATGATATAATGTTCTATGCACAAAGGTAGTACTTTCCATAATTTTATAATTTTAATGATTTTTCAATGTTTCATACTTAAATATAATTTTAGAGAATGGAATTGTAAACAAAAACAACAATTGCAGGTTTCAAGTTGGATGTTGAAGGACTTAATCAAATTAAATGCAACAATGATAACGATTGCGGAGATCTACGAAATTGTTTTTGCCACAATGATCTGAAGTTGTGTTTTTGTGCTCCCCCCACTAAACAAGAATTTGTAGCCAAAGTCCTCAGCAATCACTTGGATGGGAAAAATAATAACTTGTTTCATTAACAGCAACCCTATAAGTTGTATTTCAGAATAAATTGTAATTCTCAGGACATCCTATTATTCAAGAAAAATAAATCAAGGATCCTGCTAATAAATGTTATAAGGGAACAATTAAAGACTAGCAAATTTTTAATTATATAAAAAGCAAAAAAATTAGCATTAAACTCTATATATTTGCACATTTTCTTCCATACTCTTTTACTTTCAATCATTGACATAATATGCTGAAATTTTTTGATTTATACAGCGTAAGTTTTATCTAGACTAGGGTCATGCATGTTCTAGAAAATGATTAAAGCTAAAACGATCAAAACTAAAATGATAGATATATGAAATTGAATAATCAATTTCAAGTATCTTTGTTGAAAATGATGCGGAAACTATGGTTTCAAAGGTGTTGTTGAAACACATGTTTAAAGTATTCGTAATGGAAAAAATTTGTTTGGTAACCCATTTTAAATAACAAATTTTAAAGTGTAAAAAAAAATAATTGTGTTTTTTTATCTGTGTGTGTGTTTTTATTTCAATCTTATTAGCACAGTAAAAGCATATATATTTTATTGGAAAAGAGAGAAACTCCCACGTTACCAATGCACACCATTCCGTTCTCTGTTTTCTTTTCTCCTCTACTGCTCCATCTCTCTTTAATTTGTTTGTGTCCTCAAAACCCATTGCTCGACCCTCGCTCTCGATGGTTCTAGAAGATAAAACCCAGGTGAAATTTCTAAGGTAAGAAATTTCTTGGGTTTTGTTCTCCTTGTTGACCTACCATTTTCTCATTGATTTTTTGAATAAAAGCTCTCACTGATACGAGAAAAGAAACCATTTGAAATTTTGAAAAGACATTAAGGTCGTGACGAAACCTGCACGTGAGCTGGTTGCTGAAGAGGTTGTCACATGGGTGAACATTGAAGTCCCAAGAGTTAGTGTGTATTTGGGAACAACTTAATTAGCTAAAACTGAAAATTTTTGTTGAAAGTATTATAGATAAAGCACAATGCGATCAAGAATAATGGAATAAAGCAATAAACCATGGCAAGACCAAAACATGCAATCACTATAACCAAGTGATCACAATGCTCATTTACACTTGGAATGAACATCCGGACATTCCAGATAACAAATACAAGGCAAATCACTTAATTGACCAACACTCAACCAATGCATAATACATGAAGTATGTGCATCTAGGAAAAATCCTACAAGGGCACAAGAGTGACAGTACTTAAAAGGGAATGCATAGCATTAGGTTAGAAGTACTGATTTAATAAAGCACAAAGGCTACATATAGCATGGCATAAACTAGAAAGGCCTACAAGTGTGCATAAAACAAACCCTTAAAACTTACATAAGAAACATGGGTACAAAATGTTTAAACAAACCAAAACATATGCTGACTTAACTGAATAACATCATCAATATATAAATGAACCAAGTATTAAACAAAAACAAGACTAGAACCAATAATAACAATAGTTAATCAACAAACTATCAAAGCAACAAACAAAAATTTTAAGAAATAAAGAAATCTCCCCCTCAAAACAAGCACTCCCCCTTAAGAGCTGCCCCAAAAATTCTCCCCCTTTTTGACTGGAATGGCCAAAGGGTCACTGCTTCTAGTTAGTGTGAATACTATCAAACTTGGCTGAGAGTACATCCAGTTGATCCTGCATTGCTATCATTCTTTCAGTATGCTAGTTTTGAACTTCTATGAGTTCATCAAGCCTTTCCAAGATGATCTGAAATGCATCAGGAGGTGCAGCTGATGAAGTAGAGGCCCTGCTTCTCTTGACTATTCTTCTTGGTGTGGAAGATGGTCTTGTAGCCTCTGCTTCAGTCTCCATTGGATCACTTTCTTCTTGAACACCCACCTCTTCTTCACCTGGAAGACGACTTTGTATCCTTGCGAGAGTAAATATGTTAATTGCTGATAGAGAAGGCAAAGGACTGATACCCTGAGGAATTGCAACACCCCTTTCTTTGGAAATCCTCATGAGAAGACTAGGAAAAATCAGCTTGGGTCTTGAGGTGGATCTAGTCTTATCCACTATAGTATCAAAGATATGAGAGCTGATGTCAATAAAGGTTTTCTCCTTAAGTTCCATGAGAAAGATGGCTCTGGCATTTGTCAATATAGTCATCTTCCTTATAGGGTACAGATTGTACATCGTTATGGTGGTCAAGCACCTCATATCTTTAGGAAAATCAGAAGTGTTGAGACATCTCTTTTCTATAACCCCACCAATTCTTTTCTGTACAGTTTCTAGAAAAAGCATGCTGTCCTTATTGTTAGTGAATTCATAATCTTCCAATCCCTCAAGCCCTAGAACCTTATTAATATCATGAGCATCTAAGGTAAATTCCTTTCTTCTCACCCAACAACTCAACTCCTCCTCCCTTATCACAGCATTTGCATAGAATTCTCTTATTAGAGGGTTACACATAGGTGGAAGTTCATACAGCAGTTTTTCCCAACCTCTATCCTCAAAACACTCTAGAATGAAAGTGTCCTTCAACTCCTTGAAATCAACAAATCTTTCCTAAATGATGGTTCCTTTATAAAAAGAATCCCTATATCTCTCAAAGTATTGAATAGACCTAAATAGGTTAGGGTCCATTTTCATTCTTTTGTTATATTTCTTAACAGTTGTCCTCTTCTTTGTAGGTGATGTAGCCATCTGTAAACAAGCAGAAAAGGCCACAACAAGACAAAGCACAATGTGGAAATTCACACACATTAGCAACAAGTTAGTTACAAAGAGAGTAACAGAGTGACCAAACATAACACAGAAACATCACAGTTGATAACCAAAGGATTGATATATCAAATCAAACAGGTTTAAACAGCATAAGAGCAGACAAGAGCAAAAACAAATGACATTGTAACACATTCAGATAAATATGATCCTATTTCAATGAACCATGACATAATGAATATGAAGTGTGCAAGAAGGAAACTAAAAACAGCATCACAAACAAGATCAGTTGTTTTAAAATAAGAACAATGCCAACCTTAAACACCACATACTCAAAAATCCTGAAAATTCTAACACCACATTTAGAGACAAATATAGAAACCCCAAAGCCATATGCCCGAAAAAGATTCTAACAAATATCAATGTTCAGACCAAATCTTAGCAACCTGATGAACACACAAATCTCTGAAACACCACTGCAACAGGAAAAATACCCTCACATAATCAATCTCAACAATTTAGGCAAACCCATGTTTGAGCATTTTGTATCGCATAACCACAGATGCAGCATTCAAAACAATAACCTAAAATGCAAAAACAGTAAGAATGAAGTAAGGGAAGGAAAATCCATACCTTTTTCTTGGTGTTTGATGAGGACATGATACAAAAATGAGAGCTTTTTCAAAGAAACACGGAGTGTTTAAGAGAGTGATTTGGGAAAGACAACGAACAGTCACAAAATTTCAAGGGAAAAACTGAAAAACAATTTTTAAAGCTATCCATAAAACGCAAAACACGTGTTTTTCATGACTGGATCAAGTCCCCAATAAGTCGCCAGGGTAAGCCACGAACCACTATGAAACAAGATTTTTAAAAAATCTTCTAAGTATTTTTTGCGACTGGAAGATCTACCCACAAGATAGTTGTCAAGGGAGCCGCGAAAATCTCTGTGTACCCCTTGCGACTGGACCTTATTTCCATGAACAAATTGCCACACTGAGCCACAAAAACCGCAAAAACTCAAATTTTGAAAAAATTTCTAAGTCTTTTTCCTGATTGGGATGCTGACCCACCTGTGGCCTGCGAAAACTCTCGGAGTGAGCCTCGCGACTGGAGCATGCGATTGGACTAACCCGGAACTGAGTCGCCAAAACATGGCAACACTGTTTTTGAAAATTTTGACATTTTTTGTAACTTTCCAAAAACAAACTAACACACTCAAAAATCTTTTTGTGTTTGATCAACAAAGATTAAGCTTGTGAAAATACATTTAATCAAGTATAATTACACAAATGAACATGGCATTCATTAAATATAGACTTGTGTGTTGTGTGCGGATATAAAAAATGAGATAGTCCTTAGTCTAATGTGAAGCTTCAATGATCAACTCAAACAAGGCATACACAACTAGCACTGGATAATGTGACCTATCTCAATTATAGAAACATGTATATATGACCTCCCACAAACACTTGATAACAATTCTTTGAAGCTTTTCATTTGACTCTATATTCAACATATCATTTGCATTTTTTGAGCAAAGAAAATCTCTATTTAAGATAGAAGCCTGAAATTTTTGATATTTCAATTGATGAGTTAGCCTTTGGCTTTTTGGGCATCAAACTTTTTATTTTGATCGCTTTCCCTTTTTCCTAGTCGAATACTAGTATATGCGACAAGTTTTTAAAGCTCTATATCTCTTAATATTTGGAAATTTATATTTATAGAGCTCTTTTAAGCATAAAAATAAAAAGTTGGAAGATATATAGGCATGAGTCTATGCATGTCTCAAGATCAACAAAACCAATCACTAATCATTCATGACAAGGTTGAAGATCTATTTACAACAATCACATAGATTTCAGAATTTTTCCACAATGATATGAGTACATGAGAGACAGGCTAAGCTTGATAAATGCACAAAGCCATTAGTACAAAGGTATAAGGCAAAACATGCTTTGAGACAAAATTCAACAAAGCTGATTAAACTTTTTGGATTTTCTACTTTTTATGTGTTTTTGGATTTTTGACACAAAAGCAGTAACAGATTGATAAAAAACATAACAATAAAAATGTAAAAACATTTGAATCAAAGACAAACACACACATACACAAACTAACAACCTAAATACTAGCAAAAAGCACATAACCAAGCAAATTCGCAAACATAGGAAGAATTGATGCATGGACTTGTTGTAATGCTTATGCATGAGTACCCTTTGTCACCCACACGTCATATGCGTTTGGGGTGATATCCTTGAGGATCGGGTATGAGAGTTGGGACTGTCAAACCTTCGTGTGAAACTTCCAGGCAATTGGTGTAGGCACCGATCATCTTCATTACGTCCATCGTTCCTAGATCATGGTTTTGACTTCTTGGTTGCTCACCACCCCAAGACCTGTTGTCGTTTCTTCTTCCTCGTGACTGAGGAGCACTTGCATTGTTGTTTGCTCTCAGCTTTTGATAGTTGGGTCTGGTATGTCCTTGCAATCCGCAATAGTGACAAACATATTCCGTTCTCGAACCCTGTTGTGATCTTGGAATTGCTCTCCCTCTAGCTCCATATTTGGATTCTAATTGATTACGAGACTTATTTATCACCCGTTGATCAGTCACATTGTTCATCTTCTCAGCTTTAATTTTATCAGGAATAGACTAATTCAGAATCATCTCTTTAGCCTTTACAAGCTTCACTTCTTTGACAACTATGGCTGATGTGCTATTCCCTCCGGTGTAACCCAACCCGGACTTTTCTGAGGAAGGTTTTTGAGATGAAATAACATGTTCTAACTTCTGGGTGGAGACTTTCTCTATCTTGGCATGAGCTTGCACCACCTCTTGCTCAAGATATCTTACTTTGGTATAAGCTTCCAACAGCTCACCATTTAGTGTCTCAATTTCACATTTCGCCTCCCTGTATTGTGCCAGAAGACTTTTGTAATCTTCCTTAGCCCTCTTCATCTTCTTAATGGCTGCATTAGCCACTTTAGCATATTCACCGGTCTTCTTAAGGAGTGAGTTGTAAGTCTTTTACAATCCCACTGCTTTCTCAACTTCCTCATCTTTAGACTCCTCACATATTCCAATGGACTCCAAATCAAAATGTTCACCAAGCTCCTTCACAAGTGAACTCAAATCATCCGAGGGTTCTACATGTGCAATGGTCATGAATGCGAAGTAATTTCCTTCTCCGTCACAGCTATCTTCAAAGTCAGAGTTTGATGAATCAGTATCACTCAAGGTAGTGGTATAGACCTCTCCTTTTTCCTTCAAATAATTAAGACATTCCTTTTTGAAGTGTCCATGTCCATTACACTCGAAGCACACAATGTTCGCAAGGAATTGAGAATCCTACCCTTCACTTTTCTTAAAGTCTTTCCTATTACCTCTTGAGAATGGAAACTTCCCTCTATTGAATGGTTTTCCACTATTCTTCATCTTTAGAAATTTTCAAAAGCATTTCACAAGATATGATACTTCCTTCTCCACTCCATCTTCTTCAGAAGGATCATCCATTCTTTTGGTGATAGTTTTAAGAGCAAGCGATTTACTCATTTTGTGAGAAGGCAGTCTAAGCTCATACGTTTGAAGTGACTCAATGAGCTCTTGGATCTTAATTTCATCTAGATCCTTATTTTCCTCTATAGCTGTGACTTTTGCTTGAAAGCTCTCCAGTAAGGATCTTAAAAGTTTTCTCACCACCTTAGTATCTTCAATCTTCTCATCAAGATTAAGCTTCGCAATCACAATTTCACTGAGTTTCCCATAAAACGAATCAAAGGGCTCATCATTTTCCATCTTAAGCTCTTCAAATTTGGTGGTAAGCATTTGGAGCTTTATGTCCTTCATCTTCTTAGTCCCCTCATAAGTTGTCTCCAAAATCTTCATATGGAGACACACCACAGAATATATGGAGACAGCTATCCAGTGGAATTCATATATAGACACATCACAGAATATAGCATTTAAAGTTTTACTGTTAGCGTTGGTTGCTACAAGATCTGTCTTATCCCAAGTGGATTTTTCAGGCTCCGGCCTGGTCCAACCTATTTCAACCGTATCCCACACGGTGTCATCAATGGAGCATAGAAATGCCCTCATTCTAACTTTTCAGAAGGCATAATTGTTACCATCAAAAAATGATGGAACATTTAAGAATTGAGATCTATCCATCTCAACAAGGGTCAAGGATCACACTCATGTATTTAAGCCACAACAAGTGTACCCACTCTGATACCAATTGAAAGTTCAAAATGTGTATAAAACACCTTTGAACATTTAGACCCCAAATTATAAAATTACCAATTCAAGGTTATAATCAAACAAATAATGTACGGAACATGAACATAAGCCAATCACAGAATTGATAACTAATCTATACCAAATATAAACACATCTACAGCAGTAAATATAAGGCAAATATAAAGGGAAGGAAGATGCAAACACACGGACAACATACGATGTGTTATCAAAGAGGAAACCGAAGTCCTTACCGTAAAACCTCTCCGCTACCCTCCAAGTGGTCAAATAATCCACTAAAGAATGTAGTTGGGATAGATGAATAGCAGAAGACCTTCCAAGCCTAATCTACCTAAGTACCTAAGCCCTCTAAGCTTTTTACTCCAACAATGTTACGCCGAACCTATTCCTTCTTTAGCTTCTCAGATTCCGCTACTAGAGCATAGCATCAACCAATGTATATTGGTTCCTTCCATACTACTTTCCTTAGCAACAAATGAACCATCTCATAGACGTAGGTGTGGTGAGATAAGGATTTAGTCAATGACCTCTCAAGCGTATGACAATGGAGAGGAAGAGAGTAGAGGAATTTGTAGAGTCTTTAAGGTAGAGATTGGGGATGAGGCAATCTTGTTTTTCTCTAGGATTTCTCTTACAAAATTCTCTCTGGAAGCTCTCTCAAATTAGTGGGTATAAGGGTCTATATATAGTGGTATGTGTTTGGAATATGAAGAGTCAGTCTTTGCCAAACAGGGCTAATTGGTGGCTTGACCTCGCAGCTTGTCCAAGTTGCGAGTTCAAGTCGCGACATAATGGCCTAGCTAGCCTAGGACTTTTGTCCTGTAGTACGACAGCTGGCGCGACCCTTCAGCTTCTCTGCGTGTTTCTCACGTGCTTGCATTTGGCGGCTTGCCAGTTGCGAGTCAGCCGCAAGTCCTAGCCGCGAACCCCTGCTTTCTTGCACATACTTGAGCTTTTTTTCACCTCTTCTCACACACTACCCTTACAATAATCCCACCTAAATACAAGATTACTAACTAAATTACAAGCAAATTGGTATGGATTAAAGCCAGCAAGATGGTCGATAAATTTCAACCTTACACACATTTAATGCATGAGCCTGGACTCACTGAGTTAGAGTCCAACCCATTCCTTAGCTCCTTCCCTCCAAACTGTTTTTGAATCTATTGTAAACAAAGATCGGTAGTGGAAGGACAACAATTGTGGATTTTTGGGTTATAATTTTGCAATAATTGTTTAAAGCTTCAATTGGGCAATTATTGTGGTCAATGATAAGCTTCAAAAAAAGGGCTCCAATTAGGGATGATCAAACCCATTGGGTAATGGGCATTCGACCCTACCTAACTCGAAAGTTTCAGCCAATATTATTTGGTTTTTAATGAGTAAAATATAATCAGGTTGGATTTTATCCAAACCTGAACCAAAAAAAGAAAAAAAAAATTGAAATAAAGCAAAACGAATCTGAAGCTGGAGAAGACGTAATTGGATAGAGGAAGTCATCGACAAAGCATACAAGTATAGTACTAGACTACATGCTACACTACTATTAAAAAAAAAATATATATATATATATATATGTATTATAATATCACTTCCCATTTTTTTATAGAGGAAGTCATATACCATTTATTAAGAATATATATAATTCATAGCAACTTCCTATTAAATAAGAATACATACCCTCTAAATGTGTCAATAATTTTTAGAAATCAAGAAAAATTTGAAATTTATTGATTTCGAAATTTGTTCTTATAAAGATCTCTCCTTGAAATTCGAAATTTATAGATTACCAATTTTGTTGCGCTAATGATCTATCCTATATATACATGTATATAAAAGAACATCAACAATAAGGGTGAAAAAGTAAACACAAAAAAAAAAGAGCTTAGCAACTGTATACACAAAGACATAGGAGATGGAGAAATATTCCATCAAGTTGGCTTTTTTAATTGCCCTCTTAGTTCTTGGCTCCAGTAAGAATCTCGTACTATATTTTACTTTTTTTTTTTTTTTTTTCTTATATGTATATAGTTACTATATGGCCTAATTGTTCTTTCAATTAATTATGAACTTTGAGATCATTCGGTACTTTAAATAGGCTTGGCACCTTAAATATGATAGAAATTTAGGAAACAATTTAGGGAATATATACTTCTATTCATCACAAAAAATAAATGGTCATTTTCCCTTTTTTTTTTTTTTTTTTGAAACATATGCAAAATTATTCATTAATAAAGTCTGCGTTATAGAGTAAAAAATTTTAATTCATTCACCCAAGTAAAATTTAGATTCCCTCTTAGTCACATTATTCTACATTTAGGTAAACAATTTTGTATACAATTATTTAATCCTTATTCATTGAAGAGGGAAAATGAACATTATTGTTTCTAACGAACATTCGAAAAATGCATAATAGCTGGATTAAAAAAATTGACAGTATCTCTCATAATACAAGTGTTTCAAACACAAGAACGTTCACTTAGTTATCATTCACATAGCAGATTAATTTGTCCGATCTTATTTATTTAATTTTTTTTTTAATGTACGATGATACAATGTTGTATGCACAAAACTAGTATTTTCCATAATTTTATAATTTTAAAGAATTTTCAATGTTTCATACTTAAATATAATTTTAGAGAATGCAATTGTAAACAAAAACAATAATTGCAGGTTTCAAGTTGGATGTTGAAGGACTTAATCAAATTAAATGCAACAATGATAACGATTGCGGAGATTTACGAAATTGTTTTTGCCACAATGATGTGAAGTTGTGTTTCTGTGCTCCCCCCACTAAACAAGAATTTGTAGCCAAAGTCCTCAACAATCACTTGGATGGGAAAAATGATAACTTGTTTCATTAACAGCAACCCTATAAGTTGTATTTCGGAATAAATTGTAATTCTCAAGACATCCTATTATTCAAGAAAAATAAATCAAGGATCCTGTTAATAAATGTTATAAGGGAACAATTAAAGATTTGTAAATTTTCAATTATATAAAAAGCAAAAAAATTAGCATTAAACTCTATATATTTGCATATTTTCTTCCATACTCTTTTACTTTCAATCATTGACATAATATGCTGAAATTTTTTGGTTTATATAGCGTAAGTTTTATCTAGACTAGGATCATGCATGTTCTAGAAAACGATCAAAGTTAAAACGATCAAAACTAAAATGATAGATATATGAAATTGAATAATCAATTTCAAGTATCTTTTTTGAAAATGATGCGGAAACTATGGTTTCAAAGGTGTTGTTGAAACACGTGTTTAAAGTATTCATAATGCAAAAAATTTGTTTGGTAACCCATTTTAAATAACAAATTTTAAAATGTAAAAAAAATAATTGTGTGTTTTATGTGTGTGTATGTCTGTTTTTATTTCAATCTTATTAGCACAGTAAAAGCATATTTATTTTATTGGAAGAGAGAGAAACTCCCACATTACCAATGCACACCCTTCCGTTCTCTGTTTTCTTTTCTCCTCTACTGCTCCATCTCTCTTTACTTTTTTTGTGTCCTCAAAACCCATTACTCGACCCTCACTCTCAATGGTTCTAGAAGATAAAACCCAAGTGAAATTTCAAAGGTAAGAAATTTCTTGGGTTTTGTTCTCCTTGTTGACCTACCATTTTCTCATTGATTTTTCAAATAAAAGCTCCTCACTAATACGGGAAAAGAAACCATTTGAAATTTTGGAAAGACATTGAGGTCGCGACGACCGATTGCTGTAGAGGTTGTCACATGGGTGAACATTGAAGTCCCAAGAGTTAGTGTGTGTTTGGGAACAACTTATTTAGCTAAAACTAAAAACTTTTTGCCGAAAGTATTGTAGATAAAGCTAAAAGGTAGTTGAAATTGTACTATGGAGCCATAAATAGGACCAAAAAGTGCAACGGAACCCAGAAATAGTGGTAAAAATAAGTTAAATAGTAAAAAAAAAATCTAGTTTTTTAACCAATCCCAAACGCACACTTAATGCTTGAGCCTGGACTCGCTGAGTTAGGGTCCAACCCAATCTTTAGCTCCTTCAAAACCTCTATATCCCTCTGAAATGTTTTTGATTCTACTGTAAACAATGATCAATAGTGGAAGGAGAAGAAAGGGGACTTTTTGGGTTATAATTGTGCAATAATTGGTTAAAGATTCAATTGGGCAATTATTGTGGTAAATGACAAGCTTCAAAAAAAGGGCTCCCATTAGGGATGATCAAACCCAATGGGTAATGCGTACTCGACCCTACCCAACTCGAAAGTTTCAGTCAATATTATTTGGTTTTTAATGAGTATAATATAATTAGGTTGGGTTTTGTCTAGACACGAACCCAAAAAAAAAAAAAATATATATATATATATATATATATTTATGTATGTATGAATCGGATAAAGGAAGTCATAGACAACACATACTAGCATACTATTGGGCTACGTGCTATGCAATTATTAAAAAAAATATATGTATTATAATATTACTTCCCGTTTTGTATAAAGGAAGTCATATACCATTTAACAAGAATATATACAATTAATAGCAACTTCCTATTAATTAAGAATACATACCTTCTAAGTGTATCATTAATTTTTCGAAATCAAGAAAAATCTGAAATTTATAGAATTCTAATTTTGTTGCACCAAAGATCTCTTCTATATATACATGTATCTAGAAGAACATCAACAGTAAGGGTGCAAATGTAAACACAAAAAAAAAAAAGAAGCCTAGCAATTGTATACACAAAGACAGAAGAGATGGAGAAATATTCCTTCAAGTTGGCTTTTTTAATTGCCCTCTTAGTTCTTGGCTCCTGTAAGAATCTCGTCCTATATTTTTACTTAATTTTTGTTTCTTAGATGTATATAGTTACTATATGGCCTTATTGTTCTTGCAAATAATTATAAACTGAGATAATTCAGTATTTTAAATAGGTTTGGTACCTCTAATATGATTGAAATTTAAGAAAAAAAATGAACGAATATATACTTCTATTCATCACAAAAAATGAATGGTCATTTTCAATTTTTTTTTTTTTTTTTTAACATATGCAAATTTTTTCATTAATCAAGTCTCTGTTATAGAGTAAAATTTTTTACTTCATTCACTCAAGTAAAATTTAGATTCCCTCTTACTCTATTATTCTACATTTAGGTATGAATGTTCAAAATGTGTTTAAAACACCCATGAACATTTAGACCCCTAAATTACAATTTACCAATTCAAGCTTGTTAACAAACAATGTACGTGCAGAAAATGAGAATACGTTAAAATAGAATTGATAAGACAATCTAAACCAAATAAGACCATAACCATAGCAGAAATTAGATGGCAAAGATTAAGGGAAGAGAGATGCAAACACAAAGACAACACAGCGATGTGTTATCGAAGAGGAAATCGAAATTCTCGACGTAAAACCTTTTCCCACGTGAACTGGTTGTTGAAGAGGTTGTCAGATGGGTCAACATTGAAGTCCCAAGAGTTAGTTTTTGTTTAGAAACAACTTATTTAGCTGAAACTAAAAACAATCCCAAATGCACACTTAATGCATGAGCCTGGACTCACTGAGTTAGGGTCCAACCCATTCTTCAGCTGCTTCCCTCCAAAATGTTTTTGAATTTATTGTAAACAAAGATCGGTAGTGGAAGGATAACCATTGTGAATTTTTGGGTTATAATTTTGCAATAATTGTTTAAAGATTCAATTGGGTAATTATTGTGGTCAATGATAAGCTTCAAAAAAACGGCTCCAATTACGGATGATCAAACCCATTGGGTAATGGTATCCTACACTACCCAACCCGAAAGTTTCGGCCGATCTTATTTGGTTTTTAATGAGTAAAATATAATCAGGTTGGATTTTATCCAAACCCAAACCCAAAAAAAAAAAAAAAAAAAAAAGCAAAACAAATCTGAAGCTAAAGAATACGTAATTAGATAGAGAAAGACATCGACAAAGCGTACAAGTATAGTACTGGACTACATGCTACGCAATTATTAGAAAAATATATGTATTATAATATCATTTCCCTATTTGTATAGAGTAAGTCATATACCATTTATTAAGAATATAAATAATTGATAGCAACTTCCTATTAAATAATAATACATACCCTCTAAATGTGTCATTAATTTTTAGAAATCAAGAAAAATCTGAAATTTATAGATTTCTAAATTTGTTCAAATAAAGATCTCTCATTGAAATTTGAAATTTATAGATTTCCAATTTTGCTGCGCCAAAGATCTTTCCTATATATACATGTATGTAAAGAACATCAACAGTAAGGGTGCAAAAGTAAACAAAAAAAAAAAAAAAAAAAAATAGAGCTTAGCAACCGTAGGCACAAAGACATAAGAGATGGAGAAATATTCCTTCAAGTTGGCCTTTTTAATTGCCCTCTTAGTTCTTAGCTCTAGTAAGAATCTCGTCCTATATTTTTACTCTTTTTTTTTTCTTATATGTATATAGTTACTATATGGCCTTATTGTTCTTGCAATTAATTATGAACTTCGAGATAATTTGGTATTTTAAATAGGTTTGGTACCTTAAATATGATAGAAATTTAAGAAAAATTTTAAGGAATATATACTTCTATTCATCACAAAAAATAAATGGTCATTTTCAAGTTTCTATTTTTTTTTTTTTTTTTTGGTGGGGGGGGGGGGGGAACATATGGAAAATTATTCATTAATAAAGTTTGTGTTATAGAGTAAAAAATTTAATTCATTCACCCAAGTAAAATATAGATTCCCTCTTACTGACATTATTCTACATTTAGGTAAAGAATTTTGTATGCAATTATTTAATCCTTATTTATTTAAGAGGGAAAATGAAAATTAGTGTTTCTAACGAACATTTGAAAAATGTGCAATATTTGGATTAAAAAAATTGACATTATCTCTCATAATAAACGAGTTTCAAACACAAGAACGTTCACGTAGTTATCATTCACATTGCAGATTAATTTCTCCGATCTTATTTCCTTACTTTTTTTTTTTTTTTTTTTTAATGTACAACGATACGATGTTGAATATACAAAACTAGTATTGTGCCATAATTGTATAATTTTGATGATTTTTCAATGTTTCCTACTTAAATATAATTTTAGAGAATGCAATTGTTAACAAAAAAAATAATTGCGAGTTTCAATTTGGATGTTGAAGAACTTAAACAAATTAAATGCAACAATGATAACAATTGCGGAGATTTACAAAATTGTTTTTGCAATAATGATGTGAAGTTGTGTTTCTGTGCTCCCCCCACCAAACAAGAATTTGTAGCCAAAATCCTCAACAGTCACTTGTAAGGGCAAAATGATAACTTGCTTCATTAACACCAACCCTATAAGTTGTAATTCGGAATAAATTGTAATTCTCAGGACATCCTATTATTCAAGAAAAATAAATCAAGGACCCTGTTAATAAATGTTATAAGGGCACAATTAAAGATTAGTAAATTTTCAATTATTTAAAAAGAAAAAAAATTAGCAATAAACTCTATATATTTGCACATTTTCTTCCATACTCTTTTACTTTCAATCACTGACATAATATGCTGAAATTTTTTGATTTATACAATGTAAGTTTTTATCTAGACTAGGATCATGCATGTTCTAGAAAACGATCAAAGCTAATTTCCATAACCAAAAAAAAAAAAAAAAAAAAACTAAAATGGTAGAAGTATGAAATTGAATAATCAATTTCAAGTATCGTAGTTCAAAATGATGCGGAAATTGTGGTTTCAAAGGTGTTGTTGAAGGATGTGTTTAAAGTATTCATAATGCAAAAAAACTTTTTGGTAACCTATTTTAAATAACATATTTTAAAATGTAAAAAAAGATAATTGTGTTTTTTATATGTGTGTGTGCATGTGGTTGTGTGTGTTTTTATTTCAATCTTATCAGCACAGTTAAAGCGTATTTATTTTATTGGAAGAGAGAGAAACTCCCACGTTACCAATGCACACCCTTCTGTTCTCTATTTTCTTTTCTCCTCTACTGCTCGATCTCTCTTTACTTTTATTGTGTCCTTAAAACCCATTGCTTGACCCTCTCTCTCGATGGTTCTAGAAAATAAAACCCAGGTGAAATTTCAAAGGTAAGAAATTTCTTGGGTTTTGTTCTCCTTGTTGACCTACCATTTTCTCATTAATTTTTAAAATAAAAGCTCTTCATTGATACGGGAAAAGAATCCATTTGAAATTTCGAAAAGACTTGTGAGATGTGGAACTTTTTCATGGGTTCTGATTGAGTGGAAAATATCATTACTTGTACATTTTGGGCTTTTGTTCTCCTTGTTGACATTCCCTTTCCTCTTAATTTTTTTTTTTTTGAAAAATAAAAAGATCTTCACTAATATAGGAAGAAAAGATCTTCACAAATTTTCTAGGAGAGCTATGAGATGTGGAAATTTTCTTGGGTACTATTTGTTTATAGTGATGGCCAAAATCATTGACTTGAGATGTTGAGGGAAGCAAGTGTGAATTGAAGGAGACAGTAAGAGAAAATGGTGCTAGACACGTGATAGAGAGAGAAGTTTGTTTATGTGTTTTCCGATCAAGTGGGACCCGTGGGTTCCTATTAGCGTAACTGGTAAAGTCTCTAATAGTTGAATAAAAGATTTGGGTTCAATCCCCGCCTACACCAAAAACCGATTGGCGTCTTGGTTTGAGGATAAAAGAGTTGTTATTAAAAGTAGACTCTATAGGTTAAAACTAACTTTAAAAAAAAAAAAAAAAGAAAAAAAAAAATCAAGTGGGACCTATGGTTTTTAGCATATTTTCAAATGTGCCATTAAGTAATGTTATTTGAAAACTGAAAAATGGTAAGAGAAGTTTTCTGAATTGAGGGTTTAAACACTCTAATATGAAAAGTGTAACTCAGACACTTCAGTAAAAAACACCCTTACGAAATGCATTTTTTTTTTTTTTTTGGCCTACAGTTTTTAGTGTTTAAACACCTAAACATTGAAAACTATTAGGATACCAAAAGTTGGGCCTCTTTATTGACCTAGAAACATATCCGAAAGAAACTTGAAATGAAGAAGAAAAATCATGTAACATTGTCTCTTTGCCACTGGAAATTTCGGGTGTGTTTGTATAAGTTGATGGGAAACAGTATTTTAAATTTAAAATGAGTGTTTGTAAAATATAATATGAGGAGTTGTGGTTATAAAATAGAGTTTTGGATTTTTTTTTTTTTAATGCTCTTTTAAGCTCCCAAAACGCCTAACCAAACAGACCCTTCGAGAGATCATGTTTCTTTTAATTGTTTCACAATGGGGGCTCCATGATTATTATCTAGGGTGATCAATAAGAAACATAAATTATACAAAATTTAAAACAAAAGAGAACTTGAATATATAGACATAAAAATAAAAAATATAAAAAAATAAAAAACCGACATACATAAATTTTTACATTTGGCTTTTACGATATTTCATATTTTGTATTATCAATCCTACAAGCTATATCTCTTTCAATGTACATGGTCAAACAATCATTCATCCATTGATCTCCCATTTGGTTGATTTATTTCAAAATTGTTAAGATCTAAATAAGCGTTTTCTAAAATTTAAGATTAAAAATTTCAACTTATGTTGTTAGGCTTATTAATTTTTTTTTTCCAAATTTTGGATCAAATTTGTTTATTATTGGGTTATTTTTAATGATTAAAAATGCCAAAATATTGTTCAAATGACCATATTGAAACTTATTTTAGTAAACCTTAAAAAAAATCTAGGGTTAGGGTGTTAAAATTTTAATTTAAGGAAGTCAACACAAATTTATAACTTTTTTTTTTTTTTTTTGGGGCTAGCACAGGTGGTTCATTTGATCCCTCTGGGCTCCAAGTGGAGCGACCTATGTTCTAGCAAGGTAATTAGTTCATTTATACAAGATAAACACCACGTCTACAAAAAGTTTCATAACAATTCCATGATAATTTTTATGAGAGAGGGAGAAGGCAATTGCACCTATACAATTACAGATCTCAATCAGTGAATGATCACATTCTATATATTTTTTTATGGAAGTGAAAATACTTCGGCTTGGTTGGGTTTCTACTTATATATATATATATATATTTTTTTTTTTGGGGGAGTGGAGGAGGGGTAAATAGGAGTACAGTACTAGTTAAAATCAAAGAGCATTCACATTGATGTTGCTAAATTTGCTAAAAAGTTATTTTAGCGCTCAAATATTAAATAAATAACCCTACATCACAAGTAATAAAGCTATATTTTTTTGGCTCACTGCTACAGTAAACTGTTACATGTAGCAGCTACTATAGACAGCTGCCAAACATAAAAAAATTGATATTTTTAACACCAAAGCCCAATGTCTCTCTCTCTCTCTCTCTCTCTCTCTCTCTCTCTCTCTCTCTCTCTCACACACACACACTTGTGACATACATTGCAGGTTTCGCTAGCAACATTTGCGATGGGTTGCTGCATTGAACGTAGGTAGTGGGTTTGGCTCAATTTGGCTTGTGTGGTTTCGTGTTTGGTGGTTTTGGGGTGATTAGTGGTGGACCGGTGGTATAGCTGTGATATGGTTGGCAATGGTGGCAGTGGATTTCAGCTATTGTTGTGGGTTTCCTTGAAATGTGGTTTGTAGTTGTCATTGGTAGATTGTCGTAATTGATTGTGGCCAGTGTTGATGGGTGTTTCTTTTTCTTTTTCTTTTTCTCCTTTTTTTTTTTTTTTTTTTTTTTTTGGTTTGGTGGTGGATTGTGGTTGTTTGTTGTTGCTGGAGTTATGGCGGAGATGATTGTGGCTTTGCTAAAGTTTTTGTAGTTGTTTTTTATTTTTTTATTTTAATGAGTTATTTATATTATTTTAAATGAAATGCTAAAAAAGCATATAACTATTGATAGTAGTTGTATTGTAAAATATGGTGTTAAAATAGATAAAATAGTCTTTTAAGTTTTAAAAAGTTTAATTTTTTTAGGACCACCATTGCGGATACTTCGTATACAAAATAGATACTTCTTAATATAAATAAATCTAAGAGCTAAAATAAGAATCATAAAAAACACAAGAAGATCAATTAGACGTCATATTATTTGTTTAAGGAATTACAGGACAAAGCTCCTACATTCTACCAATGATTTTTGATGACCACCTTGATAGAAAAAGAAAGTTATTGGATACCAATACAAGCAGTTATCAACCAGCCTCTCATTTACAGAACCAAGATGGCGCCCCATTAGAGGATCTAGTTTCAGTCCGAACAAGTAGTTCCCTCTAAGCAACAGCCTCATTAATGGTGAGATTCCATGTCCGGGTATTACCGCTTTGAAGGTGTACTGGGTCGGTATCATACCTGCGAACTTGTTGTTCTCCAGGAAAAAAGTGGGAAGCCTTGGCATTAACACCATGAATGAAGGTAGAAAGCCTCGAAGCTCGTTGTTGCTCAAATCGATAGCTATGAGCTAGCTTTGTGTGCCTCATGAAGCTAGGGCTTGTACGGAGGAAAACTAGTTGAATGAGAGAATGAGTTGTGTAGTGGTGGGAGGTCGAAGAGAAGGGATCATGTTAGGACATATGTGTTTTCATTTGCTAAGAACATATGTCACTTATTTATGTAAATTGGCTAAATTCTTTAACAAAACGCACTGTACTTGTAATTAGGTAGTTCTAGGTGTTTTTAATACTTTAAGAAACAAGGATTCAAGATCAAGTATTGAAGTCATCAAGTCTATTTAAGAAAAAGTAAGGTGAAGTGCAAATTCATTAAAACTCAACACTTGCTCAATAACTACCTCGACACCTGCTATCTGTTGAGATTTATAATTTCAAAATTTCTGATCTGATTTTCTTGGGATCCATAAATATACTTTTGGGCCTTCTTTTCTCCAAACCCTAAACATATAAAATGATTGTTTTAAGAGCCGTCAAGTTGTACACAAGTTGCAAAAGCATTGAGCAATCTCTGTTCAACTGTAACTTGGTAAGGTACCTGAGATTCCTTTACTTGTAACCGCTTGATTTGATAATGTAGAGTTTCGGAAGTGGTGACCTGAAAATCACCCGGTGGGATTTTTACTGCGAGGTTTTTCCCCAATTGTAAACAAATCACCGTGTTATTTAATTTTCACTACATATTTAGTTTTTGGTGATCTGTTTGTGCTTCCATGCAATTGCATGATAAATTGATTAATTAATAACTTGACTAATTAATTAATTGGTTTAATCACAAAAGGTCATTCAGATTGTGGCCTATCAAGTGGTATCAGAACGAGCATCCTTTGATTAGGTTTAATCTTTGCTGTGTTGATTCATTGAACCCTGCTTGTCATGGATAGAGGACAGTCATTAATTATACCTCCTTTGATGGCACTAACTATGCATACTGGAAAGTACGCATGAGAGTTTTCTTGCAATCTTTAGATGAGAAGGTGTGGCAAGCTGTAGAGCTTAGCTAAACTAAGCCAAAAGAAGAACTGGTCGATTGGGATGACGCAAAGATCAAGGCGGCTAACTTCAATAGCAGAACGTTAAATGACCTATTTAGCTCAGTCACCAAAGAGGAGTTCAAGAAGATATCCTCATCTGAAACTGCTAAGGAGGCTTGAACCATCCTCCAGACAACCTATGAAGGAACAAAGGCTGTCAAAGATTCAAAACTTCAGAGGCTCACTACAAGCTTTGAAGAAATTAAGATGGAGGAGGATGAGTCATTTGATGAGTTCTATGTCAAGCTAAAGGACATAGTGAACTCAGCCTTCAATCTTGGAGAAACCATCCCTGAACCCAAGATTGTAAGGAAGGTACTTAGATCTCTACTTGAGAGATTCCATGTCAAGATTACGACAATAGAAGAATCAAAGGATATTGACAAAATTTCTTTGACTGAATTGGTTGGAAACTTGCAAATCTACGAGCTAGAACTATTTAGGATTGGCAAAACGGGTAAAGGCAAGAGCATGGCCTTGAAGGCAAAGAACGGTGATACAGGTGAGTCTTCTGATGATGAAGATTCCAAGATGAAGTCCTACATTACAAGGCAGTTTAAGAAGTTTATGAAAAATGCCAATGGGAGGAACTTTGACAAGGACTGCAGACAATCTAGTTCTTCTATGTTTAAGTGCCAAGACAAAGGGAAGAAGGATACTAAGGATGGCGGTCAGTACATTGTTCTGGCTAGACCAAAGTGCTTCGAATGTCATGGATTCAGCCACATAAAGCATGAATGCCCAACATATCTCAAGAGAATTGGGAAGAGTAAGGCACTTACTGTAACCTTGAGTGACACTGAGCCTGAAGATGATTCCGATAATGAGGATGACAGAATCTTAAATGCCTTCACTGCTACAGTCAATCCTACTGAAGGGATTATTGAAGAAATGGATGAAGAAGTAGAACTGGTGGAGTCCAAATTTGAGAAAATGGATGATCAAGATGATATCCATTCAGCCTATGAGAAGCTTTACAAGCTCTCTGAGAAGCATGAGAAATTGTATAGGCTGGCTACCAAGAAGCTCAGTGATGTGGAACTTGATCGTGAAGAGTTGTCCACAAAGTTTGATGAGGCGAATCAAACTATTTGAGCACTAAGGTTTGAGAAAAACTTTTTGGCTAAGAAGACCAAAAGGCTTGAAGTAGAGCTATCTCAAGTTAGAGCTCAATTGGAGAAGACTTCAAGTGCAAAGCTTGATGAGATGCTAAGTAATTAGAAAACTACTTCGGATCGAACAAGCTTAGGGTATGGCCTTTTTTTCTCTAATACTGCTTCTACTAGTAATACTGTTTTTGTTTCTCCTGCTAATAACACTGAAATTAAGAACACTGATATTAAAACTGAATTAGCTAGTGAGAACTTAGACGAGGGTAAATCTATCTTAGGAGCACCCCCTAATCAAGATAAGAAAGATGCTAAAAACCTTAGGGCTAAGAAGGCTAACTCTCAAAAGCGTAAACAAAAGAAGCAGCATCTCTGTCATTATTGTGGAGCTACCAGTCATACTCGACTAAATTGCTATAAGTGACTAGCCATTCAACAGAGCAACGGCATGATAGCATCTGGAAGCCAAAATCAGCTTCAATCCTCTCTTGCTCCTTTTGGAGATCTTCTGAAAGCCCTCATGTTCCTTTTGAATTTAAACAATTTCAACTCTTCCCCCTCACCGCCTGTTCAAGGGTTCAATCAAAGAAAATGTTCTTCCAAGGTGTGGAAGAAAAAGGACTCTAAGTGATTTCATCACTTTCTTTTCCCTTCTTTCTTTTCTTGTTTGTTGCATTGCTTGTGTGTTTTGCATTTTTTTGAGTCAGTCTAGTTTTATGCTTTGTTTTGTTTAACATGTTTTTGTAGTTTTATGCTTTATTTTGTTTAACATGTTTTTGTGTGGTTACTTTCAGTTTTGTTTACTTTTTTTTTAATATAAAAATAAAAAAAAAATTGAAAAATCAGAAAAATACAAAAATAGTGTGTATTTTGTGTACTTTGGTACTTGTGTACCTTGGATGGCCATTGAAACAAAGTTTCTAAACTTTGTATCTCTTGTAACTTAGATGAGCATCTCTATGCACAACTAAGCAAGTGAACTTTGTGGCTCTTGTTTGTGATGAGCAAGATTAAATTATCTCTTAAACTTAACACTCGTATCACTCTTTTTAACAAGTAGGACTAGAAAATCCTAAGAGAAAGACATAAATAACTATCTCACCACTATTGCCCACCAATCATAATGATACCTGTATGCTTCGGCATAGCAAAAGTGCAGTGTCAAAGACAACTGTATGCTTCGGCATAGCAAAAGTGCAGTATCAAATGCTTAATATCTTGGGTATTTCTTTTCTCTTTTTTTATGCTCATGTATGATATGCTAAAAATAAAAGAAAATATGCAAAGAAAATAAAAAGCAAAAAAATCAAAAATGCTTTAAATATAATTGCAAGCATATATTCTAGGAGATGTGAGAGTTATAAGATGTACCTCAAATGTGATAGTCCCCATCAAACAGTTATGATTGTGTGTGAGTTAAAGTTATTTTTTCATATCTTAGATCGTCATAACATGTATACACATATGCAATGTTGCAATATTTTTCACACACAACATGCAATATTCTTTACTACTTTTGATACATGTGCAGGTACAATGTGATTTGACCATCACAAGTGTTTGCATGTGCTAATGTATGCTCACTAAACTGTCTTGACTTGTTTTTTAAAAATAAAATTGGTTAGATTTGTTTAGTGTGTATGTGTATGTGTGTTTTTGAGGATCCATGTGCTTAATTCCTTGTTGAAACGTGGCTAGGGTTTAGTTTATATACCTAGGGTAAAAACATAAAACCCTAAACGTTTAATGAAGTAGGGCTGAGTTGGAAATTTTGTAGAAAAATCAACCTGTGCGATTTTCGATCGATCGAGTCTATTCTTCGATCGATCGAGTCTAAGCCAGGCCGAAAGTCCCAAGTACTTCTGCAGCCACTTGATTCCAACTTTACAATAATAAACCAACTTTGAGCAAGCCTTAACAAGACTAAATACATTGTTTTGATCATGGTTTGCTAACATTACAAATTAGAGTTCTAAATACATAAAATCCTAAGACCTTAGAACCTAACAAACTCCCCCTTTGGCAATCTGTGACAAAACCCTAATTAAAAGCTCAAAGTTTTACAAGTAAAAAGCCCTTTATAAAGAAATGCTCATAAACTTCAAATTCAGCCTAACTACTATCCATCGGTTGCAAGTGTAGACAGCAGCTTAGTTGAATCAACCTGTATATTCCTAAAATACTCAACAAACACATAAACGCATGTGTGACAGAAAAGAGTAAAACAATAGGTATAACATTCTTGTAAGATTCACACAACACAAAACAAAGACATATATGAATGATCAACGCATAAATATAAATCAATAAGCATTGAATCACAAATCAACAAGAATAAAAAAAAACATATATATCAATCAATGTTACTCTCCCTAACATGAATATCTCCAAAAATGATATACAAAGTGAAGCACCTAGATACAATCTAAAAACTCCACAAGCTCCTCTTAACAAATAACAAAAATCTCCCCCTAACAACAAAACTCCACTCCCCCTTTTTGTGACGGAATGCCAAAGAGCAATCATGAGTCGCCGTCAAAAGGAAGTGGTGAGGGTGAATGAAGATGCGCTAAGTCGGCTTGGAGAGCATGAATCTCATCTAGTAAGTCCATCAAAATGTGACCATAAGCTGCCTGAACGGTCATGACAGTCTCCAGAGTACGACGAACATCAAAGTCGGTCGAAAGAGGTGGAGGAACATCAGCAGCAGCAGCATAATCATCAACAAGATTAGGAACATCCTTACCAGCAAAACCTGTAGAAGAAGAAGGAGGAGGTGCGCTACTAGACAACTCAGACCTAGGGTGTTTAGAACTAGCTCGAAGATGAGCGGCCCTCTGTGTAAGAAAAGACGCACCTATGGGAGCTATTACATGAACGGGCTTAGAGGAAGGGAAGTCACTAAGGTCAAGATAGAGCAAAATCTTATGAATAAAAATAGGATGAACAAGAGCATGAGAAGTAGATGAACTCCTATAAACATCGTTCAAAGAACGAAGAAATAGATGGGGAAAACTAATAGAAGCATCAGTAACCAGAACGTACAAAAATACACACCTCTCAAGAGGAATGGTGTGAACGTGAGAAATGGGCCAGATGGAATAAGAAGCTATCTTAAAGAACAGATAGTGCAACCCGAAGAGCTCAACAGAAGTGATCCTAGGATCAGAACCCCACTGGACAGAAGCCCCAGTGATGAAAGATGAAACATCGCTCAGCTCGGGAGACTCGTCATATGGATAGACAAGATTCCTAACCAACGGTACCCCTAGAGCATCAGCCACTACCTGAGGAGTAATGGTGTACTCTACGCCTCGTATCCAACTCTTTACTAAAGTGTTGGAATTATAGACGCAGATAGAGATGTTCGAAAAGAACTCTCTAATCAAGGCAGAAGGTGAAGGAGGATCGAAAATGTCCAACAAGGGTAACCAGCCCCGACGCTTAAAGTTTGCCCTAATAGCAGGATCTAGCTCATCTAACAAAACAGAACACTCAGCTCAAATCTTTCTCTTAAGGTTAAGTTTCTCAAAAAGCTCTAGGTTTTTCTCACTCGGAAACCTCTCACAGTCAAAGGAAGGAGGGGATGGAAAGGAAGAGGGAACAGACCTACGGGCTCTAGTCTTCCTAGGCATGATGCTAAGGAAAGGATAGAGACACAAAGAAAAACCAAAAGAACATAAGAAAACAAAACCAAAGACAGATTGCAAGTTAGCACAAAAAAAAAAAAAAAAAAAAAAAAAATAGAACGAAAAATCTATATGATGCATGAACAGATACAATGCCATGATGCATGTACTAATGCAGTGAGCAATTAAGTTCAATTGAGATTAAATTGACAAAATTGGCTTGAGCAGGGAATTTCATATCAAAAACCCAAAAATTGAAAACCACTTGATGAAATTTTTAAACAAATTGATGAATTGAGCATTACAAAACACAGCACATAGATTATAATGCTTAATTTCATCAATACAACAAGCCAATTTCATCAAATTCTACCCAATTTAACAAAATCCCCAAATCAGATCAAGAACAAACCCTAGAATTTTCAATTTTTCACCAAACTCAAAATTGATCAAATTAACAAGCAAGAATCATGTTTATGATGTGTCCCCACAAAAACCCAATGATCAATTGCACAAAATAGGGCTTGAATCAACAGAAAATCCCAAAAATGTTAAGACGGAAATCTCCCTTAAATGCATGGATTTATGCATGAAAACATGAAAATAAACTCAAAAGGAAGGGCAAAAGAGTCTTACCGGCTTGTGGAGAGAGAGATTTTGCAAAAACTTCAGAGGAAAACGACAAAAATCTGAGCTTATTGACTTGCCTCGTCGGAGAGAGAAAGAAAAATGTTGAAAAAGTTTGAAAAAGTCAGATTTGATCTTTTTAAAAAAGCTTCTCCACGATTTTTGATCGATCGAATGAACCAAACATTTTAAAACAAACTAGAGCACTTTTTCGATCGATCGAAAAACAGACTGGATCGATCGAAATAGGCAGAAGCTCACTAAATTTTGAGAAAAAAATCTAGTTTTAAAAGACACAAACCTAATTTTGAAAAACCACTCCTTAAAGCATTAAACAAGAAAAGCAAAATGCATAAGTATGAGATGGAATGCCTTTTCAAAAACCCAAATTTTTTTAAACACAAATTATGTCAAAAACAAGTTTCAATCATTCTCCCATTGAATTTTCTCAAGCAACAAAAATGTTATGCACAAATCTCAAGATATTTTCAAACTTGGTTGGTTAGACCAAAAACACGTTTGAAGGTTGCTCCAGTTGTATTGTTACTTATACATTGCTGTTTTGTGTAAATCTCTTGTGAGATCTAGAAGAGCTTTCCTTTACAAAAAGTTTAGGGTTTTCAAGTTGGAGATAGTATCAACATCTTAATAATCAACTTGGTTGCTACCATTGAAGTTTAAAGAATATCAAACGGGGCTGCTTGTAGCTGATTGGAGAATCCAAGAAAAAAGGAGTCTGTGGATTCAGAGCTTGCACGTGGTCGTGTCAGTAAGTTCTACTGGTGGGTAGTATTAGGAAGTCAAGCGGGGAGCTTGTAGTCCTTCTGTATGAACTTCGATTCTTTCACATAATGGATTCAGGTTTACCTTAAGGATAGTTAAGTCAAATCCTCCCTAGGTTTTTATCGTGTGGTTTCCTGAGTGATCATATCATTGTGTTTTTTATTATTCCGTTGTTTTATTATTTTGATATGATTATTTGATTGCTTTAACCTAGAAGTGTATAATTTGACTAAGTAACAACTTGTCTAATTAATCTAGGCTAACCAATCTGGTTGTTTTAAGGGGTCTAAAACCATTCAAGAACATACCAAGAAATGGCTGAGTTTCACCCATTGCCTTAGCAAGGCTTCTAGCAAGCCATAACACAAATAAAACTCTAAAAACTGTAAATAAAATTTAAGAAAATCTAAATTATGTTCTACAGTAGCTCTCTTCTAAATTTTGCCCTAAAAATCCTTTAAATAGGTCAAGGAATCCTATTACAAGTTGAATTCTCGTTTGGAGAAAATCTTAGGTTTTTAGGCTTCATTTAACTGACTTTTTTGGCTCATTTAACTTCATAATTCAGACTTTTGGTAAACTAAAAAATTGTATTCCTTTAAGTTATCTTTCAATCCCAACTTGAATCATCCCAATTAGACATTTGAGCCGAAAGTTATGCTCCAAATACTAACTGGTATGCAAGCTGGAATCCTAATCCGAATTGGACTTGGATTTGATGCAAATTTCCTTTAATTCCTTACTCCAATTGAACTTGAATTTAATTGGGTTGGCCTTCTTTGACTTCATCATGGCCTTTGTAAAAGTAAAGTCCATTAGCTTTCTTCTTTGCACAAATCCACTTATTTAATTTTATTATCCTACAAAAGACAAATTCATGCATTAAAATTCAATTAAGCACAAAATTGATTTTCAGTATTATTCCAAAACCAATTATAAAACACATGAATTAACTCAAAATAAGTATGATAATGCTTTCTAATAATGATATAAATATGCAAAATTAAACTATTATCAGTAGTAATTATGCCTTTTGGAAAGTCCAAATGAGGGCATTCTTGTGTTCAATTGAAGATACTATTTGGGATGCGGTAGAAGTAGGATGGACTAGGTGGAGGCCGCTAAATCCACTTGGGATAAAGTAAAAACTTTGAAGTGCCAAGAATTAGTTTTTGTTTAGGAACAACTTATTTAGTTGAAACTAAAAACTTTTTACATAAAATTGATAGGCCAAAAACGTATTGACCTATTGTGATTAAATTAAGTAGTTAATTTGCCAAGTTATTAATTAATCAATTTAACGTGCAAAGGTGGTAGCACAAACAAATCACCAATAAACTAATTATGCAGCAGAAAATGGTAAGGTTGAATTTAATCAACCATCTTGTTGGCTTTATTCCGTGCCAAATTTGCTTGTATTTTAGCATTTAGTAACCCTGTATTTAGGTGGGATTCTTGTAAGGGTAGTGAGTGAGAGAATGTAAAGAAATGCTCAAGATTGTGCAAAGAAACAGGGACTCGTGACTGGATCTTGCGGGTGGCTCGCGACTTGTAAGTTGCTAGAGGCTGCACACATGCCAAAAGGTGAAGAGTCGTGCCAGCTATTGTATTATAGGACAAAAGTCCTAGGCTGGCCAGGCAAGTTAATCATGACTTGAACTCGCGACTCAACCTAGTTGCAAGGTTAAGTCACTAGAACAGCCTGTTTGGGAAAAACTGACGTTTCACATTCCAACCTCACTTACAGGAGGTTTGACAGTTTCACTCACAACCTTACTCACGGAAGGTTCAGAAGAAGATGAAGGAACAAAGTTCGTGGAATGAGAAGAAGACACAGAGATGCTTTCAACATAACCTAAAGTGGATTTGTCAAAAGGACATTTTTAAACATTCAGCATTTGATCAAGTTTAGAACTAGCAAATCTAGCAACAGATAAATCATGTTCCAAAGTTTTAACTTTATCAAGCAAGAGCATGTTCTCAGAGTTCATATGGTTCAAAAGATCATAAGCATCAAATAATTTAGCAAGCAAAATTTTCTTTTCAAGCTCAAGAGAATCAATTTTGTTCAGGCTAAGTTCAACATTCATAGCATCCTTCATAGCAACTTTCCAAAGTTTATTATAGGCCTCTTAAAGATCTGCATCCTCAAAGAGTTCCTTATCAGAAGAGTTCTCTTCAATAGACACGCTTTCATTGACTATAGCAGTAGCAGTGAAAGCAATGAAGTTTCCATCCTCGTCACATTCAGACTCATCATCAGAAACCTCATTATCACTATGGGTTACAGCCATAGCTTTACCCCTAGACCTCAAGTAAGTAAGACATTCAAATTTAACATGACCATACCCTTAACAACCAAAACACTGAGGACCCAAAGAATTGTTTAAAGATTGACCTACTTTTTCTCTAGGTTTTTCAAAGTTATTAACCTTAGTGGGATCATTCTTCCTAAAGTTTCTAGGTTCAGCAGTGTTTGTATCTCTTGCCTTTCTGTTGTTATTCCTAAGAAAGTTTCTAAAGTTCTTGGTAAGGTACGCAATCTCTGTAATAGAGAGTTCATCATCAAATCTACCAACCTCAATATTATCAACTAACTTAAGAGTCATTAATTTGGATTTGTTAGCTTTGAGCAGGTCTAACTCATAGGATTGAATAGATCCTACAAACTCATCAACAGAGATGGAGTCCACATCATTGCTCTCACTAATGGTAGTCACTTTGGGCCAAAAGTCTTCAGTTAAAGATATAAGAATCTTTCTAAAAATTTTAGATTAATCATAGATTTCACCCAAATTAAAAGTAGTATTAACAATATCATTCAACTTAGCATAGAATTTATCAAAAGATTCATCATCAGACACTTTAATGCTTTCAAATCTAGAAGTTAATTGTTGCAATTTATTAATCTTAACTGTCTTTGTGCCTTTATGCACAGTCTGGAGGATTTTCCAAGCAGTGTGAGCAACCTTAACATTTGAGATTCTCTTAAATTCCTCCATAGAAATAGCATTAAAGATGACATTCATAGTTTTGCAATTGAAACCAGCTACTTCTTTTTGAGAAGTTTGCTACTCACTCATAGGAGTAGTGGGCTTCTCCCATCCGTACTCAACGGAATTCCAAACCTTCTCATCAATAGATTTCAGGAATGCTTTCATCCTTACTTTCCAATAAGTATAGTTATTCCCATCAAAGTGAGGAAGAACAATAAGAGAGTGTCCATGTTCCATGACAACATGGGTCAAGGATCAGCTCAAAGATCAAAAAATCTCAAACAAGAGAGCTACTTACTCTAACACCACTTGAACAGTTTTTAGACCCTTTAAACCAACCAGATTAACCTAGTTAATTAGTCAAGTGATTAAGTTAGTCAAATTATGCAAATCTAGGTTATCAAAATCAAATAATCATATCAAGAATATAAAGCAGCGGAAAAATAAATAACACAAGATATGATGACCTAAGAAACCAAACAGTAAAAACCTGAGAAGGATTTGGCCTAGCTATCCTCAAGGTAAACTTGAATCCACTATCTTGAAAGAATTGAAGTTCATACAAAAGGACTTACAAGCTCCTCGCTTGACTTCCTAATGCTACCCACCAGTAGAACTTACTGACACAACCACGCGCAAGCTCCGAATCCACGGACTCCTTCTTTCTTGGATTCTCCACAAGATACAAGCACCCACGCTTGTTATTCTTTAAGCTCCAATGATAGCAACTGAGTTGATCATCAAGATGTTGAAGTAATCTCTACCTCGAAAACCCTAAGTTTATGTGAAGGAAAGCTCTTTAACGATCTCACAAGAGATTCACACAAACTGCAATGTATGAGCAACAATACACCTAGAGCAACTCTCAAAAACGTGGTTAGGGTTTTGCCTTTTATATCTAGGGTAAAAATAGAAAACATAAAACGTTTAATAAGGTAGGGCTAAGTTGGAAAATTTTGCAAAAACATATTCTGGCCGACTTTCGATCGATCGAGTCTAACTTTCAATCGATTGCCAAAATGCACCAATGCATCTGCAGCCTCTCGATTCCAACTTTACATAAAATATATAACTTTGAGCAAGCCTAAACATGATTATACATATTGTTTTGATCATGGTTTACCAATATTACACAATAGAGTTCTAAATACATCAAATCCTAACTCTTTAGAACCTAACAAAAGTTGATAGGCCAAAAATGTATTGACCCCTTGTGATTAAATTAATTAATTAATTAGCCAAGTTATTAATTAATCAATTTAACATGCAAATGTGGTAGCACAAACAAATCACCAATAAACTAATTATGCAGTAGAAAATTGTAAGGTTGAATATAATGAACCATCTTGTTGGCTTTATTTCATGCTAAATTTGCTTGTATTTTAGCATTTAGTAATCCTGTATTTAGGTGGAAATCTTGTAAGGGTAGTGAGTGAGAGAGTGTGAAGAAATGCTCAAGATTGTGCAAAGAAACAGGGACTTGCGACTGGATCTCGTGGGTGGCTCGTGGCTTGCAAGTTGCCAAAAGTTGCACACGTGCCAAGCATGCTAGAAGCTCAAGAGTCGAGTCAACTGTTGCACAATAGGACAAAATTCCTAGACTAGCCAAGCAATTAGGTCGCGGCTTGAACTTGCGACTCAACCCTGTCGCGAGGTGAAGTCGCCAAAACACCCTGTTTGGGAAAAACTGACGTTTCACATTCTATCGTCACCCTTGCATAAATACTCCTCATTCCCATGAAATGTAGAGAGCTTTTAGAGAGAATTTTGAGAGAGAAACCCTAGAGAAAACAAGATTGCCTCATCCACAATCTTCACCTAAGACACTCTTCAAATTCCTCTACTCTCTTCCTCTCCATTGATACATCCTTGAGAGTTTCTTGACCAAATCCTTTTCTCACCATATCCACGACTGTGAGAAGGTTCTTTTGGTGCTAAGGGAAGCAATTTGGAAAGGACCAATGATTACTGGTTGATACTATGGTTTATAGCGAAATTCAGTAAGCTAGAAAAAAAAAAGGTTCAGCATAACCTCGTTGGAGCAAAAAGCTTGAAGGGCTTAGGTACTTGGGTAGATTAGACTTGGAGGGTCTATTACTGTTCATGTATCTCAACTACATTTTCTAGTGGATTATTGATCGCTTGGAAGGCAGTGAAGAGGTTTTACGTTGAAGGCTTCGGTTTCCTCTTCGATAACACATCGTGTGTTGTCCCTGTGTTTGCATCTCTCTTCCCTTTATCTTTACCTTCTATTTTCTAGTGTGGATGTAATTATAATTGGCTTAGATTGTTTATCAATTATGTGTTTGGCTTATATTCATTTTTCGCACATTAATTGTTGAATAATAAGCATGAATTGATAATTTGTAATTTGGGGTCTAAACGTTCAAGGGTGTTTTACACACATATTGAATACTAAAAAATGAATAACATGGTGATTTGTTTACAGATGGAGAAAATCTGACGGCAAAAACCCCACTAGGTGATTTTTAGGTCACCACTCCCGAAACTCCACTATTATCATAACAAGCAGTGATAAGTAAACGAATCCCAAGTACCTTACCAACCTACAGTTGAACCCTTACCTAATACCCAATTGTACTTGTTCTGTAATGACAGTTTCCCCTTTCTATGAAAGGCTCCCAAGTATGTGACTAATCAATTGCGCGGATCCTAGTACGCGACTTTAATCACAAACTAGAGGAAGTTTGTTGGCTGCAAAGTTTTTCAGTTCATCCACGATGATGATCAAGAAGATACTAGGCCACGAAACCCAAAGGTGCACATACACAGCAACTTTTTCAGAAGAGGTGAACTAGGTCAAAATTTTGTCTTAGGTCATAATTTGCTTGAACAGAGTTTTCTTAATACTTGTGCAACTTGTGAACACTTTGACGGCCCTTAAAACAATCCTTTTATATATCTAGGGTTAGGAGAAAAGAAATCCCAAAAACAGATCCATGGATCCCAAGAAATCAAATAAGAAATTCTGATTTTATAAATCTCGACAGATAGAACCTGTTGAGCATCTATCAAGATAGTTGTCAAGCCACAGGCAAAACAGCTTCTTTAAATCTCAACACATGCTAGCTATCGAGATAGTCGTCGAGCTTTGGTAACTTTTCACTTTCAAATTGTTTTCTTGAACAGACTTGAATGCTTCAACACTTGATCTTAAAACATAGTTTCTTGAAGTATTTCAACACATCCTAGATCTACCCAAGTACAAGTAAAGTGCATTTTGTCAAAAGATTAACCAATTACATAAAACAATGACATATGTTCTTAACAAGTGAACCTCATATGTCCTAACAAAAGTATTGTAGACCTAAAAGGTAGCTGAAATAGTACAGTGTGGCCTATGAATAGTACCAAAAAATGCAATAGGACCCAGGAATAGTAGTAAAAATAAGTAGAATAGTAAAAAAATCTGGCTTTTTAAGCAATCCCAAATGCACACTTAATGCATGAGTCTGGACTCACTGAGTTAGGGTCCAACCCATTCCTTAGCTCTTTCCCTCCAAACTGTTTTTGAATCTATTATAAACAAAGATCGGTAGTGGAATGACAACCACTGTGAATTTTTGGGTTCAAATTTTGCAATAATTGTTTAAAGATTCAACAGGGCAATTATTGTGGTCAATCATAAGCTTCAAAAAAAGGGCTCCAATTAGGGATGATCAAACCCATTGGGTAATGGGTATCCGACCCCACACAACCCGAAAGTTTTAGCCAATATTACTTGGTTTTTAATGAGTATAATATAATCAGGTTGGATTTTATCCAAACCTGAACTAAAAAAAGAAAAAAAATTGAAATAATGCAAAACAAATCTGAAGCAGGAGAATACGTAATTGGATAGAGGAAGTCATCGACAAAGCATACATGTATAGTACTAGAATACATGCTACACTATTATGAAAAAAAAAAAAAAATGTATTATAATATCACTTCCCGTTTTGTATAGAGGAAGTCATATACCATTTGCTAAGAATATATATAATTAATAGCAACTTCCTATTAAATAAGAATACATACCCTCTGAATGTGTCATTAATTTTTAGAAATCAAGAAAAATATGAAATTTATAGATTTCTAAATTTGTTCTTATAAAGATCTCTCCTTGAAATTCGAAATTTATAGATTTCCAATTTAGTTGCGCCAATGATCTATCCTATATATACATGTATATAAAAGAACATCAACAATAAGGGTGCAAAAGTAAACACAAAAAAAAGAGCTTAGCAACTGTATACACAAAGACATAAGAGATGGAGAAATATTCCTTCAAGTTGTCCTTTTTAATTGCCCTCTTAGTTCTTGGCTCCAGTAAGAATCTCGTCCTATATTTTTACTTCTTTTTTTTTTTCTTATATATATATATATATTTTTTTTTTTCTTATATATATATATATATATATATAGTTACTATATGGCCTTATTGTTCTTTCAATTAATTAAGAACTTTCAGATCATTCGGTATTTTAAATAGGCTTGGTACCTTAAATTTTACAGAAATTTAAGAAAAAATTTAAGGAATATATACTTCTATTCATCACAAAAATAAATGGTCATTTTCCATTTTTTTTTTTTGAAACATTTGCAAAATTATTCATTAATAAAGTCCGTGTTATAGAGTAAAAAATTTTAATTCATTCACCCAAGTAAAATTTAGATTCCCTCTTACATTATTCTACATTTAGGTAAACAATTTTGTATACAGTTATTTGATCCTTATTCATTTAAGAGGGAAAATGAACATTAGTGTTTCTAACGAACATTTTAAAAATGCATAATATATGGATTAAAAAAAATTGACATTATCTCTCACAATACAAGTGTTTCAAACACAAGAACATTCACTTAGTTATCATTCACATAGCAGATTAATTTGTCCAATCTTATTTATTTAATTTTTTTTTTTTTTTATTGTAGGATGATATAATGTTCTATGCACAAAACTAGTACTTTCCATAATTTTATAATTTTAATGATTTTTCAATGTTTCATACTTAAATATAATTTTAGAGAATGGAATTGTAAACAAAAACAACAATTGCAGGTTTCAAGTTGGATGTTGAAGGACTTAATCAAATTAAATGCAACAATGATAATGATTGCGGAGACCTACGAAATTGTTTTTGCCACAATGATCTGAAGTTGTGTTTTTGTGCTCCCCCCACTAAACAAGAATTTGTAGCCAAAGTCCTCAGCAATCACTTGGATGGGAAAAATAATAACTTGTTTCATTAACAGCAACCCTATAAGTTGTATTTCAGAATAAATTGTAATTCTCAGGACATCCTATTATTCAAGAAAAATAAATCAAGGATCCTGCTAATAAATGTTATAAGGGAACAATTAAAGATTAGTAAATTTTTAATTATATAAAAAGCAAAAAAATTAGCATTAAACTCTATATATTTGCACATTTTCTTCCATACTCTTTTACTTTCAATCATTGACATAATATGCTGAAATTTTTTGATTTATACAGCGTAAGTTTTATCTAGACTAGGGTCATGCATGTTCTAGAAAATGATTAAAGCTAAAACGATCAAAACTAAAATGATAGATATATGAAATTGAATAATCAATTTCAAGTATCTTTGTTGAAAATGATGCGGAAACTATGGTTTCAAAGGTGTTGTTGAAACACATGTTTAAAGTATTCGTAATGGAAAAAATTTGTTTGGTAACCCATTTTAAATAACAAATTTTAAAATGTAAAAAAAAAATAATTGTGTTTTTTTATCTGTGTGTGTGTTTTTATTTCAATCTTATTAGCACAGTAAAAGCATATATATTTTATTGGAAAAGAGAGAAACTCCCACGTTACCAATGCACACCATTCCGTTCTCTGTTTTCTTTTCTCCTCTACTGCTCCATCTCTCTTTAATTTGTTTGTGTCCTCAAAACCCATTGCTCGACCCTCGCTCTCGATGGTTCTAGAAGATAAAACCCAGGTGAAATTTCAAAGGTAAGAAATTTCTTGGGTTTTGTTCTCCTTGTTGACCTACCATTTTCTCATTGACTTTTTTGAATAAAAGCTCCTCACTGATACGAGAAAAGAAACCATTTGAAATTTTGAAAAGACATTGAGGTCGTGACGAAACCTGCACGTGAACTGGTTGCTGAAGAGGTTGTCACATGGGTGAACATTGAAGTCCCAAGAGTTAGTGTGTATTTGGGAACAACTTAATTAGCTAAAACTGAAAATTTTTGTTGAAAGTATTGTAGATAAAGCTAAAAGGTAGTTGAAATTGTACTGTGGGGCCATAAATAGGACCAAAAAGTGCAATGGGACCTAGGAACTGTGGTAAAAATAAGTTAAATAGTAAAAAAATCTAGTTTCTTAAGCAATCCTAAATGTACACTTAATGCTTGAGCCTGAACTCCCTGAGTTAGGGTCTAACCCATTCTTTAGCTCCTTCAAAACCTCTATATCCCTCCAAAATGTTTTTGATTCTGTTGTAAACGGAGATCGGTAGTGGAAGGGGAAGAAAGGGGACTTTTTGGGTTATAATTGTGCAATAATTGTTTAAAGATTCAATTGGGCAATTAATGTGGTAAATGGAAAGCTTCAAAAAAAGGGCTCCAATTAAGGATGATCAAATTGATTGGGTAATGGGTATTCAACCCTACCCAACTCGAAAGTTTCAGTCAATATTATTTGGTTTTTAATGAGTATAATATAATTAGGTTGGATTTTGTCTAGACTCGAACCCAAAAAAAAAAAAAAAAAATGGGATCTGAAGTTAGAGATTATGTAATCGGATAAAGGAAGTCATGGACAACACATACTGGCATACTACTGGGCTACATGCTATGCAATTATTAAAAAATATATATGTATTATAATATCACTTCCCGTTTTGTATAGAGGAAATCATATACCATTTAATAAGAATATATATAATTAATAGCAACTTCCTATTAATTAAGAATACATACCTTCTAAGTGTATCATTAATTTTTCGAAACCAAGGAAAATCTGAAATTTATAGATTTCTAATTTTCTTGCACCAAAGGTCTCTCCTATATATACATGTATCTAGAAGAACATCAACAGTAAGGGTGCAAATGTAAACACAAAAAAAGAGCTTAGCAATTGTATGCACAAAGACATAAGAGATGGAGAAATATTCCTTCAAGTTGGCTTTTTTAATTGCCCTCTTAGTTCTTGGCTCCTGTAAGAATCTCATCCTATATTTTTACTTAATTTTTTTTTCTTATATGTATATAGTTACTAGATGGCCTTATTGTTCTTGCAAATAATTATAAACGGAGATAATTCAGTATTTTAAATAGATTTGGTACCTCTAATATGATTGAAATTTAAGAAAAAAAAAATTAAGGAATATATACTTCTATTCATCACAAAAAGTAAATGGCCATTTTTTTTTTTAAACATATGCAAAAATTTTCATTAATCAAGTCTCTGTTATAGAGTAAAAATTTTTACTTCATTCACTCAACTAAAATTTAGATTCCCTCTTACTCAATTATTCTACAGTTAGGTATGAATGTTTAAAGTGTGTGTAAAACACCCATGAACATTTAGACCCCTAAATTACAATTTACCTATTCAAGCCTATTAACAAACATTGTTCGTGTAGAAAATGAGAATAAGCTAAAATAGAATTGATAAGACAATCTAAACCAAATAAAACCATAACCACAGCAGAAATTAAATGGCAAAGATTAAGGGAAGAGAGATGCAAGCACAAAGACAACACAGCGATGTGATATCGAAGAGGAAACTGAAATCCTCGACGTAAAACCTTTCTACTGCCCTCCAAGCGGTCAATAATCCACTCGAGAATCAAATTGGGATACATGAACTACAGAAGACCCTTCAAGCCTAATCTATCCAATGTACCTAAGCCCTCCAAGCTTCTTGCTCTAACAAGGTTGCGCCAAACCTTTGTCTTCTCTAGCTTACCGGATTTCGCTATAGCCCATTGCATCAACCAATATCAATTGGTCCCTTCCTAACTGCTTCCCAAGCACCAAAAAGCCTTCTCACAGATATGGGTAAGGTGAGAAAATGATTTGGCTAGTGTACCTCTCAAGGACATAATAATGGAGAGGGTGAGAGTAGAAGAATTTGGAAAATCAAAGGATAAAGATTATAGATGAGTCAATCTTTTTTTTCTCTTGAGCTTCTCTCTCAAAATTCTCTTTGGAAACTCTCTACATTTTGTGGGTATAAGGGGTATTTATACTGGTGTGTGTTTGGATTGCGAAAAGTCAGTTTTTTCCAAACAAAGTGGTCTAGTGACTTGGCCTCGTGACTGTACTGAGTCGCGAGTTCAAGCCACGAGCTAACGGCCTGGCCAGCTTGGGACTTTTGTCCTGTAGTGCAACATCTCTCTTCCCTTAATCTTTCCCATTTAATTTCTATTGTGGATGCGATTTTATTTGGTTCAGATTGTTTATAAATTTTGATATTAGCTTATGTTCATTTTACGCACATATATTGTTTGACATTAAGCTTGAATTAATTATTTTTTAATTCATAGTGTTTTATACGCTATTTTTGTCAAATTTTTAATCTCATCCAAATCTTTACTTTCCTTTATAGCTGTGACTTTTGCTCGGAAGCTCTCCAATAAAGACCTCAAAATTTTTCTCACCACCTTAGCATCCTCAATCTTCTCACCGAGATTGAGCTTTGCAATAATGATTTCGTTGAGCTTCCCATAGAATGAATCAAAGGGCTCATCATCTCCCATCTTAAGCTCTTCAAATTTGGTGGTAAGCATCTGAAGCTTTGTATCCTTCACTTTCTTTGTTCCTTCATAAGTGGTCTCCAACATCTCCCAAGCTTCCTTGGCTACTATTATGTGGGAAATCCTGTGAAACTCATTTGGAGAAACACCACAAATAATTGCATTCAAAGCTTTACTGTTAGCATTAGTTGCCACAAGTGCTACTTTATCCCAAGTGGATTTAGTAGCCTCCGGCTTAGTCCATCCTACTCCTACCGCATCCCAAACAATATCATCAATTGAACACAAGAATGTCCTTATTCGGACTTTCCAAAAGCCATAATTATTACTGATAATAGCTTAATTTTGCATATTTATATCATTATTAGAAAGCATTATCATACTTCTTTTAAGTTAATTCATACGCTTTATAATTGGTTTTGGAATAATGCTAAATAATCAATTTTGTGCTTAATTGAATTTTAATGCATGAATTTGTCTTTTGTAGGATAATGAAATTAAATAAGGGGATTTGTGCAAAGAAGAAAACTACTGGACTTTACTTTTACAAGTGCCATGATGAAGTCAGAGAAGGCCAACCCAATTAAATTCAAGTTCAATTGGAGTAAGGAATCAAAGGAAATTTGCATCAAATCCAAGTCCAATTCGGATTAGGATTCCAGCCTGCATACCAGTTAGTATTTAGGGCATAACTTTCGGCTCAGATATCCAATTGGGATGATTCAGGTTGGGATGGAAATCTGACTTAAAGGGCTACAATATTTTAGTTTACCAAAAGTCCAAATTCGGAAGTTAAATGGGCCACAAAAGTCAGTTAATTGAAGCTAAAAACCTGGGATTTTCTCCAAATGAGAATTCAACTTGTAATAGGATTCCTTGACCTATTTAAAGGCTTTTTAGGGCAAAATTCATAAGAGAGCTGCTGTAGAACATAATTTAGGTTTTCTTAAAGTTTATTTAGAGTTTTTAGAGTTTCATTTGTGTTATGCCTTGCTAGAACATTTGCTAAGGCAAGGGTTGAAACCCAACCGTTTATTGGTATGTTCTTAACAATTATTTATTGGTTTTAATGATTATGTTTTTATGTTTTTGATTGTTTTACTCATCTAGAAAAGTTTTTAATTCTATATAATCCTTTGATTTATTGTAGACTCTGGGCACGTTAAATGCTTAGTATTCCTTACGAACTAATTCACTAGTTTTGTTTTGCCTAAAATCAATCAACTGCATTAAACTACCTTAGACAATTACTTCTTGAGTTTTTATTGTTAAATCATCCGACTAAGATCATCTTTCATATGAATTTTAATTGAGTTATAAAATAAATATTGTTAAGACTATCAATAGATGAACAGGATCCCTAAACCTTAGCGCTTGAATATATTGTTATTTTCTCTTAATTTAAATTACCTTTACGAAACTATAAAAAATCTCTTCGGTTAAACTTTATTATTTTAGTTTTACTCTCTTGTGGTTTGCTAATCAATTCCATTTTCCCTGTGGATTCGACCTCGGATTTTTTGAGTTATTACTTCACGACAATCTTGCACTTGGGAGCATTATTTAAGTCGCAGCAACTACCATCAAAATATGGTGGAACATGTAAAGATTGAGACCAGTCCATCTTAAACGAGGTCAAGGATCACACTCAGGTATTAAAACCACAGCAAGTGTACCCACTCTGACACCAATTGAAAGCTCGAAATGTGTTGAAAACACAAGAGCTGTTTAGACCCCCAAATTAAAGTTATAGCTCGATTAATTTTACACCAACTTAATAGTAAGTGCAGAATAGTGTAAAAGCAAGCAAATGAACAAACAAGCTACTCTAATCCATAATCAAAGTAACATAGTAGTAAAATAGAATGTAAAAGAGTAGGGAAGAAAGAGGCAAACACAAGATAACACGCCGATGTGTTATCAAAGAGGAAACCGAAGAACTCGGTGGAAAACCTCTCCACTGCCCTCCAAGCAAAAATCAATCCACTAGACAATCAGTTAGGATACATGGGTTAGCAAGAGACCCTCCAAGCCTTGAATGCTTCAACACTTGATCTTGAAACATGGTTTCTTGAAGTATTTCAACACATCCTACATCTACCCAAGTACAAGTTAAGTGCATTTTATCAAAGGATTAGCCAATTACATAAAACAATGACATATATTCTTAATAAGTGAACCTCATATGTCCTAACAAAAGTATTGTAGACAAAGCTAAAAGGTAGCTAAAATAGTACAGTGGGGCCATGAATAGTACCAAGTAATGCAATGGGACCTAGGAATAGTAGTAAAAATAAGTTGAATAGTAAAAAAATCTGGCTTTTTAAGCAATCCCAAATGCACACTAAAAGTTCAAAATGTGTATAAAACACCCTTGAACGTTTGGACCCTAAATTATAAAATTACCAATTCAAGTTTATAATCAAACTATTAATGTGCGAAACATGAACATAAGCCAATCACAAAATTGATAACTAATCTATGCCAAATATAAACACATCCACAACAGTAAATATAAGGTAAAGATAAAGGGAAGGAAGATGCAAACACACGATAACATACGATATGTTATCGAAGAGGAAACCGAAGTTCTCGGCGTAAAACCTCTCCGCTACCCTCTAAGTGGTCAAATAATCCTCTAAACAATGTAGTTGGGATACATGAATAGCAAAAGACCCTCAAAGCCTAATCTACCCAAGTACCTAAGCCCTCCAAGCTTCTTGCTCCAACAAGGTTACGCCGAACCTATTTCTTCTTTAACTTCTCGGATTCCGCTACTAGACCATAACATCAACCAATGTATATTGGTTCCTTCCAAACTACTTCCCTTATCACCAAATGAACCTTCTTACAGATGTAGGTGTGGTGAGATAAGAATTTGGTCAATGACTTCTCAAGGGTATAACAATGGAGAGGAAGAGAGTAGAGGAATTTGTAGAGTCTCTAAGGTAAAGATTGGGGATGAGGCAATCTTATTTTTCTCTAGAGTTTCTTTTACAAAATTCTCTCTGGAAAATCTCTTAAATTAGTGGGTATAAGGGTCTATATATAGTGGTGTGTATTTGGAATATGAAGAGTCAGTTTTTGCCAAATAGGGCTAATTGGTGGCTCAACCTCATGGGTTGTCCAAGTTGCGAGTTCAAGTCGCAACGTAACGGCCTGGATAGCTTGGGACTTTTGTCCTGTAATGCAACAGCTGGCGCGACCCTTCAGCTTCCTTGTGTGCTTCTCACGTGCCTGCATTTGGCGGCTTGCCAGTTGCGAGTTAGTCGCAAACCCCTACTTTCTTGCACATACTTGAACTTTTCTTCACCTCTTTTCACACATTACCCTTACAATAATCCCACCTAAATATAGGGTTACTAAGTGCTAAATTATAAGCAAATTGGCACGGAATAAAGCCAACAAGATGGTTTATAAATTTCAATCTTACAATCTCCCCCTTTGGCTATTTTGTGACAAAATCCTAAAATAAACTCTAGACTTAATGCTTGAGTTGGGAACAGTTGGAAAACTCACTCACACCTAACTCTAGAATCTGTGGAGCTTTAGAACCATAAGAACAAGTAACTCCTGAAACATAATAACAAAATAAGTTCATTGTATGCAGAAAACTTTTAAAGCAAATAGAACAAGCACAATGCGATCAAGAATAACGGAATAAAGCAATAAACCATGATAAGACCAAAACATGCAATCACTATAACCAAGTGATCACAATGCTCATTTACACTTGGAATGAACATCCGGACATTCAAGATAACAAATACAAGGCAAATCACTTAATTGACCAACACTCAACTAATGCATAATACATGAAGTATGCGCATCTAGGAAAAATCCTACAAGGGCACAAGAGTGACAGTACTTAAAAGGGAATGCATAGCATTAGGTTAGAAGTACTGATTTAATAAAGCACAAAGGCTGCATATAGCATGGCATAAACTAGAAAGGCCTACAAGTGTGCATAAAACAAACCCTTAAAACTTACATAAGAAACATGGGTACAAAATGTTTAAACAAACCAAAACATATGCTGACTTAACTGAATAACATCATCAATATATAAATGAACCAAGTATTAAACAAAAACAAGACTAGAACCAATAATAACAATAGTTAATCAACAAACTATCAAAGCTACAAACAAAAATTTTAAGAAATAAAGAAATCTCCCCCTCAAAACAAGCACTCCCCCTTAAGAGCTACCCCAAAAATTCTCCCCCTTTTTGACTGGAATGGCCAAAGGGTCACTGCTTCTAGTTAGTGTGAATACTATCAAACTTGGCTGAGAGTACATCCAGTTAATCCTGCATTGCTGTCATTCTTTCAGTATGCTGGTTTTGAACTTCTCTGAGTTCATCAAGCCTTTCCAAGATGATCTGAAATGCATCAGGAGGTGCAGCTGATGAAGTAGAGGCCCTGCTTCTCTTGACTCTTCTTCTTGGTGTGGAAGATGGTCTTGTAGCCTCTGCTTCAGTCTCCATTGGATCACTTTCTTCTTGAACACCCACCTCTTCTTCACCTGGAAGACGACTTTGTATCCTTGCGAGAGTAAATATGTTAATTGCTGATAGAGAAGGCAAAGGACTGATACCCTGAGGAATTGTAACACCCTTTTCTTTGGAAATCCTCATGAGAAGACTAGGAAAAATCAGCTTGGGTCTTAAGGTGGATCTAGTCTCATCCACTATAGTATCAAAGATATGAGAGCTGATGTCAATAAAGGTTTTCTCCTTAAGTTCCATGAGAAAGATGGCTCTGGCATTTGTCAATATAGCCATCTTCCTTATAGGGTCCATTTTCATTCTTTTGTTATATTTCTTAACAGTTGTCCTCTTCTTTGTAGGTGATGTAGCCATCTATAAACAAGCAGAAAAGGCCACAACAAGACAAAGCACAATGTGGAAATTCACACATATTAGCAACAAGTTAGTTACAAAGAGAGTAATAGAGTGACCAAACATAACACAGAAACATCACAGTTGATAACCAAAGGATTGATATATCAAATCAAACAGGTTTAAACAGCATAAGAGCAGACAAGAGCAAAAACAAATGACATTGTAACACATTCAGATAAATATGATCCTATTTCAATGAACCATGACATAATGAATATGAAGTGTGCAAGAAGGAAACTAAAAACAGCATCACAAACAAGATCAGTTGTTTTAAAATAAGAACAATGCCAACCTTAAACACCACATACTCAAAAATCCTGAAAATTCTAACACCACATTTAGAGACAAATATAGAAACCCCAAAGCCATATGCCCGAAAAAGATTCTAACAAATATCAATGTTCAGACCAAATCTTAGCAACCTGATGAACACACAAATCTCTGAAACACCATTGCAACAGGAAAAATACCCTCACATAATCAATCTCAACAATTTAGGCAAACCCATGTTTGAGCATTTTGTATCGCATAACCACAGATGCAGCATTCAAAACAATAACCTAAAATGCAAAAACAGTAAGAATGAAGTATGGGAAGGAAAATCCATACCTTTTTCTTGGTGTTTGATGAGGACATGATACAAAAATGAGAGCTTTTTCAAAGAAACACGGAGTGTTTAAGAGAGTGATTTGGGAAAGACAACGAACAGTCACAAAATTTCAAGGGAAAAACTGAAAAACAATTTTTAAAATTATCCATAAAACGCAAAACACGTGTTTTTCATGACTGGATCAAGTCCCCAATAAGTCGCCAGGGTAAGCCACGAACCACTATGAAACAAGATTTTTAAAAAATCTTCTAAGTATTTTTTGCGACTGGAAGATCTACCCACAAGATAGTTGTCAAGGGAGCCGCGAAAATCTCTGTGTACCCCTTGCGACTGGACCTTATTTCCATGAACAAATTGCCACACTGAGCCACAAAAACCGCAAAAACTCAAATTTTGAAAAAATTTCTAAGTCTTTTTCCCGATTGGGATGCTGACCCACCTGTGGCCTGCGAAAACTCTCGGAGTGAGCCTCGCGACTGGAGCATGCCATTGGACTAACCCGGAACTGAGTCGCCAAAACATGGCAACACTGTTTTTGAAAATTTTGACATTTTTTGTAACTTTCCAAAAACAAACTAACACACTCAAAAATCTTTTTGTGTTTGATCAACAAAGATTAAGCTTGTGAAAATACATTTAATCAAGTATAATTACACAAATGAATATGGCATTCATTAAATATAGACTTGTGTGTTGTGTGTGGATATAAAAAATGAGATAGTCCTTAGTCTAATGTGAAGCTTCAATGATCAACTCAAACAAGGCATACACAACTAGCACTGGATAATGTGACCTATCTCAATTATAGAAACATGTATATATGACCTCCCACAAACACTTGATAACAATTCTTTGAAGCTTTTCATTTGGCTCTATATTCAACATATCATTTGCATTTTTTGAGCAAAGAAAATCTCTATTTAAGATAGAAGCCTGAAATTTTTGATATTTCAATTGATGAGTTAGCCTTTGGCTTTTTGGGCATCAAACTTTTTATTTTGGTCGCTTTCCCTTTTTCCTAGTCGAATACTAGTATATGCGACAAGTTTTTAAAGCTCTATATCTCTTAATATTTGGAAATTTATATTTATAGAGCTCTTTTAAGCATAAAAATAAAAAGTTGGAAGATATATAGGCATGAGTCTATGCATGTCTCAAGATCAACAAAACCAATCACTAATCATTCATGACAAGGTTGAAGATCTATTTACAACAATCACATAGATTTCAGAATTTTTCCACAATGATATGAGTACATGAGAGACAAGCTAAGCTTGATAAATGCACAAAGCCATTAGTACAAAGGTATAAGGCAAAACATGCTTTGAGACAAAATTCAACAAAGCTGATTAAACTTTTTGGATTTTCTACCTTTTATGTGTTTTTGGATTTTTGACACAAAAGCAGTAAAAGATTGATAAAAAACATAACAATAAAAATGTAAAAACATTTGAATCAAAGACAAACACACACATACACAAACTAACAACCTAAATACTAGCAAAAAGCACATAACCAAGCAAATTCGCAAACATAGGAAGAATTGATGCATGGACTTGTTGTAATGCTTATGCATGAGTACCCTTTGTCACCCACACGTCATATGCGTTTGGGGTGATATCCTTGAGGATCGGGTATGAGAGTTGGGACTGTCAAACCTTCGTGTGAAACTTCCAGGCAATTGGTGTAGGCACCGATCATCTTCATTACGTCCATCGTTCCTAGATCATGGTTTTGACTTCTTGGTTGCTCACCACCCCAAGACCTGTTGTCGTTTCTTCTTCCTCGTGACTGAGGAGCACTTGCATTGTTGTTTGCTCTCAGCTTTTGACAGTTGAGTCTGGTATGTCCTTGCAATCCGCAATAGTGACAAACATATTCCGTTCTCGAACCCTGTTGTGATCTTGGAATTGATCTCCCTCTAGCTCCATATTTGGATTCTAATTGATTACGAGACTTATTTATCACCCGTTGATCAGTCACATTGTTCATCTTCTCAGCTTTAATTTTATCAGGAATAGACTAATTCAGAATCATCTCTTTAGCCTTTACAAGCTTCACTTCTTTGACAACCATGGCTGATGTGCTACTCCCTCCGGTGTAACCCAACCCGGACTTTTCTGAGGAAGGTTTTTGAGATGAAATAACATGTTCTAACTTCTGGGTGGAGACTTTCTCTATCTTGGCATGAGCTTGCACCACCTCTTGCTCAAGATATCTTACTTTGGTATAAGCTTCCAACAGCTCACCATTTAGTGTCTCAATTTCACATTTCAACTCCCTGTATTGTGCCAGAAGACTTTTATAATCTTCCTTAGCCCTCTTCATCTTCTTAATGGCTGCATTAGCCACTTTAGCATATTCACCGGTCTTCTTAGGGAGTGAGTTGTAAGTCTCTTACAATCCCACTGCTTTCTCAGCTTCCTCATCTTTAGACTCCTCACATATTCCAATAGACTCCAAATTAGAATGTTCACCAAGCTCCTTCACAAGTGAACTCAAATCATCCGAGGGTTCTACATGTGCAATGGTCATGAATGCGAAGTAATTTCCTTCTCCGTCACAGCTATCTTCAAAGTCAGAGTTTGATGAATCAGTATCACTCAAGGTAGTGGCATAGACCTCTCCTTTTGCCTTCAAATAATTAGGACATTCCTTTTTGAAGTGTCCATATCCATTACACTCGAAGCACACAATGTTCGCAAGGAATTGAGAATCCTACCCTTCACTTTTCTTAAAGTCTTTCCTATTACCTCTTGAGAATGGAAACTTCCCTCTATTGAATGGTTTTCCACTATTCTTCATCTTTAGAAATTTTCAAAAGCTTTTCACAAGATATGATACTTCCTTCTCCACTCCATCTTCTTCAGAAGGATCATCCATTCTTTTGGTGATAGTTTTAAGAGCAAGCGATTTACTCGTCTTGTGAAAAGGAAGTCCAAGCTCATACGTTTGAAGTGACTCAATGAGCTCTTGGATCTTAATTTCATCCAGATCCTTATTTTCCTCTATAGCTGTGACTTTTGCTTGAAAGCTCTCCAGTAAGGATCTTAAAATTTTTCTCACCACCTTAGTATCTTCAATCTTCTCATCAAGATTAAGCTTCGCAATCACAATTTCACTGAGTTTCCCATAAAACGAATCAAAGGGCTCATCATTTTCCATCTTAAGCTCTTCAAATTTGGTGGTAAGCATTTGGAGCTTTGTGTCCTTCATCTTCTTAGTCCCCTCATAAGTTGTCTCCAAAATCTTCATATGGAGACACACCACAGAATATATGGAGACAGCTATCTTGTGGAATTCATATGGAGACACACCACAGAATATATGGAGACAGCTATCCTGTGGAATTCATATATAGACACATCACAGAATATAGCATTTAAAGTTTTACTATTAGCGTTGGTTGCTACAAGATCTGTCTTATCCCAGGTGGATTTTTCAGCCTCCGGCCTGGTCCAACCTATTTCAACCGTATCCCACACGGTGTCATCAATGGAGCATAGAAATGCCCTCATTCTAACTTTTCAGAAGGCATAATTGTTACCATCAAAAAATGATGGAATATTTAAGAATTGAGATCTATCCATCTCAACAAGGGTCAAGGATCACACTCATGTATTTAAGCCACAACAAGTGTACCCACTCTGATACCAATTGAAAGTTCAAAATGTGTATAAAACACCTTTGAACATTTAGACCCCAAATTATAAAATTACCAATTCAAGGTTATAATCAAACAATTAATGTACGGAACATGAACATAAGCCAATCACAGAATTGATAACTAATCTATACCAAATATAAACACATCTATAGTAGTAAATATAAGGCAAATATAAAGGGAAGGAAGATGCAAACACACGGACAACATACGATGTGTTATCAAAGAGGAAACCGAAGCCCTTACCGTAAAACCTCTCCGCCACCCTCCAAGTGGTCAAATAATCCACTAAAGAATGTAGTTGGGATAGATGAATAGCAGAAGACCTTCCAAGCCTAATCTACCTAAGTACCTAAGCCCTCTAAGCTTTTTACTCCAACAATGTTACGCCGAACCTATTGCTTCTTTAACTTCTTAGATTCCGCTACTAGACCATAGCATCAACCAATGTATATTGGTTCCTTCCATACTACTTTCCTTAGCAACAAATGAACCATCTCATAGACGTAGGTGTGGTGAGATAAGGATTTAGTCAATGACCTCTCAAGCGTATGACAATGGAGAGGAAGACAGTAGAGGAATTTGTAGAGTCTTTAAGGTAGAGATTGGGGATGAGGCAATCTTGTTTTTCTCTAGGATTTCTCTTACAAAATTCTCTCTGGAAGCTCTCTCAAATTAGTGGGTATAAGGGTCTATATATAGTGGTATGTGTTTGGAATATGAAGAGTCAGTCTTTGCCAAACAGGGCTAATTGGTGGCTTGACCTCGCAGCTTGACCAAGTTGCGAGTTCAAGTCGCGACATAATGGCCTAGCTAGCCTAGGACTTTTGTCCTGTAGTACGACAGCTGGCGCGACCCTTCAGCTTCTCTGCGTGTTTCTCACGTGCTTGCATTTGGCGGCTTGCCAGTTGCGAGTCAGCCGCAAGTCCTAGCCGCGAACCCCTGCTTTCTTGCACATACTTGAGCTTTTTTTCACCTCTTCTCACACACTACCCTTACAATAATCCCACCTAAATACAAGATTACTAACTAAATTACAAGCAAATTGGTATGGATTAAAGCCAGCAAGATGGTCGATAAATTTTAACCTTACACACATTTAATGCATGAGCCTGGACTCACTGAGTTAGAGTCCAACCCATTCCTTAGCTCCTTCCCTCCAAACTGTTTTTGAATCTATTGTAAACAAAGATCGGTAGTGGAAGGACAACAATTGTGGATTTTTGGGTTATAATTTTGCAATAATTGTTTAAAGCTTCAATTGGGCAATTATTGTGGTCAATGATAAGCTTCAAAAAAAGGGCTCCAATTAGGGATGATCAAACCCATTGGGTAATGGGCATACGACCCTACCTAACTCGAAAGTTTCAGCCAATATTATTTGGTTTTTAATGAGTAAAATATAATCAGGTTGGATTTTATCCAAACCCGAACCAAAAAAAGAAAAAAAAAATTGAAATAAAGCAAAATGAATCTAAAGCTGGAGAAGACGTAATTGGATAGAGGAAGTCATCGACAAAGCATACAAGTATAGTACTAGACTACATGCTACACTACTATTAAAAAAAAAAAATATATATATATATATATATATATATGTATTATAATATCACTTCCCATTTTTTTATAGAGGAAGTCATATACCATTTATTAAGAATATATATAATTCATAGCAACTTCCTATTAAATAAGAATACATACCCTCTAAATGTGTCATTAATTTTTAGAAATCAAGAAAAATTTGAAATTTATTGATTTCGAAATTTGTTCTTATAAAGATCTCTCCTTGAAATTCGAAATTTATAGATTACCAATTTTGTTGCGCCAATGATCTATCCTATATATACATGTATATAAAAGAACATCAACAATAAGGGTGCAAAAGTAAACACAAAAAAAAAAGAGCTTAGCAACTGTATACACAAAGACATAGGAGATGGAGAAATATTCCATCAAGTTGGCTTTTTTAATTGCCCTCTTAGTTCTTGGCTCCAGTAAGAATCTTGTGCTATATTTTACTTTTTTTTTTTTTTTCTTATATGTATATAGTTACTATATGGCCTAATTGTTCTTTCAATTAATTATGAACTTTGAGATCATTCGGTACTTTAAATAGGCTTGGCACCTTAAATATGATAGAAATTTAGGAAACAATTTAGGGAATATATACTTATATTCATCACAAAAAATAAATGGTCATTTTCCCTATTTTTTTTTTTTTTTTGAAACATATGCAAAATTATTCATTAATAAAGTCTGCGTTATAGAGTAAAAAATTTTAATTCATTCACCCAAGTAAAATTTAGATTCCCTCTTAGTCACATTATTCTACATTTAGGTAAACAATTTTGTATACAATTATTTAATCCTTATTCATTGAAGAGGGAAAATGAACATTATTGTTTCTAACGAACATTCGAAAAATGCATAATAGCTGGATTAAAAAAATTGACAGTATCTCTCATAATACAAGTGTTTCAAACACAAGAACGTTCACTTAGTTATCATTCACATAGCAGATTAATTTGTCCGATCTTATTTATTTAATTTTTTTTTTTAATGTACGATGATACAATGTTGTATGCACAAAACTAGTATTTTCCATAATTTTATAATTTTAAAGAACTTTCAATGTTTCATACTTAAATATAATTTTAGAGAATGCAATTGTAAACAAAAACAATAATTGCAGGTTTCAAGTTGGATGTTGAAGGACTTAATCAAATTAAATGCAACAATGATAACGATTGCGGAGATTTACGAAATTGTTTTTGCCACAATGATGTGAAGTTGTGTTTCTGTGCTCCCCCCACTAAACAAGAATTTGTAGCCAAAGTCCTCAACAATCACTTGGATGGGAAAAATGATAACTTGTTTCATTAACAGCAACCCTATAAGTTGTATTTCGGAATAAATTGTAATTCTCAAGACATCCTATTATTCAAGAAAAATAAATCAAGGATCCTGTTAATAAATGTTATAAGGGAACAATTAAAGATTTGTAAATTTTCAATTATATAAAAAGCAAAAAAATTAGCATTAAACTCTATATATTTGCATATTTTCTTCCATACTCTTTTACTTTCAATCATTGACATAATATGCTGAAATTTTTTGGTTTATATAGCGTAAGTTTTATCTAGACTAGGATCATGCATGTTCTAGAAAACGATCAAAGTTAAAACGATCAAAACTAAAATGATAGATATATGAAATTGAATAATCAATTTCAAGTATCTTTTTTGAAAATGATGCGGAAACTATGGTTTCAAAGGTGTTGTTGAAACACGTGTTTAAAGTATTCATAATGCAAAAAATTTGTTTGGTAACCCATTTTAAATAACAAATTTTAAAATGTAAAAAAAATAATTGTGTGTTTTATGTGTGTGTATGTCTGTTTTTATTTCAATCTTATTAGCACAGTAAAAGCATATTTATTTTATTGGAAGAGAGAGAAACTCCCACATTACCAATGCACACCCTTCCGTTCTCTGTTTTCTTTTCTCCTCTACTGCTCCATCTCTCTTTACTTTTTTTGTGTCCTCAAAACCCATTACTCGACCCTCACTCTCAATGGTTCTAGAAGATAAAACCCAAGTGAAATTTCAAAGGTAAGAAATTTCTTGGGTTTTGTTCTCCTTGTTGACCTACCATTTTCTCATTGATTTTTCAAATAAAAGCTCCTCACTAATACGGGAAAAGAAACCATTTGAAATTTTGGAAAGACATTGAGGTCGCGACGAAACTCGCACGTGAACCTGAAAGCTCGAATACGTGTTGAAAACACAAGAGCTGTTTAGACCCCCTAATTAAAAATACGGCTCGATAGACTTTACACAACTTTGATATAAAGTGCGGAATAGTGTAAAAGCGAGCGGATGAACAAGTAAGCTACTCTAATCTATAAACTAAGCAACACAGCAGTATAATGGAATAAACAAGAGTAGGGAAGAAGGATGCAAACACAGAAAACACCGAAACGTGTTCTCGAAGAGGAAACCGAAGAACTCGGCGAAAAACCTCTCCGCCGCCCTCCAAGCGGAAATCGATCCACTAGACAATCAGTTGGGATACATGAGTAAGCAAGAGACCCTCCAAGCCTAATCTACCCGATGTACCTAAGCCCTCCAAGCTCCTACTCCAACAAGGCTTCTCGGAACCGTGTCTTGTTTAGCTCTCCGGATCCCGTAACAAGCTCCATGTTGCATCTGCCATTCCAGGCTTCTTCCAATGCTTCCCAGCAGCACCAAAACGTCACTCAACACTCTCAAAAGATGTGGTAAGTGTTTGGGCTATCAACCTCTCAATGGTATGGAAAATGGAGAGGGAAGGGTTGAGGAGATACCACAAGCAAGTGTATAGAGAAAGGTGGGGATGACAATCTTTAATTGCAAATGTGTTTGGCTAGGGTTTTCTCTCTGAAAGCATTCCTCAACATTTGTGAGTAATGGGGGTTTATATAGGATAGGTGCAAAATGTGTGAGTCATTCAGTACAGGCTGGCAAAACAGCTTGTCTCGCGGGTGTCTCGCGGGAAGGCCTTACCCGCGAGATACTCGCGAGAGACAGCTGTCTCCACTTGGACTGACTCTTCGCATTCCAGCATGTGCAGGGCACATGCCTCACTTCGCGGGAAGCTTAGTCGCGACATACCCGCGAGATTCCATCAGCTTCCAATTTGCTTGAGTCTTCACACACTCTCTATCACACACCCCTTACATCAATTCCCACAACTAATAGAGGGTATAAACAATTGATATTAATTACAATCAAATTTGGCACGGAATATAAGCCAACAAAACACATAGTTGTAAATCACAACTTTACAATCTCCCCCTTTGGCTATTCCGTGACAAAACCCTAAAATAGACTCTAGACTTAAACGTGAGTTTGGGAGCACAGGCAAAACTCACTCACACCTAATTCTAGATTCTGATAAGCTCTTGAAACATATGAACAAGTAACTCCTGAAACACAACAACAAAGTATATCATTGTATGCAGAAAACTTGAAAAGCATATGGAGCAATAATAGCATGATCAAGTAAGATGAAATAGATAACACTAGATCATGGCAAGATCAAACAAGTAATCACAATACAAACGTAATTACTATGCTCATTCACACAAGGAATGAACATCCGGATATGCAAGATGATAAGCTCATATGAAGAGTACCATTTGCAAATCCAACACTCAACCAATGCAAAATACTTAAAGTATTTGCATCTAGGAACAATCCTACAAGGGCACAAGAGTGTTCATCACTCGACCAATGCATAGAACATATATGCATCTAGGAACAATCCTACACGGGCACAAGAGTGATGTAGTGAAGTAAATGTAAGACATTAAACTACAAAAGCACAAGCATAAAGGCTGCATAAGCAAAGAATTGCAAATACATGGCACAAACCATAAAAGCCTACAAATCTATGCAATAAAGCAAAACAACCCTTAAAGCTTACAAAAGCAACATGGGTACATGCAAAGTATACTACAAAGCATAGAGAATATCACAAAAGAAACATCTGAAATAATACTTAAACAAAGCATAGTGTCAAAGCTTTAAAGAACAAAAATAAACACAGGAACAGTTGACTTCTTCTCCCCCTATCTCCATACTCCCCCTATCAATGACATCATCTCCCCCTTTTTGTCAAGGAATAGCTAGTCATCCCCTTCTAGCTTCCGTTGAATTTCATCCATTTGAGTTTGGAGAGATGTGAGCTGTGCATCAAGACGTCGGTGGTGAGTATACATGATAGTCCCAAACCCGGACATCTTTGTACTCAACTCTTGAAGAGCAGTAAAGATATTGTTGATCTGTTCATCATTGATACGAGCTGCAGAACTCGAGGTACCCGATGGTGCATGAGTTTCTTGCTTGGAGTTCTTCTTGGCATGGCTCATACTCACATGGAGAGACCGAACGTTGATTGGACTTGGCCTTGGATATGGACGTTCATCATCCAATGGACGGACACCTTTGAGCTTCAAAATCTTTGAAATAAGGCAAGAGAAAGGAAGACAATTCCTTGAAGCTGTCCGGTCAACTGTTTTGGCCAAAATGTGAAAGATGTGAGAGCACACATCAATCTCGACATCCGTGATCAGATCGTTCAAAAACAAAGCTCGTCCAAGGTTCATATATCCGGTGCTGGACAGGGGATAGAGATTGCTACACATGATCATTGATAGAAGTCGTAGTTCGGAAGAAAGAGAGGCTACATTGATTGACTTTCTAGTGGATGAGAATTCCAATTCAGCTCCTAGAGACTGTCGGAGATATTCTTCATCGGAGTTCAGCTCATCATATACCGGCGGTATGGGGATTATTGGCCGGTTGATGTGTAGAATTTCTGCCAAGTACATTGGTGTGACAGAAAAGGTCTTTCCCCGAACCCAACATTTAATTTCATCGCCGACGACACTGGCATTGGCATAGAATTCTTTAACCATGTTCTCATATGAATCCTCGAAAGTTGACAACAGATAGTTCCAATCTTTCGTGGCAAACCAAACAGGTATTTGTGTGTCTTTGAGTGATTGCTGGTCAACCCCCCTCTCAACTATCAAAGGAGCACCCTGAAAGTGGTTCTTGAAGGATTCAAAAGCAGCATGAGACTTGAACAAGTTAGGATCAAAAGTTCCTGTTGAGCTACGAGTTCGCTTCGGTCTAGGTGAATCAGCATCAACGTCAATGATCGGTTCTTTCCCTTTGTCGCGGCCTCCTTTCACAGCGGAAGTCTTGAATGGAGACATCTGTGCACCACAAAACATACAGGAGACAGGAGCACAACCCATAGACCACATAGCACAGAACTTGATTAGAGTCAAGTGAGGTCAAAACAGAAGTAACACTGCTTAGTGTAAAGATACAATGTATGGATCTCAATAAATGTGCATGATTATGTATGTGGGAGCAAGTGCAAGGTGCATGTGACACACTATCAACGACCAAAATGAGGGAAATAATGTCAAACAAGTGAAAGTCCATAGATTGAAATCACTTGGTTTCAAAATAGCACAAAAATGTCACTCGGACATTTTGACAAACACTTAGTGTGCACAACAGCAAATAAGACATGAGCAATGCATGAACATGGGAAAATCTACCCTTAATACAAGATAGAAACGCCACTAGGGGCCAACACAGAGGCAGAAATAACCAATGGGACACAGCCCAAGCAAAAGATTTGACAAAAATTCACCCAATTTTGAAGAAATATTCAAATTTTCGAAAAACCCCAAATTTTGAAACCCTAACGAAAATAAAACTGCAAAAATAAGACAAAACTTGAATAGGAATGCTTTAGAAGACATACCTTGACGATGAAGATGTAGAAAAGATGCTCGAAGATGAAGGGTTTTGAAAAAAAATTACTTTGGGTTGACAAAGGTTCGACAAAGGTTTGAGCGAGGGAAGTTTTTTGTGTTTTTGAAAACACTGTCACATCAGCAAGATAAAGACAGAAAACACGCGTTTTTCGCGGGTTAGAGAGGGGCGAAACAGTCGCGAGACAGTTGCGAGAGGTGCCACTGAAGCACAAAATTTTCGCGAGAAGCATTAAGTCGCGACACAGTCGCGAGACAGTCGCGGTAGCTTCTGTCTGAAATTGGAAAAATTCAATTTTAGCCAACCAGCATTTCGCGAGTAGCTTGTGGTCGCGATACAGTCGCGAGACAGTCGCGAAAGTTTCTGTGTGACAGGATGAAAAACAGAATTCCCTCAACCCCTTTTCGCGGGAAGCTCTAAGTCGCGAGCTTCTCGCGAAACAACCCCTGTGCCAGTGTTTGAAGAAACACAAAAACATGCTTTTTAATCAAAAACAATAGACAAGAAAGTATAAAAACACTTTCAAAAACAAATAAAACACTCAAAAATCTTTTTGGATTTGATCAACAAAGATTGAGCATGTGAAAAACACATTTTATCAAGTACAATCACACACATGATTATGACATCCGTTGAGCATAGACTTGTGTGTTGTGTGTGGAAATCAAAATGAGATAGTCCTTAGTCTAATGTGAAGCTTCAATGATCAATTCAATCAAGGCATACACAACAAGCACTAGATTATGTGACCTATCTCAATTATAGAAACATGCATATATGACCTCCCACACGTACTTGATAACAAATCAATGAAGCTTTTCATTTGGCTCCATATATAACATAACATTTGCAACTTTTGAGCAAAGAGGATCTCATTTAGAGAAAAATGCCTGAAATTTTTGATATTTCAATTGATGAGTTAGCCTTTGGCTTGTTGGGCATCATACATTATATTTTGGTCGCTTTCCCTTTTTCATAGTCGAATACTAGTTTGTGCGACAGGCTTTTGCAGCTCTATATCTCTTTTCATTTGGAGATTTACAATTAGAGAGCTCTTTTAAGCAAAAAAAAAAATAAAGATGGGAAGATATATAGGCATGAGTCTATGCATGTCTCAAGATCAACAAAACCATTCACTAATCATTCATGACAAGATTGAAGATCTATTTACAACAGTCACATAGATTTCAGAATTTCTTCCACAATGATATGAGTGCATGAGGGACAAGCTAAGCTCATTAAATGCACAAAGCCATAAGTACAGAGGTACAAGGCAAAACATGTTTTGAGACAAAACTCAACGAAGCGATCAAACTTTTTGGATTTTCTAATTTTTATGTGTTTTTGAAATTTTTGAACACACCCAAAACAGAGCAAGAAAAGAACGATCAACAAAAGAAGCAGATGCAAACTAAAACAGATAAAATCAAAACAATTAGACACTAAACATGTGGAACCAAAACAACAGGTATGCAACATAAAGTAGTATCGGTTCACACAAGAGATAGAGTTCAGGGAATGATACCGACACCGATGGTCTTACGCAAAGATTCAAACTTTGGGCCATCTAGAGGTTTAGTGAATATGTCTGCCTTCTGATTCTCGGTGTTGATGAACTCTAAGTACACGGTTCTTTCCTCCACCAAATCTCGAATGAAATGATACCGAATTTCGATATGTTTTGACTTCAAGTGTTGAACTGGATTCTTGGACAAGTTTATGGCACTTGTATTATCACAATATACACACATTGTGTCTTGAGTGATTCCATAATCATGAAGAAGCTTCTTCATCCATAGTAATTGAGCACAGCAACTTGCAGCAGCAATGTATTCGGCTTCGGCTGTTGATAAAGAGACTGAATTCTGCTTTTTGCTCATCCATGACACCAAGTTATTTCCAAGATAGAAGCATCCACCGGAAGTGCTTTTTCTATCATCAATGCAACCAGCCCAATCAGCATCAGAATATCCGGCTAAGTATTCATTTGAATCTCTTGAGTACCAAATCCCATAGTCAGAGGTGCCATTTATGTAACGGATAATTCTTTTGACAGCTGTTACATGTGACTCTTTGGGGGCTGCTTGAAATCGAGCACACACGCCTACACTGAAGGCTATGTCTGATCTACTAGCAGTGAGGTATAAGAGGCTGCCTATCATGCTTCGATAAAGTGTTGGATCCACTTCTATCCCTGCTGCATCCCGACTCAGCTTTGATGAGGAGCTCATTGGAGTAGAAGTATGTTTCTTAGAGTCTAGACCAAATCTTTTAACAAGATTTTTGGCATATTTCTCTTGAGATATGAATATTCCATCTTTCCGCTGTTTCACTTGAAGCCCAAGGAAATAGTTCAGCTCTCCCACCATACTCATCTCAAACTCCCTTTTCATTTCGTCGGAGAATTCATGAGCCAACTGGTCAATGGTCGAACCGAAAACAATATCATCCACATACACTTGAGCAACTAGGAGAGACTTCTCATCTCTCTTTACAAACAAGGTCCGATCAGCTTGACCTCTTTTGAATCCGTGATCCAACAAGTATGTTGTGAGACGATCATACCATGCTCTTGGTGCTTGCTTCAAACCATACAGTGCTTTCTTCAGCCTTAGCACATGATCCGGAAAATGAGGATCTTGAAATCCTTTTGGTTGTTCAACAAATACTTCTTCATTTAGGAAACCATTCAGAAATGCACTTTTTACATCCATTTGGTACAATTTAAAATCCATAACACATGCAATAGACAATAGAATTCGAATTGACTCTAACCTTGCTACTGGTGCAAACGAATCATCAAAGTCTATGCCTTCCACTTGAGTATATCCTTGAGCTACCAACCTAGACTTGTTTCGAACTACCTCACCATCTTCGTCAGTTTTGTTCTTGAAGATCCACTTGGTGCCAATGACATGGGTATCTTTGGGTCTTGGAACCAACTCCCATACATCATTTCTGACAAATTGATGTAGCTCCTGATGCATAGACTCGATCCAATTTTCGTCTCTAAGGGCTTCCTCTACCTTCTTTGGTTCGAATTGAGCAAGATAACAATTGTACGTCACATGATTCGCACTGTATTTTGGTCCTTTTCTCAAACGAAGTCCCTCATTCACGTCACCAATGACATTACTTGTTGGATGATTGAGGGTTACCCTTGATGATGGTCTCTTGGAAATGGAAGGTTCTTCATCTCGAGAGATTGGAGCTTGAACTTCCAGAGGGGTGAGAGGGCTAGAAGGCCCTTACATCGACCTGGTCTCCCTTCTTGGTATAGGAGGTGTAGACTCTTTTTCTGGTGACTCTTTCTCGATCACATCATCTTGAGACATGTTGTCCTTAACTTCCCCCTTCTTCAGGTTCGATCCTTCACCGTCATCCCTTTCCCTTTCAGATATGGTATCATCAATGACCACATTTATTGACTCCATTACCGTCTTGGTGCGTTTATTGAACACCCTATATGCTCGGCTATTTAATGAATAACCTAGAAATATTCCCTCATCGCTTTTAGCATCAAATTTTCCGGGATTCTCTCTGTCATTGAGAATATAGCATTTGCTCCCAAATATTCGGAAATATTTCACCTTCGGCTTCTTTTCTCTCCAAATTTCATATGAAGTCTTCTTCGTTCCTGCTCGAAAGTAGATCCTATTCCCAATGTGACAAGACGTGTTCACAGCTTCAGCCCAAAACTTCTGTGGAAGATTTTTGTTGAGTAACATTACTCGTGCCATTTCTTGAATCACTCGGTTCTTCCTTTCAACCACTCCATTCTGTTGTGGAGTCTTTGGGGCTGAGAATTCCTTCTTAATACCGTGTTCATTGCAAAATGCTTCAAACTTCGCATTTTCAAACTCTTTCCCATGATCACTCCTGATTTTGATAATGGGTACTCCCTTTTCATTCATCAATTTCTTCCACAATTTCTCCATCTTATCACATGCTTCCGATTTTTCTCTAAGAAAGTCCACCCAAGAATACCTTGAGAAATCATCAACTATCACCATGATGTACCGCTTTCCACCCATGCTTTCTGTTCTAGTAGGACCCATCAAATCCACATGCAGTAGTTCTAGCGGACGAGAAGTTGCAACCACATTCACTTTAGGATGGCTTGACTTTGTTTGTTTTCCCAATTGACATGGACCACACAAATTCTTTTCAATCTTCCCAAACTTAGGTAAACCAACCACAGCTTCAAGCTTCGAGACTTTCGCCACTTGTTTGTAATTTGCATGGCCAAGCCGTTGATGCCACAGCTCCAAGAGATTTACCCGTGTACTTCGACATGCTATGCTGGGTTTTGGAATGATCCCATAGCAATTATCAGTGGTCCTTAGTCCCTTTAGAACTTGGACACCTTCTTCATTCAAGATTAGACATCCTTTCTTTGAAAATTGGACCAGAAAATCTTCATCACAAATCTGAGTGATACTTAACAAGTTCACTTTTAAACCCTTAATATATAGCACATCAGTCATCAACGGAAGACCCGGAATATCCACTGTTCCCTTTCCAAGAACTTGTGAATGACTACCATCCCCAAATGTCACAAATCCATCTTCCTTCTCTTTAAGAGTTTTGAATAGAGATTTTTCTCCAGTCACATGCCTAGAACACCCGCTGTCAAGGTACCACAAACATGAGTTAAACACTTTCAATGCGGTATGAACAAAAAGGCATGCATGAGAGAGACATTCTTGATCATCAAAACAAGACTCATTTTTCTTTATTTCATTCAAGGATGAGTGAAGTTTCCCTTTTAAACGATCAATTTTATCCCTTAACTGTTTATTTCTTCTCTCATATTCATAGTTCAAAGACTTTGACTCACATAGACTGTTGTGAATATCATGGTTCCTATGAACTAATGATTTCAGCATACGACAAAAAATTCTAGCATGTTTCTTGGATTTAAATAACTCTAAGACAGCATTGCTGGAACAGTCTCTAAATATGCTCATTGAGTCATTTTCACAAACACTTATCAAATCCTTCATGGTGGATTAAACACAAACACTATTCAAAACACACCGAGGGGTCTAGGATCACACTAAGGTATTTAAACCAAGCAAGTGTACCCGCTCTGATACCAATTGAAAGCTCAAATACGTGTTGAAAACACAAGAGCTGTTTAGACCCCCTAATTAAAAATACGACTCGATAGACTTTACACAACTTTGATATAAAGTGCGGAATAGTGTAAAAGTGAGCGGATGAACAAGTAAGCTACTCTAATCCATAAACTAAGCAACACAGCAGTATAATGGAATAAACAAGAGTAGGGAAGAAGGATGCAAACACAGAAAACACCGAAACGTGTTCTCGAAGAGGAAACCAAAGAACTCGGCGAAAAACCTCTCCGCCGCCCTCCAAGCGGAAATCGATCCACTAGACAATCAGTTGGGATACATGAGTAAGCAAGAGACCCTCCAAGCCTAATCTACCCGATGTACCTAAGCCCTCCAAGCTCCTACTCCAACAAGGCTTCTCGGAACCGTGTCTTGTCTAGCTCTCCGGATCCCGCAACAAGCTCTATGTTGCATCTGCCATTCCAGGCTTCTTCCAATGCTTCCCAGCAGCACCAAAACGTCACTCAACACTCTCAAAAGGTGTGGTAAGTTTTTGGGCTATCAACCTCTCAATGGTATGGAAAATGGAGAGGGAAGGGTTGAGGAGATACCACAAGCAAGTGTATAGAGAAAGGTGGGGATGACAATCTCTAATTGCAAATGTGTTTGGCTAGGGTTTTCTCTATGAAAGCATTCCTCAACATTTGTGGGTAATGGGGGTTTATATAGGATAGGTGCAAAATGTGTGAGTCATTCAGTACAGGCTGGCAGAACAGCTTGTCTCGCGGGTGTCTCGCGGGAAGGCCTTACCCGCGAGATACTCGCGAGAGACAGCTGTCTCCACCTGGACTGACTCTTCGCATTCCAGCATGTGCAGGGCACATGCCTCACTTCGCGGGAAGCTTAGTCGCGACATACCCGCGAGATTCCATCAGCTTCCAATTTGCTTGAGTCTTCACACACTCTCTATCACACACCCCTTACATCAATTCCCACAACTATTACAGGGTATAAACAATTGATATTAATTACAATCAAATTTGGCACGGAATATAAGCCAACAAAACACATAGTTGTAAATCACAACTTTACAGAACCGATTGCTGAAGAGGTTGTCACATGGGTGAACATTGAAGTCCCAAGAGTTAGTGTGTGTTTGGGAACAACTTATTTAGCTAAAACTGAAAACTTTTTGCTAAAAGTATTGTAGATAAAGCTAAAAGGTAGTTGAAATTGTACTATGGAGCCATAAATAGGACCAAAAAGTGCAATGGGACCCAGAAATAGTGGTAAAAATAAGTTAAATAGTAAAAAAAATCTAGCTTTTTAAGCAATCCCAAACACACACTTAATGCTTGAGCCTGGACTCCCTGAGTTAGGGTCCAACCCAATCTTTAGCTCCTTCAAAACCTCTATATCCCTCTGAAATGTTTTTGATTCTACTGTAAACAATGATCAATAGTGGAAGGAGAAGAAAGGGGACTTTTTGGGTTATAATTGTGCAATAATTGGTTAAAGATTCAATTGGGCAATTATTGTGGTAAATGACAAGCTTCAAAAAAAGGGCTCCCATTAGGGATGATCAAACCCAATGGGTAATGTGTACTCGACCCTACCCAACTCAAAAGTTTCAGTCAATATTATTTGGTTTTTAATGAGTATAATATAATTAGGTTGGGTTTTGTCTAGACCCGAACCCAAAAAAAAAAAAAAAAATATATATATATATATATATATATATGTATGTATGAATCGGATAAAGGAAGTCATAGACAACACATACTAGCATACTAAACGTATCATTAATTTTTCGAAATCAAGAAAAATCTGAAATTTATAGAATTCTAATTTTGTTGCACCAAAGATCTCTTCTATATATACATGTATCTAGAAGAACATCAACAGTAAGGGTGCAAATGTAAACACAAAAAAAAAAAAAAAAAAAAAAAAAGCCTGGCAATTGTATACACAAAGACAGAAGAGATGGAGAAATATTCCTTCAAGTTGGCTTTTTTAATTGCCCTCTTAGTTCTTGGCTCCTGTAAGAATCTCGTCCTATATTTTTACTTAATTTTTGTTTCTTAGATGTATATAGTTACTATATGGCCTTATTGTTCTTGCAAATAATTATAAACTGAGATAATTCAGTATTTTAAATAGGTTTGGTACCTCTAATATGATTGAAATTTAAGAAAAAAAATTAACGAATATATACTTCTATTCATCACAAAAAATGAATGGTCATTTTCAATTTTTTTTTTTTAACATATGCAAATTTTTTCAATAATCAAGTCTCTGTTATAGAGTAAAATTTTTTACTTCATTCACTCAAGTAAAATTTAGATTCCCTCTTACTCTATTATTCTACATTTAGGTATGAATGTTCAAAATGTGTTTAAAACACCCATGAACATTTAGACCCCTAAATTACAATTTACCAATTCAAGCTTATTAACAAACAATGTACGTGCAGAAAATGAGAATACGTTAAAATAGAATTGATAAAACAATCTAAACCAAATAAGACCATAACCATAGTAGAAATTAGATGGCAAAGATTAAGGGAAGAGAGATGCAAACACAAAGACAACACAACGATGTGTTATCGAAGAGGAAATCGAAGTTCTCGACGTAAAACCTTTTCGCACGTGAACTGGTTGTTGAAGAGGTTGTCAGATGGGTCAACATTGAAGTCCCAAGAGTTAGTTTTTGTTTAGAAACAACTTATTTAGCTGAAACTAAAAACAATCCCAAATGCACACTTAATGCATGAGCCTGGACTCACTGAGTTGGGGTCCAACCCATTCTTCAGCTGCTTCCCTCCAAAATGTTTTTGAATTTATTGTAAACAAAGATCGGTAGTGGAAGGATAACCATTGTGAATTTTTGGGTTATAATTTTGCAATAATTGTTTAAAGATTCAATTGGGTAATTATTGTGGTCAATGATAAGCTTCAAAAAAACGGCTCCAATTACGGATGATCAAACCCATTGGGTAATGGGTATCCTACACTACCCAACCCGAAAGTTTCGGCCGATCTTATTTGGTTTTTAATGAGTAAAATATAATCAGGTTGGATTTTATCCAAACCCGAACCCAAAAAAAAAAAAAAAAAAAAAAAAAAAAAGCAAAACAAATCTGAAGCTAAAGAATACGTAATTAGATAGAGAAAGACATCGACAAAGCGTACAAGTATAGTACTGGACTACATGCTACGCAATTATTAGAAAAATATATGTATTATAATATCATTTCCCAATTTGTATAGAGTAAGTCATATACCATTTATTAAGAATATAAATAATTGATAGCAACTTCCTATTAAATAATAATACATACCCTCTAAATGTGTCATTAATTTTTAGAAATCAAGAAAAATCTGAAATTTATAGATTTCTAAATTTGTTCAAATAAAGATCTCTCATTGCAATTTGAAATTTATAGATTTCCAATTTTGCTGCGCCAAAGATCTTTCCTATATATACATGTATGTAAAGAACATCAACAGTAAGGGTGCAAAAGTAAACCAAAAAAAAAAAAAAAGAGCTTAGCAACCGTAGGCACAAAGACATAAGAGATGGAGAAATATTCCTTCAAGTTGGCCTTTTTAATTGCCCTCTTAGTTCTTAGCTCTAGTAAGAATCTCGTCCTATATTTTTACTCTTTTTTTTTTCTTATATGTATATAGTTACTATATGGCCTTATTGTTCTTGCAATTAATTATGAACTTCGAGATAATTTGGTATTTTAAATAGGTTTGGTACCTTAAATATGATAGAAATTTAAGAAAAATTTTAAGGAATATATACTTCTATTCATCACAAAAAATAAATGGTCATTTTCAAGTTTCTTTTTTTTTTTTTTTTTTTTTTTGGGGGAAACATATGGAAAATTACTCATTAATAAAGTTTGTGTTATAGAGTAAAAAATTTAATTCATTCACCCAAGTAAAATATAGATTCCCTCTTACTAACATTATTCCACATTTAGGTAAAGAATTTTGTATGCAATTATTTAATCCCTATTTATTTAAGAGGGAAAATGAAAATTAGTGTTTCTAACGAACATTTGAAAAATGCACAATATTTGGATTAAAAAAATTGACATTATCTCTCAAAATAAACGAGTTTCAAACACAAGAACGTTCACGTAGTTATCATTCACATTGCAGATTAATTTCTCCGTTCTTATTTCTTTACTTTTTTTTTTTTTTTTAATGTACAACGATACGATGTTGAATATACAAAACTAGTATTGTGCCATAATTGTATAATTTTGATGATTTTTCAATGTTTCCTGCTTAAATATAATTTTAGAGAATGCAATTGTTAACAAAAAAAATAATTGCGAGTTTCAATTTGGATGTTGAAGAACTTAAACAAATTAAATGCAACAATGATAACGATTGCGGAGATTTACGAAATTGTTTTTGCCATAATGATGTGAAGTTGTGTTTCTGTGCTCCCCCCACCAAACAAGAATTTGTAGCCAAAATCCTCAACAGTCACTTGTAAGGGCAAAATGATAACTTGCTTCATTAACACCAACCCTATAAGTTGTAATTCGGAATAAATTGTAATTCTCAGGACATCCTATTATTCAAGAAAAATAAATCAAGGACCCTGTTAATAAATGTTATAAGGGCACAATTAAAGATTAATAAATTTTCAATTATTTAAAAAGAAAAAAAATTAGCAATAAACTCTATATATTTGCACATTTTCTTCCATACTCTTTTACTTTCAATCACTGACATAATATGCTGAAATTTTTTGATTTATACAATGTAAGTTTTTATCTAGACTAGGATCATGCATGTTCTAGAAAACGATCAAAGCTAATTTCCATAACCAAAAAAAAAAAAAAAAAAAAACTAAAATGGTAGAAGTATGAAATTGAATAATCAATTTCAAGTATCGTAGTTCAAAATGATGCGGAAATTGTGGTTTCAAAGGTGTTGTTGAAGGATGTGTTTAAAGTATTCATAATGCAAAAAAAAATTTTGGTAACCTATTTTAAATAACATATTTTAAAATGTAAAAAAAGATAATTGTGTTTTTTATATGTGTGTGTGCATGTGTGTGTGTGTGTTTTTATTTCAATCTTATCAGCACAGTTAAAGCGTATTTATTTTATTGGAAGAGAGAGAAACTCCCACGTTACCAATGCACACCCTTCTGTTCTCTATTTTCTTTTCTCCTCTACTGCTCGATCTCTCTTTACTTTTATTGTGTCCTTAAAACCCATTGCTTGACCCTCTCTCTCGATGGTTCTAGAAAATAAAACCCAGGTGAAATTTCAAAGGTAAGAAATTTCTTGGGTTTTGTTCTCCTTGTTGACCTACCATTTTCTCATTGATTTTTAAAATAAAAGCTCTTCATTGATACGGGAAAAGAAACCATTTGAAATTTCGAAAAGACTTGTGAGATGTGGAACTTTTTCATGGGTTCTGATTGAGTGGAAAATATCATTACTTGTACATTTTGGGCTTTTGTTCTCCTTGTTGACATTCCCTTTCCTCTTAATTTTTTTTTTTTTTTTTTTTGAAAAATAAAAAGATCTTCACCAATTTTCTAGGAGAGCTATGAGATGTGGAAATTTTCTTGGGTACTATTTGTTTATAGTGATGGCCAAAATCATTGACTTGAGATGTTGAGGGAAGCAAGTGTGAATTGAAGGAGACAGTAAGAGAAAAGAGTGCTAGACACGTGATAGAGAGAGAAGTTTGTTTATGTGTTTTCCGATCAAGTGGGACCCGTGGGTTCCTATTAGCGTAACTGGTAAAGTCTCTAATAGTTGAATAAATGATTTGGGGTTCAATCTCCGCCTACACCAAAAATCGATTGGCATCTTGGTTTGAGGATAAAAGAGTTGTTATTAAAAGCAGACTCTATAGGTTAAAACTAACTTTAAAAAAAAAAAAAAAAAAAAAAAAAAAAAAAAATCAAGTGGGACCTATGGTTTTTAGCATATTTTCAAATGTGCCATTAAGTAATGTTATTTGAAAACTGAAAAATGGTAAGATAAGTTTTCTGAATTGAGGGTTTAAACACTCTAATATGAAAAGCGTAACTCAGACACTTCAGTAAAAAACACCCTTACGAAATGCCTTTTTTTTTTTTTTTTGGCCTACAGTTTTTAGTGTTTAAACACCTAAACATTTAAAACTATTAGGATACCAAAATTTGGGCCTCCTTATTGACCTAGAAACATATCCGAAAGAAACTTGAAATGAAGAAGAAAAATCATGTAACATTGTCTCTTTGCTACTGGAAATTTCAGGTGTGTTTGTATAAGTTGATGGGAAACAGTGTTTTAAATTTAAAATGAGTGTTTGTAAAATATAATATGAGGAGTTGTGGTTATAAAATAGAGTTTTGGATTTTTTTTTTTTTTAATGCTCTTTTAAGCTCCCAAAACGCCTAACCAAACAGACCCTTCGAGAGATCATGTTTCTTTTAATTGTTTCACAATGGTGGCTCCATGATTATTATCTAGGGTGATCAATAAGAAACATAAATTATACAAAATTTAAAACAAAAGAGAACTTGAATATATAGACATAAAAAATAAAAAAAAAATAAAAAAAAAAACCGACATACATAAATTTTTACATTTGGCTTTTACGATATTTCATATTTTGCATTATCAATCCTACAAGCTATATCTCTTTCAATGTACATGGTCAAACAATCATTTATCCATTGATCTCCCAATTGGTTGATTTATTTCAAAATTGTTAAGATCTAAATGAGCGTTTTCTAAAATTTAAGATTAAAAATTTCAACTTATGTTGTTAGGCTTATTAATTTTTTTTTTCCAAATTTTGGATCAAATTTGTTTATTATTGGGTTATTTTTAATGATTAAAAATGCCAAAATATTGTTCAAATGACCATATTGAAACTTATTTTAGTAAACCTTAAAAAAAATCTAGGGTTAGGGTGTTAAAATTTTAATTTAAGGAAGTCAACACAAATTTATAATTTTTTTTTTTTGGGGGCTAGCACAGGTGGTTCATTTGATCCCTCTGGGCTCCAAGTGGAGCAACCGATGTTCTAGCAAGGTAATTAGTTTTGCATTTATACAAGATAAACACTACGTCTACAAAAAGTTTCATAACAATTCCATGATAATTTTTATGAGAGAGGGAGAAGGCAATTGCACCTATACAATTACAGATCTCAATCAGTGAATGATCACATTCTATATATTTTTTTACGGAAGTGAAAATACTTCGGCTTGGTTGGGTTTCTACTAATATATATATATATATATATATATATATATATTTTTTTTTTGGGGAGTGGAGGAGGGGTAAATAGGAGTACAGTACTAGTTAAAATCAAAGAGCATTCACATTGATGGTGCTAAATTTGCTAAAAAGTTATTTTAGCGCTCAAATATTAAATAAATAACACTACATCACAAGTAATAAAGCTATATTTTTTTGGCTCACTGCTACAGTAAACTATTACATGTAGCAACTACTATAGACAGCTGCCAAACATAAAAAAAAAATTGATATTTTTAACACCAAAGCCCAATGTCTCTCTCTCTCTCTCTCTCTCTCTCTCACACACACACACTTGTGACATACATTGCAGGTTTCGCTAGCAACATTTGCGATGGGTTGCTGCATTGAACGTAGGTAGTGGGTTTGGCTCAATTTGGCTTGTGTGGTTTCGTGTTTGGTGGTTTTGGGGTGATTAGTGGTGGACCGGTGGTATGGCTGTGGTATGGTTGGCGATGGTGGCAGTGGATTTCAGCTATTGTTGTGGGTTTCCTTGAAATGTGGTTTGTAGTTGTCATTGGTAGATTGTCGTAATTGGTTGTGGCCAGTGTTGATGGGTGTTTCTTTTTCTTTTTCTTTTTCTCCCTTTTTTTTTTTTTTTTTTTTTTTTTTTTGTGGTGGATTGTGGTTGTTTGTTGTTGCTGGAGTTATGGCGGAGATGATTGTGGCTTTGCTAAAGTTTTTGTAGTTGTTTTTTATTTTTTTATTTTAATGAGTTATTTATATTATTTTAAATGAAATGCTAAAAAAGCATATAACTATTGATAGTAGTTGTATTGTAAAATATGGTGTTAAAATAGATAAAATAGTCTTTTAAGTTTTTAAAAGTTTAATTTTTTTAGGACCACCATTGCGGATACTCCGTATACAAAATAGATACTTCTTAATATAAATAAATCTAAGAGCTAAAATAAGAATCATAAAAAACACAAGAAGATCAATTAGACGTCATATTTGTTTAAGGAATTACAGGGCAAAGCTCCTACATTCTACCAATGATTTTTGATGACCACCTTGATAGAAAAAGAAAGTTATTGGATACCAATACAAGCAGTTATCAACCAGCCTCTCGTTTACAGAACCAAGATGGAGCCCCATTAGAGGATCTAGTTTCAGTCCGAACAAGTAGTTCCCTCTAAGCAACAGCCTCATTAATGGTGAGATTCCACGTCCGGGTATTACCGCTTTGAAGGTGTACTGGGTCGGTATCATACATGCGAACTTGTTGTTCTCCAGGAAAAAAGTGGGAAGCCTTGGCATTAACACCATGAATGAAGGTAGAAAGCCTCGAAGCTCGTTGTTGCTCAAATCGATAGCTATGAGCTAGCTTTGTGTGCGTCATGAAGCTAGGGCTTGTACGGAGGAGAACTAGTTGAATGAGAGAATGAGTTGTGTAGTGGTGGGAGGTCGAAGAGAAGGGATCATGTTAGGACATATGTGTTTTCATTTGCTAATAACATATGTCACTTATTTATGTAAATTGGCTAAATTCTTTAACAAAACGCACTCTACTTGTAATTAGGTAGCTCTAGGTGTTTTTAATACTTTAAGAAACAGGGATTCAAGATCAAGTGTTGAAGTCATCAAGTCTATTTAAGAAAAAGTAAGGTGAAGTGCAAATTCATTAAAACTTAACACTTGCTCAATAACTACCTCGACACCTGCTATCTGTCGAGATTTATAATTTCAAATTTTCTGATCTGATTTTCTTGGGATCCATAAATATACTTTTGGGCCTTCTTTTCTCCAAACCCTAAACATATAAAATGATTGTTTTAAGAGCCGTCAAGTTGTACACAAGTTGCAAAAGCATTGAGCAATCTCTGTTCAAGCAAATTATGATCAAAGATGAAGTTCTTGACCTAGTTCATTTTCTTTGAAGAAGTTGCTATGTATTTGCACCAAAGGGTTTTGTGACCAAGCATCTTCCTGATCTTCATCGTGTAGGACGAACTGAAGAACTTTGTAACCAACCTCTCTTCCTTAAGTTAGCGTTTTGAAGTCACGTATTGGGATTCGCACATTGGTTAATCACGTACTTGGGAGTCGTGCATCAAATGTGAAAATTGTCACTACAGATCAAGTTCAATTGGGTATTGGGGTAAGGGTTCAACTGTAACTTGGTAAGGTACCTGGGATTCCTTTACTTGTAACCGCTTGATTTGATAATGTAGAGTTTCGGAAGTGGTGACCTAAAAATCACCCGGTAGGATTTTTACTGCGAGGTTTTTCCTCATTTGTAAACAAATCACCGTGTTATTTAATTTTCACTACATATTTAGTTTTTGGTGATTTGTTTGTGCTTTCATGCAATTGCATGATAAATTGATTAATTAATAACTTGGCTAATTAATTAATTGGTTTAATCACAAAAGGTCATTCAGATTGTGGCCTATCAAGTGGTATCAGAACGAGCATCCTTTGATTAGGTTTAATCTTTGCTGCGTTGATTCATTGAACCCTGCTTGTCATGGATAGAGGACAGTCATTAATTATACCTCCTTTGATGGCACTAACTATGCATACTGGAAAGTACGCATGAGAGTTTTCTTGCAATCTTTAGATGAAGAAGGTGTGGCAAGCTGTAGAGATTAGCTAGACTAAGCCAATAGAAGAACTGGTCAATTGGGATGACGCAAAGATCAAGGCGGCTAACTTCAATAGCAGAACGTTAAATGATCTATTTAGCTCAGTCACCAAAGAGGAGTTCAAGAAGATATCCTTATCTGAAACTGCTAAGGAGGCTTGAACCATCCTCCAGACAACCTATGAAGGAACAAAGGCTGTCAAAGATTCAAAACTTCAGAGGCTCACTACAAGCTTTGAAGAAATTAAGATGGAGGAGGATGAGTCGTTTGATGAGTTCTATGTCAAGCTAAAGGACATAGTGAACTCAGCCTTCAATCTTGGAGAAACCATCCCTGAACCCAAGATTGTAAGGAAGGTACTTAGATCTCTACTTGAGAGATTCCATGTCAAGATTACGACAATAGAAGAATCAAAGGATATTGACAAAATTTCTTTGACTGAGCTGGTTGGAAACTTGCAAACCTACGAGCTAGAACTATCTAGGATTGGCAAAACGGGTAAAGGCAAGAGCATGGCCTTGAAGGCAAAGAGCGGTGATACAGGTGAGTCTTCTGATGATGAAGATTCCAAGATAAAGTCCTACATTACAAGGCAGTTTAAGAAGTTTATGAAAAATGCCAATGGGAGGAACTTTGACAAGGACTGCAGACAATCTAGTTCTTCTAAGTTTAAGAGCCAAGACAAAGGGAAGAAGGATACTAAGGATGGCGGTCAGTACATTGTTCTGGCTAGACCAAAGTGCTTCGAATGTCATGGATTCAGCCACATAAAGCATGAATGCCCAACATATCTCAAGAGCATTGGAAAGAGTAAGGCACTTACTGTAACCTTGAGTGACACTGAGTCTGAAGATGACTCCGATAATGAGGATGACAGAATCTTAAATGCCTTCACTGCTACAGTCAATCCTACTGAAGGGATTATTGAAGAAATGGATGAAGAAGAAGAACTGGTGGAGTCCAAATTTGAGAAAATGGATTATCAAGATGATATCCATTCAGCCTATGAGAAGCTTTACAAGCTCTCTGAGAAGCATGAGAAATTGTATAGGCTGGCTACCAAGAAGCTCAGTGATGTGGAACTTGATCGTGAAGAGTTGTCCACAAAGTTTGATGAGGCGAATCAAACTATTTGAGCACTAAGGTTTGAGAAAAACTTTTTGGCTGAGAAGACCAAAAGGCTTGAAGTAGAGCTATCTCAAGTCAGAGCTCAATTGGAGAACACTTCAAGTGCAAAGATTGATGAGATGCTAAGTAATTAGAAAACTACTTCGGATCGAACAAGCTTAGGGTATGGCCTTTTTTTCTCTAATACTGCTTCTACTAGTAATACTGTTTTTGTTTCTCCTGCTAATAACACTGAAATTAAGAACACTGATGTTAAAACTGAATTAGCTAGTGAGAACTTAGACGAGGGTAAATCTATCTTAGGAGCACCCCCTAATCAAGATAAGAAAGATGCTAAAAACCCTAGGGCTAAGAAGGCTAACTCTCAAAAGCGTAAACAAAAGAAGCAGCATCTCTGTCATTATTGTGGAGCTACCAATCATACTCGACCAAATTGCTATAAGTGACTAGCCACTCAACAGAGCAACGGCATGATAGCATCTGGAAGCCAAAATTAGCTTCAATCCTCTCTTGCTCCTTTTGGAGATCTTCTGAAAGCCCTCATGTTCCTTTTGAATTTAAACAATTTCAACTCTTCCCCCTCACCGCCTGTTCAAGGGTTCAATCAAAGAAAATGTTCTTCCAAGGTGTGGAAGAAAAAGGACTCTAAGTGATTTCATCACTTTCTTTTCCCTTCTTTCTTTTCTTGTTTGTTGCATTGCTTGTGTGTTTTGCATTTTTTTGAGTCAGTCTAGTTTTATGCTTTGTTTTGTTTAACATGTTTTTGTAGTTTTATGCTTTATTTTGTTTAACATGTTTTTGTGTGGTTACTTTCAGTTTTGTTTACTTTTTTTTTTTTAATATAAAAATAAAAAAAAAATTGAAAAATCGGAAAAATACAAAAACAGTGTGTGTTTTGTGTACTTTGGTACTTGTGTACCTTGGATGGCCATTGAAACAAAGTTTCTAAACTTTGTATCTCTTGTAACTTAGATGAGCATCTCTATGCAGAACTAAGCAAGTGAACTTTGTGGCTCTTGTTTGTGATGAGCAAGATTAAATTATCTCTTAAACTTAACACTCGTATCACTCTTTTTAACAAGTAGGACTAGAAAATCCTAAGAGAAAGACATAAATAACTATCTCACCACTGTTACCCACCAATCATAATGATACCTGTATGCTTCGGCATAGCAAAAGTGCAGTGTCAAAGACACCTGTATGCTTCGGCATAGCAAAAGTGCAGTATCACTGGTGGGTAGCATTAGGAAGTCAAGCGGGGAGCTTGTAGTCCTTCTGTATGAACTTCGATTCTTTCACATAATGGATTCAGGTTTACCTTAAGGATAGTTAGGTCAAATCCTCCCCAGGTTTTTATCGTGTGGTTTCCTGAGTGATCATATCATTGTGTCTTTTATTATTCCGTTGTTTTATTATTTTGATATGATTATTTGATTGCTTTAACCTAGAAGTGTATAATTTGACTAAGTAACAACTTGGCTAATTAATCTAGGCTAACCAATCTGGTTGTTTTAAGGGGTCTAAAACCGTTCAAGAACATACCAAGAAACGGCTGAGTTTCACCCATTGCCTTAGCAAGGCTTCTAGCAAGCCATAACACAAATAAAACTCTAAAAACTGTAAATAAAATTTAAGAAAATCTAAATTATGTTCTACAGTAGCTCTCTTCTAAATTTTGCCCTAAAAATCCTTTAAATAGGTCAAGGAATCCTATTACAAGTTGAATTCTCGTTTGGAGAAAATCTCAGGTTTTTAGGCTTCACTTAACTGACTTTTTTGGCTCATTTAACTTCATAATTCAGACTTTTGGTATACTAAAAAATTGTATTCCTTTAAGTTATCTTTCAATCCCAACTTGAATCATCCCAATTAGACATTTGAGCCGAAAGTTATGCTCCAAATACTAACTGGTATGCAGGCTGGAATCCTAATCCGAATTGGACTTGGATTTGATGCAAATTTCCTTTAATTCCTTACTCCAATTGAACTTGAATTTAATTGGGTTGGCCTTCTTTGACTTCATCATGGCCTTTGTAAAAGTAAAGTCCATTAGCTTTCTTCTTTGCACAAATCCACTTATTTAATTTTATTATCCTACAAAAGACAAATTCATGCATTAAAATTCAATTAAGCACAAAATTGATTTTCAGTATTATTCCAAAACCAATTATAAAACGCATGAATTAACTCAAAATAAGTATGATAATGCTTTCTAATAATGATATAAATATGCAAAATTAAACTATTATCAGTAGTAATTATGCCTTTTGGAAAGTTCAAATGAGGGCATTCTTGTGTTCAATTGAAGATACTATTTGGGATGCGGTAGAAGTAGGATGGACTAGATGGAGGCCGCTAAATCCACTTGGGATAAAGTAAAAACTTTGAAGTGCCAAGAATTAGTTTTTGTTTAGGAACAACTTATTTAGCTGAAACTAAAAACTTTTTACATAAAGTTGATAGGCCAAAAACGTATTGACCTATTGTGATTAAATTAAGTAGTTAATTTGCCAAGTTATTAATTAATCAATTTAACGTGCAAAGGTGGTAGCACAAACAAATCACCAATAAACTAATTATGCAGCAAAAAATGGTAAGGTTGAATTTAATCAACCATCTTGTTGGCTTTATTCCGTGCCAAATTTGCTTGTATTTTAGCATTTAGTAACCCTGTATTTAGGTGGGATTCTTGTAAGGGTAGTGAGTGAGAGAATGTAAAGAAATGCTCAAGATTGTGCAAAGAAACAGGGACTCGTGACTGGATCTTGCGGGTGGCTCACGACTTGTAAGTTGCTAGAAGCTGCACACATGCCAAAAGCTGAAGAGTCGTGCCAGCTATTGTATTATAGGACAAAAGTCCTAGGCTGGCCAGGCAAGTTAATCATGACTTGAACTCGCGACTCAACCTAGTTGCAAGGTTAAGTCACTAGAACAGCCTGTTTGGGAAAAACTGACGTTTCACATTCCAACCTCACTTACAGGAGGTTTGACAGTTTCACTCACAACCTCACTCAAGGAAGGTTCAGAAGAAGATGAAGGAACAAAGTTCGTGGAATGAAAAGAAGACACAGAGATGCTTTCAACATAACCTAAAGTGGATTTGTTAGAAGGACATTTTTGAACATTCAGCATTTGATCAAGTTTAGAACTAGCAAATCTAGCAACAGATAAATCATGTTCCAAAGTTTTAATTTTATCAAGCAAGAGCATGTTCTCAGATTTCATATTGTTCAAAAGATCATAAGCATCAAATAATTTAGCAAGCAAAATTTTCTTTTCAAGCTCAAGAGAATCAGTTTTCTTCAGGCTAAGTTCAACATTCATAGCATCCTTCATAGCAACTTTCCAAAGTTTATTATAGGCCTCTTAAAGATCTGCATCCTCAAAGAGTTCCTTATCAGAAGAGTTCTCTTCAATAGACACTCTTTCATTGACTATAGCAGTAACAGTGAAAGCAATGAAGTTTCCATCTTCGTCACATTCAGACTTATCATCAGAAACCTCATTATCACTATGGGTTACAGCCATAGCTTTACCCCTAGACCTCAAGTAAGTAAGACATTTAAATTTAACATGACCATACCCTTAACAACCAAAACACTGAGGACCCAAAGAATTGTTTAAAGATTGACCTACTTTTTCTCTAGGTTTTTCAAAGTTATTAACCTTAGTGGGATCATTCTTCCTAAAGTTTCTAGGTTCAGCAATGTTTGTATCTCTTACCTTTCTGTTGTTATTCCTAAGAAAGTTTTTAAAGTTCTTGGTAAGGTACGCAATCTCTGTAGTAGAGAGTTCATCATCAAATCTACCAACCTCAATATTATCAACTAACTTAAGAGTCATTAATTTGGATTTGTTAGCTTTGAGCAGGTCTAACTCATAGGATTGAATAGATCCTACAAACTCATCAACAGGGATGGAGTCCACATCATTGCTCTCACTAATGGTAGTCACTTTGGGCCAAAAGTCTTCAGTTAAAGATATAAGAATCTTTCTAAAAATTTTAGATTAATCATAGATTTCACCCAAATTAAAAGTAGTATTAACAATATCATTCAACTTAGCATAGAATTTATCAAAAGATTCATCATCAGACACTTTAATGCTTTCAAATTTAGAAGTTAATTGTTGCAATTTATTAATCTTAACTGTCTTTGTGCCTTCATGCACAGTCTGGAGGATTTTCCAAGCAGTGTGAGCAACCTTAACATTTGAGATTCTCTTAAATTCCTCCATAGAAATAGCATTAAAGATGGCATTCATAGTTTTGCAATTGAAACCAGCTACTTCTTTTTGAGAAGTTTGCTACTCACTCATAGGAGTAGTGGGCTTCTCCCGTCCGTACTCAACGGAATTCCAAACCTTCTCATCAATAGATTTCAGGAATGCTTTCATCCTTACTTTCCAATAAGTATAGTTATTCCCATCAAAGTGAGGAAGAATAATAAGAGAGTGTCCATGTTCCATGACAACATGGGTCAAGGATCAGCTCAAAGATCAAAAAATCTCAAACAAGAGAGCTACTTACTCTAACACCACTTGAACGGTTTTTAGACCCTTTAAACCAACCAGATTAACCTAGTTAATTAGTCAAGTGATTAAGTTAGTCAAATTATGCAAATCTAGGTTATCAAAATCAAATAATCATATCAAGAATATAAAGCAGCGGAAAAATAAATAACACAAGATATGATGACCTAAGAAACCAAACAGTAAAAACCTGGGGAGGATTTGGCCTAGCTATCCTCAAGGTAAACTTGAATCCACTATCTTGAAAGAATCGAAGTTCATACAAAAGGACTTACAAGCTCCTCGCTTGACTTCCTAATGCTACCCACCAGTAGAACTTACTAACACAACCACGCGCAAGCTCCGAATCCACGGACTCCTTCTTTCTTGGATTCTCCACAAGATACAAGCACCCACGCTTGTTATTCTTTAAGCTCCAATGATAGCAACTGAGTTGATCATCAAGATGTTGAAGTAATCTCTACCTCGAAAACCCTAAGTTTATGTGAAGGAAAGCTCCTTAACGATCTCACAAGAGATTCACACAAACTGCAATGTATGAGCAACAATACACCTAGAGCAACTCTCAAAAACGTGGTTAGGGTTTTGCCTTTTATATCTAGGGTAAAAATAGAAAACATAAAACGTTTAATAAGGTAGGGCTGAGTTGGAAAATTCTGCAAAAAAATATTCTGGCCGACTTTCGATCGATCGAGTCTAACTTTCAATCGATTGCCAAAATGCACCAATGCATCTGCAGCCTCTCGATTCCAACTTTACATAAAATATATAACTTTGAGCAAGCCTAAACATGATTATACATATTGTTTTGATCATGGTTTACCAATATTACACAATAGAGTTCTAAATACATCAAATCCTAACTCTTTAGAACCTAACAAAAGTTGATAGGCCAAAACTGTATTGACCCCTTGTGATTAAAGTAATTAATTAATTAGCCAAGTTATTAATTAATCAATTTAACATGCAAATGTGGTAGCACAAACAAATCACCAATAAACTAATTATGCAGTAGAAAATTGTAAGGTTGAATTTAATGAACCATCTTGTTGGCTTTATTTCATGCTAAATTTGCTTGTATTTTAGCATTTAGTAATCCTGTATTTAGGTGGAAATCTTGTAAGGGTAGTGAGTGAGAGAGTGTGAAGAAATGCTCAAGATTGTGCAAAGAAACAGTGACTTGCGACTGGATCTCGTGGGTGGCTCGTGGCTTGCAAGTTGCCAAAAGTTGCACACGTGCCAAGCATGCTAGAAGCTCAAGAGTCGAGTCAACTGTTGCACAATAGGACAAAATTCCTAGACTAGCCAAGCAATTAGGTCGCGGCTTGAACTTGCGACTCAACCCTGTCGCGAGGTGAAGTCGCCAAAACACCCTATTTGGGAAAAACTGACGTTTTACATTCTATCGTCACCCTTGCATAAATACTCCTCATTCCCATGAAATGTAGAGAGCTTTCAGAGAGAATTTTGAGAGAGAAACCCTAGAGAAAACAAGATTGCCTCATCCATAATCTTCACCTAAGACACTCTTCAAATTCCTCTACTCTCTTCCTCTCCATTGATACATCCTTGAGAGTTTCTTGACCAAATCCTTTTCTCACCATATCCACGACTGTGAGAAGGTTCTTTTGGTGCTAAGGGAAGCAATTTGGAAAGGACCAATGATTACTGGTTGATACTATGGTTTATAGCGGAATTTAGTAAGCTAGAAAAAAAAAAAAGGTTCAACATAACCTCGTTGGAGCAAAAAGCTTGGAGGGCTTAGGTACTTGGGTAGATCAGACTTGGAGGGTCTATTACTGTTCATGTATCTTAACTACATTTTCTAGTGGATTATTGACCGCTTGGAGGGCAGTGAAGAGGTTTTACGTTGAAGGCTTCGGTTTCCTCTTCGATAACACATCGTGTGTTGTCCCTGTGTTTGCATCTCTCTTCCCTTTATCTTTACCTTCTATTTTCTAGTGTGGATGTAATTATAATTGGCTTAGATTGTTTATCAATTATGTGTTTGGCTTATATTCATTTTTCGCACATTAATTGTTGAATAATAAGCATGAATTGATAATTTGTAATTTGAGGTCTAAACGTTCAAGGGTGTTTTACACACATATTGAATACTAAAAAATGAATAACATGGTGATTTGTTTACAGATGGAGAAAATCTGACGGCAAAAACCCCACTAGGTGATTTTTAGGTCACCACTCCCGAAACTCCACTATTATCATAACAAGCAGTGATAAGTAAACGAATCCCAAGTACCTTACCAACCTACAGTTGAACCCTTACCTAATACCCAATTGTACTTGTTCTGTAATGACAGTTTCCCCTTTCTATGCACGGCTCCCAAGTATGTGACTAACCAATTGCGCGGATCCTAGTACGCGACTTTAATCACAAACTAGAGGAAGTTTGTTGGCTGCGAGCAAAGTTTTTCAGTTCATCCACGATGACGATCAAGAAGATACTTGGCCACGAAACCCAAAGGTGCACATACACAGCAACTTCTTCAGAAGAGGTGAACTAGGTCAAAATTTTGTCTCAGGTCATAATTTGCTTGAACAGAGTTTTCTTAATACTTGTGCAACTTGTGAACACTTTGACGGCCCTTAAAACAATCCTTTTATATATCTAGGGTTAGGAGAAAAGAAATCCCAAAAACAGATCCACGGATCCCAAGAAATCAAATAAGAAATTCTGATTTTATAAATCTCGACAGATAGAACCTGTTGAGCATCTATCAAGATAGTTGTCAAGCCACAGGCAAAACAGCTTCTTTAAATCTCAACACATGCTAGCTATCGAGATAGTCGTCGAGCTTTGGTAACTTTTCACTTTCAAATTGTTTTCTTGAACAGACTTGAATGCTTCAACACTTGATCTTGAAACATAGTTTCTTGAAGTATTTCAACACATCCTAGATCTACCCAAGTACAAGTAAAGTGCATTTTGTCAAAAGATTAGCCAATTACATAAAACAATGACATATGTTCTTAACAAGTGAACCTCATATGTCCTAACAAAAGTATTGTAGACCTAAAAGGTAGCTGAAATAGTACAGTGTGGCCTATGAATAGTACCAAAAAATGCAATAGGACCCAGGAATAGTAGTAAAAATAAGTAGAATAGTAAAAAAATCTGGCTTTTTAAGCAATCCCAAATGCACACTTAATGCATGAGTCTGGAATCACTAAGTTAGGGTCCAACCCATTCCTTAGCTCTTTCCCTCCAAACTGTTTTTGAATCTATTATAAACAAAGATCGGTAGTGGAATGACAACCACTGTGAATTTTTGGGTTCAAATTTTGCAATAATTGTTTAAAGATTCAACAGGGCAATTATTGTGGTCAATTATAAGCTTCAAAAAAAGGGCTCCAATTAGGGATGATCAAACCCATTGGGTAATGGGTATCCGACCCCACACAACCCAAAAGTTTTAGCCAATATTATTTGGTTTTTAATGAGTATAATATAATTAGGTTGGATTTTATCCAAACCTGAACTAAAAAAAGAAAAAAAAATTGAAATAATGCAAAACAAATCTGAAGCAGGAGAATACGTAATTGGGTAGAGGAAGTCATCGACAAAGCATACATGTATAGTACTAGAATACATGCTACACTATTATGAAAAAAAAAAATGTATTATAATATCACTTCCGGTTTTGTATAGAGGAAGTCATATACCATTTGCTAAGAATATATATAATTAATAGCAACTTCCTATTAAATAAGAATACATACCCTCTGAATGTGTCATTAATTTTTAGAAATCAAGAAAAATATGAAATTTATAGATTTCTAAATTTGTTCTTATAAAGATCTCTCCTTGAAATTCGAAATTTATAGATTTCCAAATTAGTTGCGCCAATGATCTATCCTATATATACATGTATATAAAAGAACATCAACAATAAGGGTGCAAAAGTAAACACAAAAAAAAGAGCTTAGCAACTGTATACACAAAGACATAAGAGATGGAGAAATATTCCTTCAAGTTGGCCTTTTTAATTGCCCTCTTAGTTCTTGGCTCCAGTAAGAATCTCGTCCTATATTTTTACTTTTTTTTTTTCTTATATATATATATATATATATATATTTTTTTTTTTCTTATATATATATATATAGTTACTATATGGCCTTATTGTTCTTTCAATTAATTAAGAACTTTCAGATCATTCGGTATTTTAAATAGGCTTGGTACCTTAAATTTGATAGAAATTTAAGAAAAAATTTAAGGAATATATACTTCTATTCATCACAAAAATAAATGGTCATTTTCCATTTTTTTTTGAAACATTTGCAAAATTATTCATTAATAAAGTCCGTGTTATAGAGTAAAAAATTTTAATTCATTCACCCAAGTAAAATTTAGATTCCCTCTTACATTATTCTACATTTAGGTAAACAATTTTGTATACAGTTATTTGATCCTTATTCATTTAAGAGGGAAAATGAACATTAGTGTTTCTAACGAACATTTTAAAAATGCATAATATATGGATTAAAAAAAATTGACATTATCTCTCACAATACAAGTGTTTCAAACACAAGAACATTCACTTAGTTATCATTCACACAGCAGATTAATTTGTCCAATCTTATTTATTTATTTTTTTTTTTATTGTAGGATGATATAATGTTCTATGCACAAAACTAGTACTTTCCATAATTTTATAATTTTAATGATTTTTCAATGTTTCATACTTAAATATAATTTTAGAGAATGGAATTGTAAACAAAAACAACAATTGCAGGTTTCAAGTTGGATGTTGAAGGACTTAATCAAATTAAATGCAACAATGATAACGATTGCGGAGATCTACGAAATTGTTTTTGCCACAATGATCTGAAGTTGTGTTTTTGTGCTCCCCCCACTAAACAAGAATTTGTAGCCAAAGTCCTCAGCAATCACTTGGATGGGAAAAATAATAACTTGTTTCATTAACAACAACCCTATAAGTTGTATTCCAGAATAAATTGTAATTCTCAGGACATCCTATTATTCAAGAAAAATAAATCAAGGATCCTGCTAATAAATGTTATAAGGGAACAATTAAATATTAGTAAATTTTTAATTATATAAAAAGCAAAAAAATTAGCATTAAACCCTATATATTTGCACATTTTCTTCCATACTCTTTTACTTTCAATCATTGACATAATATGCTGAAATTTTTTGATTTATACAGCGTAAGTTTTATCTAGACTAGGGTCATGCATGTTCTAGAAAATGATTAAAGCTAAAACGATCAAAACTAAAATGATAGATATATGAAATTGAATAATCAATTTCAAGTATCTTTGTTGAAAATGATGCGGAAACTATGGTTTCAAAGGTGTTGTTGAAACACATGTTTAAAGTGTTCGTAATGGAAAAAATTTGTTTGGTAACCCATTTTAAATAACAAATTTTAAAATGTAAAAAAAAATAATTGTGTTTTTTTATCTGTGTGTGTGTTTTTATTTCAATCTTATTAGCACAGTAAAAGCATATATATTTTATTGGAAAAGAGAGAAACTCCCACGTTACCAATGCACACCATTTCGTTCTCTGTTTTCTTTTCTCCTCTACTGCTCCATCTCTCTTTAGTTTGTTTGTGTCCTCAAAACCCATTGCTCGACCCTCGCTCTTGATGGTTCTAGAAGATAAAACCCAGGTGAAATTTCTAAGGTAAGAAATTTCTTGGGTTTTGTTCTCCTTGTTGACCTACCATTTTCTCATTGATTTTTTGAATAAAAGCTCCTCACTGATACGAGAAAAGAAACCATTTGAAATTTTCAAAAGACATTGAGGTCGTGACGAAACCTGCACGTGAACTGGTTGCTGAAGAGGTTGTCACATGGGTGAACATTGAAGTCCCAAGAGTTAGTGTGTATTTGGGAACAACTTAATTAGCTAAAACTGAAAATTTTTGTTGAAAGTATTATAGATAAAGCTAAAAGGTAGTTGAAATTGTACTGTGGGGCCATAAATAGGACCAAAAAGTGCAATGGGACCTAGGAACAGTGGTAAAAATAAGTTAAATAGTAAAAAAATCTAGTTTCTTAAGCAATCCTAAATGTACACTTAATGCTTGAGCCTGAACTCCCTGAGTTAGGGTCTAACCCATTCTTTAGCTCCTTCAAAACCTCTATATCCCTCCAAAATGTTTTTGATTCTGTTGTAAACGGAGATCGGTAGTGGAAGGGGAAGAAAGGGGACTTTTTGGGTTATAATTGTGCAATAATTGTTTAAAGATTCAATTGGGCAATTAATGTGGTAAATGGAAAGCTTCAAAAAAAGGGCTCCAATTAGGGATGATCAAATTGATTGGGTAATGGGTATTCAACCCTACCCAACTCGAAAGTTTCAGTCAATATTATTTGGTTTTTAATGAGTATAATATAATTAAGTTGGATTTTGTCTAGACCCGAACCCAAAAAAAAAAAAAAAAAGGGATCTGAAGTTAGAGATTATGTAATCGGATAATGGAAGTCATGGACAACACATACTAGCATACTACTGGGCTACATGCTATGCAATTATTAAAAAATATATATGTATTATAATATCACTTCCCGTTTTGTATAGAGGAAATCATATACCATTTAATAAGAATATATATAATTAATAGCAACTTCCTATTAATTAAGAATACATACCTTCTAAGTGTATCATTAATTTTTCGAAACCAAGGAAAATCTGAAATTTATAGATTTCTAATTTTGTTGCACCAAAGGTCTCTCCTATATATACATGTATCTAGAAGAACATCAACAGTAAGGGTGCAAATGTAAACACAAAAAAAGAGCTTAGCAATTGTATGCACAAAGACATAAGAGATGGAGAAATATTCCTTCAAGTTGGCTTTTTTAATTGCCCTCTTAGTTCTTGGCTCCTGTAAGAATCTCATCCTATATTTTTACTTAATTTTTGTTTCTTATATGTATATAGTTACTATATGGCCTTATTGTTCTTGCAAATAATTATAAATGGAGATAATTCAGTATTTTAAATAGATTTGGTACCTCTAATATGATTGAAATTTAAGAAAAAAAAAATTAAGGAATATATACTTCTATTCATCACAAAAAGTAAATGGCCATTTTTTTTTTTAAACATATGCAAAATTTTTCATTAATCAAGTCTCTGTTATAGAGTAAAAATTTTTACTTCATTCACTCAACTAAAATTTAGATTCCCTCTTACTCAATTATTCTATAGTTAGGTATGAATGTTTAAAGTGTGTGTAAAACACCCATGAACATTTAGACCCCTAAATTACAATTTACCTATTCAAGCCTATTAACAAACATTGTTCGTGCAGAAAATGAGAATAAGCTAAAACAGAATTGATAAGACAATCTAAACCAAATAAAACCATAACCACAACAGAAATTAAATGGCAAAGATTAAGGGAAGAGAGATGCAAGCACAAAGACAACACAGCGATGTGATATCGAAGAGGAAACTGAAATCCTCGACGTAAAACCTTTCTACTGCCCTCCAAGCGGTCAATAATCCACTCGAGAATCAAGTTGGGATACATGAACTACAGAAGACCCTTCAAACCTAATCTATCCAATGTACCTAAGCCCTCCAAGCTTCTTGCTCTAACAAGGTTGCGCCAAACCTTTGTCTTCTCTAGCTTACCAGATTTCGCTATAGCCCATTGCATCAACCAATATCAATTGGTCCCTTCCTAACTGCTTCCCAAGCACCAAAAAGCCTTCTCACAGATATGGGTAAGGTGAGAAAATGATTTGGCTAGTGTACGTCTCAAGGACATAATAATGGAGAGGGTGAGAGTAGAAGAATTTGGAAAATCAAAGGATAAAGATTATAGATGAGTCAATCTTTTTTTTCTCTTGAGCTTCTCTCTCAAAATTCTCTTTGGAAACTCTCTACATTTTGTGGGTATAAGGGGTATTTATACTGGTGTCTGTTTGGATTGCGAAAAGTCAGTTTTTTCCAAACAAAGTGGTCTAGTGACTTGGCCTCGTGACTGTATTGAGTCGCGAGTTCAAGCCACGAGCTAACGGCCTGGCCAGCTTGGGATTTTTGTCTTGTAGTGCAACATCTCTCTTTCCTTAATCTTTCCCATTTAATTTCTATTGTGGATGTGATTTTATTTGGTTCAGATTGTTTATAAATTTTGATATTAGCTTATGTTCATTTTACGCACATATATTGTTTGACATTAAGCTTGAATTAATTATTTTTTAATTCATAGTGTTTTATACGCTATTTTTGTCAAATTTTTAATCTCATCCAAATCTTTACTTTCCTTTATAGCTGTGACTTTTGCTCGGAAGCTCTCCAATAAAGACCTCAAAATTTTTCTCACCACCTTAGCATCCTCAATCTTCTCACCGAGATTGAGCTTTGCAATAATGATTTCGTTGAGCTTTCCATAGAATGAATCAAAGGGCTCATCATCTCCCATCTTAAGCTCTTCAAATTTGGTGGTAAGCATCTGAAGCTTTGTATCCTTCACTTTCTTTGTTCCTTCATAAGTGGTCTCCAACATCTCCCAAGCTTCCTTGGCTACTATTATGTGGGAAATCCTGTGAAACTCATTTGGAGAAACACCACAAATAATTGCATTCAAAGCTTTACTGTTAGCATTAGTTGCCGCAAGTGCTACTTTATCCCAAGTGGATTTAGTAGCCTCTGGCTTAGTCCATCCTACTCCTACCGCATCCTAAACAATATCATCAATTGAACACAAGAATGCCCTTATTCGGACTTTCCAAAAGGCATAATTATTACTGATAATAGCTTAATTTTGCATATTTATATCATTATTAGAAAGCATTATCATACTTCTTTTGAGTTAATTCATACGCTTTATAATTGGTTTTGGAATAATGCTAAATAATCAATTTTGTGCTTAATTGAATTTTAATGCATGAATTTGTCTTTTGCAGGATAATGAAATTAAATAAGGGGATTTGTGCAAAGAAGAAAACTACTGGACTTTACTTTTACAAGTGCCATGATGAAGTCAGAGAAGGCCAACCCAATTAAATTCAAGTTCAATTGGAGTAAGGAATCAAAGGAAATTTGCATCAAATCTAAGTCCAATTCGGATTAGGATTCCAGCCTGCATACCAGTTAGTATTTAGAGCATAACTTTCGGCTCAGATATCCAATTGGGATGATTCAGGTTGGGATGGAAAGCTGACTTAAAGGGCTACAATGTTTTAGTTTACCAAAAGTCCAAATTCGGAAGTTAAATGGGCCATAAAAGTCAGTTAATTGAAGCTAAAAACCTGGGATTTTCTCCAAATGAGAATTCAACTTGTAATAGGATTCCTTGACCTATTTAAAGGCTTTTTAGGGCAAAATTCATAAGAGAGCTGCTGTAGAACATAATTTAGGTTTTCTTAAAGTTTATTTAGAGTTTTTAGAGCTTTATTTGTGTTATGCTTTGCTAGAACATTTGCTAAGACAAGGGTTGAAACCCAACCGTTTATTGGTATGTTCTTAACAATTATTTATTGGTTTTAACGATTATGTTTTTATGTTTTTGATTGTTTTACTCATCTAGAAAAGTTTTTAATTCTATATAATCCTTTGATTTATTGTAGACTCTGGGCACGTTAAATGCTTAGTATTCCTTACGAACTAATTCACTAGTTTTGTTTTGCCTAAAATCAATCAACTGCATTAAACTACCTTAGACAATTACTTCTTGAGTTTTTATTGTTAAATCATCCGACTAAGATCATCTTTCATATGAATTTTAATTGAGTTATAAAATAAATATTGTTAAGACTATCAATAGATGAACAGGATCCCTAAACCTTAGCGCTTGAATATATTGTTATTTTCTCTTAATTTAAATTACCTTTACGAAACTATAAAAAATCTCTTCGGTTAAACTTTATTATTTTAGTTTTACTCTCTTGTGGTTTGCTAATCAATTCCATTTTCCCTGTGGATTCAACCTCGGATTTTTTGAGTTATTACTTCACGACAATCTTGCACTTGGGAGCGTTATTTAAGTCGCAGCAACTACCATCAAAATATGGTGGAACATGTAAAGATTGAGACCAGTCCATCTTAAACGAGGTCAAGGATCACACTCAGGTATTAAAACCACAGCAAGTGTACCCGCTCTGACACCAATTGAAAGCTCGAAATGTGTTGAAAACACAAGAGCTGTTTAGACCCCCAAATTAAAGTTATAGCTCGATTAATTTTACACCAACTTAATAGTAAGTGCTGAATAGTGTAAAAGCAAGCAAATGAACAAACAAGCTACTCTAATCCATAATCAAAGTAACACAGCAGTAAAATAGAATGTAAAAGAGTAGGGAAGAAAGAGGCAAACACAAGATAACATGCCGATGTGTTATCAAAGTGGAAACCGAAGATTTGGCGAAAAAACTCTCCACTGCCCTCCAAGCAAAAATCAATCCACTAGACAATCAGTTAGGATACATGGGTTAGCAAGAGACCCTCCAAGCCTTGAATGCTTCAACACTTGATCTTGAAACATGGTTTCTTGAAGTATTTCAACACATCCTACATCTACCCAAGTACAAGTTAAGTTCATTTTATCAAAGGATTAGCCAATTACATAAAACAATGACATATATTCTTAATAAGTGAACCTCATATGTCCTAACAAAAGTATTGTAGACAAAGCTAAAAGGTAGCTGAAATAGTACAATGGGGCCATGAATAGTACCAAGTAATGCAATGGGACCTAGGAATAGTAGTAAAAATAAGTTGAATAGTAAAAAAATCTGGCTTTTTAAGCAATCCCAAATGCACACTAAAAGTTCAAAATGTGTATAAAACACCCTTAAACGTTTAGACCCCAAATTATAAAATTACCAATTCAAGTTTATAATCAAACTATTAATGTGCGAAACATGAACATAAGCCAATCACAAAATTGATAACTAATTTATGCTAAATATAAACACATCCACAACAGTAAATATAAGGTAAAGATAAAGGGAAGGAAGATGCAAACACACGATAACATACGATATGTTATCGAAGAGGAAACCGAAGTTCTCGGCGTAAAACCTCTCCGCTACCCTCTAAGTGGTCAAATAATCCTCTAAACAATGTAGTTGGGATACATGAATAGCAAAAGACCCTCAAAGCCTAATCTACCCAAGTACCTAAGCCCTCCAAGCTTCTTGCTCCAACGAGGTTACGCCGAACCTATTTCTTCTTTAACTTCTCGGATTCCGCTACTAGACCATAACATCAACCAATGTATATTGGTTCCTTCCAAACTACTTCCCTTATCACCAAATGAGCCTTCTTACAGATGTAGGTGTGGTGAGATAAGAATTTGGTCAATGACTTCTCAAGGGTATAACAATGGAGAGGAAGAGAGTAGAGGAATTTGTAGAGTCTCTAAGGTAAAGATTGGGGATGAGGCAATCTTATTTTTCTCTAGGGTTTCTTTTACAAAATTCTCTCTGGAAAATCTCTTAAATTAGTGGGTATAAGGGTCTATATATAGTGGTGTGTGTTTGGAATATGAAGAGTCAGTTTTTGCCAAATAGGGCTAATTGGTGGCTCAACCTCATGGCTTGTCCAAGTTGCGAGTTCAAGTCGCAACGTAACGGCCTGGATAGCTTGGGACTTTTGTCCTGTAATGCAACAGCTGGCGCGACCCTTCAGCTTCCTTGTGTGCTTCTCGCGTGCCTGCATTTGGCGGCTTGCCAGTTGCGAGTTAGTCGCTAACCCCTACTTTCTTGCACATACTTGAACTTTTCTTCACCTCTTTTCACACATTACCCTTACAATAATCCCACCTAAATATAGGGTTACTAAGTGCTAAATTATAAGCAAATTGGCACGGAATAAAGCCAACAAGATGGTTGATAAATTTCAATCTTACAATCTACCCCTTTGGCTATTTTGTGACAAAATTCTAAAATAAACTCTAGACTTAATGCTTGAGTTGGGAACAGTTGGAAAACTCACTCACACCTAACTCTAGAATCTGTGGAGCTTTAGAACCATAAGAACAAGTAACTCCTGAAACATAACAACAAAATAAGTTCATTGTATGCAGAAAACTTTTAAAGCAAATGGAACAAGCACAATGCGATCAAGAATAATGGAATAAAGCAATAAACCATGGCAAGAACAAAACATGCAATCACTATAACCAAGTGATCACAATGCTCATTTACACTTGGAATGAACATCCGGACATTCAAGATAACAAATATAAGGAAAATCACTTAATTGACCAATACTCAACCAATGCATAATACATGAAGTATGCACATCTAGGAAAAATCCTACAAGGGCACAAGAGTGACAGTACTTAAAAGGGAATGCATAGCATTAGGTTAGAAGTACTGATTTAATAAAGCACAAAGGCTGCATATAGCATGGCATAAACTAGAAAGGCCTACAAGTGTGCATAAAACAAACCCTTAAAACTTACATAAGAAACATGGGTACAAAATGTTTAAACAAACCAAAACATATGCTGACTTAACTGAATAACATCATCAATATATAAATGAACCAAGTATTAAACAAAAACAAGACTAGAACCAATAATAACAATATTTAATCAACAAACTATCAAAGCTACAAACAAAAATTTTAAGAAATAAAGAAATCTCCCCCTCAAAACAAGCACTCCCCCTTAAGAGCTGCCCCAAAAATTCTCCCCCTTTTTGACCGGAATGGCCAAAGGGTCACTGCTTCTAGTTAGTGTGAATACTATCAAACTTGGCTGAGAGTACATCCAGTTGATCCTGCATTGCTGTCATTCTTTTAGTATGCTGGTTTTGAACTTCTCTGAGTTCATCAAGCCTTTCCAAGATGATCTGAAATGCATCAGGAGGTGCAACTGATGAAGTAGAGGCCCTGCTTCTCTTGACTCTTCTTCTTAGTGTGGAAGATGGTCTTGTAGCCTCTGCTTCAGTCTCCATTGGATCACTTTCTTCTTGAACACCCACCTCTTCTTCACCTGGAAGACGACTTTGTATCCTTGCGAGAGTAAATATGTTAATTGCTGATAGAGAAGGCAAAGGACTGATACCCTGAGGAATTGCAACACCCTTTTCTTTGGAAATCCTCATGAGAAGACTAGGAAAAATCAGCTTGGGTCTTGAGGTGGATCTAGTCTCATCCACTATAGTATCAAGGATATGAGAGCTGATGTCAATAAAGGTTTTCTCCTTAAGTTCCATGAGAAAGATGGCTCTGGCATTTGTCGATATAGTCATCTTCCTTATAGGGTACAGATTGTACATCATTATGGTGGTCAAGCACCTCATATCTTTAGGAAAATCAGAAGTGTTGAGACATCTCTTTTCTATAACCCCACCAATTCTTTTCTGTACAGTTTCTAGAAAAAGCATGTTGTCCTTGTTGTTAGTGAATTCATAATCTTCCAATCCCTCAAGCCCTAGAACCTTATTAATATCATGAGCATCTAAGGTAAATTCCTTTCTTCTCACCCAACAACTCAACTCCTCCTCCCTTATCACAGCATTTGCATAGAATTCTCTTATTAGAGGGTCACACATAGGTGGAAGTTCATTCAGCAGTTTTTCCCAACCTCTATCCTCAAAACACTCTAGAATGAAAGTGTCCTTCAACTCCTTGAAATCAACAAATCTTTCCTAAATGATGGTTCCTTTATAAAAAGAATCCCTATATCTCTCAAAGTATTGAATAGACCTAAATAGGTTAGGGTCCATTTTCATTCTTTTGTTATATTTCTTAACAGTTGTCCTCTTCTTTGTAGGTGATGTAGCCATCTGTAAACAAGCAGAAAAGGCCACAACAAGACAAAGCACAATGTGGAAATTCACACATATTAGCAACAAGTTAGTTACAAAGAGAGTAATAGAGTGACCAAACATAACACAGAAACATCACAGTTGATAACCAAAGGATTGATATATCAAATCAAACAGGTTTAAACAGCATAAGAGCAGACAAGAGCAAAAACAAATGACATTGTAACACATTCAGATAAATATGATCCTATTTCAATGAACCATGACATAATGAATATGAAGTGTGCAAGAAGGAAACTAAAAACAGCATCACAAACAAGATCAGTTGTTTTAAAATAAGAACAATGCCAACCTTAAACACCACATACTCAAAAATCCTGAAAATTCTAACACTACATTTAGAGACAAATATAGAAACCCCAAAGCCATATGCCCGAAAAAGATTCTAACAAATATCAATGTTCAGACCAAATCTTAGCAACCTGATGAACACACAAATCTCTGAAACACCACTGCAATAGGAAAAATACCCTCACATAATCAATCTCAACAATTTAGGCAAACCCATGTTTGAGCATTTTGTATCGCATAACCACAGATGCAGCATTCAAAACAATAACCTAAAATGCAAAAACAGTAAGAATGAAGTAAGGGAAGGAAAATCCATACCTTTTTCTTGGTGTTTGATGAGGACATGATACAAAAATGAGAGCTTTTTCAAAGAAACACGGAGTGTTTAAGAGAGTGATTTGGGAAAGACAACGAACAGTCACAAAATTTCAAGGGAAAAACTGAAAAACAATTTTTAAAACTATCCATAAAACGCAAAACACGTGTTTTTCATGACTGGATCAAGTCGCCAATAAGTCGCCAGGGTAAGCCACGAACCACTATGAAACAAGATTTTTAAAAAATTTCTAAGTATTTTTCGCGACTGGAAGATCTACCCACAAGATAGTTGTCAAGGGAGCCGCGAAAATCTCTGTGTACCCCTTGTGACTGGACCTTATTTCCACGAACAAATTGCCACACTGAGCCACAAAAACCGCAAAAACTCAAATTTTGAAAAAATTTCTAAGTCTTTTTCCCGATTGGGATGCTGACCCACCTGTGGCCTGCGAAAACTCTCGGAGTGAGCCTCGCGACTGGAGCATGCGATTGGACTAACCCGGAACTGAGTCGCCAAAACATGGCAACACTGTTTTTGAAAATTTTGACATTTTTTGTAACTTTCCAAAAACAAACTAAAACACTCAAAAATCTTTTTGTGTTTGATCAACAAAGATTAAGCTTGTGAAAATACATTTAATCAAGTATAATTACACAAATGAATATGGCATTCATTAAATATAGACTTGTGTGTTGTGTGTGGATATCAAAAATGAGATAGTCCTTAGTCTAATGTGAAGCTTCAATGATCAACTCAAACAAGGCATACACAACTAGCACTAGATAATGTGACCTATCTCAATTATAGAAACATGTATATATGACCTCCCACAAACACTTGATAACAATTCTTTGAAGCTTTTCATTTGGCTCTATATTCAACATATCATTTGCATTTTTTGAGCAAAGAAAATCTCTATTTAAGATAGAAGCCTGAAATTTTTGATATTTCAATTGATGAGTTAGCCTTTGGCTTTTTGGGCATCAAACTTTTTATTTTGGTCGCTTTCCCTTTTTCCTAGTCGAATACTAGTATATGCGACAAGTTTTTAAAGCTCTATATCTCTTAATATTTGGAAATTTATATTTATAGAGCTCTTTTAAGCATAAAAATAAAAAGTTGGAAGATATATAGGCATGAGTCTATGCATGTCTCGAGATCAACAAAACCAATCACTAATCATTCATGACAAGGTTGAAGATCTATTTACAACAATCACATAGATTTCAGAATTTTTCCACAATGATATGAGTACATGAGAGACAAGCTAAGCTTGATAAATGCACAAAGCCATTAGTACAAAGGTATAAGGCAAAACATGCTTTGAGACAAAATTCAACAAAGCTGATTAAACTTTTTGGATTTTCTACTTTTTATGTGTTTTTGGATTTTTGACACAAAAGCAGTAAAAGATTGATAAAAAGCATAACAATAAAAATGTAAAAACATTTGAATCAAAGACAAACACACACATACACAAACTAACAACCTAAATACTAGCAAAAAGCACATAACCAAGCAAATTCGCAAACATAGGAAGAATTGATGCATGGACTTGTTGTAATGCTTATGCATGAGTACCCTTTGTCACCCACACGTCATATGCGTTTGGGGTGATATCCTTGAGGATCGGGTATGAGAGTTGGGACTGTCAAACCTTCGTGTGAAACTTCCAGGCAATTGGTTTAGGCACCGATCATCTTCATTACGTCCATCGTTCCTAGATCATGGTTTTGACTTCTTGGTTGCTCACCACCCCAAGACCTGTTGTCGTTTCTTCTTCCTCGTGACTGAGGAGCACTTGCATTGTTGTTTGCTCTCAGCTTTTGACAGTTGGGTCTGGTATGTCCTTGCAATCCACAATAGTGACAAACATATTCCGTTCTCGAACCCTGTTGTGATCTTGGAATTGATCTCCCTCTAGCTCCATATTTGGATTCTAATTGATTACGAGACTTATTTATCACCCGTTGATCAGTCACATTGTTCATCTTCTCAGCTTTAATTTTATCAGGAATAGACTAATTCAGAATCATCTCTTTAGCCTTTACAAGCTTCACTTCTTTGACAACCATGGCTGATGTGCTACTCCCTCCGGTGTAACCCAACCCGGACTTTTCTGAGGAAGGTTTTTGAGATGAAATAACATGTTCTAACTTCTGGGTGGAGACTTTCTCTATCTTGGCATGAGCTTGCACCACCTCTTGCTCAAGATATCTTACTTTGGTATAAGCTTCCAACAGCTCACCATTTAGTGTCTCAATTTCACATTTTGCCTCCCTGTATTGTGCCAGAAGACTTTTGTAATCTTCCTTAGCCCTCTTCATCTTCTTAATGGCTGCATTAGCCACTTTAGCATATTCACCGGTCTTCTTAAGGAGTGAGTTGTAAGTCTCTTACAATCCCACTGCTTTCTCAACTTCCTCATCTTCAGACTCCTCACATATTCCAATAGACTCCAAATCAGAATGTTCACCAAGCTCCTTCACAAGTGAACTCAAATCATCCGAGGGTTCTACATGTGCAATGGTCATGAATGCGAAGTAATTTCCTTCTCCGTCACAGCTATCTTCAAAGTCAGAGTTTGATGAATCAGTATCACTCAAGGTAGTGGTATAGACTTCTCCTTTTTCCTTCAAATAATTAAGACATTCCTTTTTGAAGTGTCCATGTCCATTACACTCGAAGCACACAATGTTCGCAAGGAATTGAGAATCCTACCCTTCACTTTTCTTAAAGTCTTTCCTATTACCTCTTGAGAATGGAAACTTCCCTCTATTGAATGGTTTTCCACTATTCTTCATCTTTAGAAATTTTCAAAAGCTTTTCACAAGATATGATACTTCCTTCTCCACTCCATCTTCTTCAGAAGGATCATCCATTCTTTTGGTGATAGTTTTAAGAGCAAGCGATTTACTCGTCTTGTGAGAAGGCAGTCCAAGCTCATACGTTTGAAGTGACTCAATGAGCTCTTGGATCTTAATTTCATCCAGATCCTTATTTTTCTCTATAGCTGTGACTTTTGCTTGAAAGCTCTCCAGTAAGGATCTTAAAATTTTTCTCACCACCTTAGTATCTTCAATCTTCTCATCAAGATTAAGCTTCGCAATCACAATTTCACTGAGTTTCCCATAAAACGAATCAAAGGGCTCATCATTTTCCATCTTAAGCTCTTCAAATTTGGTGGTAAGCATTTGAAGCTTTGTGTCCTTCATCTTCTTAGTCCCCTCATAAGTTGTCTCCAAAATCTTCATATGGAGACACACCACAGAATATATGGAGACAGCTATCTTGTGGAATTCATATGGAGACACACCACAGAATATATGGAGACAGCTATCCTGTGGAATTCATATATAGACACATCACAGAATATAGCATTTAAAGTTTTACTGTTAGCGTTGGTTGCTACAAGATCTGTCTTATCCCAGGTGGATTTTTCAGCCTCCGGCCTGGTCCAACCTATTTCAACCGTATCCCACACGGTGTCATCAATAGAGCATAGAAATACCCTCATTCTAACTTTTCAGAAGGCATAATTGTTACCATCAAAAAATGATGGAACATTTAAGAATTGAGATCTATCCATCTCAACAAGGGTCAAGGATCACACTCATGTATTTAAGTCACAACAAGTGTACCTACTCTGATACCAATTGAAAGTTCAAAATGTGTATAAAACACCTTTGAACATTTAGACCCCAAATTATAAAATTACCAATTCAAGGTTATAATCAAACAATTAATGTACGGAACATGAACATAAGCCAATCACAGAATTGATAACTAATCTATACCAAATATAAACACATCTACAGCAGTAAATATAAGGCAAATATAAAGGGAAGGAAGATGCAAACACACGGACAACATACGATGTGTTATCAAAGAGGAAACCGAAGTCCTTACCGTAAAACCTCTCCGCCACCCTCCAAGTGGTCAAATAATCCACTAAAGAATGTAGTTGGGATAGATGAATAGCAGAAGACCTTCCAAGCCTAATCTACCTAAGTACCTAAGCCCTCTAAGCTTTTTACTCCAACAATGTTACGCCGAACCTATTCCTTCTTTAGCTTCTCAGATTCCGCTACTAGACCATAGCATCAACCAATGTATATTGGTTCCTTCCATACTACTTTCCTTAGCAACAAATGAACCATCTCATAGACGTAGGTGTGGTGAGATAAGGATTTAGTCAATGATCTCTCAAGCGTATGACAATGGAGAGGAAGAGAGTAGAGGAATTTGTAGAGTCTTTAAGGTAGAGATTGGGGATGAGGAAATCTTGTTTTTCTCTAGGATTTCTCTTACAAAATTCTCTCTGGAAGCTCTCTCAAATTAGTGGGTATAAGGGTCTATATATAGTGGTATGTGTTTGGAATATGAAGAGTCAGTCTTTGCCAAACAGGGCTAATTGGTGGCTTGACCTCGCAGCTTATCCAAGTTGCAAGTTCAAGTCGCGACATAATGGCCTAGCTAGCCTAGGACTTTTGTCCTGTAGTACGACAGCTAGCGCGACCCTTCAGCTTCTCTGCGTGTTTCTCACGTGCTTGCATTTGGCGGCTTGCCAGTTGCGAGTCAGTCGCAAGTCCTAGCCGCGAACCCCTGCTTTCTGGCACATACTTGAGCTTTTTTTCACCTCTTCTCACACACTACCCTTACAATAATCCCACCTAAATACAAGATTACTAACTAAATTACAAGCAAATTGGTATGGATTAAAGCCAGCAAGATGGTCGATAAATTTCAACCTTACACACATTTAATGCATGAGCCTGGACTCACTGAGTTAGAGTCCAACCCATTCCTTAGCTCCTTCCCTCCAAACTGTTTTTGAATCTATTGTAAACAAAGATCGGTAGTGGAAGGACAACAATTGTGGATTTTTGGGTTATAATTTTGCAATAATTGTTTAAAGCTTCAATTGGGCAATTATTGTGGTCAATGATAAGCTTCAAAAAAAGGGCTCCAATTAGGGATGATCAAACCCATTGGGTAATGGGCATTCGACCCTACCTAACTCGAAAGTTTCAGCCAATATTATTTGGTTTTTAATGAGTAAAATATAATCAGGTTGGATTTTATCCAAACCCGAACCAAAAAAAGAAAAAAAAAATTGAAATAAAGCAAAACGAATCTGAAGCTGGAGAAGACGTAATTGGATAGAGGAAGTCATCGACAAAGCATACAAGTATAGTACTAGACTACATGCTACACTACTATTAAATATATATATATATATATATATATATATATGTATTATAATATCACTTCCCATTTTTTTATAGAGGAAGTCATATACCATTTATTAAGAATATATATAATTCATAGCAACTTCCTATTAAATAAGAATACATACCCTCTAAATGTGTCATTAATTTTTAGAAATCAAGAAAAATTTGAAATTTATTGATTTCGAAATTTGTTCTTATAAAGATCTCTCCTTGAAATTCGAAATTTATAGATTACCAATTTTGTTGCGCCAATGATCTATCCTATATATACATGTATATAAAAGAACATCAACAATAAGGGTGCAAAAGTAAACACAAAAAAAAAAAAAAAAAAAAAGAGCTTAGCAACTGTATACACAAAGACATAGGAGATGGAGAAATATTCCATCAAGTTGGCTTTTTTAATTGCCCTCTTAGTTCTTGGCTCCAGTAAGAATCTCGTACTATATTTTACTTTTTTTTTTTTTTTCTTATATGTATATAGTTACTATATGGACTAATTGTTCTTTCAATTAATTATGAACTTTGAGATCATTCGGTACTTTAAATAGGCTTGGCACCTTAAATATGATAGAAATTTAGGAAACAATTTAGGGAATATATACTTCTATTCATCACAAAAAATAAATGGTCATTTTCCCTATTTTTTTTTTTTTGAAACATATGCAAAATTATTCATTAATAAAGTCTGCGTTATAGAGTTAAAAATTTTAATTCATTCACCCAAGTAAAATTTAGATTCCCTCTTAGTCACATTATTCTACATTTAGGTAAACAATTTTGTATACAATTATTTAATCCTTATTCATTGAAGAGGGAAAATGAACATTATTGTTTCTAACGAACATTTGAAAAATGCATAATATCTGGATTAAAAAAATTGACATTATCTCTCATAATACAAGTGTTTCAAACACAAGAACGTTCACTTAGTTATCATTCACATAGCAGATTAATTTGTCCGATCTTATTTATTTAATTTTTTTTTTAATGTACGATGATACAATGTTGTATGCACAAAACTAGTATTTTCCATAATTTTATAATTTTAAAGAATTTTCAATGTTTCATACTTAAATATAATTTTAGAGAATGCAATTGTAAACAAAAACAATAATTGCAGGTTTCAAGTTGGATGTTGAAGGACTTAATCAAATTAAATGCAACAATGATAACGATTGCGGAGATTTACGAAATTGTTTTTGCCACAATGATGTGAAGTTGTGTTTTTGTGCTCCCCCCACTAAACAAGAATTTGTAGCCAAAGTCCTCAACAATCACTTGGATGGGAAAAATGATAACTTGTTTCATTAACAGCAACCCTATAAGTTGTATTTCGGAATAAATTGTAATTCTCAGGACATCCTATTATTCAAGAAAAATAAATCAAGGATCCTGTTAATAAATGTTATAAGGGAACAATTAAAGATTAGTAAATTTTCAATTATATAAAAAGCAAAAAAATTAGCATTAAACTCTATATATTTGCATATTTTCTTCCATACTCTTTTACTTTCAATCATTGACATAATATGCTGAAATTTTTTGATTTATATAGCGTAAGTTTTATCTAGACTAGGATCATGCATGTTCTAGAAAACGATCAAAGTTAAAACGATCAAAACTAAAATGATAGATATATGAAATTGAATAATCAATTTCAAGTATCTTTTTTGAAAATGATGCGGAAACTATGGTTTCAAAGGTGTTGTTGAAACACGTGTTTAAAGTATTCATAATGCAAAAAATTTGTTTGGTAACTTAAAAAAAAAAAAAAAAACATAAGTAATGTTATTAGCATATTTTCAAATGTGCCATTAAGTAATGTTATTTGAAAACTGAAAAATGGTAAGAGAAGTTTTCTGAATTGAGGGTTTAAACACTCTAATATGAAAAGTGTAACTCAGACACTTCAGTAAAAAACACCCTTACAAAATGCCTTTTTTTTTTTTTTTTTGGCCTACAGTTTTTAGTGTTTAAACACCTAAACATTGAAAACTATTAGGATACCAAAAGTTGGGCCTCCTTATTGACCTAGAAACATATCCGAAAGAAACTTGAAATGAAGAAGAAAAATCATGTAACATTGTCTCTTTGCTACTGGAAATTTCGGGTGTGTTTGTATAAGTTGATGGGAAACAGTGTTTTAAATTTAAAATGAGTGTTTGTAAAATATAATATGAGGAGTTGTGGTTATAAAATAGAGTTTTGGATTTTTTTTTTTTTTTTTTAATGCTCTTTTAAGCTCCCAAAACGCCAAACCAAACAGACCCTTCGAGAGATCATGTTTCTTTTAATTGTTTCACAATGGGGGCTCCATGATTATTATCTAGGGTGATCAATAAGAAACATAAATTATACAAAATTTAAAACAAAAGAGAACTTGAATATATAGACATAAAAATAAAAAATAAAAAAAATAAAAAACCGACATACATAAATTTTTACATTTGGCTTTTACGATATTTCATATTTTGCATTATCAATCCTACAAGCTATATCTCTTTCAATGTACATGGTCAAACAATCATTCATCCATTGATCTCCCATTTGGTTGATTTATTTCAAAATTGTTAAGATCTAAATAAGCGTTTTCTAAAATTTAAGATTAAAAATATCAACTTATGTTGTTAGGCTTATTAATTTTTTTTTTTCCAAATTTTGGATCAAATTTGTTTATTATTGGGTTATTTTTAATGATTAAAAATGCCAAAATATTGTTCAAATGACCATATTGAAACTTATTTTAGTAAACCTTAAAAAAAATCTAGGGTTAGGGTGTTAAAATTTTAATTTAAGGAAGTCAACACAAATTTATAATTTTTTTTTTTTTTTGGGGGCTAGCACAGGTGGTTCATTTGATCCCTCTGGGCTCCAAGTGGAGCGACCTATGTTCTAGCAAGGTAATTAGTTCATTTATACAAGATAAACACTACGTCTACAAAAAGTTTCATAACAATTCCATGATAATTTTTATGAGAGAGGGAGAAGGCAATTGCACCTATACAATTACAGATCTCAATCAGTGAATGATCACATTCTATAAATTTTTTTACGGAAGTGAAAATACTTCGGCTTGGTTGGGTTTCTACTTATATATATATATATATATATATATATATATATATATATATATTTTTTTTTTTTTTTTTTTTGGGAGTGGAGGAGGGGTAAATAGGAGTACAGTACTAGTTAAAATCAAAGACCATTCACGTTGATGTTGCTAAATTTGCTAAAAAGTTATTTTAGCTCTCAAATATTAAATAAATAACCCTACATCACAAGTAATAAAGCTATATTTTTTTGGCTCACTGCTACAGTAAACTGTTACATGTAGCAGCTACTATAGACAGCTGCCAAACATTAAAAAATTGATATTTTTAACACCAAAGCCCAATGTCTCTCTCTCTCTCTCACACACTTGTGACATACATTGCAGGTTTCGCTAGCAACATTTGCGATGGGTTGCTGCATTGAACGTAGGTAGTGGGTTTGGCTTAATTTGGCTTGTGTGGTTTCGTGTTTGGTGGTTTTGGGGTGATTAGTGGTGGACCGGTGGTATGGCTGTGATATGGTTGGCGATGGTGGCAGTGGATTTCAGCTATTGTTGTGGGTTTCCTTGAAATGTGGTTTGTAGTTGTCATTGGTAGATTGTCGTAATTGGTTGTGGCCAGTGTTGATGGGTGTTTCTTTTTCTTTTTCTTTTTCTCCTTTTTTTTTTTTTTTTTGTGGTGGATTGTGGTTGTTTGTTGTTGCTGGAGTTATGGCGGAGATGATTGTGGCTTTGCTAAAGTTTTTGTAGTTGTTTTTTATTTTTTTATTTTAATGAGTTATCTATTATTTTAAATGAAATGCTAAAAAAGCATATAACTATTGATAGTAGTTGTATTGTAAAATATGGTGTTAAAATAGATAAAATAGTCTTTTAAGTTTTTAAAAGTTTAATTTTTTTAGGACCACCATTGCGGATACTCCATATACAAAATAGATACTTCTTAATATAAATAAATCTAAGAGCTAAAATAAGAATCATAAAAAACACAAGAAGATCAATTAGACGTCATATTATTTGTTTAAGGAATTACAGGGCAAAGCTCCTACATTCTACCAATGATTTTTGATGACCACCTTGATAGAAAAAGAAAGTTATTGGATACCAATACAAGCAGTTATCAACCAGCCTCTCATTTACAGAACCAAGATGGAGCCCCATTAGAGGATCTAGTTTCAGTCCGAACAAGTAGTTCCCTCTAAGCAACAGCCTCATTAATGGTGAGATTCCATGTCCGGGTATTACCGCTTTGAAGGTGTACTGGGTCGGTATCATACCTGCGAACTTGTTGTTCTCCAGGAAAAAAGTGGGAAGCCTTGGCATTAACACCATGAATGAAGGTAGAAAGCCTCGAAGCTCGTTGTTGCTCAAATTGATAGCTATGAGCTAGCTTTGTGTGCCTCATGAAGCTAGGGCTTGTACCGAGGAGAACTAGTTGAATGAGAGAATGAGTTGTGTAGTGGTGGGAGGTCAAAGAGAAGGGATCATGTTAGGACATATGTGTTTTCATTTGCTAAGAACATATGTCACTTATTTATGTAAATTGGCTAAATTCTTTAACAAAACGCACTGTACTTGTAATTAGGTAGTTCTAGGTGTTTTTAATACTTTAAGAAACAATGATTCAAGATCAAGTATTGAAGTCATCAAGTCTATTTAAGAAAAAGTAAGGTGAAGTGCAAATTTATTAAAACTCAACACTTGCTCAATAACTACCTCGACACCTGCTATTTGTCGAGATTTATAATTTCAGATTTTCTGATCTGATTTTCTTGGGATCCATAAATATACTTTTGGGCCTCCTTTTCTCCAAACCCTAAACATATAAAATGATTGTTTTAAGAGCCGTCAAGTTGTACACAAGTTGCAAAAGCATTGAGCAATCTCTGTTCAAGCAAATTGTGATCAAAGATGAAGTTCTTGACCTAGTTCATTTTCTTTGAAGAAGTTGCTATGTATTTGCACCAAAGGATTTTGTGACCAAGCATCTTCCTGATCTTCATCGTGTAGGACGAAGTGAAGAACTTTGTAACCAACCTCTCTTCCTTAAGTTAGCGTTTTGAAGTCGCGTACTGGGATTCGCGCATTGGTTAATCACGTACTTGGGAGTCGTGCATCAAATGTGAAAATTGTCACTACAGATCAAGTTCAATTGGGTATTGGGGTAAGGGTTCAACTGTAACTTGGTAGGGTACCTGAGATTCCTTTACTTGTAACCGCTTGATTTGATAATGTAGAGTTTCGGAAGTGGTGACCTGAAAATCACCCGGTGGGATTTTTACTGCGAGGTTTTTCCCCATTTGTAAACAAATCACCGTGTTATTTAATTTTCACTACATATTTAGTTTTTGGTGATTTGTTTGTGCTTCCATGCAATTACATGATAAATTGATTAATTAATAACTTGACTAATTAATTAATTGGTTTAATCACAAAAGGTCATTCAGATTGTGGCCTATCAAGTGGTATCAGAACGAGCATCCTTTGATTAGGTTTAATCTTTGCTGTGTTGATTCATTGAACCCTGCTTGTCATGGATAGAGGACAGTCATTAATTATACCTCCTTTGATGGCACTAACTATGCATACTGGAAAGTACGCATGAGAGTTTTCTTGCAATCTTTAGATGAGAAGGTGTGGCAAGCTGTAGAGATTAGCTAGACTAAGCCAAAAGAAGAACTGGTCGATTGGGATGACGCAAAGATCAAGGCGGCTAACTTCAATAGCAGAACGTTAAATGACCTATTTAGCTCAGTCACCAAAGAGGAGTTCAAGAAGATATCCTCATCTAAAACTGCTAAGGAGGCTTGAACCATCCTCCAGACAACCTATGAAGGAACAAAGGCTGTCAAAGATTCAAAACTTCAGAGGCTCACTACAAGCTTTGAAGAAATTAAGATGGAGGAGGATGAGTCGTTTGATGAGTTCTATGTCAAGCTAAAGGACATAGTGAACTCAGCCTTCAATCTTGGAGAAACCATCCCTGAACCCAAGATTGTAAGGAAGGTACTTAGATCTCTACTTGAGAGATTCCATGTCAAGATTACGACAATAGAAGAATCAAAGGATATTGACAAAATTTCTTTGACTGAACTGGTTGGAAACTTGCAAATCTACGAGCTAGAACTATCTAGGATTGGCAAAACGGGTAAAGGCAAGAGCATGGCCTTGAAGGCAAAGAGCGATGATACAGGTGAGTCTTCTGATGATGAAGATTCCAAGATGAAGTCCTACATTACAAGGCAGTTTAAGAAGTTTATGAAAAATGCCAATGGGAGGAACTTTGACAAGGACTACAGACAATCTAGTTCTTCTATGTTTAAGAGCCAAGACAAAGGGAAGAAGGATACTAAGGATGGCGGTCAGTACATTGTTCTGGCTAGACCAAAGTGCTTCGAATGTCATGGATTCAGCCACATAAAGCATGAATGCCCAACATATCTCAAGAGCATTGGGAAGAGTAAGGCACTTACTGTAACCTTGAGTGACACTGAGCCTGAAGATGATTCCGATAATGAGGATGACAGAATCTTAAATGCCTTCACTGCTACAGTCAATCCTACTGAAGGGATTATTGAAGAAATGGATGAAGAAGTAGAACTGGTGGAGTCCAAATTTGAGAAAATGGATGATCAAGATGATATCCATTCAGCCTATGAGAAGCTTTACAAGCTCTCTGAGAAGCATGAGAAATTGTATAGGCTGGCTACCAAGAAGCTCAGTGATGTGGAACTTGATCGTGAAGAGTTGTCCACAAAGTTTGATGAGGCGAATCAAACTATTTGAGCACTAAGGTTTGAGAAAAACTTTTTGGTTAAGAAGACCAAAAGGCTTGAAGTAGAGCTATCTCAAGTCAGAGCTCAGTTGGAGAAGACTTCAAGTGCAAAGCTTGATGAGATGCTAAGTAATTAGAAAACTACTTCGGATCGAACAAGCTTAGGGTATGGCCTTTTTTTCTCTAATACTGCTTCTACTAGTAATATTGTTTTTGTTTCTCCTGCTAATAACACTGAAATTAAGAACACTGATGTTAAAACTGAATTAGCTAGTGAGAACTTAGACGAGGGTAAATCTATCTTAGGAGCACCCCATAATCAAGATAAGAAAGATGCTAAAAACCTTAGGGCTAAGAGGGCTAACTCTCAAAAGCGTAAACAAAAGAAGCAGCATCTCTGTCATTATTGTGGAGCTACCAATCATACTCGACCAAATTGCTATAAGTGACTAGCCACTCAACAGAGCAACGGCATGATAGCATCTGGAAGCCAAAATCAGCTTCAATCCTCTCTTGCTCCTTTTGGAGATCTTCTGAAAGCCCTTATGTTCCTTTTGAATTTAAACAATTTCAACTCTTCCCCCTCACCGCCTGTTCAAGGGTTCAATCAAAGAAAATGTTCTTCCAAGGTGTGGAAGAAAAAGGACTCTAAGTGATTTCATCACTTTCTTTTCCCTTCTTTCTTTTCTTGTTTGTTGCATTGCTTGTGTGTTTTGCATTTTTTTGAGTCTGTCTAGTTTTATGCTTTGTTTTGTTTAACATGTTTTTGTAGTTTTATGCTTTATTTTGTTTAACATGTTTTTGTGTGGTTACTTTCAGTTTTGTTTACTTTTTTTTTTAATATAAAAATAAATAAAAAAATTGAAAAATCAGAAAAATACAAAAACAGTGTGTGTTTTGTGTACTTTGGTACTTGTGTACCTTGGATGGCCATTGAAACAAAGTTTCTAAACTTTGTATCTCTTGTAACTTAGATGAGCATCTCTATGCACAACTAAGCAAGTGAACTTTGTGGCTCTTGTTTGTGATGAGCAAGATTAAATTATCTCTTAAACATAACACTCGTATCACTCTTTTTAACAAGTAGGACTAAAAAATCCTAAGAGAAAGACATAAATAACTATCTCACCACTGTTACCCACCAATCATAATGATACCTGTATGCTTCGGCATAGCAAAAGTGCAGTGTCAAAGACACCTGTATGCTTCGGCATAGCAAAAGTGCAGTATCAAATGCTTAATATCTTGGGTATTTCTTTTCTCTCTTTTTATGCTCATGTATGATATGCTAAAAATAAAAGAAAATATGCAAAGAAAATAAAAAGCAAAAAAATCAAAAATGCTTTAAATATAATTGCAAGCATGTATTCTAGGAGATGTGAGAGTTATAAGATGTACCTCAAATGTGATAGTCCCCATCAAACAGTTATGATTGTGTGTGAGTTAAAGTTATTTTTTCATATCTCAGATCGTCATAACATGTATACACATATGCAATGTTGCAATATTTTTCACACACAACATGCAATATTCTTTACTACTTTTGATACATGTGCAGGTACAATGTGATTTGACCATCACAAGTGTTTACATGTGCTAATGTATGCTCACTAAACTGTCTTGACTTGTTTTTTAAAAATAAAATTGGTTAGATTTGTTTAGTGTGTATGTGTATGTGTGTTTTTGAGGATCCATGTGCTTAATTCCTTGTTGAAACGTGGCTAGGGTTTAGTTTATATACCTAGGGTAAAAACATAAAACCCTAAACGTTTAATGAAGTAGGGCTGAGTTGGAAATTCTGTAGAAAAATCAACCTGTGCGATTTTCGATCGATCGAGTCTATTCTTCGATCGATCGAGTCTAAGCCAGGCCGAAAGTCCCAAGTACTTCTGCAGCCACTCGATTCCAACTTTACAATAATAAACCAACTTTGAGCAAGCCTTAACAAGACTAAATACATTGTTTTCATCATGGTTTGCCAACATTACAAATTAGAGTTCTAAATACATAAAATCCTAAGACCTTAGAACCTAACAAACTCCCCCTTTGGCAATCTGTGACAAAACCCTAGTTAAAAGCTCAAAGTTTTACAAGTAAAAAGCCCTTTATAAAGAAATGCTCATAAACTTCAAATTCAACCTAACTACTATCCATCGGTTGCAAGTGTAGACAGCAGCTTAGTTGAATCAACCTGTATATTCCTAAAATACTCAACAAACACATAAACGCATGTGTGACAGAAAAGAGTAAAACAACAGGTATAACATTCTTGTAAGATTCACACAACACAAAACAAAGACATATATGAATGATCAACGCATAAATATAAATCAATAAGCATTGAATCACAAATCAACAAGAATAAAAAAAAACATATATATCAATCAATGTTACTCTCCCTAACATGAATATCTCCAAAAATGATATACAAAGTGAAGCACCTAGATACAATCTAAAAACTCCACAAGCTCCTCTTAACAAATATCAAAAATCTCCCCCTAACAATAAAACTCCACTCCCCCTTTTTGTGACGGAATGCCAAAGAGCAATCATGAGTCGCCGTCAAAAGGAGGTGGTGAGGGTGAATGAAGATGCGCTAAGTCGGCTTGGAGAGCATGAATCTCATCTAGTAAGTCCATCAAAATGTGACCATAAGCTGCCTGAACGGTCATGACAGTCTCCAGAGTACGACGAACATCAAAGTCGGTCGAAGGAGGTGGAGGAACATCAGCAGCAGCAGCATAATCACTAACAAGATTAGGAACATCCTCACCAGCAAAACCTGTAGAAGAAGAAGGAGGAGGTGCGCTACTGGACAACTCAGACCTAGGGTGTTTAGAACTAGCTTGAAGATGAGCGGCCCTCTGTGTAGAAAAGACGCACCTATGGGAGCTATTACATGAACGGGCTCAGAGGAAGGGAAGTCACTAAGGTCAAGATAGAGCAAAATCTTATGAATAAAAATAGGATGAACAAGACCATGAGAAGTAGATGAACTCCTATAAACATCGTTCAAAGAACGAAGAAATAGATGGGGAAAACTAATAGAAGCATCAGTAACCAGAACGTACAAAAATACACACCTCTCAAGAGGAATGGTGTGAACGTGAGAAATGGGCCAGATGGAATAAGAAGCTATCTTAAAGAACAGATAGTGCAACCCGAAGAGCTCAACAGAAGTGATCCTAGGATCAGAACCCCACTGGACAGAAGCCCCAGTGATGAAAGATGAAACATCGCCCAGCTCGGGAGACTCGTCATATGGATAGACAAGATTCCTTACCAACAGTACCCCTAGAGCATTAGCCACTACCTGAGGAGTAATGGTGTACTCTACGCCTCGTATCCAACTCTTTACTAAAGTGTTGGAATCATAGACGCAGATAGAGATGTTCGAAAAGAACTCTCTAATCAAGGCAGAAGGTGAAGGAGGATCGGAAATGTCCAACAAGGGTAACCAGCCCCGACGCTTAAAGTTTGCCCTAATAGCAGGATCTAGCTCATCTAACAAAACAGAACGCTCAGCTCAAATCTTTCTCTTAAGGTTAAGTTTCTCAAAAAGCTCTAGGTTTTTCTCACTCGGAAACCTCTCACAGTCAAAGGAAGGAGGGGATGGAGAGGAAGAGGGAACAGACCTACGGGCTCTAGTCTTCCTAGGCATGATGCTAAGGAAAGGATAGAGACACAAAGAAAAACCAAAAGAACATAAGAAAACAAAACCAAAGAAAGATTGCAAGTTAGCACAAAAAAAAAAAAAAAAAAAGAACGAAAAATCTATATGATGCATGAACAGATACAATGCCATGATGCATGTACTAATGCAGTGAGCAATTAAGTTCAATTGAGATTAAATTGACAAAATTGGCCATAGTAGGGAATTTCATATCAAAAACCCAAAATTTGAAAACCACTTGATGAAATTTTTAAACAAATTGATGAATTGAGCATTACAAAACACAGCACATAGATTATAATGCTTAATTTCATCAATACAACAAGCCAATTTCATCAAATTCTACCCAATTTAACAAAATCCCCAAATCAGATCAAGAACAAACCCTAGAATTTTCAATTTTTCACCAAACTCAAAATTGATCAAATTAACAAGCAAGAATCATGTTTATGATGTGTCCCCACAAAAACCCAATGATCAATTGCACAAAATAGGGCATGAATCAACAGAAAATCCCAAAAATGTTAAGGCGAAAATCTCCCTTAAATGCATGGATTTATGCATGAAAACATGAAAATAAACTCAAAAGGAAGGGCAAAAGAGTCTTACCGGCTTGTGGAGAGAGAGATTTTGCAAAAACTTCAGAGGAAAACGACAAAAATCTGAGCTTTTTGACTTGCCTCGTCGGAGAGAGAAAGAAAAATGTTGAAAAAGTTTGAAAAAGTCAGATTTGATCTTTTTAAAAAAGCTTCTCCACGATTTTCGATCAATCGAAAATTACATTCGATCAATCAAATGAACCAAACATTTTAAAACAAACTAGAGCACTTTTTCGATCGATCGAAAAACAGACTGAATCGATCGAAATAGGCAGAAGCTCACTAAATTTTGAGAAAAAATCTAGTTTTGAAAGACACAAACCTAATTTTGAAAAACAACTCCTTAAAGCATTAAACAAGAAAAGCAAAATGCATGAGTATGAGATGGAATGCCTTTTCAAAAACCCAAATTTTTTTTAAACCCAAATTATGTCAAAAACAAGTTTCAATCATTCTCCCATTGAATTTTCTCAAGCAACAAAAATGTTGTGCACAAATCTCAAGATATTTTCAAACTTGGTTGGTTAGACCAAAAACACGTTTGAAGGTTGCTCCAGTTGTATTGTTACTTATACATTGCTGTTTTGTGTAAATCTCTTGTGAGATCTAGAAGAGCTTTCCTTTACAAAAAGTTTAGGGTTTTCAAGTTGGAGATAGTATCAACATCTTGATGATCAACTTGGTTGCTACCATTGAAGTTTAAAGAATATCAAACGGGGGTGCTTGTAGCTGATTGGAGAATCCAAGAAAAAAGGAGTCCGTGGATTCAAAGCTTGCACGTGGTCGTGTCAGTAAGTTCTACCGGTGGGTAGTATTAGGAAGTCAAGCGGGGAGCTTGTAGTCCTTCTATATGAACTTCGATTCTTTCACATAATGGATTCAGGTTTACCTTAAGGATAGTTAGGTCAAATCCTCCCCAGGTTTTTATCGTGTGGTTTCCTGAGTGATCATATCATTGTGTCTTTTATTATTCTGTTGTTTTATTATTTTGATATGATTATTTGATTGCTTTAACCTAGAAGTGTATAATTTGACTAAGTAACAACTTGGCTAATTAATCTAGGCTAACCAATCTGGTTGTTTTAGGGGGTCTAAAACCATTCAAGAACATACCAAGAAACGGCTGAGTTTCACCCATTGCCTTAGCAAGGCTTCTAGCAAGCCATAACACAAATAAAACTCTAAAAACTGTAAATAAAATTTAAGAAAATCTAAATTATGTTCTACAGTAGCTCTCTTCTAAATTTTGCCCTAAAAGTCCTTTAAATAGGTCAAGGAATCCTATTACAAGTTGAATTCTCGTTTGGAGAAAATCTCAGGTTTTTAGGCTTCATTTAACTGACTTTTTTGGCTCATTTAACTTCATAATTCAGACTTTTGGTAAACTAAAAAATTGTATTCCTTTAAGTTATCTTTCAATCCCAACTTGAATCATCCCAATTAGACATTTGAGCCGAAAGTTATGCTCCAAATACTAACTGGTATGCAGGCTGGAATTCTAATCCGAATTGGACTTGGATTTGATGCAAATTTCCTTTAATTCCTTACTCCAATTGAACTTGAATTTAATTGGGTTGGCCTTCTTTGACTTCATCATGGCCTTTGTAAAAGTAAAGTCCATTAGCTTTCTTCTTTGCACAAATCCACTTATTTAATTTTATTATCCTACAAAAGACAAATTCATGCATTAAAATTCAATTAAGCACAAAATTGATTTTCAGTATTATTCCAAAACCAATTATAAAACGCATGAATTAACTCAAAATAAGTATGATAATGCTTTCTAATAATGATATAAATATGCAAAATTAAACTATTATCAGTAGTAATTATGCCTTTTGGAAAGTCCAAATGAGGGCATTCTTGTGTTCAATTGAAGATACTATTTGGGATGCGGTAGAAGTAGGATGGACTAGGTGGAGGCCGCTAAATCCACTTGGGATAAAGTAAAAACTTTGAAGTGCCAAGAATTAGTTTTTGTTTAGGAACAACTTGTTTAATTGAAACTAAAAACTTTTTACATAAAATTGATAGGCCAAAAACGTATTGACCTATTGTGATTAAATTAAGTAGTTAATTTGCCAAGTTATTAATTAATCAATTTAACGTGCAAAGGTGGTAGCACAAACAAATCACCAATAAACTAATTATGCAGCAGAAAATGGTAAGGCTGAATTTAATCAACCATCTTGTTGGCTTTATTCCGTACCAAATTTGCTTGTATTTTAGCATTTAGTAACCCTGTATTTAGGTGGGATTCTTGTAAGGGTAGTGAGTGAGAGAATGTAAAGAAATGCTCAAGATTGTGCAAAGAAACAGGGACTCATGACTGGATCTTGCAGGTGGCTCGCGACTTGTAAGTTGCTAGAGGCTGCACACATGCCAAAAGCTGAAGAGTCGTGCCAGCTATTGTATTATAGGACAAAAGTCCTAGGCTGGCCAGGCAAGTTAATCATGACTTGAACTCGCGACTCAACCTAGTTGCAAGGTTAAGTCACTAGAACAGCCTGTTTGGGAAAAACTGACGTTTCACATTCCAACCTCACTTACAGGAGGTTTGACAGTTTCACTCACAACCTCACTCACGGAAGGTTCAGAAGAAGATGAAGGAACAAAGTTCGTGAAATGAGAAGAAGACACAGAGATGCTTTCAACATAACCTAAAGTGGATTTGTCAAAAGGACATTTTTGAACATTCAGCATTTGATCAAGTTTAGAACTAGCAAATCTAGCAACAGATAAATCATGTTCCAAAGTTTTAACTTTATCAAGTAAGAGCATGTTCTCAGATTTCATATGGTTCAAAAGATCATAAGCATCAAATAATTTAGCAAGCAAAATTTTCTTTTCAAGCTCAAGAGAATCAATTTTGTTCAGGCTAAGTTCAACATTCATAGCATCCTTCATAGCAACTTTCCAAAGTTTATTATAGGCCTCTTAAAGATCTGCATCCTCAAAGAGTTCCTTATCAGAAGAGTTCTCTTCAATAGACACACTTTCATTGACTATAGCAGTAGCAGTGAAAGCAATGAAGTTTCCATCCTCGTCACATTCAGACTCATCATCAGAAACCTCATTATCACTATGGGTTACAGCCATAGCTTTACCCCTAGACCTCAAGTAAGTAAGACATTCAAATTTAACATGACCATACCCTTAACAACCAAAACACTGAGGACCCAAAGAATTGTTTAAAGATTGACCTACTTTTTCTCTAGGTTTTTCAAAGTTATTAACCTTAGTGGGATCATTCTTCCTAAAGTTTCTAGGTTCAGCAGTGTTTGTATCTCTTGCCTTTCTGTTGTTATTCCTAAGAAAGTTTCTAAAGTTCTTGGTAAGGTACGCAATCTCTGTAATAGAGAGTTCATCATCAAATCTACCAACCTCAATATTATCAACTAACTTAAGAGTCATTAATTTGGATTTGTTAGCTTTGAGCAGGTCTAACTCATAGGATTGAATAGATCCTACAAACTCATCAACAGGGATGGAGTCCACATCATTGCTCTCACTAATGGTAGTCACTTTGGGCCAAAAGTCTTCAGTTAAAGATATAAGAATCTTTCTAAAAATTTTAGACTAATCATAGATTTCACCCAAATTAAAAGTAGTATTAACAATATCATTCAACTTAGCATAGAATTTATCAAAAGATTCATTATCAGACACTTTAATGCTTTCAAATCTAGAAGTTAATTGTTGCAATTTATTAATCTTAACTGTCTTTGTGCCTTTATGCACAGTCTGGAGGATTTTCCAAGCAGTGTGAGCAACCTTAATATTTGAGATTCTCTTAAATTCCTCCATAGAAATAGCATTAAAGATGGCATTCATAGTTTTGCAATTGAAACCAGCTACTTCTTTTTGAGAAGTTTGCTACTCACTCATAGGAGTAGTGGGCTTCTCCCTTCCGTACTCAACGGAATTCCAAACCTTCTCATCAATAGATTTCAGGAATGCTTTCATCCTTACTTTCCAATAAGTATAGTTATTCCCATCAAAGTGAGGAAGAACAATAAGAGTGTCCATGTTCCTTGACAACATGGGTCAAGGATCAGCTCAAAGATCAAAAAATCTCAAACAAGAGAGCTACTTACTCTAACACCACTTGAACGGTTTTTAGACCCTTTAAACCAACCAGATTAACCTAGTTAATTAGTCAAGTGATTAAGTTAGTCAAATTATGCAAATCTAGGTTATCAAAATCAAATAATCATATCAAGAATATAAAGCAGCAGAAAAATAAATAACACAAGAGATGATGACCTAAGAAACTAAACAGTAAAAACCTGAGAAGGATTTGGCCTAGTTATCCTCAAGGTAAACTTGAATCCACTATCTTGAAAGAATCGAAGGTCATACAAAAGGACTTACAAGCTCCTCGCTTGACTTCCTAATGCTACCCACCAGTAGAACTTACTGACACAACCACGCGCAAGCTCCGAATCCACGGACTCCTTCTTTCTTAGATTCTCCACAAGATACAAGCACCCACGCTTGTTATTCTTTAAGCTCCAATGATAGCAACTAAGTTGATCATCAAGATGTTGAAGTAATCTCTACCTCGAAAACCCTAAGTTTATGTGAAGGAAAGCTCCTTAACGATCTCACAAGAGATTCACACAAACTGCAATGTATGAGCAACAATACACCTAGAGCAACTCTCAAAAATGTGGTTAAGGTTTTGCCTTTTATATCTAAGGTAAAAATAGAAAACATAAAACGTTTAATAAGGTAGGGCTGAGTTGGAAAATTCTACAAAAAAATATTCTGGCCGACTTTCGATCGATCGAGTCTAACTTTCAATCGATTGCCAAAATGCACCAATGCATCTGCAGCCTCTCGATTCCAACTTTACATAAAATATATAACTTTGAGCAAGCCTAAACATGATTATACATATTGTTTTGATCATGGTTTACCAATATTACACAATAGAGTTCTAAATACATCAAATCCTAACTCTTTAGAACCTAACAAAAGTTGATAGACCAAAAATGTATTGACCCCTTGTGATTAAATTAATTAATTAATTAGCCAAGTTATTAATTAATCAATTTAACATGCAAATGTGGTAGCACAAACAAATCACCAATAAACTAATTATGTAGTAGAAAATTGTAAGGTTGAATTTAATGAATCATCTTGTTGGCTTTATTTCATGCTAAATTTGCTTGTATTTTAGCATTTAGTAATCCTGTATTTAGGTGGAAATCTTGTAAGGGTAGTGAGTGAGAGAGTGTGAAGAAATGCTCAAGATTGTGCAAAGAAACAGGGACTTGCGACTGGATCTCGTGGGTGGCTCGTGGCTTGCAAGTTGCCAAAAGTTGCACACGTGCCAAGCATGCTAGAAGCTCAAGAGTCGAGTCAACTGTTGCACAATAGGACAAAATTCCTAGACTAGCCAAGCAATTAGGTCGCGGCTTGAACTTGCGACTCAACCCTGTCGCGAGGTGAAGTCGCCAAAACACCCTGTTTGGGAAAAACTGACGTTTCATATTCTATCGTCACCCTTGCATAAATACTCCTCAATCCCATGAAATGTAGAGAGCTTTTAGAGAGAACTTTGAGAGAGAAACCCTAGAGAAAACAAGATTGCCTCATCCACAATCTTCACCTAAGACACTCTTCAAATTCCTCTACTCTCCTCCTCTCCATTGATACATCCTTGAGAGTTTCTTGACCAAATCCTTTTCTCACCATATCCACGACTGTGAGAAGGTTCTTTTGGTGCTAAGGGAAGCAATTTGGAAAGGACTAATGATTACTGGTTGATACTATGGTTTATAGCGGAATTCAGTAAGCTAGAAAAAAAACAGGTTCAGCATAACCTCGTTGGAGCAAAAAGCTTGGAGGGCTTAGGTACTTGGGTAGATTAGACTTGGAGGGTCTATTACTGTTCATGTATCTCAACTACATTTTCTAGTGAATTATTGATCGCTTGGAGGGCAGTGAAGAGGTTTTACGTTGAAGGCTTCGATTTCCTCTTCGATAACACATCGTGTGTTGTCCCTGTGTTTGCATCTCTCTTCCCTTTATCTTTACCTTCTATTTTCTAGTGTGGATGTAATTATAATTGGCTTAGATTGTTTATCAATTATGTGTTTGGCTTATATTCATTTTTTGCACATTAATTGTTGAATAATAAGCATGAATTGATAATTTGTAATTTGGGGTCTAAACGTTCAAGGGTGTTTTACACACATATTGAATACTAAAAAATGAATAACATGGTGATTTGTTTACAGATGGAGAAAATCTGATGGCAAAAACCCCACTAGGTGATTTTTAGGTCACCACTCCCGAAACTCCACTATTATCATAACAAGCAATGATAAGTAAACGAATCTCAAGTACCTTACCAACCTATAGTTGAACCCTTACCTAATACCCAATTGTACTTGTTCTGTAATGACAGTTTCCCCTTTCTATGCACGGCTCCCAAGTATGTGACTAATCAATTGCGCGGATCCTAGTACGCGACTTTAATCACAAACTAGAGGAAGTTTGTTGGCTGCAAAGTTTTTCAGTTCATCCACGATGACGATCAAGAAGATACTTGGCCACGAAACCCAAAGGTGCACATACACAGCAACTTCTTTAGAAGAGGTGAACTAGGTCAAAATTTTGTCTCAGGTCATAATTTGCTTGAACAGAGTTTTCTTAATACTTGTGCAACTTGTGAACACTTTGACGGCCCTTAAAACAATCCTTTTATATATCTAGGGTTAGGAGAAAAGAAATCCCAAAAACAGATCCACGGATCCCAAGAAATCAAATAAGAAATTCTGATTTTATAAATCTCGACAGATAGAACCTGTTAAGCATCTATCAAGATAGTTGTCAAGCCACAGGCAAAACAGCTTCTTTAAATCTCAACACATGCTAGCTATCGAGATAGTCGTCGAGCTTTGGTAACTTTTCACTTTCAAATTGTTTTCTTGAACAGACTTGAATGCTTCAACACTTGATCTTGAAACATAGTTTCTTGAAGTATTTCAACACATCCTAGATCTACCCAAGTACAAGTAAAGTGCATTTTGTCAAAAGATTAGCCAATTACATAAAACAATGACATATGTTCTTAACAAGTGAACCTCATATGTCCTAACAAAAGTATTGTAGACCTAAAAGGTAGCTGAAATAGTACAGTGTGGCCTATGAATAGTACCAAAAAATGCAATAGAACCCAGGAATAGTAGTAAAAATAAGTAGAATAGTAAAAAAATCTGGCTTTTTAAGCAATCCCAAATGCACACTTAATGCATGAGTCTGGACTCACTGAGTTAGGGTCCAACCCATTCCTTAGCTCTTTCCCTCCAAACTGTTTTTGAACCTATTATAAACAAAGATCGGTAGTGGAATGACAACCACTGTGAATTTTTGGGTTCAAATTTTGCAATAATTGTTTAAAGATTCAACAGGGCAATTATTGTGGTCAATCATAAGCTTCAAAAAAAGGGCTCAAATTAGGGATGATCAAACCCATTGGGTAATGGGTATCCGACCCCACACAACCCGAAAGTTTTAGCCGATATTATTTGGTTTTTAATGAGTATAATATAATCAGGTTGGATTTTATCCAAACCTGAACTAAAAAAAGAAAAAAAAAATTGAAATAATGCAAAACAAATCTGAAGCAGGAGAATACGTAATTGGATAGAGGAAGTCATCGACAAAGCATACATGTATAGTACTATACATGCTACACTATTATGAAAAAAAAAAAAAAATGTATTATAATATCACTTCCCGTTTTGTATAGAGGAAGTCATATACCATTTGCTAAGAATATATATAATTAATAGCAACTTCCTATTAAATAAGAATACATACCCTCTGAATGTGTCATTAATTTTTAGAAATCAAGAAAAATATGAAATTTATAGATTTCTAAATTTGTTCTTATAAAGATCTCTCCTTGAAATTCGAAATTTATAGATTTCCAATTTAGTTGCGCCAATGATCTATCCTATATATACATGTATATAAAAGAACATCAACAATAAGGGTGCAAAAGTAAACACAAAAAAAAAGAGCTTAGCAACTGTATACACAAAGACATAAGAGATGGAGAAATATTCCTTCAAGTTGGCCTTTTTAATTGCCCTCTTAGTTCTTGGCTCCAGTAAGAATCTCGTCCTATATTTTTACTTCTTTTTTTTTTCTTATATATATATATATATATATTTTTTTTTTTTTTCTTATATATATATATATAGTTACTATATGGCCTTATTGTTCTTTCAATTAATTAAGAACTTTCAGATCATTCGGTATTTTAAATAGGCTTGGTACCTTAAATTTGATAGAAATTTAAGAAAAAATTTAAGGAATATATACTTCTATTCATCACAAAAATAAATGGTCATTTTCCAATTTTTTTTTTTTTGAAACATTTGCAAAATTATTCATTAATAAAGTCCGTGTTATAGAGTAAAAAATTTTAATTCATTCACCCAAGTAAAATTTAGATTCCCTCTTACATTATTCTACATTTAGGTAAACAATTTTGTATACAGTTATTTGATCCTTATTCATTTAAGAGGGAAAATGAACATTAGTGTTTCTAACGAACATTTTAAAAATGCATAATATATGGATTAAAAAAAATTGACATTATCTCTCACAATACAAGTGTTTCAAACACAAGAACATTCACTTAGTTATCATTCACATAGCAGATTAATTTGTCCAATCTTATTTATTTAATTTTTTTTTTATTTTTTTATTGTAGGATGATATAATGTTCTATGCACAAAACTAGTACTTTCCATAATTTTATAATTTTAATGATTTTTCAATGTTTCATACTTAAATATAATTTTAGAGAATGGAATTGTAAACAAAAACAACAATTGCAGGTTTCAAGTTGGATGTTGAAGGACTTAATCAAATTAAATGCAACAATGATAACGATTGCGGAGATCTACGAAATTGTTTTTGCCACAATGATCTGAAGTTGTGTTTTTGTGCTCCCCCCCACTAAACAAGAATTTGTAGCCAAAGTCCTCAACAATCACTTGGATGGGAAAAATAATAACTTGTTTCATTAACAGCAACCCTATAAGTTGTATTTCAGAATAAATTGTAATTCTCAGGACATCCTATTATTCAAGAAAAATAAATCAAGGATCCTGCTAATAAATGTTATAAGGGAACAATTAAAGATTAGTAAATTTTTAATTATATAAAAAGCAAAAAAATTAGCATTAAACTCTATATATTTGCACATTTTCTTCCATACTCTTTTACTTTCAATCATTGACATAATATGCTGAAATGTTTTGATTTATACAGCGTAAGTTTTATCTAGACTAGGGTCATGCATGTTCTAGAAAATGATTAAAGCTAAAACGATCAAAACTAAAACGATAGATATATGAAATTGAATAATCAATTTCAAGTATCTTTGTTGAAAATGATGCGGAAACTATGGTTTCAAAGGTGTTGTTGAAACACATGTTTAAAGTATTCGTAATGGAAAAAATTTGTTTGGTAACCCATTTTAAATAACAAATTTTAAAATGTAAAAAAAAAATAATTGTGTTTTTTTATCTATGTGTGTGTTTTTATTTCAATCTTATTAGCACAGTAAAAGCATATATATTTTATTGGAAAAGAGAGAAACTCCCACGTTACCAATGCACACCATTCCGTTCTCTGTTTTCTTTTCTCCTCTACTGCTCCATCTCTCTTTAATTTTTTTGTGTCCTCAAAACCCATTGCTCGACCCTCGCTCTCGATGGTTCTAGAAGATAAAACCCAGGTGAAATTTCAAAGGTAAGAAATTTCTTGGGTTTTGTTCTCCTTGTTGACCTACCATTTTCTCATTGATTTTTTGAATAAAAGCTCCTCACTGATACGAGAAAAGAAACCATTTGAAATTTTGAAAAGACATTGAGGTCGTGACGAAACCTGCACGTGAACTGGTTGCTGAAGAGGTTGTCACATGGGTGAACATTGAAGTCCCAAGAGTTAGTGTGTATTTGGGAACAACTTAATTAGCTAAAACTGAAAATTTTTGTTGAAAGTATTGTAGATAAAGCTAAAAGGTAGTTGAAATTGTACTGTGGGGCCATAAATAGGACCAAAAAGTGCAATGGGACCTAGGAACAGTGGTAAAAATAAGTTAAATAGTAAAAAAATCTAGTTTCTTAAGCAATCCTAAATGTACACTTAATGCTTGAGCCTGAACTCCCTGAGTTAGGGTCTAACCCATTCTTTAGCTCCTTCAAAACCTCTATATCCCTCCAAAATGTTTTTGATTCTGTTGTAAACGGAGATCGGTAGTGGAAGGGGAAGAAAGGGGACTTTTTGGGTTATAATTGTGCAATAATTGTTTAAAGATTCAATTGGGCAATTAATGTGGTAAATGGAAAGCTTCAAAAAAAGGGCTCCAATTAAGGATGATCAAATTGATTGGGTAATGGGTATTCAACCCTACCCAACTCGAAAGTTTCAGTCAATATTATTTGGTTTTTAATGAGTATAATATAATTAGGTTGGATTTTGTCTAGGCCCGAACCCAAAAAAAAAAAAAAAATGGGATCTGAAGTTAGAGATTATGTAATCGGATAATGGAAGTCATGGACAACACATACTAGCATACTACTGGGCTACATGCTATGCAATTATTAAAAAATATATATGTATTATAATATCACTTCCCGTTTTGTATAGAGGAAATCATATACCATTTAATAAGAATATATATAATTAATAGCAAATTCCTATTAATTAAAAATACATACCTTCTAAGTGTATCATTAATTTTTCGAAACCAAGGAAAATCTGAAATTTATAGATTTCTAATTTTATTGCACCAAAGGTCTCTCCTATATATACATGTATCTAGAAGAACATCAACAGTAAGGGTGCAAATGTAAACACAAAAAAAGAGCTTAGCAATTGTATGCACAAAGACATAAGAGATGGAGAAATATTCCTTCAAGTTGGCTTTTTTAATTGCCCTCTTAGTTCTTGGCTCCTGTAAGAATCTCATCCTATATTTTTACTTAATTTTTGTTTCTTATATGTATATAGTTACTATATGGCCTTATTGTTCTTGCAAATAATTATAAACGGAGATAATTCAGTATTTTAAATAGATTTGGTACCTCTAATATGATTGAAATTTAAGAAAAAAAAAATTAAGGAATATATACTTCTATTCATCACAAAAAGTAAATGGCCATTTTTTTTTTTAAACATATGCAAAATTTTTCATTAATCAAGTCTCTGTTATAGAGTAAAAATTTTTACTTCATTCACTCAACTAAAATTTAGATTCCCTCTTACTCAATTATTCTACAGTTAGGTATGAATGTTTAAAGTGTGTGTAAAACACCCATGAACATTTAGACCCCTAAATTACAATTTACCTATTCAAGCCTACTAACAAACATTGTTCGTGCAGAAAATGAGAATAAGCTAAAACAGAATTGATAAGACAATCTAAACCAAATAAAACCATAACCACAGCAGAAATTAAATGGCAAAGATTAAGAGAAGAGAGATGCAAGCACAAAGACAACACAGCGATGTGATATCGAAGAGGAAACTGAAATCCTCGACGTAAAACCTTTCTACTGCCCTCCAAGCGGTCAATAATCCACTCGAGAATCAAGTTGGGAGACATAAACTACAGAAGACCCTTCAAACCTAATCTATCCAATGTACCTAAGCCCTCCAAGCTTCTTGCTCTAACAAGGTTGCGCCAAACCTTTGTCTTCTCTAGCTTACCGGATTTCGCTATAGCCCATTGCATCAACCAATATCAATTGGTCCCTTCCTAACTACTTCCCAAGCACCAAAAAGCCTTCTCACAGATATGGGTAAGGTGAGAAAATGATTTGGCTAGTGTACCTCTCAAGGACATAATAATGGAGAGGGTGAGAGTAGAAGAATTTGGAAAATCAAAGGATAAAGATTATAGATGAGTCAATCTTTTTTTTCTCTTGAGCTTCTCTCTCAAAATTCTCTTTGGAAACTCTCTACATTTTGTGGGTATAAGGGGTATTTATACTGGTGTGTGTTTGGATTGCGAAAAGTCAGTTTTTTCCAAACAAAGTGGTCTAGTGACTTGGCCTCGTGACTGTACTGAGTCGCGAGTTCAAGCCACGAGCTAACGGCCTGGCCAGCTTGGGACTTTTGTCCTGTAGTGCAACATCTCTCTTCCCTTAATCTTTCCCATTTAATTTCTATTGTGGATGTGATTTTATTTGGTTCAGATTGTTTATAAATTTTGATATTAGCTAATGTTCATTTTACGCACATATATTGTTTGAAATTAAGCTTGAATTAATTATTTTTTAATTCATAGTGTTTTATACGCTATTTTTGTCAAATTTTTAATCTCATCCAAATCTTTACTTTCCTTTATAGCTGTGACTTTTGCTCGGAAGCTCTCCAATAAAGACCTCAAAATTTTTCTCACCACCTTAGCATCCTCAATCTTCTCACCGAGATTGAGCTTTGCAATAATGATTTCGTTGAGCTTCCCATAGAATGAATCAAAGGGTTCATCATCTCCTATCTTAAGCTCTTCAAATTTGGTGGTAAGCATCTGAAGCTTTGTATCCTTCACTTTCTTTGTTCCTTCATAAGTGGTCTCCAACATCTCCCAAGCTTCCTTGGCTACTATTATGTGGGAACTCCTGTGAAACTCATTTGGAGAAACACCACAAATAATTGCATTCAAAGCTTTACTCTTAGCATTAGTTGCCGCAAGTGCTACTTTATCCCAAGTGGATTTAGTAGCCTCCGGCTTAGTCCATCCTACTCCTACCGCATCCCAAACAATATCATCAATTGAACACAAGAATGCCCTTATTCGGACTTTCCAAAAGGCATAATTATTACTGATAATAGCTTAATTTTGCATATTTATATCATTATTAGAAAGCATTATCATACTTCTTTTGAGTTAATTCATACGCTTTATAATTGGTTTTGGAATAATGCTAAATAATCAATTTTGTGCTTAATTGAATTTTAATGCATGAATTTGTCTTTTGTAGGATAATGAAATTAAATAAGGGGATTTGTGCAAAGAAGAAAACTACTGGACTTTACTTTTACAAGTGCCATGATGAAGTCAGAGAAGGCCAACCCAATTAAATTCAAGTTCAATTGGAGTAAGGAATCAAAGGAAATTTGCATCAAATCCAAGTCCAATTCGGATTAGGATTCCAGCCTGCATACCAGTTAGTATTTAGAGTATAACTTTCGGCTCAGATATCCAATTGGGATGATTCAGGTTGGGATGGAAAGCTAACTTAAAGGGCTACAATGTTTTAGTTTACCAAAAGTCCAAATTCGGAAGTTAAATGGGCCACAAAAGTCAGTTAATTGAAGCTAAAAACCTGGGATTTTCTCCAAATGAGAATTCAACTTGTAATAGGATTCCTTGACCTATTTAAAGGCTTTTTAGGGCAAAATTCATAAGAGAGCTGATGTAGAACATAATTTAGGTTTTCTTAAAGTTTATTTAGAGTTTTTAGAGTTTTATTTGTGTTATGCCTTGCTAGAACATTTGCTAAGGCAAGGGTTGAAACCCAACCGTTTATTGGTATGTTCTTAACAATTATTTATTGGTTTTAATGATTATGTTTTTATGTTTTTGATTGTTTTATTCATCTAGAAAAGTTTTTAATTCTATATAATCCTTTGATTTATTGTAGACTCTGGGCACGTTAAATGCTTAGTATTCCTTACGAACTAATTCACTAGTTTTGTTTTGCCTAAAATCAATCAACTGCATTAAACTACCTTAGACAATTACTTCTTGAGTTTTTATTGTTAAATCATCCGACTAAGATCATCTTTCATATGAATTTTAATTGAGTTATAAAATAAATATTGTTAAGACTATCAACAGATGAACAGGATCCCTAAACCTTAGCGCTTGAATATATTGTTATTTTCTCTTAATTTAAATTACCTTTACGAAACTATAAAAAATCTCTTCGGTTAAACTTTATTATTTTAGTTTTACTCTCTTGTGGTTTGCTAATCAATTCCATTTTCCCTGTGGATTCGACCTCGGATTTTTTGAGTTATTACTTCACGACAATCTTGCACTTGGGAGCATTATTTAAGTCGCAGCAACTACCATCAAAATATGGTGGAACATGTAAAGATTGAGACCAGTCCATCTTAAACGAGGTCAAGGATCACACTCAGGTATTAAAACCACAGCAAGTGTACCCGCTCTGACACCAATTGAAAGTTCGAAATGTGTTGAAAACACAAGAGCTGTTTAGACCCTCAAATTAAAGTTATAGCTCGATTAATTTTACACCAACTTAATAGTAAGTGCAGAATAGTGTAAAAGCAAGCAAATGAACAAACAAGCTACTCTAATCCATAATCAAAGTAACACAGCAGTAAAATAGAATGTAAAAGAGTAGGGAAGAAAGAGGCAAACACAAGATAACACGCCGATGTGTTATCAAAGAGGAAACCGAAGAACTCGGCGAAAAACCTCTCCACTGCCCTCCAAGCAAAAATCAATCCACTAGACAATCAGTTAGGATACATGGGTTAGCAAGAGACCCTCCAAGCCTTGAATGCTTCAACACTTGATCTTGAAACATGGTTTCTTGAAGTATTTCAACACATCCTACATCTACCCAAGTACAAGTTAAGTGCATTTTATCAAAGGATTAGCTAATTACATAAAACAATGACATATATTCTTAATAAGTGAACCTCATATGTCCTAACAAAAGTATTGTAGACAAAACTAAAAGGTAGCTGAAATAGTACAGTGGGGCCATGAATAGTACCTAGTAATGAAATGGGACCTAGGAATAGTAGTAAAAATAAGTTGAATAGTAAAAAAATCTGGCTTTTTAAGCAATACCAAATGCACACTAAAAGTTCAACATGTGTATAAAACACCCTTGAACGTTTGGACCCCAAATTATAAAATTACCAATTCAAGTTTATAATCAAACTATTAATGTGCGAAACATGAACATAAGCCAATCACAAAATTGATAACTAATCTATGCCAAATATAAACACATCCACAACAATAAATATAAGGTAAAGATAAAGGGAAGGAAGATGCAAACACACGATAACATACGATATGTTATCGAAGAGGAAACCGAAGTTCTCGGCGTAAAACCTCTCCGCTACCCTCTAAGTGGTCAAATAATCCTCTAAACAATGTAGTTGGGATACATGAATAGCAAAAGACCCTCAAAGCCTAATCTACCCAAGTACCTAAGCCCTCCAAACTTCTTGCTCCAACGAGGTTATGCCGAACCTATTTCTTCTTTAACTTCTCGGATTCCGCTACTAGACCATAACATCAACCAATGTATATTGGTTCCTTCCAAACTACTTCCCTTATCACCAAATGAACCTTCTTACAGATGTAGGTGTGGTGAGATAAGAATTTGGTCAATGACTTCTCAAGGGTATAACAATGGAGAGGAAGAGAGTAGAGGAATTTGTAGAGTCTCTAAGGTAAAGATTGGGGATGAGGCAATCTTATTTTTCTCTAGGGTTTCTTTTACAAAATTCTCTCTGGAAAATCTCTTAAATTAGTGGGTATAATGGTCTATATATAGTGGTGTGTGCTTGGAATATGAAGAGTCAGTTTTTGCCAAATAGGGCTAATTGGTGGCTCAACCTCATGGCTTGTCCAAGTTGCGAGTTCAAGTCGCAACGTAACGGCCTGGATAGCTTGGGACTTTTGTCCTGTAATGCAACAGCTGGCGCGACCCTCCAGCTTCCTTGTGTGCTTCTCACGTGCCTGCATTTGGCGGCTTGCCAGTTGCGAGTTAGTCGCAAACCCCTACTTTCTTGCACATACTTGAACTTTTCTTCACCTCTTTTCACACATTACCCTTACAATAATCCCACCTAAATATAGGGTTACTAAGTGCTAAATTATAAGCAAATTGGCACGGAATAAAGCCAACAAGATGGTTGATAAATTTCAATCTTACAATCTCCCCCTTTGGCTATTTTGTGACAAAATCCTAAAATAAACTCTAGACTTCATGCTTGAGTTGGGAACAGTTGGAAAACTCACTCACACCTAACTCTAGAATCTGTGGAGCTTTAGAACCATAAGAACAAGTAACTCCTGAAACATAACAACAAAATAAGTTCATTTTATGCAGAAAACTTTTAAAGCAAATGAAACAAGCACAATGCGATCAAGAATAATGGAATAAAGCAATAAACCATGACAAGACCAAAACATGCAATCACTATAACCAAGTGATCACAATGCTCATTTACACTTGGAATGAACATTCGGACATTCAAGATAACAAATACAAGGCAAATCACTTAATTGACCAACACTCAACTAATGCATAATACATGAAGTATGCGCATCTAGGAAAAATCCTACAAGGGCACAAGAGTGACAGTACTTAAAAGGGAATGCATAGCATTAGGTTAGAAGTACTGATTTAATAAAGCGCAAAGGCTGCATATAGCATGGCATAAACTAGAAAGGCCTACAAGTGTGCATAAAACAAACCCTTAAAACTTACATAAGAAACATGGGTACAAAATGTTTAAACAAACCAAAACATATGCTGACTTAACTGAATAACATCATCAATATATAAATGAACCAAGTATTAAACAAAAACAAGACTAGAACCAATAATAACAATAGTTAATCAACAAACTATCAAAGCTACAAACAAAAATTTTAAGAAATAAAGAAATCTCCCCCTCAAAACAAGCACTCCCCCTTAAGAGCTACCCCAAAAATTCTCCCCCTTTTTGACCGGAATGGCCAAAGGGTCACTGCTTCTAGTTAGTGTGAATACTATCAAACTTGGCTGAGAGTACATCCAGTTGATCCTGCATTGCTGTCATTCTTTCAGTATGCTGGTTTTGAACTTCTCTGAGTTCATCAAGCCTTTCCAAGATGATCTGAAATGCATCAGGAGGTGCAGCTGATGAAGTAGAGGCCCTGCTTCTCTTGACTCTTCTTCTTGGTGTGGAAGATGGTCTTGTAGCCTCTGCTTCAGTCTCTATTGGATCACTTTCTTCTTGAACACCCACCTCTTCTTCACCTGGAAGACGACTTTGTATCCTTGCGAGAGTAAATATGTTAATTGCTGATAGAGAAGGCAAAGGACTGATACCCTGAGGAATTGCAACACCCTTTTCTTTGGAAATCCTCATGAGAAGACTAGGAAAAATCAGCTTGGGTCTTGAGGTGGATCTAGTCTCATCCACTATAGTATCAAAGATATGAGAGCTGATGTCAATAAAGGTTTTCTCCTTAAGTTCCATGAGAAAGATGGCTCTGGCATTTGTCAATATAGTCATCTTCCTTATAGGGTACAGATTGTACATCGTTATGGTGGTCAAGCACCTCATATCTTTAGGAAAATCAGAAGTGTTGAGACATCTCTTTTCTATAACCCCACCAATTCTTTTCTGTACAGTTTCTAGAAAAAGCATGCTGTCCTTGTTGTTAGTGAATTCATAATCTTCCAATCCCTCAAGCCCTAGAACCTTATTAATATCATGAGCATCTAAGGTAAATTCCTTTCTTCTCACCCAACAACTCAACTCCTCCTCCCTTATCACATCATTTGCATAGAATTCTCTTATTAGAGGGTCACACATAGGTGGAAGTTCATTCAGCAGTTTTTCCCAACCTCTATCCTCAAAACACTCTAGAATGAAAGTGTCCTTCAACTCCTTGAAATCAACAAATCTTTCCTAAATGATGGTTCCTTTATAAAAAGAATCCCTATATCTCTCAAAGTATTGAATAGACCTAAATAGGTTAGGGTCCATTTTCATTCTTTTGTTATATTTCTTAACAGTTGTCCTCTTCTTTGTAGGTGATGCAGCCATCTGAAACAAGCAGAAAAGGCCACAACAAGACAAAGCACAATGTGGAAATTCACACACATTAGCAACAAGTTAGTTACAAAGAGAGTAACAGAGTGACCAAACATAACACAGAAACATCACAGTTGATAACCAAAGGATTGATATATCAAATCAAACAGGTTTAAACAGCATAAGAGCAGACAAGAGCAAAAACAAATGACATTGTAACACATTCAGATAAATATGATCCTATTTCAATGAACCATGACATAATGAATATGAAGTGTGCAAGAAGGAAACTAAAAACAGCATCACAAACAAGATCAGTTGTTTTAAAATAAGAACAATGCCAACCTCAAACACCACATACTCAAAAATCCTGAAAATTCTAACACCACATTTAGAGACAAATATAGAAACCCCAAAGCCATATGCCCGAAAAAGATTCTAACAAATATCAATGTTCAGACCAAATCTTAGCAACCTGATGAACACACAAATCTCTGAAACACCACTGCAACAGGAAAAATACCCTCACATAATCAATCTCAACAATTTAGGCAAACCCATGTTTGAGCATTTTGTATCGCATAACCACAGATGCAGCATTCAAAACAATAACCTAAAATGCAAAAACAGTAAGAATGACGTAAGGGAAGGAAAATCCATACCTTTTTCTTGGTGTTTGATGAGGACATGATACAAAAATGAGAGCTTTTTCAAAGAAACACGGAGTGTTTAAGAGAGTGATTTGGGAAAGACAACGAACAGTCACAAAATTTCAAGGGAAAAACTGAAAAACAATTTTTAAAACTATCCATAAAACGCAAAACACATGTTTTTCATGACTGGATCAAGTCGCCAATAAGTCGCCAGGGTAAGCCACAAACCACTATGAAACAAGATTTTTAAAAAATCTTCTAAGTATTTTTCGCGACTGGAAGATCTACCCACAAGATAGTTGTCAAGGGAGCCGCGAAAATCTCTGTGTACCCCTTGCGACTGGACCTTTCATCCACGAACAAATTGCCACACTGAGCCACAAAAACCGCAAAAACTCAAATTTTGAAAAAATTTCTAAGTCTTTTTCCCGATTGGGATGCTGACCCACCTGTGGCCTGCAAAAACTCTCGGAGTGAGCCTCGCGACTGGAGCATGCGATTGGACTAACCCGGAACTGAGTCGCCAAAACATGGCAACACTGTTTTTGAAAATTTTGACATTTTTTGTAACTTTCCAAAAACAAACTAAAACACTCAAAAATCTTTTTGTGTTTGATCAACAAAGATTAAGCTTGTGAAAATACATTTAATCAAGTATAATTACATAAATGAATATGGCATTCATTAAATATAAACTTGTGTGTTGTGTGTGGATATCAAAAATGAGATAGTCCTTAGTCTAATGTAAAGCTTCAATGATCAACTCAAACAAGGCATACACAACTAGCACTAGATAATGTGACCTATCTCAATTATAGAAACATGTATATATGACCTCCCACAAACACTTGATAACAATTCTTTGAAGCTTTTCATTTGGCTCTATATTCAACATATCATTTGCATTTTTTGAGCAAAGAAAATCTCTACTTAAGATAAAAGCCTGAAATTTTTGATATTTCAATTGATGAGTTAGCCTTTGGCTTTTTGGGCATCAAACTTTTTATTTTGGTCGCTTTCCCTTTTTCCTAGTCGAATACTAGTATATGCGACAAGTTTTTAAAGCTCTATATCTCTTTATATTTGGAAATTTATATTTATAGAGCTCTTTTAAGCATAAAAATAAAAAGTTGGCAGATATATAGGCATGTGTCTATGCATGTCTCAAGATCAACAAAACCATTCACTAATCATTCATGACAAGGTTGAAGATCTATTTACAACAATCACATAGATTTCAGAATTTTTCCACAATGATATGAGTACATGAGAGACAAGCTAAGCTTGATAAATGCACAAAGCCATTAGTACAAAGGTATAAGGCAAAACATGCTTTGAGACAAAATTCAACAAAGCTGATTAAACTTTTTGGATTTTCTACTTTTTATGTGTTTTTGGATTTTTGACACAAAAGCAGTAAAAGATTGATAAAAAAACATAACAATAAAATGTAAAAACATTTGAATCAAAGACAAACACACACATACACAAACTAACAACCTAAATACTAGCAAAAAGCACATAACCAAGCAAATTCGCAAACATAGGAAGAATTGATGCATGGACTTGTTGTAATGCTTATGCATGAGTACCCTTTGTCACCCACACGTCATATGCGTTTGGGGTGATATCCTTGAGGATCGGGTATGAGAGTTGGGACTGTCAAACCTTCGTGTGAAACTTCCAAGCAATTGGTGTAGGCACCGATCATCTTCATTACGTCCATCGTTCCTAGATCATGGTTTTGACTTCTTGGTTGCTCACCACCCCAAGACCTGTTGTTGTTTCTTCTTCCTCGTGACTGAGGAGCACTTGCATTGTTGTTTGCTCTCAGCTTTTGACAGTTGGGTCTGGTATGTCCTTGCAATCCGCAATAGTGACAAACATATTCCGTTCTCGAACCCTGTTGTGATCTTGGAATTGATCTCCCTCTAGCTCCATATTTGGATTCTAATTGATTACGAGACTTATTTATCACCCGTTGATCAGTCACATTGTTCATCTTCTCAGCTTTAATTTTATCAGGAATAGACTAATTCAGAATCATCTCTTTAGCCTTTACAAGCTTCACTTCTTTGACAACCATGGCTGATGTGCTACTCCCTCCGGTGTAACCCAACCCGGACTTTTCTGAGGAAGGTTTTTGAGATGAAATAACATGTTCTAACTTCTGGGTGGAGACTTTCTCTATCTTGGCATGAGCTTGCACCACCTCTTGCTCAAGATATCTTACTTTGGTATAAGCTTCCAACAGCTCACCATTTAGTGTCTCAATTTCACATTTCGCCTCCCTGTATTGTGCCAGAAGACTTTTGTAATCTTCCTTAGCCCTCTTCATCTTCTTAATGGCTGCATTAGCCACTTTAGCATATTCACCGGTCTTCTTAAGGAGTGAGTTGTAAGTCTCTTACAATCCCACTGCTTTCTCAGCTTCCTCATCTTCAGACTCCTCACATATTCCAATAGACTCCAAATCAGAATGTTCACCAAGCTCCTTCACAAGTGAACTCAAATCATCCGAGGGTTCTACATGTGCAATGGTCATGAATGCGAAGTAATTTCCTTCTCCGTCACAGCTATCTTCAAAGTCAGAGTTTGATGAATCAGTATCACTCAAGGTAGTGGTATAGACCTCTCCTTTTGCCTTCAAATAATTAGGACATTCCTTTTCGAAGTGTCCATGTCCATTACACTCGAAGCACACAATGTTCGCAAGGAATTGAGAATCCTACCCTTCACTTTTCTTAAAGTCTTTCCTATTACCTCTTGAGAATGGAAACTTCCCTCTATTGAATGGTTTTCCACTATTCTTCATCTTTAGAAATTTTCAAAAGCTTTTCACAAGATATGATACTTCCTTCTCCACTCCATCTTCTTCAGAAGGATCATCCATTCTTTTGGTGATAGTTTTAAGAGCAAGCGATTTACTCGTCTTGTGAGAAGGCAGTCCAAGCTCATACGTTTGAAGTGACTCAATGAGCTCTTGGATCTTAATTTCATCCAGATCCTTATTTTCCTCTATAGCTGTGACTTTTGCTTGAAAGCTCTCTAGTAAGGATCTTAAAATTTTTCTCACCACCTTAGTATCTTCAATCTTCTCATCAAGATTAAGCTTCGCAATCACAATTTCACTGAGTTTCCCATAAAACGAATCAAAGGGCTCATCATTTTCCATCTTAAGCTCTTCAAATTTGGTGGTAAGCATTTGGAGCTTTGTGTCCTTCATCTTCTTAGTCCCCTCATAAGTTGTCTCCAAAATCTTCATATGGAGACACACCACAGAATATATGGAGACAGCTATCTTGTGGAATTCATATGGAGACACACCACAGAATATATGGAGACAGCTATCCTATGGAATTCATATATAGACACATCACAGAATATAGCATTTAAAGTTTTACTGTTAGCGTTGGTTGCTACAAGATCTGTCTTATCCCAGGTGGATTTTTCAGCCTCCGGCCTGGTCCAACCTATTTCAATCGTATCCCACACGGTGTCATCAATAGAGCATAGAAATGCCCTCATTCTAACTTTTCAGAAGGCATAATTGTTACCATCAAAAAATGATGGAACATTTAAGAATTGAGATCTATCCATCTCAACAAGGGTCAAGGATCACACTCATGTATTTAAGCCACAACAAGTGTACCCACTCTGATACCAACTGAAAGTTCAAAAATGTGTATAAAACACCTTTGAACATTTAGACCCCAAATTATAAAATTACCAATTCAAGGTTATAATCAAACAATTAATGTACGAAACATGAACATAAGCCAATCACAGAATTGATAACTAATCTATACCAAATATAAACACATCTACAGCAGTAAATATAAGGCAAATATAAAGGGAAGGAAGATGCAAACACACGGACAACATACGATGTGTTATCAAAGAGGAAACCGAAGTCCTTACCGTAAAACCTCTCCGCCACCCTCCAAGTGGTCAAATAATCCACTAAAGAATGTAGTTGGGATAGATGAATAGCAGAAGACCTTCCAAGCCTAATCTACCTAAGCCCTCTAAGCTTTTTACTCCAACAATGTTACGCCGAACCTATTCCTTCTTTAGCTTCTCAGATTCCGCTACTAGACCATAGCATCAACCAATGTATATTGGTTCCTTCCATACTACTTTCCTTAGCAACAAATGAACCACCTCATAGACGTAGGTGTGGTGAGATAAGGATTTAGTCAATGACCTCTCTAGCGTATGACAATGGAGAGGAAGAGAGTAGAGGAATTTGTAGAGTCTTTAAGGTAGAGATTGGGGATGAAGCAATCTTGTTTTTCTCTAGGATTTCTCTTACAAAATTCTCTCTGGAAGCTCTCTCAAATTAGTGGGTATAAGGGTCTATATATAGTGGTATATGTTTGGAATATGAAGAGTCAGTCTTTGCCAAACAGGGCTAATTGGTGGCTTGACCTCGCGGCTTGTCCAAGTTATGAGTTCAAGTCGCGACATAATGGCCTAGCTAGCCTAGGACTTTTGTCCTGTAGTACGACAGCTAGCGCGACCCTTCAGCTTCTCTGCGTGTTTCTCACGTGCTTGCATTTGGCGGCTTGCCAGTTGCGAGTCAGCCGCAAGTCCTAGCCGCGAACCCCTGCTTTCTTGCACATACTTGAGCTTTTTTTCACCTCTTCTCACACACTACCCTTACAATAATCCCACCTAAATACAAGATTACTAACTAAATTACAAGCAAATTGGTATGGATTAAAGCCAGCAAGATGGTCGATAAATTTCAACCTTACACACATTTAATGCATGAGCCTGGACTCACTGAGTTAGAGTCCAACCCATTCCTTAGCTCCTTCCCTCCAAACTGTTTTTGAATCTATTGTAAACAAAGATCGGTAGTTGAAGGACAACAATATTGGATTTTTGGGTTATAATTTTGCAATAATTGTTTAAAGCTTCAATTGGGCAATTATTGTGGTCAATGATAAGCTTCAAAAAAAGGGCTCCAATTAGGGATGATCAAACCCATTGGGTAATGGGCATTCGACCCTACCTAACTCGAAAGTTTCAGCCAATATTATTTGGTTTTTAATGAGTAAAATATAATCAGGTTGGATTTTATCCAAACCCGAACCAAAAAAGAAAAAAAAATTGAAATAAAGCAAAACGAATCTGAAGCTGGAGAAGACGTAATTGGATAGAGGAAGTCATCGACAAAGCATACAAGTATAGTACTAGACTACATGCTACACTACTATTAAAAAAAAAAAAATATATATATATATATATATATGTATTATAATATCACTTCCCATTTTTTTTATAGAGGAAGTCATATACCATTTATTAAGAATATATATAATTCATAGCAACTTCCTATTAAATAAGAATACATACCCTCTAAATGTGTCATTAATTTTTAGAAATCAAGAAAAATTTGAAATTTATTGATTTCGAAATTTGTTCTTATAAAGATCTCTCCTTGAAATTCGAAATTTATAGATTACCAATTTTGTTGCGCCAATGATCTATCCCATATATACATGTATATAAAAGAACATCAACAATAAGGGTGCAAAAGTAAACACAAAAAAAAAGAGCTTAGCAACTGTATACACAAAGACATAGGAGATGGAGAAATATTCCATCAAGTTGGCTTTTTTAATTGCCCTCTTAGTTCTTGGCTCCAGTAAGAATCTCGTACTATATTTTACTTTTTTTTTTTTTTTCTTATATGTATATAGTTACTATATGGCCTAATTGTTCTTTCAATTAATTATGAACTTTGAGATCATTCGGTACTTTAAATAGGCTTGGCACCTTAAATATGATAGAAATTTAGGAAACAATTTAGGGAATATATACTTCTATTCATCACAAAAAATAAATGGTCATTTTCCCTATTTTTTTTTTTTTTGAAACATATGCAAAATTATTCATTAATAAAGTCTGCGTTATAGAGTAAAAAATTTTAATTCATTCACCCAAGTAAAATTTAGATTCCCTCTTAGTCACATTATTCTACATTTAGGTAAACAATTTTGTATACAATTATTTAATCCTTATTCATTGAAGAGGGAAAATGAAGATTATTGTTTCTAACGAACATTTGAAAAATGCATAATATCTGGATTAAAAAAATTGACATTATCTCTCATAATACAAGTGTTTCAAACACAAGAACGTTCACTTAGTTATCATTCACATAGCAGATTAATTTGTCCGATCTTATTTATTTAATTTTTTTTTTAATGTACGATGATACAATGTTGTATGCACAAAACTAGTATTTTCCATAATTTTATAATTTTAAAGAATTTTCAATGTTTCATACTTAAATATAATTTTAGAGAATGCAATTGTAAACAAAAACAATAATTGCAGGTTTCAAGTTGGATGTTGAAGGACTTAATCAAATTAAATGCAACGATGATAACGATTGCGGAGATTTACGAAATTGTTTTTGCCACAATGATGTGAAGTTGTGTTTCTGTGCTCCCCCCACTAAACAAGAATTTGTAGCCAAAGTCCTCAACAATCACTTGGATGGGAAAAATGATAACTTGTTTCATTAACAGCAACCCTATAAGTTGTATTTCAGAATAAATTGTAATTCTCAGGACATCCTATTATTCAAGAAAAATAAATCAAGGATCCTGTTAATAAATGTTATAAGGGAACAATTAAAGATTAGTAAATTTTCAATTATATAAAAAGCAAAAAAATTAGCATTAAACTCTATATATTTGCATATTTTCTTCCATACTCTTTTACTTTCAATCATTGACATAATATGCTGAAATTTTTTGATTTATATAGCGTAAGTTTTATCTAGACTAGGATCATGCATGTTCTAGAAAACGATCAAAGTTAAAACGATCAAAACTAAAATGATAGATATATGAAATTGAATAATCAATTTCAAGTATCTTTTTTGAAAATGATGCGGAAACTATGGTTTCAAAGGTGTTGTTGAAACACGTGTTTAAAGTATTCATAATGCAAAAAATTTGTTTGGTAACCCATTTTAAATAAAAAATTTTAAAATGTAAAAAAAATAATTGTGTGTTTTATGTGTGTGTATGTCTGTTTTTATTTCAATCTTATTAGCACAGTAAAAGCATATTTATTTTATTGGAAGAGAGAGAAACTCCCACATTACCAATGCACACCCTTCCGTTCTCTGTTTTCTTTTCTCCTCTACTGCTCCATCTCTCTTTACTTTTTTTGTGTCCTCAAAACCCATTACTCGACCCTCACTCTCAATGGTTCTAGAAGATAAAACCCAAGTGAAATTTCAAAGGTAAGAAATTTCTTGGGTTTTGTTCTCCTTGTTGACCTACAATTTTCTCATTGATTTTTCAAATAAAAGCTCCTCACAAATACGGGAAAAGAAACCATTTGAAATTTTGGAAAGACATTGAGGTCGCGACGAAACCCGCACGTGAACTGATTGCTAAAGAGGTTGTCACAGGGGTGAACATTGAAGTCCCAAGAGTTAGTGTGTGTTTGGGAACAACTTATTTAGCTAAAACTGAAAACTTTTTGCTGAAAGTATTGTAGATAAAGCTAAATGGTAGTTGAAATTGTACTATGGAGCCATAAATAGGACCAAAAAGTGCAAGGGGACCCAGAAATAGTGGTAAAAATAAGTTAAATAGTAAAAAAAATCTAGTTTTTTAAGCAATCCCAAACGCACACTTAATGCTTGAGCCTGGACTCCCTGAGTTAGGGTCCAACCCAATCTTTAGCTCCTTCAAAACCTCTATATCCCTCTGAAATGTTTTTGATTCTACTGTAAACAATGATCAATAGTGGAAGGAGAAGAAAGGGGACTTTTTGGGTTATAATTGTGCAATAATTGGTTAAAGATTCAATTGGGCAATTATTGTGGTAAATGACAAGCTTCAAAAAAAGGGCTCCCATTAGGGATGATCAAACCCAATGGGTAATGCATACTCGACCCTACCCAACTCGAAAGTTTCAGTTAATATTATTTGGTTTTTAATGAGTATAATATAATTAGGTTGGGTTTTGTCTAGACCCGAACCCAAAAAAAAAAAAAATATATATATATATATATATATTTATGTATGTATGAATCGGATAAAGGAAGTCATAGACAACACATACTAGCATACTACTAGGCTACGTGCTATGCAATTATTAAAAAAAATATATGTATTATAATATTACTTCCCGTTTTGTATAAAGGAAGTCATATACCATTTAACAAGAATATATACAATTAATAGCAACTTCCTATTAATTAAGAATACATACCTTCTAAGCGTATCATTAATTTTCGAAATCAAGAAAAATTTGAAATTTATAGAATTCTAATTTTGTTGCACCAAAGATCTCTTCTATATATACATGTATCTAGAAGAACATCAACAGTAAGGGTGCAAATGTAAACACAAAAAAAAAAAAAAAAAAAAAAAAAGCCTAGCAATTGTATACACAAAGACAGAAGAGATGGAGAAATATTCCTTCAAGTTGGCTTTTTTAATTGCCCTCTTAGTTCTTGGCTCCTGTAAGAATCTCGTCCTATATTTTTACTTAATTTTTGTTTCTTAGATGTATATAGTTACTATATGGCCTTATTGTTCTTGCAAATAATTATAAACTGAGATAATTCAGTATTTTAAATAGGTTTGGTACCTCTAATATGATTGAAATTTAAGAAAAAAAATTAACGAATATATACTTCTATTCATCACAAAAAATGAATGGTCATTTTCAATTTTTTTTTTTTAACATATGCAAATTTTTTCATTAATCAAGTCTCTGTTATAGAGTAAAATTTTTTACTTCATTCACTCAAGTAAAATTTAGATTCCCTCTTACTCTATTATTCTACATTTAGCTATGAATGTTCAAAATGTGTTTAAAACACCCATGAACATTTAGACCCCTAAATTACAATTTACCAATTCAAGCTTATTAACAAACAATGTATGTGCAGAAAATGAGAATACGTTAAAATAGAATTGATAAGACAATCTAAACCAAATAAGACCATAACCATAGCAGAAATTAGATGGCAAAGATTAAGGAAAGAGAGATGCAAACACAAAGACAACACAGCGATGTGTTATCGAAGAGGAAATCGAAGTTCTCGATGTAAAACCTTTTCGCACGTGAACTGGTTGTTGAAGAGGTTGTCAGATGGGTCAACATTGAAGTCCCAAGAGTTAGTTTTTTTTTAGAAACAACTTATTTAGCTGAAACTAAAAACAATCCCAAATGCACACTTAATGCATGAGCCTGGACTCACTGAGTTAGGGTCCAACCCATTCTTCAGCTGCTTCCCTCCAAAATGTTTTTGAATTTATTGTAAACAAAGATCGGTAGTGGAAGGATAACCATTGTGAATTTTTGGGTTATAATTTTGCAATAATTGTTTAAAGATTCAATTGGGTAATTATTGCGGTCAATGATAAGCTTCAAAAAAACGGCTCCAATTACGGATGATCAAACCCATTGGGTAATGGGTATCCTACACTACCCAACCCGAAAGTTTCGGCTGATCTTATTTGGTTTTTAATGAGTAAAATATAATCAGGTTGGATTTTATCCAAACCCGAACCCCAAAAAAAAAAAAAAAAAAAAAAAAAAAAAAAAAAAAAAAAAAGCAAAACAAATCTGAAGCTAAAGAATACGTAATTAGATAGAGAAAGACATCGACAAAGCGTACAAGTATAGTACTGGACTACATGCTACGCAATTATTAGAAAAATATATGTATTATAATATCATTTCCCTATTTGTATAGAGTAAGTCATATACCATTTATTAAGAATATAAATAATTGATAGCAACTTCCTATTAAATAATAATACATACCCTCTAAATGTGTCATTAATTTTTAGAAATCAAGAAAAATCTGAAATTTATAGATTTCTAAATTTGTTCAAATAAAGATCTCTCATTGAAATTTGAAATTTATAGATTTCCAATTTTGCTGCGCCAAAGATCTTTCCTATATATACATGCATGTAAAGAACATCAACAGTAAGGGTGCAAAAGTAAACAAAAAAAAAAAAAAAAAAAGAGCTTAGCAACCGTAGGCACAAAGACATAAGAGATGGAGAAATATTCCTTCAAGTTGGCCTTTTTAATTGCCCTCTTAGTTCTTAGCTCTAGTAAGAATCTCGTCCTATATTTTTACTCTTTTTTTTTCTTATATGTATATAGTTACTATATGGCCTTATTGTTCTTGCAATTAATTATGAACTTCGAGATAATTTGGTATTTTAAATAGGTTTGGTACCTTAAATATGATAGAAATTTAAGAAAAATTTTAAGGAATATATACTTCTATTCATCACAAAAAATAAATGGTCATTTTCAAGTTTCTCTTTTGTTTTTTTTTTTTTGTCGGGGGGGGGGGGGGGAACATATGGAAAATTATTCATTAATAAAGTTTGTGTTATAGAGTAAAAAATTTAATTCATTCACCCAAGTAAAATATAGATTCCCTCTTACTGACATTATTCTACATTTAGGTAAAGAATTTTGTATGCAATTATTTAATCCTTATTTATTTAAGAGGGAAAATGAAAATTAGTGTTTCTAACGAACATTTGAAAAATGCACAATATTTGGATTAAAAAAATTGACATTATCTCTCATAATAAACGAGTTTCAAACACAAGAACGTTCACGTAGTTATCATTCACATTGCAGATTAATTTCTCCGATCTTATTTCTTTACTTTTTTTTTTTTTTTAATGTACAACGATACGATGTTGAATATACAAAACTAGTATTGTGCCATAATTGTATAATTTTGATGATTTTTCAATGTTTCCTACTTAAATATAATTTTAGAGAATGCAATTGTTAACAAAAAAAATAATTGCAAGTTTCAATTTGGATGTTGAAGAACTTAAACAAATTAAATGCAACAATGATAACGATTGCGGAGATTTACGAAATTGTTTTTGCCATAATGATGTAAAGTTGTGTTTCTGTGCTCCCCCCACCAAACAAGAATTTGTAGCCAAAATCCTCAACAGTCACTTGTAAGGGCAAAATGATAACTTGCTTCATTAACACCAACCCTATAAGTTGTAATTCGGAATAAATTGTAATTCTCAGGACATCCTATTATTCAAGAAAAATAAATCAAGGACCCTGTTAATAAATGTTATAAGGGCACAATTAAAGATTAGTAAATTTTCAATTATTTAAAAAGAAAAAAAATTAGCAATAAACTCTATATATTTGCACATTTTCTTCCATACTCTTTTACTTTCAATCACTGACATAATATGCTGAAATTTTTTGATTTATACAATGTAAGTTTTTATCTAGACTAGGATCATGCATGTTCTAGAAAACGATCAAAGCTAATTTCCATAACCAAAAAAAAAAAAAAAACTAAAATGGTAGAAGTATGAAATTGAATAATCAATTTCAAGTATCGTAGTTCAAAATGATGCGGAAATTGTGGTTTCAAAGGTGTTGTTGAAGGATGTGTTTAAAGTATTCATAATGCAAAAAAAAATTTTGGTAACCTATTTTAAATAACATATTTTAAAATGTAAAAAAAGATAATTGTGTTTTTTATATGTGTGTGTGCATGTGTGTGTGTGTGTTTTTATTTCAATCTTATCAGCACAGTTAAAGCGTATTTATTTTATTGGAAGAGAGAGAAACTCCCACGTTACCAATGCACACCCTTCTGTTCTCTATTTTCTTTTCTCCTCTACTGCTCGATCTCTCTTTACTTTTATTGTGTCCTTAAAACCCATTGCTTGACCCTCTCTCTCGATGGTTCTAGAAAATAAAACCCAGGTGAAATTTCAAAGGTAAGAAATTTCTTGGGTTTTGTTCTCCTTGTTGACCTACCATTTTCTCATTGATTTTTAAAATAAAAGCTCTTCATTGATACGGGAAAAGAAACCATTTGAAATTTCGAAAAGACTTGTGAGATGTGGAACTTTTTCATGGGTTCTGATTGAGTGGAAAATATCATTACTTGTACATTTTGGGCTTTTGTTCTCCTTGTTGACATTCCCTTTCCTCTTAATTTTTTTTTTTTTTTTTGAAAAATAAAAAGATCTTCACTAATATAGGAAGAAAAGATCTTCACTAATTTTCTAGGAGAGCTATGAGATGTGGAAATTTTCTTGGGTACTATTTGTTTATAGTGATGGCCAAAATCATTGACTTGAGATGTTGAGGGAAGCAAGTGTGAATTGAAGGAGACAGTAAGAGAAAAGAGTGCTAGACACGTGATAGAGAGAGAAGTTTGTTTATGTGTTTTCCGATCAAGTGGGACCCGTAGGTTCCTATTAGCGTAACTGGTAAAGTCTCTAATAGTTGAATAAAAGATTTGGGGTTCAATCCCTGCCTACACCAGAAACCGATTAGCGTCTTGGTTTGAGGATAAAAGAGTTGTTATTAAAAGCAGACTCTATAGGTTAAAACTAACTTAAAAAATAAAATAAAATAAAATAAAGTGGGACCTATGGTTTTTAGCATATTTTCAAATGTGCCATTAAGTAATGTTATTTGAAAACTGAAAAATGGTAAGAGAAGTTTTCTGAATTGAGGGTTTAAACACTCTAATATGAAAAGTGTAACTCAGACACTTTAGTAAAAAACACCCTTACGAAATGCCTTTTTTTTTTTTTTGGCCTACAGTTTTTAGTGTTTAAACACCTTAACATTGAAAACTATTAGGATACCAAAAGTTGGGCCTCCTTATTGACCTAGAAACATATCCGAAAGAAACTTGAAATGAAGAAGAAAAATCATGTAACATTGTCTCTTTGCTACTGGAAATTTTGGGTGTGTTTGTATAAGTTGATGGGAAACAGTGTTTTAAATTTAAAATGAGTGTTTGTAAAATATAATATGAGGAGTTGTGGTTATAAAATAGAGTTTTGGATTTTTTTTTTTTTTTTTTTAATGCTCTTTTGAGCTCCCAAAACGCCTAACCAAACAGACCCTTCAAGAGATCATGTTTCTTTTAATTGTTTCACAATGGGGGCTCCATGATTATTATCTAGGGTGATCAATAAGAAACATAAATTATACAAAATTTAAAACAAAATAGAACTTGAATATATAGACATAAAAAATTAAAAAAAAAATTAAAAAAAACCGACATACATAAATTTTTATATTTGGCTTTTACGATATTTCATATTTTGCATTATCAATCCTACAAGCTATATCTCTTTCAATGTACATGGTCAAACAATCATTCATCCATTGATCTCCCATTTGGTTGATTTATTTCAAAATTGTTAAGATGTAAATGAGCGTTTTCTAAAATTTAAGATTAAAAATTTCAACTTATGTTGTTAGGCTTATTAATTTTTTTTTCCAAATTTTGGATCAAATTTGTTTATTATTGGGTTATTTTTAATGATTAAAAATGCCAAAATATTGTTCAAATGACCATATTGAAACTTATTTTAGTAAACCTTAAAAAAAATCTAGGGTTAGGGTGTTAAACTTTTAATTTAAGGAAGTCAACACAAATTTATAATTTTTTTTTTTTGGGGGCTAGCACAGGTGGTTCATTTGATCCCTCTGGGCTCCAAGTGGAGCGACCCATGTTCTAGCGAGGTAATTAGTTTTGCATTTATACAAGATAAACACTACGTCTACAAAATGTTTCATAACAATTCCATGATAATTTTTATGAGAGAGGGAGAAGGCAATTGCACCTATACAATTACAGATCTCAATCAGTGAATGATCACATTCTATATATTTTTTTACGGAAGTGAAAATACTTCGGCTTGGTTGGGTTTCTACTTATATATATATATATATATATATATATATATATATATATATTTTTTTTTTTTTGGGAGTGGAGGAGGGGTAAATAGGAGTACAGTACTAGTTAAAATCAAAGAGCATTCACATTGATGATGCTAAATTTGCTAAAAAGTTATTTTAGCGCTCAAATATTAAATAAATAACCCTACATCACAAGTAATAAAGCTATATTTTTTTGGCTCACTACTACAGTAAACTGTTACATGTAGCAGCTACAATAGACAGCTGCCAAACATAAAAAAAAAAAATTGATATTTTTAACACCAAAGCCCAATGTCTCTCTCTCTCTCTCTCTCTCTCTCTCTCTCTCTCTCTCACACACACACTTGTGACATACATTGCAGGTTTCGCTAGCAACATTTGCGATGGGTTGCTGCATTGAACGTAGGTAGTGGGTTTGGCTCAATTTGGCTTGTGTGGTTTCGTGTTTGGTGGTTTTGGGGTGATTAGTGGTGGACCAGTGGTATGGCTGTGGTATGGTTGGCGATGGTGGCAGTGGATTTCAGCTATTGTTGTGGGTTTCCTTGAAATGTGGTTTGTAGTTGTCATTGGTAGATTGTCGTAATTGGTTGTGGCCAGTGTTGATGGGTGTTTCTTTTTCTTTTTCTTTTTCTCCTTTTTTTTTTTTTTTGTGGTGGATTGTGGTTGTTTGTTGTTGCTGGAGTTATGGCGGAGATGATTGTGGCTTTGCTAAAGTTTTTGTAGTTGTTTTTTATTTTTTTATTTTAATGAGTTATTTATATTATTTTAAATGAAATGCTAAAAAAGCATATAACTATTGATAGTAGTTGTATTGTAAAATATGGTGTTAAAATAGATAAAATAGTCTTTTAAGTTTTTAAAAGTTTAATTTTTTTAGGACCACCATTGCGGATACTCCGTATACAAAATAGATACTTCTTAATATAAATAAATCTAAGAGCTAAAATAAGAATAATAAAAAACACAAGAAGATCAATTAGACGTCATATTATTTGTTTAAGGAATTACAGGGCAAAGCTCCTACATTCTACCAATGATTTTTGATGACCACCTTGATAGAAAAAGAAAGTTATTGGATACCAATACAAGCAGTTATCAACCAGCCTCTCGTTTGCAGAACCAAGATGGAGCCCCATTAGAGGATCTAGTTTCAGTCCGAACAAGTAGTTCCCTCTAAGCAACAGCCTTATTAATGGTGAGATTCCATGTCCGGGTATTACCGCTTTGAAGGTGTATTGGGTCGGTATCATACCTGCGAACTTGTTGTTTTCCAGGAAAAAAGTGGGAAGCCTTGGCATTAACACCATGAATGAAGGTAGAAAGCCTCGAAGCTCGTTGTTGCTCAAGTCGATAGCTATGAGCTAGCTTTGTGTGCCTCATGAAGCTAGGGCTTGTACGGAGGAGAACTAGTTGAATGAGAGAATGAGTTGTGTAGTGGTGGGAGGTCGAAGAGAAGGGATCATGTTAGGACATATGTGTTTTCATTTGCTAAGAACATATGTCACTTATTTATGTAAATTGGCTAAATTCTTTAACAAAACGCACTCTACTTGTAATTAGGTAGTTCTAGGTGTTTTTAATACTTTAAGAAACAAGGATTCAAGATCAAGTGTTGAAGTCATCAAGTCTATTTAAGAAAAAGTAAGGTGAAGTGCAAATTCATTAAAACTCAACACTTGCTCAATAACTACCTCGACACCTGCTATCTGTCGAGATTTATAATTTCAAATTTTCTGATCTGATTTTCTTGGGATCCATAAATATACTTTTGGGCCTTCTTTTCTCCAAACCCTAAACATATAAAATGATTGTTTTAAGAGCCGTCAAGTTGTACACAAGTTGCAAAAGCATTGAGCAATCTCTGTTCAAGCAAATTGTGATCAAAGATGAAGTTCTTGACCTAGTTCATTTTCTTTAAAGAAGTTGCTATGTATTTGCACCAAAGGGTTTTGTGACCAAGCATCTTCTTGATCTTCATCGTGTAGGACGAACTGAAGAACTTTGTAACCAACCTCTCTTCCTTAAGTTAGCGTTCTGAAGTCGCGTACTGGGATTCGCGCATTGGTTAATCACGTACTTGGGAGTCGTGCATCAAATGTGAAAATTATCACTACAGATCAAGTTCAATTGGGTATTGGGGTAAGGGTTCAACTGTAACTTGGTAAGGTACCTGGGATTCCTTTACTTGTAACCGCTTGATTTGATAATGTAGAGTTTCGGAAGTGGTGACCTGAAAATCACCCGGTGGGATTTTTACTGCGAGGTTTTTCCCCATTTGTAAACAAATCACTGTATTATTTAATTTTCACTACATATTTAGTTTTTGGTGATTTGTTTGTGCTTCCATGCAATTGCATGATAAATTGATTAATTAATAACTTGGTTAATTAATTAATTGGTTTAATCACAAAAGGTCATTCAGATTGTGGCCTATCAAGTGGTATCAGAACGAGCATCCTTTGATTAGGTTTAATCTTTGCTGTATTGATTCATTGAACCCTGCTTGTCATGGATACAGGACAGTCATTAATTACACCTCCTTTGATGGCACTAACTATGCATACTGGAAAGTACGCATGAGAGTTTTCTTCCAATCTTTAGATGAGAAGGTGTGGCAAGCTGTAGAGATTAGCTAGACTAAGCCAAAAGAAGAACTGGTTGATTGGGATGACGCAAAGATTTAGGCGGCTAACTTCAATAGCAAAACGTTAAATGACCTATTTAGCTCAGTCACCAAAGAGGAGTTCGAGAAGATATCCTCATCTGACACTGCTAAGGAGGCTTGAACCATCCTCCAGACAACCTATGAAGGAACAAAGGCTGTCAAAGATTCAAAACTTCAGAGGCTCACTACAAGCTTTGAAGAAATTAAGATGGAGGAGGATGAGTCGTTTGATGAGTTCTATGTCAAGCTAAAGGACATAGTAAACTCAGCCTTCAATCTTAGAGAAACCATCCCTGAACCCAAGATTGTAAGGAAGGTACTAAGATCTCTACTTGAGAGATTCCATGTCAAGATTACGACAATAGAAGAATCAAAGGATATTGACAAAATTTCTTTGACTGAGCTGGTTGGAAACTTGCAAACCTACGAGCTAGAACTATCTAGGATTGGCAAAACGGGTAAAGGCAAGAGCATGGCCTTGAAGGCAAAGAGCGGTGATACAGGTGAGTCTTCTGATGATGAAGATTCCAAGATGAAGTCCTACATTACAAGGCAGTTTAAGAAGTTTATGAAAAATGCCAATGGGAGGAACTTTGACAAGGACTGCAGACAATCTAGTTCTTCTAAGTTTAAGAGCCAAGACAAAGGGAAGAAGGATACTAAGGATGGCGGTTAGTACATTGTTCTGGCTAGACCAAAGTGCTTCGAATGTCATGGATTCAGCCACATAAAGCATGAATGCCCAACATATCTCAAGAGCATTGGGAAGAGTAAGGCACTTACTGTAACCTTGAGTGACACTGAGCCTGAAGATGATTCCGATAATGAGGATGACAGAATCTTAAATGCCTTCACTGCTACAGTCAATCCTACTGAAGGGATTATTGAAGAAATGGATGAAGAAGAAGAACTGGTGGAGTCCAAATTTGAGAAAATGGATGATCAAGATGATATCCATTCAGCCTATGAGAAGCTTTACAAGCTCTCTGAGAAGCATGAGAAATTGTTTAGGCTGGCTACCAAGAAGCTCAGTGATGTGGAACTTGATCGTGAAGAGTTGTCCACAAAGTTTGATGAGGCGAATCAAACTATTTGAGCACTAAGGTTTGAGAAAAACTTTTTGGTTGAGAAGACCAAAAGGCTTGAAGTAAAGCTATCTCAAGTCAGAGCTCAATTGGAGAAGACTTCAAGTGCAAAGCTTGATGAGATGCTAAGTAATTAGAAAACTACTTCGGATCGAACAAGCTTAGGGTATGGCCTTTTTTTCTCTAATACTGCTTCTACTAGTAATACTGTTTTTGTTTCTCCTGCTAATAACACTGAAATTAAGAACACTGATGTTAAAACTGAATTAGCTAGTGAGAACTTAAACGAGGGTAAATCTATCTTAGGAGCACCCCCTAATCAAGATAAGAAAGATGCTAAAAACCCTAGGGCTAAGAAGGCTAACTTTCAAAAGCGTAAACAAAAGAAGCAGCATCTCCGTCATTATTGTGGAGCTACCAGTCATACTCGACCAAATTGCTATAAGTGACTAGCCACTCAACAGAGCAACGGCATGATAGCATCTGGAAGCCAAAATCAGCTTCAATCCTCTCTTGCTCCTTTTGGAGATCTTCTGAAAGCCCTCATGTTCCTTTTGAATTTAAACAATTTCAACTCTTCCCCCTCACCACCTGTTCAAGGGTTCAATCAAAGAAAATGTTCTTCCAAGGTGTGGAAGAAAAATGACTTTAAGTGATTTCATCACTTTCTTTTCCCTTCTTTCTTTTCTTGTTTGTTGCATTGCTTGTGTGTTTTTCATTTTTTTTGAGTCAGTCTAGTTTTATGCTTTGTTTTGTTTAACATGTTTTTGTAGTTTTATGCTTTATTTTGTTTAACATGTTTTTGTGTGGTTACTTTCAGTTTTGTTTACTTTTTTTTTTAATATAAAAATAAAAAAAAATTGAAAAATTAGAAAAATACAAAAACAGTGTGTGTTTTGTGTACTTTGGTACTGGTGTACCTTGAATGGCCATTGAAACAAAGTTTCTAAACTTTGTATCTCTTGTAACTTAGATGAGCATCTCTATGCACAACTAAGCAAGTGAACTTTGTGGCTCTTGTTTGTGATGAGCAAGATTAAATTATCTCTTAAACTTAACACTCGTATCACTCTTTTTAACAAGTAGGACTAGAAAATCCTAAGAGAAAGACATAAATAACTATCTCACCACTGTTGCCCACCAATCATAATGATACCTGTATGCTTCGGCATAGCAAAAGTGCAGTGTCAAAGACACCTGTATGCTTCGGCATAACAAAAGTGCAGTATCAAATGCTTAATATCTTGGGTATTTCTTTTCTCTCTTTTTATGCTCATGTATGATATGCTAAAAATAAAAGAAAATATGCAAAGAAAATAAAAAGCAAAAAAATCAAAAATGCTTTAAATATAATTGCAAGCATGTATTCTAGGAGATGTGAGAGTTATAAGATGTACCTCAAAGGTGATAGTCCCCATCAAACAGTTATGATTGTGTGTGAGTTAAAGTTATTTTTTCATATCTCAGATCGTCATAACATGTATACACATATGCAATGTTGCAATATTTTTCACACACAACATGCAATATTCTTTACTACTTTTGATACATGTGCAGGTACAATGTGATTTGACCATCACAAGTGTTTACATGTGCTAATGTATGCTCACTAAACTGTCTTGACTTGTTTTTTAAAAATAAAATTGGTTAGATTTGTTTAGTGTGTGTGTGTGTATGTGTGTTTTTGAGGATCCATGTACTTAATTCCTTGTTGAAACTTGGCTAGGGTTTAGTTTATATACTTAGGGTAAAAACATAAAACCCTAAACGTTTAATGAAGTAGGGCTGAGTTGGAAATTCTGTAGAAAATCAACCTATGCGATTTTCGATCGATCGAGTCTATTCTTCGATCGATCAAGTCTAAGCCAGGCCGAAAGTCCCAAGTACTTCTGCAGACACTCGATTCCAACTTTACAATAATAAACCAACTTTGAGCAAGCCTTAACAAGACTAAATACATTGTTTTGATCATGGTTTGCCAACATTACAAATTAGAGTTCTAAATACATAAAATCCTAAGACCTTAGAACCTAACAAACTCCCCCTTTGGCAATCTGTGACAAAACCCTAATTAAAAGCTCAAAGTTTTACAAGTAAAAAGCCCTTTATAAAGAAATGCTCATAAACTTCAAATTCAGCCTAACTACTATCCATCGATTGCAAGTGTAGACAGCAGCTTAGTTGAATCAACCTGTATATTCCTAAAATACTCAACAAACACATAAACGCATGTGTGATAGAAAAGAGTAAAACAACAGGTATAACATTCTTGTAAGATTCACACAACACAAAACAAAGACATATATGAATGATCAACGCATAAATATAAATCAATAAGCATTGAATCACAAATCAACAAGAATAAAAATAACATATATATCAATCAATGTTACTCCCCCTAACATGAATATCTCCAAAAATGATATACAAAGTGAAGCACCTAGATACAATCTAAAAACTCCACAAGCTCCTCTTAACAAATAACAAAAATCTCCCCCTAACAACAAAACTCCACTCCCCCTTTTTGTGACGGAATGCCAAAGAGCAATCATGAGTCGCCGTCAAAAGGAGGTGGTGAGGGTGAATGAAGATGCGCTAAGTCGGCTTGGAAAGTATGAATCTCATCTAGTAAGTCCATCAAAATGTGACCATAAGCTGCCTGAACGGTCATGACAGTCTCCAGAGTACGACGAACATCAAAGTCGGTCGAAAGAGGTGGAGGAACATCAATAGCAGCAACAGCATCACCAACAAGATTAGGAACATCCTCACCAGCAAAACCTGTAGAAGAAGAAGGAGGAGGTGCGCTACTAGACAACTCAGACCTAGGGTGTTTAGAACCAGCTTGAAGATGAGCGGCCCTCCGTGTAAGAAAAGACGCACCTATGGGAGCTATTACATGAACGGGCTTAGAGGAAGGGAAGTCACTAAGGTCAAGATAGAGCAAAATCTTATGAATAAAAATAGGATGAACAAGAGCATGAGAAGTAGATGAACTCCTATAAACATCGTTCAAAGAACGAAGAAATAGATGGGGAAAACTAATAGAAGCATCAGTAACCAGAACGTACAAAAATACACACCTCTCAAGAGGAATGGTGTGAACGTGAGAAATGGGCCAGATGGAATAAGAAGCTATCTTAAAGAACAGATAGTGCAACCCGAAGAGCTCAACAGAAGTGATCCTAGGATCAGAACCCACTGGACAGAAGCCCCAGTGATGAAAGATGAAACATCACTCAGCTCGGGAGACTCGTCATATGGATAGACAAGATTCCTAACCAACGGTACCCCTAGAGCATCAGCCACTACCTAAGGAGTAATGGTGTACTTTACGCCTCGTATCCAACTCTTTACTAAAGTGTTGGAATCATAGACGCAGATAGAGATGTTCGAAAAGAACTCTCTAATCAAGGCAGAAGGTGGAGGAGGATCGGAAATGTCCAACAAGGGTAACCAGCCCCGACGCTTAAAGTTTGCCCTAATAGCGGGATCTAGCTCATCTAACAAAACAAAACGCTTAGCTCAAATCTTTCTCTTAAGGTTAAATTTCTCAAAAAGCTCTAGGTTTTTCTCACTCGGAAACCTCTCACGGTCAAAGGAAGGAGGGGATGGAGTGGAAGAGGGAACATACCTACGGGCTCTAGTCTTCCTAGGCATGATGCTAAGGATAGGATAGAGACACAAAGAAAAACCAAAAGAACATAAGAAAACAAAACCAAAGACAGATTGCAAGTTAGCACAAAAAAAAAAAATAGAACGAAAAATCTATATGATGCATGAACAGATACAATGCCATGATGCATGTACTAATGCAGTGAGCAATTAAGTTCAATTGAGATTAAATTGACAAAATTGGCTTGAGCAGGGAATTTTGTATCAAAAACCCAAAAATTGAAAACCACTTGATGAAATTTTTAAACAAATTGATGAATTGAGCATTACAAAACACAGTACATAGATTATAATGCTTAATTTCATCAATACAACAAGCCAATTTCATCAAATTCTACCCAATTTAACAAAATCCCCAAATCAGATCAAGCACAAACCCTAGAATTTTCAATTTTTCACCAAACTCAAAATTGATCAAATTAACAAGCAAGAATCATGTTTATGATGTGTCCCCACAAAATCCCAATGATCAATTGCACAAAATAGGGCTTGAATCAACAGAAAATCCCAAAAATGTTAAGACGAAAATCTCCCTTAAATGCATGGATTTATGCATGAAAACATGAAATAAACTCAAAAGGAAGGGCAAAAGAGTCTTACCGGCTTGTGGAGAGAGAGATTTTGCAAAAACTTCGGAGGAAAACGACAAAAATCTGAGCTTTTTGACTTGCCTCGTCGGAGAGAGAAAGAAAAATGTTGGAAAAGTTTGAAAAAGTGTTTGAAAAAGTTAGATTTGATCTTTTTAAAAAAGCTTCTCCACGATTTTCGATTGATCGAAAATTACATTCGATCGATCGAATGAACCAAACATTTTAAAACAAACTAGAGCACTTTTTCGATCGATCGAAAAACAGACTGGATCGATCGAAATGGGCAGAAGCTCACTAAATTTTGAGAAAAAATCTAGTTTTGAAAGACACAAACCTAATTTTGAAAAACAACTCCTTAAAGCATTAAACAAGAAAAGCAAAATGCATGAGTATGAGATGGAATGCCTTTTCAAAAACCCAAATTTTTTTAAACCCAAATTATGTCAAAAACAAGTTTCAATCATTCTCCCATTGAATTTTCTCAAGCAACAAAAATGTTGTGCACAAATCTCAAGATATTTTCAAACTTGGTTGGTTAGACCAAAAACATGTTTGAAGGTTGCTCCAGTTGTATTGTTACTTATACATTGCTGTTTTGTGTAAATCTCTTGTGAGATCTAGAAGAGCTTTCCTTTACAAAAAGCTTAGGGTTTTCAAGTTGGAGATAGTATCAACTTCTTGATGATCAACTTGGTTGCTACCATTGAAGTTTAAAGAATATCAAACGGGGGTGCTTGTAGCTGATTGGAGAATCCAAGAAAAAAGGAGTCCGTGGATTCAGAGCTTGCACGTGGTCGTGTCAGTAAGTTCTACTGGTGAGTAGTATTAGGAAGTCAAGCGGGGAGCTTGTAGTCCTTCTGTATGAACTTCGATTCTTTCACATAATGGATTCAGGTTTACCTTAAGGATAGTTAGGTCAAATCCCCCCCAGGTTTTTATCGTGTGGTTTCCTGAGTGATCATATCATTGTGTCTTTTATTATTCCGTTGTTTTATTATTTTGATATGATTATTTGATTACTTTAACCTAGAAGTGTATAATTTGACTAAGTAACAACTTGGCTAATTAATCTAGGCTAACCAATCTGGTTGTTTTAAGGGATCTAAAACCATTCAAGAACATACCAAGAAACGGTTGAGTTTCACCCATTGCCTTAGCAAGGCTTCTAGCAAGCCATAACACAAATAAAACTCTAAAAACTGTAAATAAAATTTAAGAAAATCTAAATTATGTTCTACAGTAGCTCTCTTCTAAATTTTGCCCTAAAAATCCTTTAAATAGGTCAAGGAATCCTATTACAAGTTGAATTCTCGTTTGGAGAAAATCTCAGGTTTTTAGGCTTCACTTAACTGACTTGTTTGGCTCATTTAACTTCATAATTCAGACTTTTGGTAAACTAAAAAATTGTATTCCTTTAAGTTATCTTTCAATCCCAACTTGAATCATCCCAATTAGACATTTGAGCCGAAAGTTATGCTCCAAATACTAACTGGTATGTAGGCTGGAATCCTAATCCGAATTGGACTTGGATTTGATGCAAATTTCCTTTAATTCCTTACTCCAATTGAACTTGAATTTAATTGGGTTGGCCTTCTTTGACTTCATCATGGCCTTTGTAAAAGTAAAGTCCATTAGCTTTCTTCTTTGCACAAATCCACTTATTTAATTTTATTATCCTACAAAAGACAAATTCATGCATTAAAATTCAATTAAGCACAAAATTGATTTTCAGTATTATTCCAAAACCAATTATAAAACGCATGAATTAACTCAAAATAAGTATGATAATGCTTTCTAATAATGATATAAATATGCAAAATTAAACTATTATCAGTAGTAATTATGCCTTTTAGAAAGTCCAAATGAGGGCATTCTTATATTCAATTGAAGATACTATTTGGGATGCGGTAGAAGTAGGATGGACTAGGTGGAGGCCGCTAAATCCACTTGGGATAAAGTAGCACTTGCTGCAACTAACGCTAACAGTAAAGCTTCGAATTTTTTGTGGTATTTCTCCAGATGAGTTTCACAGGATTTCCCACATAATAATATTTAAGGTTGAAATTTATCAACCATCTTGTTAGCTTTATTCCGTGCTAATTTTCTTGTAATTTAGCACTTAGTAACCATGTATTTAGGTGAGATTCATGTAAGGGTAGTGCGTGAAGAGAATATGAAGAAAAGCTCAAATTTGTACAAAGAAGCAGAGTTTCGCGGCTAGTACTCGCAGCTCACTCGCGACTAGCTAGCCGCCAACTGCGAGTACATGAGAAACACACGGGGGAGTTTAAAGGTCGCGCCAGCTGTCGCATTACAGGACAAAAGTCTCAGGCTTGCCAGGCCGTTACCTCGTGACTTGAACTCCGACTTGGACAAGCCGCGAGGTCAAGTCGCCAAGTTACCCTGTTTGGCAAAAACTGACTCTTCGTATTCCAAACACACACCACTATATATAGACCCTTATACTCACAAAATTAAGAAAGTTTCTAGAGAGAATTTTGTGAGAGAAACCCTAGAGAAAAACAAGATTACCTCATCCCCAATCTTCACTAAGAGACTCTATGAATTCCTTTACTCTCTTCCTCTCCATTGATACATCCTTGAGAGGTCATTGACCAAATTCTTTTCTCATCGCACCTACATTTGTGAGAAGGTACATTTGATGCTAAGGGAAGTAGTTTGGAAGGGACCAATGACTATTGGTTGATGCTATGGTTTAGTAGCGAAATCCGATAAGCTAAAGAAGAAATAAGTTTGGCACAACCTTGTTGAAGCAAGAAGCTTGGAAGGCTTAGGTATACTGGATAGATTGGGCTTGGAGGGTCTTTTGTTATTCATGTATCCCAACTACATTCTTTAGTAGATTATTTACCGCTTGGAGGGTGGCGGAAAATTTTTACACCGAGGGCTTCGGTTTCCTCTTCGATAACACATCGCGTGTTATCCTTGTGTTTGCATCTCTCTTCCTTTATCTTTGCCTTTTATTTTCTGCTGTGGATGTGATTATAATTGGCTTAGATTGTTTATCAATTCTGTGTTTAGCTTATGTTCATGTTCCGCACATTAATTGTTTGATTATAAGCTTAAATTGATAATTTGTGTTAGGTTCTAAAGATTTAGGATTTTATGTATTTAGAACTCTAATTTGTATTGTTGGCAAACCATGATCAAAACAGGTTGTTTAGTCTTATTTAGGCTTGCTCAAAGTTGGGTCTTTCATATAATGTTGGAATCAAGTGACTGTAGATGCATTGGTGCATTTCGGCCTGGCTCAATCTATCGAAGGAAAGACTCGATCGATCGAATCTCGGGCAGAATGTTTTTCTGCAGAATATTCCAGCTCAGCCCTAGCTCATTAAACATTTTGGGTTTTCTGTTTTTACCCTAGGCATATAAAGAAAAACTCTAGCCACGTTTTTAGAGTTGCTCTAATTGAGTTGTTGCTCATACTTTACTGTTTTGTGTAAATCTCTTGTGAGATCTAGAGGAGCTTTCCTTTACATAAAGTTTAGGGTTTTCAAGGTAGAGATTACTTCAACATCTTGATGATCAACTCGGTTGCTACCATTGAAGCTTAAAGATTATCAAGCGTGGGTGCTTGTAGCTAATTGGAGAATCCAAGAAAGAAGGAGTCCATGGATTCGGAGCTTGCACATGATCATGTCAGTAAGTTCTACTGGTAGGTAGTATTAGGAAATCAAGCGGGGAGCTTGTAAATCCTTTTGTATGAACTTCGATTCTTTCGCATAGTGGATTCAGGTTTACCTTGAGGATAGCTAGGTCAAATCCTCTCCAGGTTTTTACCGTATGGTTTCTTGGGTCATCATATCATTGTGTCTTTTATATTTCCACTGCTATATACTTTTGATATGATTGTGTGTTTGTGATAACCTAGAATTGCTGAAATTGACTAAGTTAATTACTTGGCTAATTAACTAAATTAATCTGGTTGTTTTAAGGAGTCTAAAACCGTTCAATTTGTATTTTGGGGTCTAAACGTTCAAGGGTGTTTTATACACATATTAAACTTTCAATTGGTATCAGAGTGGGTATATTTATTGTGGTTTAAATACCTAAGTGTGATCCTTGACCCCTTATCTTATTTATCATGGATGTTGCATTGCATGTCTATTTGTATGATTTAGTTGATGATAAATGTAGCATGTCATGTATTTGTGAAAATGCCTCCATGAGTGATAATCCTCATAATTGTAATACTATGTTACATGAATCTTTGGATGTTATTGATATTACTAAGATCAAACTCTTGAAGAAAAAGGATAAGAAGTTTAATAAGGATTTAAACAAGTTATTTTGTGAAAATGATGATTTGATTGCTAAGCTCAATGAATCCAACAAATTGGTTGAAAAATATAAGAAACTTGCTAAAAATTCTGTTGAAAAGCTAAAAGAATTTGAATGTTTGAATATGGACTTGGATGCTAATCTTGTTTTGTCTAACAAACTTGTTGATGAACTAAAATGTGAAAATAAATCTCTTAAGATGCATGCCAAGTGTTTGATTACTGAACCTATTGTTAAAAGGGATGAAATTATTTGTTACAATCATGTTGTAGTACCTGATTTTCTGCCTATTGTGTGTTCAACCCCAAAGGACAAATCGGTGTACATTCCTCTACATAAAAGAAATTAAAAGGTAGAGAGAAAGTCTATTAAGTCAAAGCCTCTATTTAGGTCTCAACCTAAGGTTTTGGATGGATCTAAGTTTATTTCAACTTGCCACCATTGTGGTGTGATTAGTCATATAAGACCTCAATGTTATAAGTTGAAGAGAGAACAAAACCATGTTGCTAGATCCATTCCCAAAAAGCCTAGTAGACCTAAACACATTATTTGTCACCATTGTGGTGCCTTTGGTCATCTAAGATCTCAATGATCTAAATTTCATGCTTTTGAAAGAATCAAAAGAAAAGAGAAACATGAGCTTCTTGGAAGTTGTGCTAAAAAGAGTAAACTGGATTTGAGTGAAAATAGCATACTGTTAAAAAAAATGTTTAATGCTCTTAACTCCTTGACTGTGTGCATCTCTGGTTCTCATTCTTCCAACTCTCGTCTCACTTCTCATGAGACACTCATTCCAAAATATCATTCCGTTTGGATGAGGAAGAGTTCCTATGGTTGAGCTTTTGCTCTTTTGGTCTTTGATCTAATTCTATCGATCTTTATGGGACCCTTCATGCATTGTATGTTATATCTTCATGCATTTTGTGCATCTTACATTTATTCATATGCATTTTTTTTGTTTTGATCTTACCTTTTTGTTTTAATTTTATGTGAGTAAAAAATGCAAAACCACATAAAAAGTGAAAAATTCAAAAAGTTTGATCATATATGTTTGAGCACATATCACATGTGAGTTTTTCCTTGTACCTTCATACAAATGGCTTTATGCATTTACAAGCTTAGCTTGCTCTTTATACACTTATATCTTTGTGGGAAAAATCTTGATATCTTTGTGTGATTGTTGTAAATCGATCTTCAAGCTTGTCATGAATGATTAGTCAATAATCTTGTTGGTTTTGAGACATGCATAGACTTGTACCTATATATCTTCCCACTCCTTATTTTGTTGTTTTTGCTTAAAGAGCTCATCAAATGTAAATCTCAAAATGAAAAGAGATAATGAGCTGCAAAAAGCTGTCGCACATACTAATATTTGACTAGGAAAAAGGGAAAACGACTTTTATGAAAATGTATGATACCCAAAAGCTAAAGGCTTGTTTATCAAATTGAAATATCAAAAATTTCAGGCATCGATCTCAAAATAAGATGTATTGATTCAAAATAATCAAATGTTATAAATTGTAAAGAAGCCAAATGAAAAGTTTCAAAGATATGTAATCATTGTCTTGTGGGAGGTCATATATGTTCATTTCTATAATTGAGATAGACCACTTGTCTTAGCACTAGTTGTGTATGACTTGATTGAATTGATCATTGAAACTTCACTCTAAACTAAGGATTATTCCACACTTAATACACACACACAACACACATGCCTAATATTCAATGAATACATTATTCATTTGTTCAATTGTACTTCTTTAAATGTGATGTGTGTGTGCTCAACTACATATGGATCAACCAAAAAGATTTTTGGTCATTTTATATGTATTTGGAAGTGATTTTTATCGCTCTTTGTATTCATGTTTTGTGCTTACATTATTTTTCATTGTTTAAACATGTTCTGTGTTGAAAAACAGGTGTCAAAGTTTTTTGCAACTCACTCGTGACTCGCGAAATTTTCGCGACTAAACTTCATGACTCACCAAGTCATGAAACGCCAAAAACAGATTTTTAAAGGGCTTTTCGTGGGAAACTTGTTTTAAACCTCTCACATCCTCTAAAAACCCCTCTTTCACTATTTTTACATCAAAACTCAATCAATTTGAATGGTTTTTCATTCCATTAACATCTCTAAGGTAATTATAACTCTTTTCATCGTTTTTGATCCTTAGACTATGTTTTTGGAGAGTTTTGTGCTATTGGTTGAGTTTTTCATCATAGGGGTTAGGAAAACATATTTTTTTGGTCATATTTTTGTATGGGATTGGTTTCTTTTAAAGATTTTCTTTGGATGTTGGCCCTTTGTGGCAAAAAATCATATATTAAGGGTGGTTTTTATGATGTTCTTACATTGTTTTACATTGTTGTTCATAGTGTGCATGCTAGGTGTTTGATAAAATGTCTCTTAGGCATTTTCTCGCCTGTTTGGACTCTGATGAGTATCAAACTTTGGGGTTTCTCATGTTTCCTCATTAGGAACATGTTTGGTTCATTGGTTGTATATTTAACACACCTTGCCCCACATGTGCATTTTCCATGCATTGGTCATGCATTGCACTTTGCCACCTCTTGCACAGACCTTGCTACCCTTGTCATGCATTAGTTCATACCTTGTTTCTTCATCCTAACATATCATGTTTATCTTATGCTTTGTAGAATTTTGTTTCATCTTAGGTTTGAGCTTCATTTTTTCATTTATCTCGCACCCCTCATGCATCTTTCTCCTTGTTCATACCTTCATCTCTTGCCCTTGTTTCTCTTTGATTCTTTGTCTATTCCTGACAAAAAGGAGGAGAATATACTCTAGGGAGTATACCGGAAAGTTTTTGTCATTTCTATATGACCCTTATGCACATTCTTAGGGGAAGAAATTCTATTTCTCGTGCACATTTGTAGAGAGAGAGATATTCCATAGGGGAGATGCATGTACCAAGGGAGAGAAGACACTAAGCTAATAAGAAAACTGTGTTTTGGTGTTTAGTGTATGATCAAGTTGCTCACATATTTCACATCATGATTACTTGATCGCAATTTACTTGTTACATTATACTTGTCCATTTATTACTTGCTTTACCTTGAGGGTCTAATGTGTTTCGTGCAAATGTTTCAAGTTACAGGTATATATGTTCCAAGTTCATCATAACTCCTATGATTCATGATAGGGGGAGTGATATGATAAGGGAAGTACTTTATAGTTTGTACCTAGTACCTTTGTAGGTTTTTAAGGTTTCTGTTTGTGTTTTGTTACCATATTGCTTTTGTAAGCTTTTAGGGTTGTTTCTATGCACTTGTAGGCCTTTGTGGTTTGTACCTTACTTTATGTTGCTTATGTGCTTTGCTAAATCAGTACTTATAACTAAGTGTTATGCTTTTCCTTCTAAGTACTGTCACTCTTGTGCCCTTGTAGGGTTTTCCTATATGCAATACTTCTTGTAATGTACATTGGTTGAGAGTTGGTCATTCAAGTGATGTGCCTTGTGTTTGTCAACTTGAATGTCGGATGTTCATTTCAAGTGTGAATGAACATTGCGATCACTTGTTTACAGTGATTGCTTGTTTTGGTCTTGCCATGATTTATTGCTTTATTCCATTGTGCTTTATCGCATTGTGCTTTATCGCATTGTGCTTGCTTCATATGCATTACAAGTTTTCTGCATACAATAAACTTATTGTGTTATTATGTTTCATGAGTTCTTGTTCTTATGGTTCAAAAGCTTCAAAGATTCTAGAGTTAGGTGTGAGTGAGTTTTCTAACTGTTCCCAACTCACGTGTTAAGTCTAGAGTTTGTATTAGGGTTTTGTCACGAAACAGCCAAAGGAGGAGATTGTAAGGTTGAAATTTATCAACCATCTTATTGGCTCTAATTCGTGCCAGTTTACTTGTAATTTAGTACTTAGTAATCCTGTATTTAGGTGGGATTCATATAAGGGTAGTGTGTGCAGAGAGTGTGAGGAAAAGCTCAAGTTTGTGTAAAGAAGCAGAGTTTCACGGCTAGGACTTACGGCTAACTCACGACTGGCAAGCTGCCAACTACAGGCACGTGAGAAGCACACAAGGGAGCTGAAGGGTCATGCCAGCTGTCGCACTACAGGACAAAAGTCCCAGGTTGGTTAGGCTATTACCTCACGACTTGAACTTGTGACTTGGACAAGCCAGGAGGTCAAGTCACTAAGTTACCCTGTTTGGCAAAAACTGACTCTTCATATTCCAAACACACACCACTATATATAGACCCTTATACCCACAAAATCAAGAGAGCTTCATGAGAGAATTTTGTGAGAGAAACCCTAAAGAAAAACAAGATTTCCTCATCCCTAATCTTCACTAAGAGACTCTGCAAATTCCTCTACTCTCTTCCTCTCCATTGATACATTCTTGAGAGGTCATTGACCAAATCCTTTTCTCATCACACCCACGTCTGTGAGAAGGTACATTTGGTGCTAAGGGAAGCAGTTTGGAAGGGACCAAAGACTATTGGTTGGTGCTATGGTTTCGTAGCAGAATTCGGTAAGCTAAAGAAGAAATAAGTTCAGTGCAACCTCGTTAGAGTAAGAAGTTTAGAGAGCTTAGGTACACTGGGTAGATTAGGCTTGGAGAGTCTTTTGCTGTTCATGTATCCTAACTATATTCTTTAGTGGATTATTTACCGCTTGGAGAGCGGCGAAAAGGTTTTACGCTGAGGGCTTCAGTTTCCTCTTCGATAACACATTGCGTGTTGTCCTTGTATTTGCATCTCTCTTTCTTTATCTTTGCCTTTTATTTTATGCTGTGGATGTGATTATAATTGGCTTAGATTGTTTATCAATTCTGTATTTGGCTTATGTTCATGTTCCGCACCTTAATTGTTTGATTATCCACTTGCAAACAAGTCACCACACTAAGCCACGAAAACCATAAGAACACACATTTTTTTAAAAATTCTAAGTATTTTTTGCGACTAGGGCCTTTACCCGCCATTGAGTCACCAATGAGTCGCAAAAATCCTCTGAGTAAAGTTCACAACTAGAACATGTGACTGGACCAACCTACAACTGAGTTGCTAGAACAAGGCAACACTGTTTTTGAAATTTGGCACTTTTGTAAAAACAAAAATTCTTTCTAAAAACAAGCTAAAACACTCAAAAATCTTTTTGTGTTTAATCAACAAAGATTGAGCATGTGAAAACACATTTAAATAAGTACAATCACACAAATGAATATAGCATTCATTGAACATAGACTTGTGTGTTGTGTGTGAATATCAAAAATGAGGTAGTCCTTAGTTGATCAATTCAATCAAGGCATACACAACTAGCACTAGATAATATGACCAATCTCAATTATAGTAGTATGCATATATAATCTCCCACATAAGCTTGATTACATTTCTTTGAAGCTTTTCATTTGACTCCACACAAATCATATCATTTGATCTTTTTCAATCAACACATCTCATTGTGAGATCGACTCCTGAAATTTTTGATATTTCACTTTGATGAGTTAGCCTTTGGCTTTTTAGGCATCATACATTTTATTTTGGTCACTTTCCCTTTTTCCTAGTCAAATACTAGTATGTATGATAGACTTTTGTAGCTCAAAATCTCTTTTCATTTGGAGATTTACATTTGGTGAGCTCTTTGAGTAAAGCAATAAAATAAAAGGTGGGAAGATATATAGGCATAAGTCTATGCATGTCTCAAGATCAACAAAATCATTCACTAATCATTTATGACAAGGTTGAAGATCTATTTACAATAGTCACATAAATTTCAAGATTTCTTCCATAATGATATGAGTGCATAGGGAACAAGCTAAGCTCGTAAATGCATAAGGCCATAAGTACAAAGGTACAAGGCAAAACATATTTTGAGACAAAACTCAACAAAGTTGATCAAATTTTTGGATTTTTTACTTTTTATGTGTTTTTGGATTTTTGACAAAACAGCAAGAAAAGATTGATCGAAAACAATGTAAAAACATTTTTAAAACGAAACAAGTAAACAAAAAAATTTTCAACACTCATAAACAAAAAGTATGCTACCAAACATAATCATAAAGTATAGAAAGAATTGATGCATGGACATGTTATAATGCTTATGCATGAGTACCCTTCATCACCCACACACGTCACGTGTGTTTGGGGTGATATCCTTGATAGATTGGGTACGAGAGTTAGGACTTTCAAACCTTCTTATGAAGCTTTCCAAGCAAGTGGTGAAAGCACCGATCATCTTCATCACGTCCATCATTCCGAGATCACGGTTTTGACTTCTTGGTTGCTCACCACCCCAAGACCTCTTGTCATTTCTTCTTCCTCGTGATCGAGGAGCGTTTGCATTGTTTAACGCTCTCAGCTTATGACAGTTGGGTCTGGTATGTCCTTGCAATCTGCAATAGTGACAAATATGATTCATTCTAGGACCCCGTGATGATCTTGGAAGTGATCTTCCTCTAGCTTCATATCTGGCTTCTGATTGATTACGGAATGTATTTAACACCCGTTGATCAGCCACATTCTTCTTCTTTTCAATCTTAACTTTATTAGGAATATACTCTTCTACAATTGGCTCTTTGGCCTTCACAAACTTCACTTCTTTGGTGACATTGGCTGATAAGCTACTCCCTCCGATATATCCCATTTCAGACTTGTCAGAGGCTGATTTTTGATGAGCAAGCAATTCATTAAGTTTCTTGGAGGAGACACGATCTACCTTAGCATTTGCTTGAAGCACTTCATGGTCAAGAAACTTTATCTTAGAGTATGCTTCGGTCAGCTCTCCATTCAACATCTCTATCTCACATTTAGCCTCCTTATGTCGCACTAGGAGACTTCGATAGTCCTCCTCTACTTTCTTCATCTTCTTCACAGCCGCCTTGGCCACCCTTGTGTACTCTCTAGACTTCTCAAGGAGTGAGTTGTAGTTCTCTTGGAAACCAGCAGTGATTTCGTCTTCTTCAACATCTAATTCTTCAACAACTCCCATTGATTCTTCATTACTATGCTCCCCAAGCTCTTGTACAAGCAAATTCAAGTCCTCTGAAGACTCAACATGAGCAATGGTCATAAACGCGGAGTAATTTCCTTCTCTATCACAGCTCTCCTCATAATTAGAATTAGATGAGTCGAAGTCACTAAAAGTAGTGGCATAGACCTTGCCCCTCAATTTCAAATAATTGGGACATTCTTTCTTGAAATGTCCATGTTGTTGCACTTGAAACACGTGATTCCTTGCGAAGATTGGGATTCTCTACCATCTTTCCTTCTGAATTCCCTTTTCTCCTTCCCGAAATTCTAAAATTTCCCTTTGTCACCAGATTTCCCACTGTTCTTAAGTTTTAAGAACTTCCAGAAGGTACGCCACATCTTTATCTACAACATCTTCTTCCAAAGAGTCATGAGATACAACCCTCTCATCAATTGTCTTAAGAGCAAGAGATTTGCTCTTCTTTTGCATGGGTAGTGACAATTCATATGTCTGCAATGAACCAACCAACTCTTGAACTTTAATGTCATCAAGATCCTTGCTCTCTTCAATAGTTGTTACTTTGGCACAGAAGCTTTCCAGTGGTGACCGAAGGATCTTCCTTACTATTTTAGAATCCTCCATCTTTTCTCCCAAATTGAATTTGCCAATGACCACCTCGTTCAACTTACTATAAAAGGAGTCAAATGACTCATCCTCGCTCATCTTGAGCTCCTCAAAGCGAGTAGTCAACATCTGTAGTTTGGTGTCTTTCACTTTCTTTGTTCCTTCATAAGTAGTCTCCAGAATCTCCCATACTTCCTTAGCAAAGAACATGTGTATTAAAGGCATAAAGAATATGTAATTCAACTATTAGATTTTCAAAATAGTTGTAATATTTATTTAATTGAGTGAGTTTGTAGTCTTAAGCTACAACTAATCTTGAAGCTAAATTTTGTCCCTTAAATTTAAAATAGTTGTTTACTATGACAATTTCTAAGAACCTATTTACTAAATGTAATATCTACTCACTAAAAAATGCAGGCAAAAATGGCCAAATACCACCATTTTCAGAAATTTGTAGCAAAAAAACACTATTTCGGAACTACATAGGGAAATACCACTTTTCTAAAACTCGAGTTTCATAAACTCGATTTCCACATCAATTTTGCCACCGTGGCACTGCTAAGCTAGAAATTGGGTGATTAAAAAAAATAATGTGGTACTCGAGTTTACATGCAACACAATACTCGAGTACACCAGGCTCAAGTAATTTTAAGCTCGAGTACCTTGTAATTTTTTTTTTTTTTTGGATAATTGAAAAATAAGCATAAACATAAAAATAAGTAGCTTTTTTATGTTTTTATTTATTTAAATAGTAGCATTGTAAAATATAGATATTTTAATTTCAAAATATGAATTTAATTTCTACAATAATTAAAATCGTTCATTTTTTTCTCATAAAAATTGGTCAATGTTTTCTTGATAAACTATTACTACGATTTTGCATAAAATTATTTTCTGTTTAGCATTATTTAAAAAATTGTTTGCTCTCTTTTCAACATAAATTATTTTTTGTTCACTATTTAAAAAACCGTTTACTGTTCTCTCATAAAACACCTAGTGAAATCGTGTTTTCTAAATTTAAACGCCAAATCCGAATGCTTTTACATGTTTGAATTTCACAATAATCGAATTTGTTTTTCTACATTGATAAAATTTGTTTCTACGTTAATAAAATTTGCTCTCTACACATCATGTTTACTATATATTTGAAGCTGCTTACTACATTCATAAAATATTTTTTTTTGCAATAGTTAAAACTGTTAACTATTTTCTCATAAAAAATTTTCACTGTTTTCTACATAAACTGTTTTTAGCATTGGCGCAGTTCTTGTACTTAAATGGTTTTTGTGCTTTTCTAAATATGTAACCATATGAATAATGGAAAAACTCCGTGAAAGAAAAATGAATGATTTGTATAAATCACCTAATGATAAATGCCTCAAAAATTTGAATTGGTAAAAAAGTTCGAATTAGTTGAATGTAAAACTATTCAGTAAGTAAAACTATTTTCTACATTAAGTAAAACTATTCATTATTTTCTCATGAAAATTGTTCACTATTTTCTGCATAAACTATTTCTAGCATTCTGCACAAAATTATTTTCTGTTCAGCATAAATTAAAAAAAATTTCACTCTCTTTTCTGCGTAAATTATTCTCTGTTCACTGTTTAAAAAATTGTTCGTTGTTTTCTCATAAAACACCTAGTAAAATCATGTTTTCTAAATTTAAACGCCAAATCTAAATGTTTTTTCATGTTTGAATTTCACAATAATCGAATCTATTTTTCTACATTGATAAAATCTGTTTCTTCATTAATAAAATTTGCTCTCTACACATCATGTTTACTGTATATTCAAATCTGATTACTACATTCATAAAATCTGTTTTTTGCAATAACTAAAACTGTTTCCTATTTTCTCATAAAAATTGTTCACTATTTTCCTAAACTATTTCTAGCATTCTGCATAAAATTATTTTATCTTCAACATTATTTAAAAAATTGTTCACTCTCTTTTCTGCATAAATTATTCTCTGTTCACTATTTAAAAAGTTGTTCACTGTTTTCTCATAAAACACCTAGTGAAATTGGGTTTTCTAAATTTAAACACCAAATCTGAATGCTTTTTCATGTTTGAATTTCACAATAATCAAATATATTTTTCTGCATTGATAAAATCTGTTTCTACTTTAATAAAATTTACTCTTTGCACATCATGTTTAATGTATATCCAAATCTGCTTACTGCATTCATAAAATTTGTTTTTTGCATTAATTAAAATTGTTCACTGTTTTCTCATAAAAATTGTTCACTATTTTCTGCATAAACTATTTCTAGCATTTTGTATAAAATTATTTTCTATTCAGAATTATTTAAAAAATTGTTACTCTCTTTTCTGCGTAAATTATTTTTTGTTCACTATTTAAAAAATTGTTTACTGTTTTTTCATAAAACACCTAGTAAATATGTTTTCTAAATTTAAAAACCAAATCTGAATGCTTTTTCATGTTTAAATTTCAAAATAATCGAATTTGTATTTCTGCATTGATAAAATTTGTTTCTATATTAATAAAATTTTCTCTCTACACATCATGTTTACTGTATATTCAAAGCTGCTTACTGCATTCATAAAATCTATTTTTTACATTAAGTAAAATTGTTCACTGTTTTCTCATAAAAATTGTTCACTGTTTTCTGCATAAACTATTTTTAGCATTGGCATAGTTATTACACTTAAAGGGACAAACTCCATGAAAGAAAAATGGATGATTCGTATAAATCAGCTAATGTAAATGCCTCGAAAAATTTGAATTTGTAAAAAAGATGAAATTAGTTGAATGTAGAAATTCAAGAAAAATCAATGGAAAATCAATGAACGTACCAAATCATGAAGGTGTACATAAGATCTACAGAATACAGATAGTCTAGACTTGTTAAGAAATTTGACTTCGTTGAAAATACAAAATAATGAAAATTTAATGGAAAAGTATGTACGTTAGATGTACAGATCATATGAATTTGTTTAAAAATTTGAATTCGTTGAATGTACAAAACTGTAAAAACTCAAGGAAAAATTGTGTACATTAGATGTACAAATAGTACGAATTTGTTGAAAAATTCAAATTTGTTGAGTGTATAAAATTGTAAAAATTCAAATGAAAATTGAATAACATTCCAAATTGAGTAAACTTAATGGAAAATTAATTACATTAGATGTACAGATCATCCAAATTTGTTTCCAAATTTGAAGTCATCAAATGTACAAAATCATGAAAATTCAATTTAAAACCGTGTACTAATGTACTAATCATCCTGATTTGATGAAACTTCAAAATTGTTGAACGTACAAAATCATGAAATCTTAATGAAAAATCGAAATTTTTGAACGTACCAAATCGTGAAAATTCAATGGAAAGTTGTGTACATTAGATGTACAAATATTTTGGACTTGTTGAGAAATTTGATTTCGTTGAAATTACAAAATCAAAAAAATTCAAGAGAAAATTATGTACATTAGATGTACAGATTGTTTGAATTTGTAAAAAACAAAATTTAGATATACAAATCATTCGAATTTGTTGACTGTATAAAATCTTGAAAGTACGAAATAAAATAGTGTAAATCAAATGTACAAATAGTCTAAATTTGTTGAAAAGTTTGAATTCATTAAATGTACAAAATCATGAAAATTTAATGGAAAACTGTGTGCTAATGTATTGATCATCCGAATTTGTTGAAAAATTCAAAATCGTTGAATGAACAAAATCGTGTAAACTCAACAATAAACAGCTAATCTTTAGATTTGTAAAAGTTGAATGTATATAATCATCAGTTGTCAGAACGTGTAGACATTAACAACAACGTCTAATGTTCGTAGGTAGAAATTTTTGGAAATTATCATTACTTGAATCTGAGAAGACTAAAATATCTCTTTCATCATCAAACGCAGTAACTTCATTAATAGACTTGATGGCTTGCTCTTGCGCCTTCCCCTTTAAATGCTTCTTAACTTTTTGGATTGCATGAAAACGGTCTAATCGCCTTTGCATTTGATTGTTCTCTTGTTCAAGATGAGCAAGTATGTTGGCAGGTTCATCTCTAGGTAACTCGGCTGAACATGCCTTAGGAACTCATAACCCATGCCATCGACAATACACCTCCAACTCACACCTCTTCTCGTATAGGGTTGACCATAGTGGTTTTGCTATGGTGAACTCTATTGTGATGGTATCTGTACTTAGTTTTGTAGGTTTGATAGCCATGATATGCCCAACGCTTCCAAGACTCGCGTACATGTATATTGGCATATTAAGAAATCTCTCTTCTTTCCAACCCATTTCTCTCTATAGTGGTCTGTGTATATCTATAATTGTTGATCTGCTAGAACTTGTGATAATTCATTTTTTGAAGTAGATCAAAACTTGTTTCGCATTGTACGATTTAATGTTGACGCGTTGCGACTCATAACTTAGTCAATCTACGAAGTTAGTGGAGTAGAAATAAGATTAATATTGTGGTGCATTTATAATCTCAATTCATGTTCCAAGCATTATAATTTCAATTATTAGGGCTTGTCATGCCAATACAGGCTAGAAAAACACTACATGAACAAGATTTTAAATGTTCCCAATGTCACAGTGAGATTTGAAGATGTCGACGGTAGTTGCAATGTTCTTGAACAAAGTATCATATTTAATAGACACAGTGCTACATCCCTGGCACTAGGGTATGATTATTCATATATTTAAGTATTCATGTGAATGTGGATGATATGACTGGATAGTGTGTGAAATCATGCCGAGCTGTTGAGAAGCACGTGTGAAACAGTGGCATCTATTGGCTCATGTGGTTCGTATGACTATAGTTGGTGCTATAGTAGTGAGCTGGTGATGTGTCTTCAAAAAACTACTCATGCCACAGTTGGTGCTATATCATGTTTACCGTATATTCAAATCTGCTTACTGCATTCATAAAATCTGTTTTCTGCATTAATTCAAACTGTTCTCTGTATGTAGTTCGTATGACTACAGTTGGCGTCTGCGTAAATTATTTTCTATTCACTATTTAAAAAGTTGTTCGCTGCTTTCTCACAAAACACCTAGTGAAATCGTGTTTTCTAAATTTAAAAGCCAAATCTAAATGCTTTTTCTTGTTTAAATTTCCCAATAATCGAATTGGTTTTTTGCATTAATAAAATTTGCTCTCTGTACATTATTTTTACTGTATATTCAAATCTGCTTACTGCATTCACGAAATCTTTTTTTTGCATTAATTAAAATTGTTCACTATTTTCTTATAAAAATTGTTCATTGTTTTCTGCATAAACTATTTTTTAATATTCTGCATAAAAGTATTTTCTCTTCAGCATTATTTGAAAAATTGTTCACTATTTGTTTTTTGCATATATTATTCACTGTTCATTAGGTGTTTTATGATTCGGATGCTCTAATATAGAAAAATAGATATATTCAAAATAAGGTTAAAATGGAGTATGAAATATGAAAATAGAAACTAGTAAAATCTTACTTGAATAAAAATTTCAGTCTTTGATAAACTTGAAAACAAACTGTTGTCTTTGATACAAGCTTGAAAATAAAACTGTCTGAACAAAAAGGTTACAAGATTACAAGAGGGGGAGAGAGTACAAAAGTCTTTCTGAGGGAGAGGGAAGGCTATTACAAAAGGCTTTCTAAAACTTGGAACTTAAAAGCTTAGAATCTTAGAAATTTAGAAACTTGTCTTCAGTCTTCGTAGTTTGTCTTTTTTATAGGCGAAACGAACCATGGTAAAGTAACTTGAGTTGGTAAATTTAACTCAAGTTAATCTGTCGATGGTATGGAAATTAGCACTGATGAGTAATAATTTGTTTGCGTCTATCTAGAAATCTTTCAGATCTCAAGAATCTATCAGATCTCTATTTACACATGCTAGTAAAAAGTAATAACTTTTGAACATCTGTCTGTATCTATCTAGACAATCTTGATTTGTCTAGACAGTTTTACTTAATGCAAAAAACAAATTTTATGAATACAGTAAACAAATTCGAATATAAAGTAAACATAATGTGCAAAGAGCAAATTTCATTAATGTAGAAATAGATTTTATCAATGCAGAAAATAAAAATTGATTATTGTGAAATTTAAACATGAAAAGCATTCAAATTTGGTGTTTAAATTTAGAAAACACGATTTCACTAGGAGTTTTATGATAAAACAGCAAGCAATTTTTTACACAGTGAACAGAAAATAATTTATGCAGAAAAGAGAGTAAACAATTTTTTAAAAATGCTGAACAAAAAATAATTTTATGAACAATACTAGAAATAGTTTATGCAGAAAAAAGTGAACAATTTTTATAAGAAAATAGTGAACAGTTTTACATAATGCAGAAAACTGATTTTATGAATGTAGTAAAGAAATTCAAATATACAGTAAACATGATGTATAGAGACCAAATTTTATTAACGTAGAAACATATTTTATTAATGCAGAAAAATATATTCAATTACTGTGAAATTTAAATACGAAAAACCATTTAGATTTGGCTTTTAAATTTCTAAAACACGATTTCACTAGGTGTTTTATGAGAAAACAGAGAACAATTTTTTAAATAGTGAACAGAAAATAATTTACGCAAAAAAGAGAGTAAAAAATTTTTTAAATAATGCTAAATAGAAAGTAATTTTATGCAAAATGATAGAAATAGCTTATGCAGAAAAAAGTGAACATTTTTTTATGAAAAAAAATAAACAGTTTTAATTAATGCAAAAAAACAAATTTTATAAATGCAGTAAGCAGATTTGAATATACAATAAACATGATGTGTAAAGAGAAATTTTATTAAAGTAGAAACAAATTTTATCAGTGCAGAAAAATATATTCGATTATTATGAAATTCAAACATGAAAAAAAAAATTCAGATTTGGCACTTAAATTCTGAAAACGCGATTTCACAAGGTGTTTTATGAGAAAACAATAAACAATTTTTTAAACAGCGAACAGAGAATAATTTATGCAGAAAAAAGAGAGAACAATTTTTTAAATAATGCTGAACAGAAAACAATTTTATGCAAAATGATAGAAATAGTTTATGCAGAAAATAGTGAACAGTTTAATTAATGCAAAAAATAGATTTTATGAATGCAGTAAGCAGATTTGAATATACAATAAACATGATTTCCAGAGAGCAAATTTTATTAATGTAGAAACAGAATTTATGAATGCAGAAAAATATATTTGATTATTGTGAAATTCAAACATAAAAAAGCATTTAGATTTGGCGTTTAAATTAAAAAATACAATTTCACTGGGTGTTTCATGAGAAAACAGCGAACAATTTTTTAAATAGTGGACTGAAATTAATTTACGCAGAAAAGAGAGTGAACAATTTTTTTTAAAATGCTGAACAAAAAATAATTCTATGCAAAATGCTAGAAATAGTTTATGCAAAAAATAGTGAACAACTTTCATGAGAAAACAATGAGTAGTTTTACTTAATGCAGAAAACAGTTATACTTAGTAAACAGTTCTACATTCAACTAATTTGAACTTTTTTACAAATTTAAATTTTCAAGACATTTACCATTAGGTGATTTATACGAATCCTTCATTTTTCTTTTATGGAGTTTGTCCGTTATTCACATAGTTACATATTAAAAAAAAAAAAAAAAAAAAAAAAAAAAAAAAAAAAAAAAAAAAAACACACACACACACACACATACACACACACACACAAACCATTTAACTACAACAACTCTGCCAATACTAAAAATAGTTTTACCATAAAATAGTGAACAATTTTAATTAATGCAAAAAACAGATTTTATGAATGCAGTAAGAAGCTTCGAATATACAGTAAACATGATGTGTAGAGAGCAAATTTTATTAACGTAGAAACAGATTTTATCAATGCAAAAAACAAATTTGATTATTGTGAAATTTAAAAATGAAAAAGCATTCAGATTTGGCTTTTAAATTTAGGAAACGTGATTTAACTGGTAGTTTTATGAGAAAACAGCAAACAATTTTTTAAATAGTGAACAGAATATAATTTACACAAAATGATAGAAATAGCTTATGCATAAAACAGTGAACAATTTTTATAAGAAAATAGTGAATAGTTTTACTTAATACAAAAAACAAATTTTATGAATGCAGTAAACAAATTTGAATATACAGTAAACATGATGTGCAGAGAGCAAATTTTGTTAATGTAGAAACATATTTTATCAATGCAGAAAAATATATTTGATTATTGTGAAATTCGAACATGAAAAAGCATTCAGATTTGGCGCTTAAATTTTCAGAACATGATTTCACTAGGTGTTTTATGAGAAAACAGTAAAGAGAGAATAATTTACGTAGAAATGAGAGTAAAAATTTTTTTAAATAATGTTTAATAGAAAATAATTTTTTGCAGAATGATAGAAATAGTTTATGCAGAAAACAGTGAACAATTTCTACGAGAAAATAATGAACAGTTTAATTAATGCAAAAAACAAATTTTATGAATGCAACAAGCAGATTTGAATATACAATAAACATGATATGCAGAGAGCAAATTTTATTAACGTAGAAACAGATTTTATTAATGCAAAAAATTATATTCGATTATTGTGAAACTCAAACATGAAAAAGCTAGATTTGGTGTTTAAATTTAGCAAAACACAATTTCACTCAGTATTTTATGAGAAAACAGCAAACAATTTTTTAAACAGTGAACAAAGAATAATTTCCACAGAAAAGAGAGTGAATAATTTTTTAAATAATGCTGAACAGAAAATAATTTTATGCAAAATGCTAGAAATCGTTTATGCAGAAAATAATGAACAATTTTCATGCGAAAACAGTGAACAATTTTACTTAATGCAGAAAATAGTTTTACTTAGTGAACAGTTCTACATTCAACTAATTCGAACTTTTTTACAAATTTAAATTTTCAAGGCATTTACCTTTAGGTGATTATATGAATCATTCATTTTTCTTTCATGGAGTTTGTCTATTATTCATATGGTTACATATTTAAAAAAAAAAAAAAAAAAAAAAACACAAAAACACAAAAACCAGTTAATTGCAATAACTGCGCAAATGCTAAAAACAAATTCAATTATTGTGAAATTTAAACATGAAAAAGTATTCGTATTTGGCTTTTAAATTTAGGAAATACGATTTCCCTAGGTGTTTCATTAGAAAGTAACAAACAATTTTTTAAATTGTGGCCAGAATATAATTTACGCAGAATGCCAGAAATAGTTTATGCAGAAAATAGTGTACAATTTTTATAAGAAAATAGTGAACTGTTTTACTTAATGCAAAAAACAAATTTTATGAATGCAGTAAACAGATTTGAATATACAGTAAACACAATGTGTAAAGAGCAAATTTTATTAACGTAGAAACATATTTTATCAGTACAGAAAAACAAATTTGACTATTGTGAAATTTAAAGATGAAAAAGCATTCATATTTGGCTTTTAAATTTGGAGAACACGATTTCACTAGGTGTTTTATAAGAAAACAGCGAACAATTTTTTAAATAGTGAACAGAAAATAATTTACGCAGAAAAGAGAGTGAACAATTTTTTAAATAATGCTGAATAGAAAGTAATTTTATGTAGAATGCTAGAAATAGTTTATGCAAAAAATAGGGAAAAAAGTTTATGAGAAAACAGTGAACAATTTTAGTTAATGCAAAAAACAGATTTGATTATTGTGAAATTTAAACATGAAAAAGTATTCAGATTTGGCTTTTAAATTTAGGAAACATGATTTAACTGGTAGTTTTATGAGAAAACAGCAAACAATTTTTTAAATAGTGAACAGAATATAATTTACACAGAATGCTAGAAATAGCTTATGCATAAAACAGTGAACAATTTTTATAAGAAAATAGTGAATAGTTTTACTTAATTTGTTAGGTTCTAAGGTCTTAGGAGTTTTTGTATTTAGAACTCTAATTTGTAATATTGGCAAACCATGATCAAAACATTGTATTTAGTCTTGTTTAGAATTGCTCAAAGTTGGTTTAATATTGTAAAGTTGGAATCGAGTGACTGCAGAAGTACTTGGGACTTTCGGCTTGGCTCAATTGATCGAAGAATAGACTCGATCGATCGAAAATCGCACAGGTTGAATTTTCTGCAGATTTTCCAACTCAGCCCTACTTCATTAAACGTTTAGGGTTTTGTGTTTTTACCCTAGGTATATAAACTAAACCCTAGCCACGTTTTTAAAGGTTGTCCATATTGCTTTGTTGCTCATACATTGTTGTTTTGTGTGAATCTCGTGTGAGATCTTTGAGGAGACTTCCTTTACACAAAACTTAGGGTTTTCAAGGTAGAGATGATTTCAACATCTTGAAGATCATCATAGTTGCAACCATTGGAACTTAAAAGAAAAGCAAGCGGGGAGCTTGTAGCTGATTGAAGAATTCAAGAAAGAAGTAGTCCGTGGATTCGGAGCCTGCGCGTGGTCATGTCAGGAAGTTTTACTGGTGGGTAGTATTAGGAAGTCGAGCGGGGAGCTTGTAGTCCTTCTGTAAGAACTTCAATTCTTTCATAGTGAATTCTGTTATGCCTTGAGGATCGATGGGTCAAATCCTCCCCAGGTTTTTACCAAGTGGTTTCCTGGGTGATCATATCTTGTGTTATTTATTATTTCGCTGCTATATATCTTGATATGATTATTTGATTGCTTTAACCTAGAATTGTATAATTTGACTAAGTAACAACCTGGCTAATTAATCTAGGCTACGCAATTTGTGTATTTAAGGGGTCTAAATTTCCAACATAATACAAAAAACAAATTTTATGAATGCAGTAAACAAATTCGAATATACAGTAAACATGATGTGCAAAGAGAAAATTTTAGTAATGTAGAAACATATTTTATCAATGCAAAAAAATATATTTGATTATTGTGAAATTCGAACATGAAAAAGCATTCAGATTTGGCGCTTAAATTTTCAGAACATGATTTCACTAGGTGTTTTATGAGAAAACAGTAAATAGAGAATAATTTACGTAGAAAAGAGAGTGAAATTTTTTTTAAATAATGTTTAATAGAAAATAATTTTTTGCAGAATGATAGAAATAGTTTATGTAGAAAACAGTGAACAATTTCTACAAAAAAATAATAAACAGTTTAATTAATGCAAAAAACAGATTTTATGAATGCAACAAGCAGATTTGAATATACAATAAACATGATATGCAGAGAGCAAATTTTATTAATGTAGAAACAGATTTTATTAATGCAAAAAATTATATTCGATTATTGTGAAACTCAAACATGAAAAAGCTAGATTTGGCGTTTAAATTTAGCAAAACACAATTTCACTCGGTGTTTTATGAGAAAACAGCGAACAATTTTTTAAACAGTGAACAGAGAATAATTTTCGCAGAAAAGAGAGTGAACAATTTTTTAAATAATGCTGAACAGAAAATAATTTTATGCAGAATGCTAGAAATCATTTATGCAGAAAATAATGAAAAATTTTCATGCGAAAACAGTGAACAATTTTACTTAATGCAGAAAATAGTTTTACTTAGTGAACAGTTCTACATTCAACTAATTCGAACTTTTTTACAAATTTAAATTTTCAAGGCATTTACCATTAGGTGATTATACGAATCATTCATTTTTCTTTCATGGAGTTTGTCCATTATTCATATGGTTACATATTTAAAAAAAATAAAAAAAAATAAATAAATAAAAAAACACACAAAAACACAAAAACCAGTTAACTGCAATAACTGCACGAATGCTAAAAACAAATTCAATTATTGTGAAATTTAAACATGAAAAAGTATTCATATTTGGCTTTTAAATTTAGGAAATATGATTTCCCTAGGTGTTTCATTAGAAAACAACAAACAATTTTTTAAATAGTGACCAGAATATAATTTACGCAAAATGCCGGAAATAGTTTATGCAGAAAACAGTGTACAATTTTTATAAGAAAATAGTGAACTGTTTTACTTAATGCAAAAAACAAATTTTATGAATGCAGTAAACAGATTCGAATATACGGTAAACACAATGTGTAAAGAGCAAATTTTATTAACGTAGAAACATATTTTATCAGTACAGAAAAACAAATTTGACAATTGTGAAATTTAAAGATGAAAAAGCATTCATATTTGGCTTTTAAATTTGGTGAACACGATTTCACTAGGTGTTTTATGGGAAAACAGCGAACAATTTTTTAAATAGTGAACAGAAAATAATTTACGCAGAAAAGAGAGTGAACAATTTTTTAAATAATGCTGAATAGAAAGTAATTTTATGCAGAATGCTAGAAATAGTTTATGCAAAAAATAGGGAAAAAAATTTATGAGAAAACAGTGAACAATTTTAGTTAATGCAAAAAACAAATTTTATGAATGCAGTAAGTAAATTTGAATATACAGTAAATATGATGTGCAGAGAGCAAATTTTATTAACGTGAAAACATATTTGTAAAGTTATGATATACAACTATGTTTTATATTGGCTTTATTCCATGACAAAATGTGTTGTAATTACTTTAATTCATTTCCTTGTATTTTGTGGGATTTAATTTTATTGGGTTTAATATCAAGTTGATGAAGACTCAAGTTTTATTGAAGATCGGTGGATCTCGCGGGTGTGTCGTTGGAAGCTAACCCACGAAAGAGCCATGTGAGAAGCACATGACTGGAAGCTGTAGAGTCGTGCTAGGCTATCGTTTTCGCGAGTGTCTCGCGGGTAAGGCATTCCCGCAATACAGTGGCGAAACATTCTGCCTAGAGGTTTTTTTAGAGTGACTTTCTTACCCTTCACCCATACTATATATACTCTCATTACCCATAAATGTAGAAGAGGCTATTCATAGAGACAAAATCTAGAGAGGTTTTCCAAAACATACATCCATCTTTTGAGAGAGAGCTACTCATCCTTAGTGAGAAATCATTGTAGTCTCTTCTCCATCCCACTCCCATTATCATAGCTTAAGATGAGATTTGTACCCAAACACAACCCACACCTATTCAGAGTGTAAAGAGTGCTTTGGAGTTGCTGGGAAGCATTGGTAAAAGCCAAGGATGGCAGATGCAACATGGAGCTTGTTGCGTGATCCAGAGAACTAAGACAAGACACGGTTCCGAGAAGCCTTGTTGGAGTAGGAGTTTGGAGGGCTTAGGTACATCGGGTAGATTAGGTTTGGAGAGTCTCTTGCTAACCCATGTATCCCAACTGATTATCTAGTGGATCGATTTCCACTTGGAGGGCGGCGGAGAGGTTTTTCACCGAGTTCTTCGGTTTTCTCTTCGAAAACACGTCTTGGTGTTTTCTATGTTTACATCTCTATTCCCTACTCTTTTATATTCCATTATACTGCTGTGTTGTTTAGTTTATGGATTAGAATAGCTTATTTGCTTATCCACTTGCATTTACACTATTTCGCACTTTATATTAAGTTAGTGTAAAAACTATCAAGCCTAACTTTAAATTGGGGGTCTAAATTGCTCTTGTGTTTTTAACACATTTCTGAACTTTCAATTGGTGTCAGAGCGGGTACACTTGTTTTGGTTTAAATACCTAAGTGTGATCCTTGACCCCTTGTGTTTATTTGACATGAATTGTGCTTTATATGACTCTTTATATGATTTGGTTGATGATAAATGTAACATGCCACGTGTTTGTAAAAATGCCCCTATGAATGATAACCCTCATAATTATGATGCTATGTTACATAAATCTTTGGGTGTTATTAATATTCCTAACACCAAACTCTTAAAGAAAAATGTTAAGAAGTTTCAAAAGAGTTTAAGCAAGTTATTTTGTGAAAAAGATGATTTGATTGCTAAACTCAATGAATCCATCAAATTGGTTGAAAAATATAAGAAACTTGCTGAAAATTCTCTTGAAAAGCTAAAAGAGTTTGAGTGTTTGAATATGGACTTGGATGCTAAACTTGTTTTGTCTAACAAACTTGTTGACGATCTTAAATCTGAAAATGAATCTCTTAAGATGCATGCCAAGGGTTTGATTGCTGAACCTATTGTTAAAAAGGATGAAAATATATGTTGCAATCATACTGTGGTACCCGATTTTGTGCCTAATGTGTGTTTTGCCTCAAAAGATAAATCGGTGTACATTCCTCCACATAAAAGAAATCAAAAAGTGGAGAGAAAAGCTCTTAAGCCTAAGCCTCTGTTTAGGTCCAATCCTAGGGAATTGAGTGAATCTAAGTTTGTTCTAACTTGCTACCATTGCGGTGTGATTGGTCATATAAGGCCTCAATGTTCTAAGTTGAAGAGAGAACAAAACCAAGTTGTTAGATCCATTCCCAAAAAGCCTAATGGACCTAAACATATTGTTTGTCACTGTTGTGGTGCCCTTGGTCATCTTAGACCTCATTGTTCTCAGTTTTAAGCTTTTAAAAGAATCAAAAGAAAAGAGAAAATTGAGCTACTTGGAAGTTGTGCTTTGCATGATAAACCGAATTTGAGTGAAAATAGCATGTTGTTAAAAAAAGTGTTTAATACTCTTAACTCCTTGACTATGTGCATCTCCGGTTCTCATTCTTCCAACCCTTGTCTCGCTTCTCATGAAACACTCATTCCAAACAATTGTTCCATTTGGATGAAGAAGGGTTTCTATGGTTGAGCTTTTGCTCCTTTGGTCCTTGATCTAATTCTTTCGATCTTTGTAGGACCCTTCATGCATTGAATGTCATATCTTCATGCATTTGTGCATTTTGCATTTATTTATATGCATTGCTTTTGTTTTGATCTTACTTTTTTGTCTTTGTTTTGTGAGAGTAAAAAAATCCAAAACCACATAAAAAGTGAAAATTCAAAAAGTTTGATCATATATATTTGAGCACATATCTCATGTGAGTTTGGCCTAGTACCTTCGTACTAATGGCGTAGTGCATTTACGAGCTTAGCTTATTCTGTATGCACCTAATTCTGTGTGGAAGAAATCTTGAAAACTATGTGTGATTGTTGTAAATAGATCTTTAAGCTTGTCATGAATGATTGGTCAATAGTCTTGTTGGTCTTGATACTTGCATAGACTTATGCCTATATCTCTTCCCACTGTATTTTTATATTTTTGCAAAAAGAGCTTACCAAATGTAAATCTCCAAATGATAAGAGATATTGAGCTGCAAAAGCCTGTCGCACACACTAGTATTCAATTAGGAAAAAGGGAAAGCGACTCTTATTAATGTGTTTTGTATGGTGCTCAAAAAGCCAAAGGCTAATCATCAATGTTGAAATATTATAAATTTCAAGCACCAATCTCAAAATGAGATGTTTTTGTCCAAACAAAATAAAGTGGACCAATTGTTATGCCTTATGCAGAAGCCAAATGAAAAGCTTTTAAGCTATGTATTCAATGTGTGGGAGGTCATATATACTCATTTCTATAATGGAGATCGTCCACTTGATTTCGTATCAGTTGTATATGATTTGATTGAATTGATCATTGAAGCTTCGCTCTGGTCTAAAGACTATTCCACATTTGATCCTCACACATAACACACAAGACTTTTGTTCAATGAATGTCTATTTCATTTGTGTGATTGTACATGTTCAAATGTAATGTGTGTGTGCTCAACCATATGTGGTTCAAACCAAAAAGATTTTTGTTCTTTTTGCTTACTTTTGGAAGTGATTTGTATCACCTATGTTTTTCAAAGTTTTTAAAGTGTTTTTGTGTGAAAAACATGTTTTCTGGGTGTTTTGGTGACCTATTTCATGTATAGGCTCAACAAGGAGTTAAATAATCCAATTTTAATGCATTTTTAGCTTTGAACAGAGTGTTTCACGACTATTTCGCAAGTAGCTCGCGAGTAAGGCTTACCCACGAAAATTTTGCAAGTACTTTCGCGAGTCAGCTTCCCGCGAAAATTTTCAGATCAGCTTTTTAAAGGGCATTTCGTGGGTCTTTTGTTTTAAACATCTCTCATCTTCTCCCAAACCCCTATTTTAATGTTTCTACATCAAAACCTAACTAAATTCAAGTATTTTTCATTCCATAAACATCCCTAAGGTAATCTTTAACTCTTTTCATTGATTGTGATCCTCAGATTACGTTTTTAGGGGGTTTTATGTTCATAGTTAGGATTTTCTCAAATGAGAGTTGGAAAACTTATTTTCTGTCAATCTTTTTGAGTGGGCTTTGTTTTGAATCATGATTTGCTTTGGATTTTGGCCCCTTGTGGCAAAAATAACATGTATTTAGGCAAGATTTTCATATGTTCTTACATTGTTTTACTTACATGTGTAGTGTGTGCATTCTAAGTGTTTGATAAAATGCTCAAATGGCATTTTATCATTGTTTTGGACTCCGATGAGTACCAAATTTTAGGGATCACCATAATTATTCATGTTTATCATGTTTTGATTTTTGGTGTTGTGTTTTGTACACTTTGCCCCTTGAGTGCCTTGCTCATGCATTAGTCTTGCGTCACACATGCACACTAAATGCACACTAGATGCATTTTACTACACACACTCTAACACTTAACATGCTTCTGTATTCACTCATTCCAGTTAAGTCTTTTTAGACCTTTTAGCACATATAACATGTTCTTGTGTCCATGTTATGGCTAGGTTTACATCATGTCCCATCATCCTTAACATGTCATGGTCTTTATGCTTTGTAGCATTGTTTTAAAATGTTTTTGTCTAATGTTTGAGTTTCATTTTCTCATTCATCTTGCATCCCTCATACATCATCTTCATATTATTTTCTTTCCCTCCTTTCTCTTACTTCATTTGTCTATTCGTGACAAAAAGGGGGAGAATATACCAGTGTGTTTCGTCATTTTTATATGACTCATGTGCACACTCTTAGGGGGAGAAATTCTACCTTGTGCACATTCGTAGAGGGAGAAAGCCATAGAAGAGATGCATATACCAAGGGGGAGAAGACATTTTTTGAGAAAACCTTGATTTACTTTATGGTTGTTTTCTCATTGCTTTATGATACTTTGTGTTACTTTTAGTATCTATGCTTTGCATCATGTCTATGTGTTGGAACTCTTTTGTACCCAGGTTGCTTTTGTAAGCTTTTAGGGTTTGTTTCCATGCATGTTTTGTAGGCTTTTATGGTTTGTACCATGCATATGCAATATCTTGTTTATACAGCCTTTATACTTGTGTTCTTGAAGTTTAATATCATACATTCTACTTCGATACAACACTCTTGTACCCTTGTAGGATTATTCCTAGATGCATATACATTCTATGCATTGGTTGAGTGATGAACACTCTTGTGCCCTAGTAGGAATTTTCCTAGATGCAAATACTTCGTGTATTTTGCATTGGTTGAGTATTGGATTTGCAAATGATACTCTTCAAATGAGCTTATCATCTTGCATGTCCAGATGTTCATTCCTTGTGTGAATGAGCATAGTGATTGCTTTTGTATAGTGATTGCTTGTTTGATCTTGTCATGGTCTATTACTTTATTCCATTTTGCTTGATCGTATTCTACTTGTTACATTATACTTAACTTTTTATCACCTGATTTACCTTGAGGGTCTAATGTGTTTTGTGCAAGTGTTTCAGGTTACAGGTATACATGTTCTAAGTTCATTACAGCTTCTGGATTTAGATGTGAGTGAGTTTTGCCATTGTTCCCAAACTCATATTTAAGTCTAAAGTCTATTATAGGATGTTTTGTCACGGAATAGCCAAAGGGGGAGATTGTAAAGTTGTGATTTACAACTATGTTTTATATTGGCTTTATTCCATGACAAAATGTGTTGTAATTACTTTAATTCATTTCCTTGTATTTTGTGAGATTTAATTGTATTAGGTTTAGTATCAAGTTGGTGAAGACTCAAGTTTTATTGAAGATCAGTGGATCTCGCGGGTGTGTCGCTGGAAGCTAACCCGCGAAAGAGCCATGTAAGAAGCACATGACTGGAAGTTGAAGAGTCGTGCCAGGCTGTCGTTTTTGCGAGTGTCTCGCAGGTAAGGCCTTCCCGTGATATAGTCGCGAAACATTCTGCTTTGAGGTTTTTTAAGAGTGACTTTCTTACCCTTCACCCATACTATATATACCCTCATTACCCACAAATGTAAGAGAGGCTATTCAAAGAGAAAAACCCTAGAGAGGTTTTCCAAAACACACATCCATCTTTTGAGAGAGAGCTACTCATTCTTAGTGAGAAATCATTATAATCTCTTCTCCATCCCTCTCCCATTATTATCGCTTGAGAGGAGATTTGTACCCAAACACAACCTACACCTATTCAGAGTGTAAAGAGTGTTTTGGAGTTGCTAGGAAGTATTAGAAGAAGCTAAGGATGGAAAATGCAACATGGAGCTTGTTGCAGGATTTGGAGAACTAAGACAAGACACGATTCTGAGAAGCCTTGTTGGAGTAGAAGCTTGGAGGGCTTAGGTACATCGGGTAGATTAGGTTTGGAGGGTCTCTTGCTAACCCATGTATCCTAACTGATTATCTAGTGGATCAATTTTCACTTGGAGGGCGGCAGAGAGGTTTTTTGCCGAGTTCTTCGATTTCCTCCTCGAAAACACGTCTCGGTGTTTTCTGTGTTTGCATCTTTCTTCCCTACTCTTTTATATTCCATTATACTGTTGTGTTGCTTAGTTTATGAATTACAGTAGCTTATTTGCTTATCTGCTCATATTTACACTATTCCGCACTTTGTATTAAGTTAATGTAAAAACTATCGAGCCGTAACTTTAAATTGGGGGTCTAAATTGCTCTTGTGTTTTCAACACATTTCCAAGCTTTCAATATTTTATCAGTGCAGAAAAACATATTCGATTATTGTGAAATTCAAACATGAAAAATCATTTAGATTTAGCGCTTAAATTTTGAAAACACGATTTCAATAGGTGTTTTATGAGAAAACAGTAAAAAAAAATTTTAACAGTGAATAGAGAATAATTTACACAAAAAAGAGAGTGAACAATTTTTTAAATAATGTTGAACAAAAAATAATTTCACATAAAATGCTAGAAATAGTTTATGCAGAAAACAGTGAACAATTTTTATGAGAAAACAGTCAACCGTTTAATTAATACAAAAAAAAAAAGATTTTATTAATGCGGTAAGCAGATTTGAATATACAATAAACATGATGCGCAGTGGGCAAATTTTATTAATGTAGAAACAGATTTTATCAATGCAGAAAAAATATATTTGACTATTGTGAAATTCAAACATTAAAAGGCATTTAAATTTGGTGTTTAAATTTTGAAAACACAATTTCACTGTTTGTTTTATGAGAAAACGGCTAACAATTTTTTATACAGTGAACAAATAATAATTTACGCAGAAAAAAGAGTGAACAATTTTTTAAATAATGCTGAACAGAAAATAATTTTATGTAGAATGCTAGAAATAGTTGATGCAGAAAATAGTAAACTATTTTCAAGAGAAAACAGTGAACGATTTTACTTAATGCAAAAAACCGTTTTACTTAGTGAACAGTTCTACATTCAACTAATTCGACCTTTTCACAAATTCAAATTTTTGAGACATTTACCATTTGGTGATTTATACAAATCATTCATTTTTCTTTCATGGAGTTTGTCCATTATTCATATGATTAAATATTTAAAAAAAAAAAAATCATTTAAGTGCGATAACTACGTCATTGCTAAAAACAGTTTATGCAGAAAATAGTGAACAATTTTTATGAGAAAATAGTGAACAATTTTAATTAACGCAAAAAATAGATTTTATGAATGTAATAAACAGCTTCGAATATATAGTAAACATAATATGTAGACAGAAAGTTTTATTAACATAGAAACACATTTTATCAATACAGAAAAAACAAAATCGATTGTTGTGAAATTTAAACATAAAAAAGCATTCAGATTTAGCTTTTAAATTTAGGAAACACGATTTTATTAGGTGTTTTATAAGAAAACAGCAAACAATTTTTTAAATAATTTAGAGAGAATGATTTACGCAGAAAAGAGAGTGAACAATTTTTTAAATAATGCTGAACATGGAATAATTTTATGCAGAATGCTAGAAATAGTTTATACAGAATACAGTGAACAGTTTTTATAAGAAAATAGTGAACAGTTTTACTTAATGGAAAAAACTGATTTTATGAATGCAGTAAGCGGATTTGAATATATAGTAAATATGATGTGCAGAGAGCAAATTTTATTAATGTGGAAACATATTTTATCAATGCAGAAAAATATATTCGATTATTATGAAATTCAAACATGAAAAAGTATTCAGATTTGGCGCTTAAATTTTGAAAACACAATTTCACTAGGTGTTTTATGAGAAAACAGTAAACGATTTTTTAAACAGTGAACAGAGAATAATTTACACAGAAAAGAGAGTGAACAATTTTTTAAATAATACTAAACAAAAAATAATTTCATGCAGAATGCTAGAACTAATTTATGCAGAAAACAGTGAACAATTTTTATGAGAAAACAATGAATCATTTAATTAATGCAAAAAATAAATTTTATAAATGTAGTAAGCAAATTTTAATATACAATAAACATGATGCTCAGAGAGCAAATTTTATTAATGTAGAATCAGATTTTATCAATGCAGAAAAATATATTTGATTATTGTGAAATTCAAACATTAAAAGGCATTTAAATTTGGCATTTAAGTTTTGAAAACACAATTTCACTAGTTGTTTTAGGAGAAACAACCATCAATTTTTTATACAGTTAACAAAGAATAATTTATGCAGAAGAAAGAGTGAACAATTTTTTAAATAATGCTGAACAGAAAATAATTTTATACAGAATGCTAGAAATAGTTGATGTAGAAAATAGTAAACTATTTTCATGAGAAAACAGTGAACAGTTTTACTTAATGCAAAAAACCGTTTTACTTAGTGAACAGTTCTACATTCAACTAATTCGACCTTTTTTACAAATTCAAATTTTTGAGACATTTACCATTTGGTGATTTATAAAAATCATTCATTTTTCTTTCATGGATTTTGTCCATTATTCATACTAGTGTTTAACCCGCGCAATGCGCGAGATCATTTTACATATTAATGAACTTTGCATCTAACATAAACTTTGTTATCATACCTCTACTACATATATTCAAACTTTAATAACGTAGTATATTTAAACATATAGTATCCAATATCCCCTAAAAATTTTAAAATTAGTTTCTTCAAATCACTTCTTGTGTGTACTTCCCTACTATGAGAGACTAAAAAAAATTCTGACTTTAAGCAATTAAAACTTACATGACAATTTCCAATAGCAAATCTGCTATTCCTAGGAACCCCAATGAATCACACCGAACTAAAACTTGCAAGACAATTTCAATTTTACAACCAAAATGCTTAAATGGAAATAATGGCTACAGGTTTATGAAAGTCATTCACCAAAACTAATGTCTGGAGCGAAGTTTCAATATTATAACCAACTAAAAATTTGTTTCTTCAAATCACTTCTTGTGTGTACTTCCTTGCTATGAGAAAAAAAGTTATCATGGTACCAAATGTCAAGAAAGCATGCAATACCAGATTATCGTTAGCTTGCATCCACAATCAAGATATCATTATTAAAGTAAGTAATCATGCAGATCATAAAAGTTGTATTCTATAACTGCATATATAAAATTCGAAAGTTCATGATATAGAAGTAAAATTAGAAGTCATATGAAAGAATTGCAGGTTGATGGTAAAGCAGTAAACTAAACATAAGGATGATCAATTTTTATATTTTGCTTGAATCAACCAAGTTAAAGTAAAGTAATCCATTTGTTTATTTAGAATGAATAGTGTTGCATATATGAGCCAAACAGTAACTTTTAATTTCAAGTAAATATAGGGATTCAATGTGTGTGTGATAGATATAGATACATACACACATACACACCCTAAGAGCATTCACATCAGTTGGTTGGATAATATCAAGTTATCATCAAAGAATAGCTACCTGCTCAGCCTATAAAATAAAATAAAAAATGATATAACGAATTCAATATGAGATTATTAAGCTCATTTTCATTCAAACGTCAAGGTGTATAAAATTCGTAAAATGTAATTACATACGCAGATCATCAAATCCCATATGCAGATATAAGAAAAAAAAAAAAAAAAAAAAAAAAAAAAAAAAAAAAAAAAAGGAGAAGATAAAAGACCACCACCACCACCCCAGAAAATTTGGGGGGAAAAAAAAAGATTTCAAGGCTGCCATAACAATAGAAATTTCACTAACTATAAACAAAAAACTTAACCAAAAGATATTAAGATGATACCACTAAAAAGCTGTAATGCACTGGGAATCTCCTTCTCGTCAAACATAACTTCCTTCCTAATTGTCTTTTGAGTCAAAACTCAAGTTCTAGATTTCGTCGCTCTCTCTCGGCCCTCCATTCAACGGACTGGCCACATCTATCGTTATATTAAGTCTTGCTGGTAAAACATGAACTCCTAGACAAAAGACTACAAAGTCAATACTGAACATAGCCCATTTAAGTCTTCTAAATCTTTCATCGAATGCATATATTTCAGCAAAACAATAGTGATAATATATATCGTCGAGTAAATGTTCAGTTTTTTGAATCTTTCTGTTATCTTTTATTTTTTACTAAATAGATCATTCATCATCTACAACATATTTTTCACAATACTTTTTATTATTATTATTTTTTTTTTTTGTAACAATTGAGTTATTACGTTATTACTTGTCAGAATAGTAGCAATTCCTAAATCAATAGAAAATGCAACCATTAAAAAAAAAAAAAAAAAAAACTGTCAGCTTTGACTATAATTCAATCATAATTAATGTCAAACTTAAAAGGAATAAGAATTTTAGAAGTTAGGAGGTTAACTACTATTCAACAACATTGGCACCATATGACCTGGTTTGCCTCTGTTTAATACTAAGAATGTGACATACACAATAAAAACAAATGAATAAAAAAAATAAGCAAAGCTAACAACAACAACAACAACAACAACAACTTATTTAAAAACCCTGCCAATAAACTGAACCTAATAGCTTGAGCAGTACAAAAATTAACAGATACCAATTCTAATAGAACAATTTTGAATTAAATATCAAGAGGGGGGAAAAAAAAGCATTCCAGTAAATCAGAGCCATAAATCAAAAGAGAAATAATAGTAAAATTAAATACCAAGAAGAAAAAAAACAAAGGCAAGAATAGGAGTGGGTGTGCTAAATACGTTAAAATCATGAAATTTGGTGTAAAGATAAAATTAATTCAGATGTATTCTCTAAAGCTTGAGATCTGAATTAGAATTTAAAATTGAATTTTAATGCTAAGATAAAAATCTAATGTGTGGTAATTCCTCTAAATTTTTTAACATTAGATTACGTCATAAATAACCATCCAAACTCACCAAATGTTCATCCAACAGGTACAATAGAACATGATAAAATTGCAATGACAATACCAACTTCAATTCCATGCGAAGATGGCTTTCTAGCACCTATAGTGAAATACTTCAATTTAAGTTATTTCATCAAAACAGAGACAAAATTGTATCATAATTATATGATTTTGCAATTATGTAGACAAATAAAATTGAAGCACCACTTCAAAAATCAACAAAAGCTTTTAATTTCTTAAAGCTTTTCTAATCAATCTAATGAATCACAAAGTCAAGCAAAAAACAAAAGTTAGCATCTCGTTATATTTTAATAATTTTCCTCACACTTTTAATAGCAATTGAAAGACCATAAATGCGTACTTTTGGATTAGTATAGCAACCAAAAAGGCTTTACTTTTACACCAACAAAGAGAATGCCTTTATTACAAAAGAAGTGTAGGACTGTTTGTGCAAAACACTAAGGCATATTTGAAAATAAGAATTCAAATATTTAAAGGTTTCTCATTTTTTGTTTAGTTTACAACTCTTAAACAATACATTCTGTCACATTTTAAACCACAATATTTGCAGAAACATATCTACAATTTCATAAAGGCAATAGATCACAAAAGTAATACATATAAATTTCATAAACTTAAAAGAGTGGAAGTTATCCTTTGCATCAACACAGGTTGAACATTTCTTTTATGAACACTTCGTGGCAAATCTATTATTGTATCGACCACCCTCAAGTATATAGACCTCGGTCCGTTTGCTCTATGTGGCTTATTGTTTTGCCATTGTGCCATCCAGCATTAGCACCCCTTAAATGTGAATAGGTTCTGCAGCTGTGAAAGTGAAACTCATCATGAATAAAAGATGACAATGGTGCCTTCATTGTGCAAATCGCTTTTATATTAGTATCTATATTTTTGCTTAAAGGATCAGACAATGATGTTTTCTCCAAAAATTTGTTATATATGAGAGTGACAATAAGAGATCCCGCAAAGAAAAGATGAACAACTACACTAAACTAAATTAAATACAGAGTCAGTTCCAAAATTCAAAGAGAACAATTTCAAGAAACATACACTAAAAAATGATCCTTCTGTAATACAAATCTGATCACGAAAGAACATCACAAACATCAAATTTAATATTCAGTATTCAGTGTCTACATGAAAAACAAAAGTTTTATGAGGCAAAATGCTCATTAAAAGTTAAAACTATGTTTGCTAGAAAACATTAAAAATGAAATATTCATTTCCATGTGTGTACATTTATCTCTCTCAAAGTGAAAGGTTCACAGGATTGTTTGAAAGAATTTATTCTTTCTCAAAACATACTACCAATAATGATGCAGAAAGAGACAATAGAGAATAAAGGAGAAAGAAGGGTAAATATTTGGCATAAGTATTACTACTCAAACTGATGAACATGGACATCTACCTATTTTAAAGCCTCAATTTTTGTTCTCTACAGAAGTGAAATATATAAATAAATTAGTAAACATCTTTCCTATTAGTAAAGTATTTCCTTTTACCCATAAACAAAAAATAAATCAATAAACAAACTTTTTCCTAAATTAACTACATAGATTACAAATACTCATGAGTCACAATGCTCTAGGCATAGCTTCTAAAATAGACAAAACCTCAACCACAAAATCTGGGTTGTTCCCATCTTGTAGTTTCTAAATTGTTCAAAATGATCTTTCAAATATCTCATTCTATCACCAACAAAGCCCATCAACAGAATTCCTCTACTGACCCAATTAAATAAATAATGCAGTAAAAATTTTGTTTGCTTCAACGTTTTGGTCAAAATTTAATATTTTTTTAAAATGTAAAACTCATTGCTTGTCTTCAAAACTTAAATCTTTCAAAACTGATAAATCACAGAAAAAAGTTTCAGGAAAAAAAAAAGGAACTGAAATTTCCCAAGACAGAAAGACTTACACAGAACATAACCCACATAGAAATCCAATCTACACAATCATATGTAGGAAAAACTCTCAAAAAAAATTAGAAAATACCCAAAAAATCAAAGAAAAACTGACCTCCTTACATAGATAGGCAGAGTGTTTACGACATTGTAATTGGGTCATAGCAAAACAGATTCTTGAGATTATATTATAATCTCACAGATTAGAGAGGCTTTTGACTAAATAGTTACAGTGTTGGAGAGATTTGTAATCTTCAAAAATCATAAGAAATATAAGGAACAGAGGGGTTACAAATTTAGGAATAGAAGGGAGAATGGGTGTGATGTGGTGGTCGTGAAACCAAGAGATGAAGGTTTAATGTAAAAGAAGAGAGTCTGACGAAAGGGTAGCACATTTAGGGAAGGAAAACAATTTGGCTATTTGACCTTCGAAGTTGTTGTGGACTTTTCCTATCATAATAAGTGAAGAGATTACTTGCCTCTTGAGTAATTAGGTATGAGACATCCAAATGCAATCTCCTCAAGTTTCTTGGGCATCACCAAATTGACAAAGTGAATCAAATTACAATATGAACAATTCAATATTATAAGGAAATAAACTTTAAAGTGAATCAAATTACAATATGAACAATTCAATGTTACAGGGAAATAAACTTTAAAGTGAATCAAATTACAATATGAACAATTCAATGTTACAGGGAAATAAACTTTACTTTGAACTTTAAAACTGAATCCGCTTTTTTCTCCTTAACTAAACAAATATTGTATGACAATAAGATCCAAATCCAAATTTGTCTTTTGTGGTGACAAAATTCTGCAATTCACGTTTCCAATGCTTCTTCTTCCAAAAAAAAAAAAATCATTCATGGACAATTAAATATAGTGTGAGTTCCTACATACAAATTCAGGCATAACTTCAATGTTATTTTTTGCTAATAAGTAATAACCCACAACCTCCTATTCTTCTTTTCTCTCTCTCTCTCTAGTTTAAGTTTTATGTGGTTTTGGCTCCAGAAAAAAAAGCTAAGAGCAGTCAGCTTGTTTCATTAGCTTTCTCATTAGGTTTTTAAAAAAATGTAAAATTGTGAACTAAAACTCAAAATTCCTTGGTTTGATATATATATATATATACACACACATACAGTTGATGAATAGGAAAGCAAAATAAAAAGGGAAAGAAAACACAAAGCATTTTTAATATTTATTTTAAAATACCTAGAAAGCCAAAGTTTTGCAACTTGATTGACACTTCTTGAAGTTTCCTAAAGCTACCCTAAAAGCTGTGGAAACTCATTTTCCACAAACCACTATATAAAGGAATCTCAAAGCACTATCCCAAAAAATTCCAATCCAATGCAATCCTAGCAAATAAAAAAATTCAGAAATCCTAGAGCACATCTGTCTATATTCTGATTTTTATCTTGTCTTCAAAACTTATCTATCAATCTTGACTAATTTTGTAACTTCAAGTTCAAACCTCAAATATGCAATTCAATCTAATTTCCAAGTGAAGATCCTCATGGGGAAAATCTAATGGTTCTAAATCAAAGCTTACCATTCTAAAAAGTAGTCCAATTGCACAAAAAAGCTTTGCATAAAGGAGTAATAGATTACTTTTGATTTGTCAAGAATAATGCTATAAGAAATTGTAAATGCATCCATATATCAATAATCCACTTTCTCATATGCTTTGACACCAAATGGTCTTATTTAACTTAATTTCACATCACTAACGCAGTGCAAGTTCACCAAAGACCATAAAATATGTATATGAAAATCAATAGTTTTAATACTTTACATAGATCATAACAATAACTTTAAATTCAGAACTGTTTTTTGTCAATAAAACTTGAGCAAAATTTTAGAAACCTACTAATATGAACTCACGCACAATAAACATAAATATCGTGGTAAACTTATATAATCTCTCAAATTAAACCCTCCAATATATAATTAAACCACAGTCCAAATAACTATCAAACACCAACCATTTAATTTAGTCCTGCAACTTAAAGATCTGATTCCAGCTACTCTTTGCCCTCAAGATCCAATCTTTCAAAACCCAAATCACTTTTTAGACTATCAATACTTACTAAATAATAATAATAAATAATACACTATCAATACTTATTTTAGACTGATCAAGCTTGCGGATTGGGTAGAGATTTTCTTTAGTAGTCCACTTCTTTACCAAGTTACCATCATCTATCAAATATAGACAGGTCAAGAAAAAGTTAGCTGACTAACCACCAGGGAATATTGAACCACTAAGCTGTCCTTAGCAACGGAATTGAACGTGTGGTGACCCACTATGCTTTAACAGATAAACAAAGCCATTCATCCAAAAAAAAAATTTTGAAAATTGAAAATTTTTTAATTAATGTTTCACTTTTTAATTGTGAACATGACAAATTTTTAGATCGGTGTTTTTTCCTATGTGTCACAACATCATTAATTGTAGGTAAGCGAAAAAAGAATTTCTATGTTTTTCCAATGAATTCAAAATTCAGGGGAAAGAACAAAAAGAATTACAAATCTAACAAAAAAACTGCCAAATAAAAATCAAATGTAACCTAAATACAAAAATCAATAAAACATAAATCAATTCAAATTTCAGGGGCAAACAAAAAAGTACAAATCTAACAAAAATCTTCCAAACAAAAACAAAATCTAACCAATACAATAATTGACAAAACATAACTCAAGAAATTGAAAAAAATAAATGGGAAATTAGGGTAATAGGTAGCCAAACCTTAAACCTTGATTGAGTAATTCTTTTTGCAGAAGACCCAACGGCTTTATCTGGAACAAAAAATTAATATTCTGCTATTGGAGAAAAAGATGGAAGAGAAAGGAAAAAATTAATTGGGAAGATGGAATATAATTATATCAAAACACTACCACGTTTAGAATTATATCAAGGCACTCCCACACTGCTACAATTCTATACTACCACGTTTAGATTAAAAAAAAAACACTCCCACCCAAAAAATAAACTCCAATTCCCACGTTTAGACTTAAGAAAAGAAAAAGAGAAAAAAATAAAAATAAAAACCCAATCCCTAATTTAACTCGAATACCCCAAACTAAAGCATTCTTACCCAGATACCTTAATCAAAATGAAATTTAATCCAAACACCTAAATCGATACTAATCTGACCAAAATAATCAAATCTAAATAATAATTAATCCATAAATTTTAACAATGAAAAAAAAAAAATTACCTGTGGAGTTACAGGAGTCTGATGGTGGTGGGAGATCGGACTTTGGCGGGCATACGACCTAGTGAATTCCCTCTCTCTATCCCAGTCTTTTTTCTTTTGATTTGTACCAAAACGATTATCCCTCTTACGAACTCCATCTCACGATTTGGGTTTGCGTATTAGAGAGTGGCAGCAAGAAGAACGACGGATGACGGTGGCAGATTTTTCTCTCTCCCCAGTCCCCACTCCGTGCCGTTCTGCCTAGGTTTTGGGTCTGCAAAATCGTTCTGTGAAACTTTTTGATTTCATCTCCTCTCTCTTTCTCTGCTTCTTTCCCCGTTTCCTCGTCGCCTCTCTCTCTCTCTTTCATCGCCTCTCTATATCTATTTCCGCGTGTCTTTTAATTTTAACCGGTTATTTCTTTGTTATTTATAATGAGAGATTTTAAACGGTGTGTAGACGGCTAACGAACATAATTTATCGTTTTTTATACCCAGAGGCTCCAAACAGTATTTTACATAGTGAAAGATTGTAATGCATCGCCTTTTAAGTTGTATACATGTCAGCACCTCCTTAAAAGTCTTCGTCTAGTATTTGATATAGATATAGATATAGATATAGATATAGATGATTACGTATTTAAAAATAAAAAATAAAAAAAAAAAACATTTAAGTGCGATAACTGCATCATTGCTAAAAACAATTATGCAGAAAATATTGAACAATTTTTATGAGAAAATAGTGAACAAAGTAATGCAAAAAATAGATTTTATGAATGTAATAAACAGCTTCAAATTTTATTAACATAAAAACAAATTTTATCAACACAGAAAAAACAAATTCGATTGTTGTGAAATTTAAACATGAAAAAGCATTCAGATTTGGCTTTTAAATTTAGGAAACACAATTTTATTAGGTGTTTTATGAGAAAACAGCGAACAATTTTTTAAATAGTTTAGAGAGAATGATTTACACAGAAAAGAGAGTGAACAATTTTTTAAATAATGCTGAACAGGGAATAATTTTATGCAGAGTGCTAGAAATAGTTTATGCAAAATATAGTGAACAAATTTTATAAGAAAATAGTGAACAGTTTTACTTAATGCAAAAAACAGATTTTATAAAATGCAATAAACAGATTCGAATATACAGTAAATGAAATTTCAAAATGCGTGTAAAACACCCTTGAACGTTTTGACCTCCAATTACAAAATATCAATTCAAGCTTATTGTCAATGAACATAAGCCAAACACAGAATTGATAAACAATCTAAACTAATTATAATCACATCCACAATAAAAAATAAAAGGCAAAGACAAAGGAAGAGAGATGCAAATACAACGACAACATATGATGTGTTATCTAAGAGGAAACCAAAGCTCTCGGCGTAAAACCTCTCCGCCGCCCTCCAAGTGATAAATAATCCACTAAAGAATATAGTTAGGATACATGAATAGCAAAAGACCCTCCAAGCCTAATCTACCCAATGTACCTAAGCCCTCTAAGCTTCTTACTCCAACGAGATTGCACCGAACCTATTTCTTCTTTAGTTTACCGAATTTCGCTACTAAACCATAGCATCAAAATTCTTGGAGGGCTTCGAATACAAATTTTAATTAATGCAAAAAATAGAGTTTATGAATGCAATAAGCAGCTTCGAATATATAGTAAACATGATGTGTAGACAGAAAATTTTATTAATATAGAAATAGATTTTATCAATGCAGAAAATACAAATTCGATTATTGTGAAATTTAAACATGAAAAAGCATTCAAATTTGGCTTTTAAATTTAGAAAACACGATTTTACTAGGTGTTTTATAAGAAAATAGCGAAAAAAAATTTTAAATAGTGAACAGAAAATAATTTATGCAAAATTCTAGAAATAGTTTATGCAAAAAACAGTGAACAATTTTATAAGAAAATAGTGAACAGTTTTACTTAATGCAAAAAACAGATTTCATAAAATGCAGTAAACAGATTCGAATATACAGTAAACATAATGTGTAAAGAGCAAATTTTATTATCATAGAAACATATTTTATCAATGCAGAAAAAAAATTCGATTATTGCGAAATTTAAACATTAAAAAGTATTCAGATTTGGCATTTAAATTTAAAAAACACGATTTCACTAAGTGTTTTATGAGAAAACAGTGAACAATTTTTTAAACAATTTACAGAGAATAATTTAAGCAAAAAAGAGAGTGAATAATTTTTTAAATAATGTTGAACAGAAAATAATTTTATGCAGAATGCTAAAAATAGTTTATGCAGAATACATTCAACAATTATTATGAGAAAACAATGAATAATTTTACTTTATGCAAAAAACAAATTTTTTGCATGCAGCAAGCAAATTTGAATATACAGTAGACATGATGTGCAGAGAGCAAATATTATTAATGTAGAAAATATTTTATCAATGCAGAAAAATAGATTCGATTATTGTGAAATTCAAACATTAAAAAGCATTTAGATTTAGCATTTAAATCTAGAAAATACGATTTCACTAGGTGTTTTATGAGAAACCAACGAACAATTTTTTAAACAGTGAACATAGAGTATTTTAAGCAAAAAAGAGAATGAACAATTTTTTAAATAATGCTAAACAAAATATAATTTTATGCAGAAAACTAGAAATAGTTTATGCAAAATACATTGAACAATTTTTATGAGAAAACAGTGAACAGTTTTACGTAATACAAAAAACAGATTTTAAGAATGCAGCAAGCAAATTTGAATATACAGTAAACATGATGTATAGAGAGCAAATTTTATTAATGTAGAAACAGATTTTATCAATGCAGAAAAATATATTCGATTATTGTGAAATTCAAACATGAAAAAGCATTCATATTTGGCATTTAAATTTAGAAAACATGATTTCAGTAGGTGTGTTGCGAGAAAACAGTGAACAATTTTTTAAATAGTGAACAGAAAATAATTTATGCAAAAAACAGAGTGAATAATTTTTTAAATAATGCTGAAAAGAAAATAATTTCATGCAAAATCGTAGAAATAATTTATCTAGAAAATAGTGAACAATTTTTATAAGAAAACAATGAACAATTTTAATTAATGTAGAAATTAAATTCATATTTTGAAATTAAAATCTCTATATTTTACAATGCTTCTATTTAAATAAATAAAAACGTAAAAAGGCTACTTGTTTCTAAATTTATTTTTATTTGTCGATTATCCCAAAAAAAAAATTACAAGGTACTTTAGCTTGGTACGCTCGAGTACTGTAAAAATAAAATAAACTACATTTTATTTATAAAAGGTACTCAAGCCTGGTATACTCGAGTGTTGTGTTGCGTGGTACTCGAGTTTACCAAGCTCGAGTATGACATTATTTTTTTTAATCATCCAATTTCAAGCTCAACAGTGCCACAGTGGCAAAACTAATGAGGAACTCGAGTTTTAAACTCGAGTACCATTTAGAACTCAAGTTTATAAAACTCGAGTTCTAGAAAAGTGGTATTTCCCTATATAGTTATGAAACAGTGTTTTTTTGCTACAAATTTCTGAAAATGGTGCTATTTGGCCATTTTCACCAAAAAATGCTACTAAGAATGATAATGAATGTCATCATCTTTCCACAATTTTTAAATTTTCACAATGAATGATGATATTTGTTGCAATTTGAAGCTCTTCATCAAATTAAATACTTGAAACCATCTACAATGAAGATTTTATTATTCATACTTCCTTCTTTATCTTCTTGTATTATAAGCCTAGTTACGATGTTTAGCTTAATTATTTTTAATGAACACCGTTTTAAGCAAGAAAAGAAATTAAAAGAGAAGAAGATAACAAAAGACATATGTCATCAAAGTTTCCATAAAATAAAATTCTAAGTCTAGAAGATTTAAACCTAATATATTAGTGTTCTCTAAGTAAAAAATAGAACACCATATATCACCATTCTAACTTTCCAAGCATAACTACCTGTCTACCACATAAAATTTAAAATTGATGAGAATGCAAAATGTCATATTTTTCTCTCTTAATGTTTAGTCTTTTATACTTATTTGGTGCCTAAATTTACTCATTATTATTATATTTTGATTTAGGATGCAAATGGAGGCATTAAGTGCAAAACGAAGTTAATTGGGCAATTCTGGACAGCTTTGACATTGCTTCGTAATCTGAGCATAACTCTCTTATCTGAGCTCCGATTGAGATGATTCAAGATGCTGTAGAACGCCAAGATAAAGCTCTACAACTTTCATTTTTTGAGTTTTGAGAGATACGGGATTCGTCAAGGTCTAAATTGGGCTTGAAGTTGCTGCATTTGCACTGCTGACGTTCTGGAATGTTCCTTTGCTTGAAATTCTAATATGCAAATCTGATGCACAAAAATTCCAGTTGAAAAACACCACTTTCCTAGTTATATTAGGACTTTATTTTATTTTTTATATTTTTCCTTAATTAGTTAGATTTAGATATTATTATTTAAAATATTTTTAGGAGATTTTGTAGGCTTAGGAAATGGGGAATTAACATGTAAAAGGGGGAGTAGAAATCAAATTAGACACACACGCCTCTCTCTCCCCTCTTCTCTAATTTTTTCCTTTAAGTTTTTTGTCATGGCCCTGTGTGGCTAAAACTTTCATACTTGATTGAAGAAAACTGAAGCCTCAAAATCAATAAAACCATGAGATCTAATTTGTTTTTATTGTTCAATTTATGATTTGAATATCGAATGTTCTTCTGTGCCTATTTTCATTATTGTCTCGTTTAATTACTAGGAGGCCTACTAGTTTATTATTCGTTGCAATCTACTACTAGGTTAGATATCAAATCCATAATTGTTTGATCCCTCTAATTTGTGAAGCAACCAAGATTTAATGATTTGCTGCATCAGAAATGATTAGATCTTAGGAAGAATGCTTGACTAAATTAAATACAATTGCTTGTGCTTGTGTTGTTTAGTTTCATCAATCTCTCTAGTTCTTAAGGCTGCTACTGAATTAAACCTTTAGCGCTTGTCTTGGGTTGTTTAGTAGCTAGGGTTAATTAGATCACATTCTGGTAGAGGGTGAGGACCCAGATAGAGAGGGACCTATGGCAGTAGTTTAAGTCGGCCCAGTAGCAGAGCTAGCAACAGCAAAGCCTTTTTTTTAGGGATAGTGAAATTCTGGATCGAAGAGATTCACCCGTAGTAGATAAGGGGCAAAGCCAGAGGCTAGGCTAGTTTCAATCTTTGGTTCCTGACTTGATGGGATGGGAGTCACAAGGCTTTAAAGAAAGCCGAGGAGTGAGGTTTAACGAGATTTGCTTTGGTTTTTATACTTTGACCTTGCTTATATATCAAGGATGAGTCTAACTCCTTATGTCTAGGAAAGACAGATGTCCTATCTGATACACTAGACTAAGGTGACTAACCCCCTATCTGATACACTATGCCCAAATCAAGGAAAGCAACTGTACCTGAAAAGAAAGAAAGAGAGATTCATTTTGAACAACCTTTAAGAGATAAGGGGTGCCACAAGCCTAGGTTCCCAACGAAGATATTTGATGTTGGTTTGGTAGACAGAGTCTAGGTCGCCAAACCTAAGCCCCCTGACAAAGAGTATGGATTACTATGTCTCAAAAATGCATCTTGCTTGTTTTCTAATTAACTACGACTAAGGAGAGATAGGAAAATTGTTCCGGCAATGAATATTCAAAGTGTGAATTGATATATACTTACATCGATGATCAATTGTAAAATTTTGATGGTGGATGTTGACTTTGACCAAGGTTTGTTCTCTTGATTGATTTTGATACTTTGATTTGAATTGTTCCTTAGTTGTTTTTTTCTTAAAATTGTTTTCATTTGAGCCATCCACAATTTTCATCCTTTGATTCTCCAAATTTTTCTACTCTCACCCCCTCCATTAATACATTCTTGAGAGGTACATTAGCCAAATCTTTATCTCACCATACCCATATCAGTGAGAAGGTTATTTGGAACTTGGGAAGCGATTAGGAAGGTACCAATTGATATTGGTTGATGCTATGATCTATAGTGGGATCTGGTAAGCTAGAGAAGACAAAGGTTCAGCGTAACCTTATTGGAGCAAGAAGCTTGGAGGGCTTAGGTACACTGGGTAAATTAGGCTTAGAGGGTCTTCTGTTGTTCATGTATCCCAACTTTATTCTCTAGTGGATTATTGACCACTTGGAGCGCGGCGGAGAAGTTTTACGCTGAGAGCTTTGATTTCTTCTTTGATAACACATCACTGTGTTGTCTTTGTGTTGCATCTCTCTTCTCTTAATCTTTGCCATTTAATTTCTGCTGTGGTTGTGATTTTATTTGGTTTAGATTGTTTTATCAATTTTGTTTTAGCTTATCTTCATATTCTGCACATACATTATTTGATAATAAGCTTAAATTGGTAATTTGTAATTTGGAAGTCTAAACATTTAAGGTGTCTTACACACTATTTGAGCATTCAAATACCCTCATTAATGAAAGGTAACTTCATTTAGAAATAGGGTCTTAAATATCAAATAACAAATTTTATTTTGAATTCAAAAAGAGAATTCCTAAAATTTAGGATCTTTTTTTCCCTACACATTCAAAAAAAAAATTACAATTACTACTTATCTCTAAAGTTTATCCTTTTTATTTGATTGAAAAATAAAAAATATATATTTCTAAATTATAATAGATGCAAATTATTAATCTTTACCAAAAAAAAAAAGCCTCTAAGCACGCACTCACGGGCATGCTCAAAGGCGTGTGTGTGTGTGTGTGTGTGTGTGTGTGTGTGTGTGTGTGTGTGTAGCCAAAGCTAAGCGAAAATCTAATTAGATTTCAAATTGGAATTCAATTAGATCCTAATTTTGTGCAACGTATCCCATCTAATATAAGCTTTTAAATATTTGTGCCAAGTGAGTTAATTTAGTGTAAAAATTGGATTTCAATTAGAGTTTCATTTTGCACTACGTGTACTATCTAATCTAAGTTTTTTTAATTTTTGTGTCAATTGAGTTAATCAATGTAGAAAATGAGAAGTTCAATATAAATAAACCATAAAATAAAAAAAAAATAAAAAATAAAACATAATCATATATCCAACTCTATATATAAAATTAGAGGAAGTGAGAGTTTGAATGATTTTATATGTATGAGCTTTTTTTTTTTTTTATGTAACTAAAAATAATTCAAATTTATAAGTAAGCCATTTATGTAATACACCATAAATATGTATATATATTTAGGTTTTATATATATTAAAAGAAACCAAAGCTTAGAGAAAATTTAATTAGAATAAAAATTAAAATTTTTTTTTTGTTAGCTTTCCATAAATATTAAATTGTTTAGATTTTTGCTGTTATATTTTTTTCTAAACTAATAAACATATAATTTTTTTTTTTTTTTTGTTAGTGTTTCCATTCAAATATTTTGTATGAGAAAATCTTGAACCTAAAATATTGTAATTAAGCTGAACGATTCTATACTCCTATCTTCATTCAATTTAGAGAACACTATTGGATCAATCCATTCTTTTTATTTTGTGTTGTATTTAGTATAATTCCACATACAATTATTGTGAATTGATATTGTATATATAGCATCCAATAGTGATTTTCAAAATTACATACGTAATAGCAATGTAATGAAAAATTTGGCATAACTAATATCATGAAAATTGTAAGGAAAAATTATTTTAGTAACTCCAAATGTCCTGGTCAAACTAATGTCCTATATGTTTAATAACCCAAGCTAACATCAATAGCACCACTACAATTTAGCATTTCCATATGTAAGCATGAGTTACATACGAGTAAAATTTGTAATATCTCTTGCACCACCCACCACACATTATTTCATTCTCTTTTTTTTTTTTTTTTCTTTTTTGGTTCAAATTTTCAGAATTACTCTCTTTTTACAATGCACAATAAATGAATAGCATGAGCACAATAACACAGCATTTTGACCCTTGATTACATTTGTTGTTCTGACTTTTCTTTAATACGAGTTTAGGTTGAACATGCAAGGCACATGCATGTTCACTTGTTGTACTTAAATTTAAAACAGCTATTTGTCATGACAATTTCTTAGAACCTATTTACTAAATGTAATATCTACTCACTAAAAAATGCTACTAAGAATGATAATAAATGTCATCATCTTTCCAGAATATTCAAATTTTTGCAATGAATGATGATATATGCTACAATTTGAAGCTCTTCATCAAATTAAATACTTGAAACTATCTACAATGAAGATTTTGTTATTCATACTTCCTTCTTTAACATCTTGTTTTATGAGCCTAGCTACGATGTTTAGCATAATTATTTTTAATGAACACCCTTTTAAGCAGGAAAAGAAATTAAAAAAGAAGAAAATAACAAAAGACATATGTCATCCAAGTTTCCATTAGATAAAATTATAAGTCTAGACGATTTAAACCTAATAAATTAGTGTTCTTTAAGTAACAAATAGAACATCATATATCACCATTCTAACTTTCCAAGTATACTAGTCTACCACATAAAATTCAAAATACAAGAAGAAATTTTTCGGGACATTAAAATTTAGTAGGAGTATTTTAGACATTGCACAATGGAATATTTTATGAAGTATAAGATTTTGTTAGCGTTTAACTAAGAAAGTAGAAATATAGGTATATGCTCATTTACAAAATAAAAAGGATGAAATTATTCAACTTTACTTTGGGGGGGGGGAGGGGTGGGAATTGAACTACCCCAAACATAAAGGGGGAAAGTGCTTCTTTGTCAATTTTGTGTATGTGTGTGTGCGCGCGCTTTTGTGTGTGTGTGCAAAACAATGTGTTTTTTTTTTTTTTTTAAATAACTTGAAACAATGTGTTATTAAAAAAAAAAAATTCAACCTAAAAAAGCTATGCATAAAACAATGAATTTTGGCTCAACAGATTGACTAAACCAAAAAAGAAGTCTAGGAACACAACAAAATGTCACGATATTTTTACAAAGCCTTTATTTTTAACTATGGTTGGTCTTGGTATGATATTTTATTATTTTGTTTTAGAGTAAGACTACGTCCACCATGGTTTTGAAATCTAGACTGTTCAAAGAACCAAAAAGGGGAGTGGTTCAAGGTTTTTGAGGTCAAACTGAGGTTCAACTGAGACCAAACCGTGATGTATCATTTAATTTTTTAATATATTTGGTACTTAAATTTATCTTCATAATTAATAATGTTTCATTCTTGACCAACAAGTTCCGTTTGGCCCGGTGGTTTGTATGCTTGGATGTTATCTCACCTACTGAAAGCAGGTTCTAATCCACGTCAAAAATATTTTTAGAATAAATCATAGGTCAAAATTTTACCAAAATACTGAAATTATTGAACTGTGACATATAAAACCAACTTAGGACCCAGTTAACCCGATCTAGTTCGGATATCAAAACACTGATGTCAACAATATTTTTAGAATAAATCATAGGTGGTAAATTGTTACTAGTTTTAAGCTGGGCTAACCACTTTAAACCATGCATTTAAAACAAAACAAATAAATGAAAAGCCAATTGAAGAAAATTGTGACTAAAACTGTGAATTTTGGCTCACCAAATTTCACTAAACCAAAAAAGAAGCTAAGGAACACCAAAAAAAAAAAAAATGTCACAACATTTCCACAATACTTTTTTATTTCCAGCTTTGGTAGGTCCCGGTTTGATATATTATTTTATTTTTGACGTTCACAACATTTTCACAAAAACTCTTAAGTGAAAAATTATTACTGATTTTAAAATTGTGTATTAAAAAAATAAACAAAAAGGCAGCATAAGAAAATTGTTAATGCAATCATAAATTTTGGCTCACCCAATTTGACTAAACTAAAAAAGAAGTCTAAGAATACAACAAAATATCATAACATTTTCACAATACCTTTATTTTTAGAATCCGATATGATATTTTACTATTTTATTTTAGAGAAATGCTACACCCATAAAATTTTCACAATAAATTCTAAATGACAAGTTGTTACTAGTTTAAACTGGGCCTACTATTGATATCATTTTTTTGTTCGTTAAAAATATCTTACTAAGTAAGATTTGTTGTGAAATTATTGTGATTTTATTTTGATTTATAAGTGTGGGAGGGGTAGAATCCGAACACCAATTAGCACCAAGTAGGCCCGACCCAAGGAAAAGGGAGTCTCATCCTCCAAATGGTTCTAATTCAATATGGCGGTAAGAGACCATATGTTGAGACTAAGGAAGCCAACCATCCGAGGAGTCTGAAGAGTGAGGTTCCTCGGAAGGTTTTATTCAAACCACCAAGAACAAGGGACAAAATGCCAAAGAAGAAGAAGAAAGAAACGTGCAAGTAAAGAAGAAGGACGATGCTCAGATAAAGTACCCATCTCCTCCGCATTTAATGCACTATACCAACTCAGCTAGCCACATTAATGATGGAATGACCCTCGTACAGTGCCCTCACAGCTTGAAACACGTTCCACCTCCTCAAGGAAAACCCTGATGAGACAAGTATCCAAATGAAGATCTCTAGTACAACAGTCAAAACACATTCACCCCAATAGGAAATAGACACATTAGACTGAAATTTTAATGCTCTAGCTATGCTTAAAATGTGTTGGTGTTTCCTCTCCACAACAGAATTTTGTTGTGGAGTGGCAACACAAGAATGTTGGTGTATGATTCCATGATTAGCATAGAAATCTTTAAGAAAGAATTCAAGAGCACTATCAGTTCTAATTGCTTTAATATTGGTGTGAAATTGTGTAGAGATCATTTTGTAAAATGAAATTAATAAGGGTCTGGTTTGGGACTTGGACTGCAAAAGATAGACCCATGTTGATCTAGTTGCATCATCAACAATGGTGAGGAAATATCGAAAACCACTATGAGTAGATCTTGCAAAAGGACCCCAAACATCACAGTGAATAAGATCAAAAGCATTGGCAGATAAATGATTGAAAAATGGAAAAGGAAGTCTTTTGTGTTTTGCAATTGGAAAAAGGGCACAATCTTTATTACTATGCACTATTTTTACATCAGGAAGAAGATCACACAGAACCTGGAGTTTAGCATCTGATACATGGCCTAATCTAAGATGCCAAAGATAGGATTTAGTGGTAACAGGAATGTCCACAACATTATTAGCAAAAGAATTGAAAGTAATTCCTAATATAGAAGAAATAGTCGAGACTGATGTGCAAGACTCTGAAGGTTGTAGCAGATAGAGATTGTTATTCAACTTACCCACTCCAATCGTTTTCCAACAAGAAAGGTCCTATATAAGACACATATTTGACAGAAAAATGAAGCAACATGATAGACTTTTGGTTAGTTGACTAATGGATATCAAGTTAAAAGTGAAGGAAGGAACACAGAGAACATTCTCAAGTAGTAAACTAGAGGTAACTTGAATAGTTCCTATGTGTGTGACAACAACTCTTTCTCCATTAGGTAATTGAACAAAAGTAGTTATAGAGCTAGTGATTTTAGTGAACAAATCAACTGAATGGACTATGTGATCTGTGGCACCTGTATTAAGAACCCAAACATCTTGATTATATGCCTTTTTATTTGAAGGATTGACAGCAAAAATAGAGTGTTGCATGCTCAAACATATTGAGTTGTGAAAAAGATCATCCGAGATACCTGAAATGGCAGAATTGGCTATGTGAATTGCTTCATTAGAATTACCAGAACTGGATGCATTAGAATTCAACAAGGAAATCAATTGCTGATACTGTTCTGAAGTGAAAGAAAATTTGTTGTTCTGATGCACAATCTCATTCGGAGCTTGGTCACACTCCATCATGATCTGATTAGCCATAGGAAGTCTTCCCTTTTGCTTGTAGCCTAGTGGAAATCCAATGAGCTTATAGCATTTTTCCTTGACATGCCCAGCCTTTCCACAATAGCTGCACATAGGTCTTCCCTTTCCAACATTCCCTTTGAAATTCTTGCCAGGAAAAGAACCTTGATTGAAGACTTGATTCTTGATAGCTAGAGCAGTGGATTCCATAGAAGAATTGGTATGAACACTGGAAATTCGTTGCCTTTCCTCCTGAATCACCAAAGAAAAAGTCTTATCCATAGATGGAACAGGTTCCATCATGAGAATTCGAGTCTTGACTTGTGAGTAACAATCATTCAATCCATTAAGAAATTGCATGATTGAATCTTGATGGTAAAGATGCACGATCTTCTCATTCACACCACAAGTGCATTTTCCACATGAACACGATGGCAAAGGCCTCAGATTCAGTAATTGATCCCAAGAAGCTTGAAGATCAATGAAAAAACTTGTTACTGAAGAATCGCCTTGCATCACAGAAGCAATTTGCTTCTGAAGTTGAGAAATCCGTGGTCCATTTGCTTGTAGAAATCGATTCTTGAGAGCATTCCAGACCTCAAAAGCTGTGTTTCTATAAATCACACTAACAGTAATGTGAGGTGAAACTGAATTCAAGATCCATGATGAGATCATTAAATTGCATTTGGACCATGCCTTTTTCTCAAGAGGTGTGATTGCCATTGATGCAGTGATGGATCCATCAACAAATCCAAGCTTACTCTTAGCATCTAAAGCCATCCTCATTGCTTTAGCCCAATTAGGATAGTTATCCTCAGTGAGAGGTTGAACAACCATAATCGCACCAAGAGATTCACCATGGTGCAAGAAAAACGGGCTTCTAGCATCTTCCAATGGAGAAAGCTCTCATGTAGAAGAAGATGAAGTATTATTTGACACCATTAACGAGGGGTCAAGCTCTGATACCATATAAGAAAGTACAGAGAGCTATGAAGGAGGAAGAGAAAGAGGATCGAGCTAGAGAGAGAATCTTGGAGTGAAGAAAATGCATATTGATCAATTGAAAATATCTTTACATTGTTCTGAGTTTAAATACAGCAAACAGAGCAAAACAGAAATCCCAAATACTATGGAAACGGTTACAGCACATGTATTTGTTAGTTGGAACAAGTGTGAACAATATTCACTTAAATACATCACTAAAACGACAAGCATTTACATTACACAATTAAAACTACAAAGCTAAGTTGTTGTTCATCTCATTCTTCATTGTTGCACTTCTTTCTTCTTCTATTTCATTCCTTCTCTTGCTTTCTGATCCGAATCATAGTTTTGATAATTGGGCTAAATTTTTTATTCATGATTTTGTTGTCGGACTAATTTGTTTGGCCTTGCTAATTTGTATTATGGGATTTTAGATCAGTAAATTTTGTATGGACTTTTTCTTTTTTTTTAAGAGGACTAACGATGTTAAGAGGCCCGAATGTAATTTTTTTCACTTGTTGGCCTAATTTTGTTTTTGTTTAGATTAATAATTGCTGTTATTTAAGCTTATTTTGTTTAAAGGGTTAAATATTTTAAATAATTTTATGTGAATTTTCAAATCTTATATTAAGAGAATTTGAAAAATATTCTGCTTAAACTTCACATTTTTAAAAAATAAATAAATTGTTGTTTATATAACAACTTAAGCTCCACTAAAAGAGTCAAGACCCTACCTAGACTTATTTTTTATGATAATAATAATGACCAATTACAATTCCCCCATGCCCACGCGTTACCTCCATTTTCCATTTTCTTTTTAATTCACCCTCATATAGGAATTGCTAAACTGAACTAAACCTTTGAAGAGATCACCACTCGCCAAATTTGCTAAATAGCACAATTTTAGTAAATATAACACTTTTTTGGAACTCGAGTTTCAAACTCGAGTTCCATGCAGCTTGGGTTGCACTTCTTGGCATGCCACACGAGTTGTTTGTAGACGTAACACTTCTCATGTTTATATGCACAACTAATTCTCTTGCTACAATCAACAGAAACATGCCTCTCAAAATTTGCTGTAGTTTAGAGATAATGGTACATAATTTGGCTTCTTCATTTCAGCTTATTTCTTTCGGATATGTTTCTAGGTCAATATGGTGGCTGAACTTTTGGTTTCCTATGCTAAGGATTTATTGATTCTTCTACTTAGCTAGATGAGTATCTTTCTTTTCTCCTTCCCATTGGGATTGATGATTCAATTTCATATATCTACCATTTTGGGTTTTTTTTTTTTTTTGGTATGGAAATTAGCGTGATCGTTCTCTAGAACGTGCATGATCCTAGTCTAGATAAAAACTTATAACGTACAAATAAAAAAAAAATAACCATATTATGTCAATGATTTGAAAATAAAAGAGAATGGAAGAAAATGTGCAAATATATTGAGTTTAATGCTAATCTTTTAGTATTTTAAATAATTGAACATTTATTAATATTTAGCTTATGCCCTTATAGCACTTATTAACAGGATCCTTGATTTATTTTTCTTGAATAATAAGATGTCTTGAGAATTACAATTTATTCCGAATTACAACTTATAGGGTTGCAGTTAATGAAACAAGTAATCATTTTGTCCTTCCAAGCTATTGTTGAAGACTTTAGCTACAAATTCTTGTTTAGTGGGGGGAGCACAGAAACACAACTTCAAATCCTAGTGGCAATAACAATATCTTAAATCTCTGCAATCGTTATCAGTGTTGCATTTAATTTGTTTAAGTCCTTCAACATCCAACTTGAAACCTGCAATTATTGTATTTGTTAACAATTGCATTCTATGAAATTATATTTAAGTATGAAACATTGAAAATCATTAAAATTATAAAATGGTGCAATTATACTAGTTTTATATATACAACATTGTATCATCATACATAAAAAAAATATTAAAAAAATAAGTGAATAAATAAAATCCAACAAATTAATCTCTTATATAGGGGAGATCCTTGGCCCAACAAAATTAGAAATCTATAAATTCTGGATTTCAATGAAAGATCTTTGTATGAACAAATTTAGAAATCTATAAATTTCATGTTTCCTTGATTTCTAACTTGGATAAATTTAGATCTTTGTTACCATAACAAATCTTTTGGTATTCGTGTGTGGGATAATTTCTAGACATATACAAACTATAGTATTGATGTGATAAATTTTTATTAGTTTTAATATGGGTCCACCACTAACATCACATTTTTATTTATTAGTAAATATTTGAAAAATGTTAAAACCATATCAGCAGTTTGTAAAAATGTTGTAAATTAGTTTTGTAAGTAGCATTAATTGCAAGTCATAAACTATTTTACAACATTTTTACAATTAATTAACTTGAGTAATACTACAATCACAAATTATTTTACATTATTTTTACAAATTATTGATATGACAAATTTTTACTAGTTATAATATAGGCCTATAACTAACATAACATTTTACTTACCAATAATTATTTGGAAAATACTAAAGTCACATCAGCAGTTTGTAATATATTCAATTAGTTTGTGTCTGTAGTATTACTCAATTAATTATAGTCTTTACATAGTTAATTCTGGTAACAAATGGTAATATATTCAGTAACCTATTCAATGAAGAATAATGCTAGAAATACAAACTGTTTTACAAAAAAAATTAACAAGCTGGTAATGTGGTGAGTAGTTATTAGTAAATAAAAAAGTGATGTTAATGGTAAGTCTAGATAAAGACCAATAAGAAGTTGGCTATACCAATAATTTGCAAAAATATTATAAAATAGTTTGTAAATGTAACATTACTCTTCAATGAATTTAAAAATTACACAAATGTGTTTCTCAAAAAAAAAAAAAAAAAAAAAAGGAGGTAGTTGTTGAAAGTTCAATCAAGCCTCACGGTTCATGGTGATTTTCCTGGACAGTTCATTCATGGTTCAAATTGTCGTTTTCCTTTTTCTGATTCAAGGTGTTATGAGTTTAAATTCAACGAAAAAAATATTGGGGCAGTAAACTGATTCTTTTAGATAGGTCGAAAAAAGTTTGAATTGTAACATGCTTGACATTCTATTCAATATGAGAATAATTATTGTCACCAGTTCTAGCAAGATGCACCAGTGGTCTACTGGTAGAGTAGTACCCTGCCACGGTACAGACCCGGGTTCGATTCCCGGCTGGTGCATGGTTGCTTCATTGCCAAAATTCAAAAGACATTATTTTTGGGTGTTTTTCTCATACGGAAAAAAGTAAACAAACAATGTTATTAACGTAAGAACTTAAGGGGTGTTGCGAGAATCGAACTCGCGACCTCTCGCACCCGAAGCGAGAATCATACCACTAGACCAAACACCCATAAACGTGGAAGCAAAATGCTAGATCATTATATAGTCAAGTCAGTGACTTCCTACTCTGTTGGCTCGTAACTAGTTCTCATTAATGTTCATTATCCCTAGATTTATGGAGGTTGGGGGTGTTTGATAGAGTAGTTTGAAAATTGTTGTTTGTAGTTTTTTGAAATACGTGTGAGTGAAAAAGTGTGTCGAAATGCGTGAAATGCTGTTTAAAAACTAAAAAAATGTTGTTTAAAAACACGAACCAAACGGGCTCTTAAATTTTAAGGAACAGGAATGCCAATGGAATTCCAAGTGACAATATTAATACTATTATGTTTTGTAGCCTACCCAACAATTGAAATATAAATCAATATTCTATGAATTGACAGTTGACACTGCAGTTAGTTACTAATGTAATGTATGCATATTCTTACCTAAACTACCTTAAGAGTATAAAATGTTTCTTTTAAAATGGACTTAAGACTAGCATTTATAATCTCTCACCCGACACTAATACCTCTCTCTACGATGCGATCTTCTGCAATACCATCATTAGAGCTAATGCTCGACCAATTGCTCATACTAGTAAATCAAGGGATAGAGCTTTTTGTTTTCTACAATGTTACACTTGATTATGAAGTTTTTGCCTAACAAATTCACGTACCCATTTATACTCAAAGCCTGTATTTGCCTCGGGAACTTGAAATTGGGAAAAATTATTCATGGTTCAGATATGAAAGTGGGATTTGATGTTCATGTTCATGTTTAGAATACTTTATTTCATATCTATTGTTGCTGCAGCCTGTAATATTGGAAAGATTGACTATGATTGGGAGGTGTCTAGCAGAAATTGGACTACATTTACACATCGGTTAGTTTATTTAGGAAAATGCATATGGTGGGAGTTCACAAGAATGATATCAGTATGGTCTTGGTGTTGTCTGCGTGAATAGATTTTTGTGTACTCGATCTTAGGAAGTGTGTAGTGAGTGTTGAGAAAGAAAGTGTTCAAATGAACGTGGAGCCACATTTGATATGTTTATGAAGTTTAGTGATACATTAAGCTTTAAAATTGTTTTGAAACATGAGTGACAGAACAACAATTTCTTGGACTTGGGACTATTGGTCTTGCCATGCATGGTCGTGGTCTTGAAGCTGTTCCTCATTCGAAGAGATGATAAGGGCTAGGTTGGATGTTGCAAGAAACAATGCAGGTAGAAGAGGAGAAGGGCGAGCACAAAATTCTGTGAGGTTAAACAAATCAAAAGACTTTGAGAAGATGTGCTTACTTGCACTTGCAATATCATCAAATTCTGTTAAAATTAACAAAATCAACTCGTGAAATTGCCATGATGAAGCTAAGTACCACAAATTGATAATTTTGTGTTTTAAGAACAAACCATATGGGGTGGGTGGGTGGTGGGGGAGATAATTATAATTCTCATTGTTAGAGATATTAGGTTTATGTGTATAGGCCTAAGAAGCCTAATTATATTGTAAGTTTATACATACCTATCCACAACTCCAAGACCACCTTTCACTTGCAGTTGGGCTCATAGACAATAGGCATGATTTACATAGGGATTTGGTGTTAGTGTTAAGTATATATGGGCTTACATTATAATTGGGTCTATTGGACCTACACATAATCCTAATATGTCTATCACTTTTAAATTATTTAAATTTAATAGGTCATAGATTAAAAAGTTAAACTACATGTGAATTGCTATTTAAATTACCATATAATAGGTAGAAAGTGATTTCTTCATACCATTTTGGAGGAAAATTTTATTTATAAACAGATGATGTATATCTTCTTTAGAAAATTATAAAAATATATTAATGTAAAGGGAAAAAAAGATACGTAAAGAATATAATGACCAACTATTTTTAAAAAAAGTGTGGTATGTAAAGAAAAAATCTAAATATTATTACCAAAAATGAATAAATACAAACTAAGCACTATGGAGAGTCGATCTTTGGCAGGTCCATAATAAGAACTTATTCAGATGAGTAAGCTATGTAAGATACTTTGCATCATTAGAGATATTACTATTTATTTTCTATTATTAGAAAGTGATAAAGCTTCTCACCTTTTACTAATTGTTAAAGAAATTTCAACTTGGCAAGTGGCACTGGCGTTCCTATCTCATGAAGAAGATTCATAGCAGTCCAAATCAAGAAAGCTCATTGCGTTACCCATGCTTCATGCTTGGGACCACAACTCAAAGGCATGCTTCAACCATAAGAGGACGTCCACATCTCAATACTTTTACTTCTGTCCGTCTATCCCAAACTGTAAAGAAAAACCACTATGTTTGTTAACTTTTTTTTTCTCTCAATTTTCTGTTTTTGAGAACAATTTTTAACTTTCTAACTTAAAAAACTTATATGGTAACCTAAAACAAGTAGGAGACAAAAATAGTTTTCATTTCTCAAAATACAAAGGAAAATAAAAACATGCTTTTACATGTTTTCCATTACTAGTTCTTAGAAAACACAAAGAAAATAATTTGCAAACCCCAATTAATGAACCCACTTCCTAGTTCGAATCCACTGGCAGAAAAACACAGAATTTCATCAATTTTGTTTCCTCTCTTTTTCTCTTACATGATGGGTTGTTTCTCTACACTCCACACTGTGAAACTCGAAGATCTTAGAGAAAAGGACCACCTTTGTTCATGGTTGCATGAATATATTTCAAGGGGCTTCAATTTGCTTGCTGGTGGCATCAAATTGTAAACTTGTTTGCTTTGTTGCTCCAAAACAATTTCTACTGATATGTTTGTCTTGTTAATTAGTAGGCCATGAAGTAAGTTTGCAAATTTTAGACCCATTTGCCTTGTATTGCGGCTTATGATTTATCACTCTATCTAATCTATGACTATGGCCTCTATCTGATCTATGACTATGGTTTGTTTGATTTGTGGCTATTAATTTATCTGATATGAAACTGGAGGCTTATGGTTTATCTGATGGTAAATTAGAAACCCATTTTTTTTGACGTTTGGATTTGCAAATACCATGACTTAAGTTGGCACCATATACTAAAATAATAAAATGTACTTAAACAAATTGACTAAGCCCTTGAGCATCATTGGGCATTTGCTAATTCCTGAGAAGTGGCAACCATACTCCAACTAAATAAGTCATAGTTAATAGTTAATTTATTTGTGTGAGGCCTTTTTTTTATAAAAATATACAACCATATTTACTGAACAATTATTTTTATAGTTGGAAAACTGTTTTATTTTTTGAAGTAACCAAATGTGTTTTTGATTTTGAAAACATGTGAAAATTGTTTTTTGATTTTATTCTTAAAAATAATTTTTGAAAAAAAAAAACATTTACCAAACATAGCCTAAGTTTTTTTTTTTAATGGGAACTAGGGTATTTTTTTAGGTTAGGTAACAACCTCCAACCACCCCCCCTCCCCCAAAAAAAAAAAAAAACTTTCATGTTTTGCAGAACTAGCTGATTTGGTGATTTTAATAATTGAAATTCAAATACAGCAATGTTGCGTTTGGATTCAAGATTTTGAGCTCTTGAAAGTATTAGTAATTCAGTATGAGTTTTTTTTTTTTTAAGTAAATAATGGGAGAAGTGGATATAAGATTCGAACCACAAATACACATACACATTCTCTCTCTCTCTCTCTCTCTCTCTCTCTCTCTCTCTCTCTCTCTCTCTCTCTCTCTCTCTCTCTCTCTCTCTCTCTCTCTCTCTCTCTCTCTCCATATATATATATATGGGATCTAAAATTTATAGTTTTCTGGTTAAATGATATTGTCAAGACTCTCATGAAAGAAGATAATTTGAATTGCATCTCAATCCACTCACTATAAGAATAATATTAATATCTTTTAATCTCTAATTGTTTCACATTTATATATTACAATGAAATACGAGGGATTTGAACCAATGGCGTCTCCGTTATAAATACCAAGAGGTGTAAATTAAGCTACAAAACTCTTGGGTTTTTTTTTTTTTTTTAATTGCTCTTAGCCCATTCTTGGCAATTGGGGGGGGGGGGGGGGGGAGATAGAACATAGATTGTTGAGTTTTATAACATGAATTTTAAATATAAATAAAATAAAATAAAAGTGACTCTCTATTCAAACTCATGTTCATTTTAGGAACCACTAGGATGTTTAGGTTAAGAATTAGTAGATTAACTGTCAAAAAGAATATAAAATGCCCAAGGAATGATATTGTAAGAAAATAATCAAAATGGTCAAAGAAAACTAGGAAGGGTCATCGTTTTAATGCCATTGAGGTAAAAGATTTTTTAAATCAAATATGTAATTCTAAGTGCTTTATAGCTCAATTGACACCTTTTAATGTTCCTAATAGAAAGATTCAAAGTTTAAACCCCTTTCATCTCTAATTGTAATTATCTAATTATTTTTATAAAATCACACATATAACTTAAGTGTATAACGAGGACCCTATTGATAACTATTTATTTTCTTCCCTTGATGAAAGACTATACAAAGATGCTTTGAGAATTTGAATGGTTCAAATCAAAGAGAAAAGAAAAATAGTTGTAGGAAAGGAATGAGTAGAACAAGAATACACAAGAGATACGTAATTCGGTCTAACAGCTTATGTCCAAAGTATAGAAACCTCAATAGAATTTATATAGAGATTATATGACTTAGGACTATATGTAGATGAGTTTTACACTACTTAGTGGGCCCTCTTGGGCCATTACATATAATGTGGACTTTTATTGAGAGTTGTAAACTCTCCAAGTAAATTCCAATTTTTTTGATTAAAGAGAAAGTGGGTCATGTTTCAGGTGTATATGGTGAGTCTCTAATAACAAAACTCAACAATATATAGGTCCCATGTGTTGTGAGAGAGTTACAAACTTATAGTTATCATTTTTCCTTCTTTTTTATTTTTAAGATAGATAGAATTCTACACTAGAGCATTCACACCCCAAATGTCAAATACTAAATATAAACATTTTTTAGCATTTAAGCCCAAAATCTCCACTCCATCAAAAATTGTAAAAGCCAAGTATTGCAAAAAATTTTGTAATACTGCTACAATGCAATTCTACATGTAGAATTGCACTGTAGTTGAATGGTAAACTTATATATTATTATTTAATCTCTTTCTCTCCTACTTTTTATGAAACAATTCCAACTCTCTCTCTCTCTCTCTCTCTCTCTCTCTCTCTCTCTCTCTCGTTATTTCTCTACTCTCTTCCTTCTCTCTTCAGACCCAAAACCCATAACCACAAAAGCTCAAAATTGACCTGAAGCGGCAGTGCCAACAACAACTGCTTGCATGTAATGCTCAAGCATTTCACCAACGATGCCAATGACACCACACTGGACCAACGAGTCGGCTAGGCCGCAGAGACCCATTGCCCCGACCATGACGTAAAACTCGTCGTACAACCCGATCCGGCCCCAGAGGTAGAACACGTCCAACAAGGGTACGATAAGGAGCAGGACGATGAAAAGGCCCAAGCCAATGTTGATGCGAATGAAGACGTGAGACCGTGGGACCCATGGCCACCACACCATGGTAAGCCACCACTCCCACTCAAATCGGCCTGGCTGACGGCGGTGTTGCTTTCTCTCCCTCTGGTTGACAGCGGCGACATGGGTTTGCCACCGTGGGTCTGGGTTTTGCTTGCTATGGGTTTGGGTTTTGCTCACAGTGGTGGTGACCATAGGTTGCTGCATTTGGTGTTGATTGTGTTGATGGTGGATTGGTGCTATAGTCTCTACACTTCTTCTTCTTCTTTTTTTGGTGTTGATGGTAGATTATGGGTTGCTGGTGGTGGTGGTGTCAGGTGTGTGTAGTGCAGCAGTGGTGGGCTTGTGGTGATGGTGGTTTCAGTAAAGTTATGGCCAGTCTTGAACAAAAAGAATGAGAGAGAAAGAATAAATAATGTGTTGTATTGTAAATGATGATGATTTTGGGATATATTATTTTATTATGTAGAAATATTATTTTAATGAGTAGAATAGGAAAATAAAAGTTGGAATGCTAGATGTATTGTAAAATAGTATTGTGTGATTGATAAAGTAGTTTTTTAGAATGGTAAAATAAGATAGGATAGCATTTCTAGATGCGAATGCTTTAAGAGCATTAGCATTGGAGAATGCTAATGCCAAAAGTAAGAAGAATTTGGCATTTTAAGCCCCAAAGTGCTCTGCATCAAGAAATGTTAAACCCAACTATTGTAAATTTTTTTACAATACTAATACAGTGCAATTCTAAAGTTAGAATTGCACTATAGCAATATTCTAAAAATAATAATAATATTTTATTCCACCTTTTTCCCCCGAAATTTCTCTCTCCTCTCATAATTTCAGTTCTCTTCTCTCTCATCCCTCTCTGTTTCTCCATCTACTCTCTCCTTCTCTAGTTCTATGATTTTTTTTTTCTGTGACCGATGCTTAAAGGAAGATCGCCAGTGTTTGGGTTGGAGATTGGTGATGGGTTTGGTGGAGATCGGTGATGGTTTTGTCACCCCCAGAAACCAACAAGACCATGGGTTCGACCATGGCTGAGACGAGAGAGAGAATCGATCCGGCAGGTTCTGTGTTTTTTTTTTTTTTTTTTTTTTTTTTTGCTGTGACTGATGCTTAAAGGAAGATGGCCAGTGTTTGGGTTGGAGATTGGTGATGGATTTGGTGGAGATCGGCGTGGGTCACGGAGATTGATGATGGTTTTATGACACCCAGAAACCAACAAGACCATGGGTTCGGCCATGGCTGAGACGAGAGAGAGAACCTGAGATAGCGAAGAGAGGGAGTGAGACGGATCTGGTTGTGGAGGGTTGCAAATCTTGTTGGCTTCTTTTATTTGATTAAAGGGTTTGTTCACTATGACTTAAAGCTTCAAAATATCCTCATGTTCGACAATGGGAAAATCAAAATCGCCGATTTTGGACTTGCCAAAAAAGAAGAGCAAAAACAGAGTTACAAATCGCCGACGAAATCAGTTAATCACATTGAGTATGAATCGTCGGCGAATATTTGGGCTTGCTGAGTTATGGTTGTAGTGAGAATATTTTTATATTATTTTTGATAAATCCTAAAAAATCAGTAAGCTGAAAATCTCAAGCGTTGGTGATCTTGAGACTGAGTCCTAAAAAAAGCAAATGTAGAATCAGAGAAGGCCGGTGGAGGCTAGCCCAGAATCCTCCAATGGTAAAGTCAGTGGTTATTTCAAGACAAAATGAAGTATTTCTAAAGTTCTTCTTTTTGTGAAAATATTTTTCGTACCTTACTTCTTCATTTAGGAATGCTTATATAGTATTCGTGGAACGGTTACTCGTTTAACGATCGTTCCTGTTATTGAGAAATTCATAAGATTCAGAGATAACTTCCATAACTGTCATGGAAGTTACCTCATTGGGACTTGTGATCTATAATGGTTAATGAAGGGTTTGGTTCGTAATGACACAACCCGTCCTTTATGTTTGGTGGAACTTAAATCATCAAAAGCCCAAGGCCCAATGACCTCGTCCGTCTATTACTAAGAATGGATGAGGTTTGTTTGAGGAACGAACATAGGAGGAACGAGGTTATTAAGAGTTTCCCTCGTCCCATTCTTTACTTTTTGTCATGGACGGTTCATATGGATGAGATAAAACTTAGCGCATTTTGTTTACACTATCAATTTTTATTTTACTTTATATTATTTTAATGTGTAGTATGGTAAAATTGAATTTTGAGATGTTAAGTATGTTGTAAAATAATATGGTATAATTGATAAAATAGTTTTTTGAAATGGTAAAATAAGATAGAGTAGTATTTCGTAATACTAATGCTCTAATACCTTCAATTTTTAATGATATTGTAAAATTTTGTTTTCAAAAAACTTTTTTAATTTATTTTATTTTATTTTCTGTTTGAATATTTCTTTTCATTATTTTATACCATCATCTTTTGTTTTTGCTGTGAGTGTCACTCAAACGTTACACTTTCACAATTTAATAAATGTTTTATTTTTTAACAATCATATAATAAATTATTGTTGGGACTTTTTAGGCCACCAACCTTTACTGGCTACGAACAGTGCTTTCCCAATTTAAATCATCCGCTTAAACACTTCGAAATTTTCCCACACTTCCTCAAAAAGAAAAAAGCGGGACCCATATATATAGACATTATTGTTAAGGAGAGCTTCGTGGTGAATTTCTAATAACGCAACCGTATCGAGAAGGCAAGGAACGACTTCACATAAGAAAAGTAAAGAAACCTTTCGTTGGAAATTTCAGAAGATTCCGTACTTTCTGTTTGTTTCTCTCTCACACTTTCCCGTACACTCAATCTCTTTACTCTGTTTATCAAAAAAAAAAAAAAAAAAATCTTTACTCTGTTTTGACATCTATATTCCATTTCCATCAACCAAATATTTATTTTCCAACAAAAATTTTCCTGATATTTATGTCTGTTTTGAAACAATTTATTTAGTTATTGCTAAAAATGTGTTAAAATATATTTGTATCTTAAAAAAAGTGAAAAAAATTAAATAAAAAAAGTAAGAATTATGATGTTTTAAGAAGGTGTATATGAAAAATAAAAGCTAAAAAAGATGAAAATGCTGCCAAACACACTCAATATACTTACTATGTATTAAGGGTATTTTATATAGTAAAATAACATTAGAGAGAGTTTGAATTGTGCTGAAAATGATATCGGCGCGTTTGTGTCTTTGTTAATGGGTCTCATGCACTGTTTGTGAAACTCACAAATACTATTTTTAACAAATTTTTCATTAAAAAATGGGTTTTACAGTATTATTCACACATTTAAAAATTATTTTTTTATAGTATTTTCAATTTTTAACAACAAGTGGTATTCAAACAAACCCTTAAATTATAAGTGTTTGTAGAGTGTGAGGGTAAGAACCAGGATTTAAGTTTTTAGGATGAGCAGGGAGAATTTCACACATATATACACTTAAATTAAGTTAAAATAAAAATTATATATTGTATAAAAAAATAAAAAATAAAAAGATATTTTAGTAAATGTGCCGCAAATTGAACTTACGGATTGCTCTCCATGTGAGAAGGTGCTTTTGTTTTTTTGTTTTTTTTTTTTGAAAGCATAAAAATGTTTATCATGACTTTGCTAACCCATCTTTCAAAATTTAAAACACCAAAATTGCAGTCTTTAGTTTACTGAACCAAAAACAAAAGAGTAATGCACCCAATCGTGGACATGTGGACCGACACATCGGTCAGAATAGAAACCTATCATAACACAACACGTAAACAAGGGAATCGGGGCGGCTGAAAACGACTGAAGGAGCCGGCTCTTCTCTTCTATGTCTTTTACCCGGTCCATACAGATAACATTTTTAAAAAAATTTAGACAAAAAACCGTCAAATATTGGAATCCGAAATACGTATCTCTCACACTCTCTCCTTTCGGTTTTGTTGTCCTTGTATCCGTTTTCCCAATTTTGTTTTGTTTTTTTTTTTGTTTTTCTTTTCTTTGTTGACGACAATATCCCTACTCTCAACCAAATTTACGGGCCTAGTAGCTAACGTGTTTTTGAACGAACTGTTCTACTTGGTCCTTGGAGCACGTGAACAGTAGATGTGCTCGAGAGAGTAGAGTCTAGAGGCAAACCCGAAGTGGTCCTTTATTTCATTTATAAGGGCATTCTTATCAAGGGTGTCAAATATCAAATATTTGGCATTTGATACCCCAATTTAAAAAAAAAAAACACTTCCATCAAGTATTGTAAATGTCATAATTTTTTTGCATTGATGAATAGTGCAGTCTCAAATTTGAGACCGCATTGTTCACCAATTGTAAAAGTTATATTGTTTTTTTATTCCGTGGGGTCTACTTTCTTTTCTTATTATTTTTTTTCTCCTTTCCTTGTCTTTCTTCCGTCTCTCATTCTTGCTCTAAGAGCCTCGAACCACTTCTATGCTCTCTCTCTCCCTCTCCTTATACTCGACATTCTGCCTCCCTTTTCGATGAAACCCAGGCCGGAGCATCAAGGCAAGCCGATCTCAGTCCCAGTGGTTTTTTTTTTTTTTTTTTTTTTTTTTTTGTGATTTGATGGTAGATTCGGCAATGGTTGTGTGGGTTATGGATTTGGCCGGCGTAGGCATCGGCGATGAGGGTAGATCGGCATGGTTGTGTGGTTTTTTTCTTTTCTTTTTTTTCCTATCTTTCCACTAGTTCTCTCTCCTTCTTCTCACCGATGGATTGTGGTGGTGGTGAATCGTGGATCATGGCTGAGATTTGCTTCGATTGATGGATGTTGTTGGTTTGATTTGGTGGATTGTGGCTGAGATTCGGTTTGATTTCTTCTCTGAAATCTCCGGTGGTGGTTGAGATTTGGTCTAATTTTGGGTTTTGTGGTGTTGTCTTCGATTAGGGGTGGTGGGTTTTGGTTAGGGTTGAGAGCGAGGTGGGTGGGTGGTGGTGGGTTTTGGTTGGGGTTGAGATCGGGGTGGGTGGGTGGTGGGTTTTGTGGTGGCAACGATGGAGGTTTTGTGGCGGGTTTTCTGTTGTGGTTTGTGGTAGTGGTTTTGGTTCGGTGTGGGGAGTGGGGCGTGGGTCGTGGGTCACTGATCCTGGGTTTGTGTGTGTGATGGGTTTTGGTTGCTACAATGGTGGTGCTATGACTTGTTACGGTGGTGCTACGACTTGTGGTGGTGGTGGCTGTGGTGGGTTGTGGTTGTAACAATGGTGGTTATGGCAAGTGGAGTGATGGTAGGGGTGGTGGAGGAGGGGATTGGCTGGTTGCTATAGTTTTGCGTGGAGTTGTTTTATTATTATTTTAATGAGTAGTTTATATTATTTAAATGAAATGGTAAAAAATATAGAAGGTTTGATATTGAGTGTATTGTAAAATGAGTTATTAAAAGCTAAAATTTTGGGTTTTGAAGTGGTATATGCTAAAAATTTTACTCACCTTGATAAGAATGCTCTAATGTCCTAATTAAAATTCTATTTTTTTCCAAAAAAATATCTCTATAAAAATCAATGAACTTAATATCGATATTTTTTTCTAATAGATGGATGGATTTTTAATCCAAGTTATTCTCGTGACGAGAAAAATAAATAAAAAATAAAAAATAAAAAGATAATACCATTGGGGTAAAAGATTTTTGAAACGTTTTTTGTTAAGATATAAAGAAATAGTGTACTTTTATTCAATCAATGAACATGATAGAGTTTACAATTGGGATAATTATAAAAATCAAAATCAAAATAAAAAACACTCAAGACACTCTTCTAAGTTCTAACCAAATCTGATTCTAAAAAAAAAAAAAGTTCTAACCAAATCTAAGTACTTTCCTAAGAGCATGTTTGGCATCAACTTTAGCTCTTAGCTTTTAGTTTTTATGTACAACTTTTTAAAACCTTACTTTTTCTCACTTTTTCAAATTTTTTCAAGGTACAAATATATTTTAGCACACTTTTAGCAAAAAAAAAATTTGCAAAAAACTATATAAGTCATTCCCAAACGGACACTAAATTTAGCCTATTTTCAAGGTCACTTTATTACAATTTCTCAATACTATCATAGACTAAGGAAAATCAAACGAAACAACTAACTGGATTAATATCTTTAATCACAACTCGATAGGGCAATGGACAAGGGCCTTATGATTTAGAAAAGCATTCCAAACAAGGCACACCCCTTAGATTTCTAAATCTAGCTTCCTTAGCCTAGTTTAGCACCTCCCTTCAAGCCATAGCTTTGACATGTGAAGTCTCTCCCCCTAATTAAGTAGCAACATATCGTAGCCTGAAAATTGTGCCTCTATGATTATGATCTTTGACAATCGCATTATGCCCCCTACCATACATCTTTGTCCATAGTCCCTCAAAGTCAGTAAGTCTAGAGTCACATAAACTTCACAATTGTCGTAGTGACAAATTGTTAACAGTAGATAAAAAAATAAAAAAAAAGTTATGTTAATAGTTTGCCCAAATAATAATCAATAAAAAAACTCTTAACTCATATATTGTTAAAATTGTTGTGTTTATAGTATTAATCTTTAATTTTGTATACATTCATTAGTAAGTGTACCCAACAAACAACAACCACCATAGAAACCCCCCAAGTAGCAAAATTTTGTTTGGTATATCCCAACGTCATGCTCGAAGCACATGGACACAATTCGTCATCTATTAGTCTTCAATTTCCCAGCCTCGTGTTATTAAAAATCTTTGAAACAAACCACACTATCATCAAAAATATTTCCAAATATAGAGAGATTTTAGTTCTTATAGATTAGCTAACCCTATCACGGGAAACTAAGATCCAAAAGTTTCATACTTGCACACTTTACACAAAGCCTCTCCCACACTTTTGCAACAATCTAAGACACCCCAAGGGCATGCTCCAATATCTCATCAAAATTGTCAAATAGCTCATAAGTAATCAACAAATTACCTCTCTCAAACAACTTGGCTTTTGTTGGTAAAATGTTATCGCAAGCTTGCCATTAGGCTTGTCCTTTGGTTAAGTCAAGTTGATTTAGGGTTTAAATTAAAACCCAACTCGACCACATCAAGTTGAAAATATCAAAATTTGTTGTTGACTGAGAACAACCATGATCTCACTCAATCTACCATGTGTGGCTATCAAATTTGGTTGACGTTGACAATGATGGATAATAAAAGGCTATGGGGAGGAGATTGCTTGGTGAAACCCCTTTTATACCATCACTAATTGGGGAAGAAGATCGGCCAATGCCAATTTATGACACCTTTAGCTTCATTTAAAAAGTTAATATTCGTTTGGCTAAGAGTTTTGTATCTTAATTGTTACCTCCAAGTGTTTTTAATAGAGTCGTTCATGATTCAAATCCTTATTCCCAATGTAATTATCAAATTAGATACATAAAATAAAAGGCTAATATTAATCTTTTAGAGCAGTAGCAATGGGGTTGGTAAAAGTGTAAAATGGCTATTTTACACACCCTAACACCAAAATAGCACTTACAACCCGGTTGCTATTACTAATTTACATACTTGCTACAATTTGTTGTTAATTGTAGCTAATTTGTAAATGTAAATTACATTATTTAATTCACATTCTTTCTCTCCCTGCTGCTTCTCTCTCTCTCTCTCTCTCTCTCTCTCTCTCTCACCCATTCCTCCATTGCTAGAGCTCAAGGTTCAAGCTATTTTCCTCTCTCTAAACTAGATCTCCCTCTAAATCTCACGCACTCTCTCCAAAGTTTTTCTCTTTCTTTCAAACTTTCACATTCTCTCACATTCGAACCTCTTAGCCCAGCCATGGTCGCTTATGACCACTAGTAGTGGTCTTCTTTTCCCCAATTTGCATTTCTTTTTCTTCTTCTCACTCTAGCCCTTCTGCTTGAAACCCCAACTCCACCTACCTCTACCTCCATGGCCGAATACCATGGGCTCAGCCATTCAATCACCATGATCCATTGTGAAAAGGATCTCATTGATTTTATGGCCGAAACTTTTTCTTCTTTCTTTATCTCTATTTATTTATTTATTTTTTGTTTCTCTTTGTTTGATCTGTGTCTTTGGGTATTTGGTATTTTGTTTGAGGTGTAGGGACTTGGTAATTTTTTTTGGGATTTAAGTAAATGAATAGTATTGGTTGTGATGTGAAAAATAAAACAAGGGGTGTTGGTTGAATTGTGAAATGGTATTATAAAATAGGTAAAGTAATTTTTTAGAGTGTAAAATGAGAAATGTTTTAGAAACTCGGATGTAAATGAACTAAAGTTTAAATTTATAAAGTTGTATTTGAAAGATAATATATGCTTAAAAAATTAGACATTCTTAAAAATAAATATATAAAAGCTGCAAGGCCCCTTGTCTCAAGTCAAACTACCTTGGCTCCTTCTTAGCAATGGACTCCTCCCTCCATTTCTTCAGTTAAGATTAATGTTGTTGCAGTTGTGGGCCCTCGCTACTCTTCCATCGCATCTGTCACCAGAGACTAGAGAGGAGAGCTGGTTTTTGCTTGTTCTAAGAAAGTGAATACCATCCTCCCTCTTCAAGCAGAAGATGAAGCCGTTAAATGAGTTTTATCCTTAACAGCTAACTTGGAGTTTAAGGCGATAATCATAGAATCAAACTCTCATATTTGTGCCAATCTTCTTTTTGATTTGGAATATGCCCCCCCATTGGAGAATCAAATCAATTTATGCTGATTCTCGGGTTCTCTTGGCATTTTCTCCTAAGATTTCTATTTGTTAGGTGTCTAGTTTGTGCAATGTGGCTTCTCATTCTTTGGCACAGTGATCTTTAACTTGTAATCTTTTTGGTTCTTTTGATGTTGGTAACAACCCCCTTTTTTGTTTTTGTTATTCGGAGTGAGACTTGTTTAGTTTGTTCTCTCTCTTAATAAAATTTCCTGATCATAGAAAGATAAATATATATAAAAAAAAAAAAAGAGGCAAGGAGAAATATACTGATATATAAGGGATGTTAATTAGAACGAAAATTGTCCTTTTAATCCAAAAAAAAAAGTACAAAAGTGAGAGCCGCCTCTTCCTAAATTGCCACATACTAAATGAATAATCAAGGTTTGTCTTGTTGGAGGGAGGAATCATTTCAGTTGGGCTATTTGGCGACAAAAGCTGGCCCAATGTCATTGGTCCGTATAAACACTCTTAACTTTATTTCCCTTTGCTTCTAAGTCATGTTCATTGTTCACTGTCCCAGACGTCGGTCATTATGAATTATGAATTGATGATACATGAAGGGCATTGAGGGAATTAAACACAATTGTTTTTAAAAACGAAATTCGTTCGGGGCCCGCATGGTTAATGGGTTTGCTCAAATTAGTATTAATTATATACAAACTGGATTCGCTTGGGCGCGGAAATGATATGAATTATGAAATATAAAACGATGGGAAAAAACTTTGAGCATTTTGGTTAAATATTGTTAAATTTTAAATTTATTTGCGTTATAAGAACTATTACAACTTATTTAGAAAATTGAGGAGAGAGATTGAATTTCGGTAATAATATTGTCGAAATTCTAACAAAAGTATAAGAGTAAAAGAGAAAAAGTCTGGAGAGAGAAAATGTTGAATTACAGCAATGACATTGCCGTAATTCGTTCTGCCTAAATTTCCTGACCAAATATGCGAGAAGTGCTTGGAGCGTGAGTGTCCAAAAGAAGGTAATTGTGGTAATGGTATTGCTGAAAATGGGAGAAAAAAAAATGAATACCAAAATCTGGGGAGGAATTAAAAAAAAAATACAATGTGCTACTTACACAATATTTTTGCAATATTTTAACAATAAATCACAGGTAACTAGTTATTATTAGTTTAAATTTAAATTTAACATTGAGATTACTATTTTAATCCAACAATAACAATAAGTAACAACCGGATACTTAGAATTTGTTATAAAAATATTGTAAAAATTGTATGCATATATCATTTCTTAAAAAAAAAAAAAAAAAAAAAAAAAAGGTAGAATGGATTGTGGCAATGGCATTGCCGAAATAGGAGGAGAAAATTAATTTTTTTTCCCTCCTATTTTGGCAATACCATTGCCACAATCCATTCCACCTCTTCTTCTTCTTCTTTTATTTTTTATTTTTTTAATAAATTTAAAAATGATATGTGCACACAATTTTTACAATATTTTTACAACAAATTCTAAATATTAAGTTGTTACTTATTGTTATTATTGGATTAAAATAGTAATCTCAATGTTAAATTTAAATTTGAACTAATAATAACTAGTTACTTGTGATTTATTGTAAAAATATTGTAAAAATATTGTGTAAGTAGCACATTGTATTTTTTTTTTAATTCCTCCCCAGATTTTGGCATTCATTTTTTTTCCTTCCCATTTTCGGCAATACCATTGCCACAATTACTTTCTTTTGGGCACTCACGCTCCGAGCACTTTACACACATTTGATTAGGAAATTTGGGCAGAACGAATTATGGCAATGCCATTGTCGTAATTCAACATTTTCTCTCTCCAAACTTTTTCTCTTTCTCTCTCATACTTTTGTTAGAATTTCGGCAACATTGTTGCCGAAATTCAATCTCTTTCCTCAATTCCCTAAATAAGTTGTAACAGTGTTATACGCAAATAAGTTTCAGATTTAGCAATATTTAGCAAAAAGACTCAAAAAACTTTTGTTTAAAATAAAAAAGTATTATTGTTCAATATTTGTGAGAGAAATATATGAAGCCTGAACCTCTTCATAAAGAACATTAAAATGTGTCAATTAAGTTACAAAATTTAAAGCATAAAGAAATAATAATTTCAATAGAAAGAAATAAAAACAAAAACAAAACAAAAACCAAATCCTAATTCTTTTAATTTCACTAGAAATAGTTAAAATTCCATTTCTTGGATCTCATTGTCACGTTATTTAAAATTAGTTTAAATGTTGGGACACTAAATACTAATTTTCAAATGAAGATAAACATTTTGCATTCATTACCTATATGGTTATATGAGACTTGTTTGTTGTGACAATTTAATTATGATAACATAGCATGTGTAGTTATTATTCATGAAATTGTTTTTTTCAATCTAAGTTTGTATTAGACAACCTTTAACCTCGGGCAAGGGGTCTTGTGGTAAAAACCCGTCTGCCGTACTATCAATGCTTGGGTTCGAGTCATTATTAACATTTGGGGTTATATGGCAACGTGAGATGCCCATGGTAGATCTTGCCATACAAAAAGTGATTAACCTCACAATCTTACATTAATAAAATAAAATAAAATGATAACTTGATAAAATGTGAGTTGTTTCCTTTTCTATATGGCAATTCAAGATACAAAATCATCATGTGCAATGAGAGTATGAGACTATAAAAGAAATTTACAACCATATATGAATTGAAATAGAAAGATAATATCAAATTAATTATCTCATATACAGCTAAAAGCCTTATTACTTAACTGACATCTTATGATGATTTTAACAGAAACGTTCAAAGTTCAAATCTCCAACTATTAAATTATATACATAAAATATGTAGATTATCTGGCTTTTTAAATAGCAAATTGTTATGTGCTTTTTGGGTGTCTTGTAGAGTTACATATTTGCTAAAACTTGACAGATATTAGGCAGGTGATGCTTTTATAAAACAATTTTGTCATACATTTAAGCTGAGCATTCTCATTGTTAAAGGGAAGGCAGAACACCCTAGGATCTAGAGTGCTTGTAGACACAAAACAAGCAAAACTTCCCTATTGGTCAATCTCCTTTGGAATTCATATGGTTGATCTAAAGCAGAATTTCTGCATTGATTCAAATGGATCTTGGAAGCTGGAAAAGAAAAATAAAAGAATGTGACTTGTAATGTTTAAGAAAGGATACCGAAAGCATTTTATTCTCTTTCACTCATCCTTCGCAACGACCAGTCGGGCTGAACTCTTAGTATTTAGCAATATAAGTGTCAATGACTCATTGATTTGAGGGCTAATTGGCTAAATAATTTGGGATCTTTTTTTTTTTGGATAATATAAAAACTCCTAGCAGTGTCATTTCACACTTTGACTCTTTCTAAATTGATACTTATATACGAAAAATTAAAATTTTAGTTTGATTTTTTTTTTGAGAAGAAATTTTAGTTTGAATTTGAAATGAGTAATATCGGTTTTCTGAATTCTAAAGGATGCATACTATTTATAAAAATTGAAATGATTGTTTTTTGTTTATAATTTATAATCAAGTTATTGTTATTTAAAGTATAGAATAAATAATTGATCCTTTTTTTTTTTTTTTTGAGAAACCAATTGAAGCACATTTTTTTAAAAAATTTGTTTATTTTATATAAGATAGAAATTCTACTCTAACCTAATTTAAATGTATATGTGTTGAAGCTTTCTCTTTAAGACTTGAATCTCAGCCCTTGCCTCCCACACCCCACAAGCATTTATATTTGTGGAATAACCATCGCACAAAGGGTGTGTAGTGATAATTGAAGCACATTCTGTTTGCACAATGTTCTGTATATCTTTTTCATAATTAGAGATTTTTTTTTTTTTTGGGTGGGAAGTTTGGTAACCTATAACCCATGGTTTTTTTTTTTTTTTTTTTGAGAGATTTTCAACTTATGGCGTCCACTCTTAATAATAGTTCATTATCATTAGGCCAAGACACTAATCAGTTTTTGGTATAGACAGGGATTGAATCCCAAATTTCTTATTCTTTTATTTATTTATTTTTTTTGAGAAACTCAAATCTTTTATTCAACTATCAAAGATTTTATCAGTTGAGCTAACTGAAACCCACAACCTATGGTTCAATATAGTATGAGTAAAATTAAAAAAAAAAAAAAAATCCTTTATAACATTGCTACAAAACGACCAAATGGTAGCTAAAATGCTTATCAATCAAGGTGAATGAAGATATTATACATTGACTTAATAGTAAATAACCTTCAGGTCAATTGGTATTTTCAAGCATTTTACAATGGAGATGTCCATGATCCGATTTCCCTTCCTCCACTTAACACACACACACATACACACACACACACACATATATATATATATATATATAAAGTTTTTAGCAACTGGATTTACTTCCTATCAGTAGTAACGACAAGCCTTGGATTCTACCATTTCATTTTTTCCTTTATCTATTCTATTTAGACCAGCATTTTTATCTGTCGCGGACAATGAATACCCAATGCTGGCATTGACATGTTCATTTAAATTGGTAGATGGCCGGTTTGAAAATTACTACTGACACAAGGAGAACTGAACAATGAGGCAATATCAAAGCAACGTTCAAGGACTCGCAATTTATTATCTGAAACAATTAAATAATGGATACTTATTATTTTTCACCAAAACTCTATTGAGCATTGTTATCCTTAAACAAAGCCAATTATCCAAAAACCCGAAACTCAACCGTCAAACAGAACAAGGAAAGTAAAATAAATAAATAAAAAAAGTAAAAGAAAAAGAAAATCAAGAATTAGCTGTCTGTAGTGAATCTATGACTATGAACCTGTGCTTTGCCTTTTTAGGATAAAATTACTACTCCCATATATCAAAGTTGGAAAACTATAAGAGGGAAATAAAGGAAAGCAAGAAAATGGTATAAATAGCCAAAATGAGTGGCGATCAACGCGGTAGGCTAGTAACGTAAATTGGTCAAAAGAGATGTGCCAAATTCTTTTCTTAAAAGAAAAGTATAAAAAAAAAAAAAAAAAAAAAAAGTAGAAGGAGAAGGAAAAAACACAGAAAGGTGGCGATTTCCTAGGTCCTCACGAACCTAGTTTTATTTTTTATTTTTTTCCTAGAACAGACAACACCATATCCTATTTACTTTTTAGTTTTTACATCTCTTTCAAAAATTCGAAATGTTTTAAACGGAAGGAAGATTCATAAACTTGGTAGCAGCCTATAGATAGACATCTCATATGAGTCCCACTCAGCCATGACTCAAACTTTCTAATATTGTACCCGGTACACTTTCACAGGGGCAGCCCTCGTGAACAATTTTTTATTTATTTATTTAATAATTTTGCGTATTTATTGATCAGTACCGTTAGATGTGTATAGCAACGTATATTTATTTATCAAAAGTATAAATAATTAAATATACATACACAAATATAGAGAGATAAAGATTAAAAGGGTAGAAAATTAAATTGAGAGAGAGAGAGAGAGAGAGAGAGAGAGAGAAACGGGTACTTTTAGTAGGAGCCACGGACGCTTTCCTTTCTTATTCAATGCTTTACCGAACTCACCACCCCTTTTTCTTCCAATTCCACACCTTTACTTCTTCCAACCCACCCTCTTCTGCACCCACCACTACCACTATCACTACGTCTCTCCCTTCTCTTCCTTTTCAAACTTATCGTTCTGTTCAGGTAACACCTTTTTGGGCTGGGAAAAACATGGAACAAATTTTGGGTTTTTTTTTTTTTAACAATTTTTTTTGTCTTTTAAAATTTTGGGTTTTGTTTGTTTTTGTAGGGTGAAACGGAAATGGAATGCGTGGAAGCGGCTTTGAAAACCAGTTTTAGGAAAGAAATGGCCTTGAAACCAACCCCACAGGCGGCTTCTGAAGAGTTGTGGGCAGTGAAAGAGCAAAATGGCTTGGCTTGTGACGATTTTTTTGTAGATGAACTACTTGACTTGTCTAACGAAGATGGGTTTGTGAAAGAAGAAGAAGAAGAGGAAAAAGATAAAAGCTTTGTCTCTGACCACGAAAATTCCAACACCAAAACCACCACTTTCACTGCCAGCAAAGACGAGTTTGGCTCCGTACCCACAAGCGAACTCGGCGTTCCGGTACTATTTTTCTTCTCTCTCTTAAAAAAACGGTTACTTTTAAGGTTTAGGTCGGTTGTTATTGACCAAAGTCACCGTCTTTATTTTTTTCTTATAACAGGCGGATGAATTAGCGGACTTAGAATGGCTATCCCATTTTGTTGAGGATTCTTTCTCGGAATTCTCTGAACCTTATCCGACCGTTATTTTAACCGACAAGCCCAAAGTGCCTGAGCCAGAACCTGAACCGGAAAAGCCGTGTTTCAAGACTCCAGTTCCGGCCAAGGCTAGAAGCAAACGCACTCGAACCGGCGGTCGAGTTTGGTCTCTTGGGTCCCCTTCCCTAACAGAGTCATCTTCGAGTTCAACAACCACCTCTTCGTCCACTTCTTCGTCTCCTTCAAGCCCTTGGCTCATCTACGTTAACCCAGGGCAGAACCTGGAACCGGCCGAGCCGGTTTACGCTGAAGCACAACCGCCGGTGAAGAAGCAGAAGAAAAAACTTAAGGAAACTGTAGGTGGAACCCAGAATCCGAGGCGGTGCAGCCATTGCGGTGTGCAGAAGACACCACAGTGGAGAACCGGTCCACTAGGAGCCAAAACCCTTTGTAACGCTTGCGGTGTTCGGTTCAAGTCGGGTCGGCTCTTACCCGAATACAGACCCGCTTGTAGCCCCACTTTCTCGAACGAGTTGCACTCCAACCATCACCGTAAAGTGCTGGAGATGCGGCGGAAGAAGGAAGTGCCGGACGTGACGACTCAGTCCAGTTTGGCTCCTGCGGTTGTGCCCAGTTTTTGAGTAATATTATATTTTTTTCTTAAAAAAAAAAAAAAAATTAAATCTAGTCAGGTTAAAAATAGGGAACAGAGAAGATAGGAAAAGAACCGGAGACATTGATGAGTGAACCTGGTTCGAACGGGCCCCTAGTTTAGTGTACATTTTTTTCCATGGTGGGTGAGGTAGGTTGATTAGGCATGTAACTGATTAGGAAGACTTTAATATGTATTTTTATTTTTTATAATTATTACTTAGTATTTTTCTATTTATTTCCCTCTATCTTAGTGATTTTTTTTATTAAAAAAAAAATTCAAAGTTAGAACTATAATGGTGGGCAATTTGACTCATTTGTGACTTGCGACAGGGCGCGGGGGAGAGATATTTGGGTTTGGGGATAGAACTTTGGGGGGTTTTGATTTTTGAATGATTTTGAAACAGTTCAAAAATCTTAATTTGGTTGGCCGTTGGAGAGCAAGAAAATTATGAATGGGGCTATAGGAAACGTGTGGCGTAGGGTCTACGCTCTCTCTAGAATCCAATTTTCGAAGTAACCCAAACCGAGATATTTTTTATTCATTCTTTCTTTTTATTGTAAAAAACAAGAGAGAGAGAGAGAGAGAAAAAAAAAAGAAAAGGAGAGAGATTCGAGATGGAGGTGGGAGTGTTACTTGGGAGTATTTGTGTGTGGTTTTTGGTTGGGGGGGTGGTGTTGTTTTTCTCTTTCTGCTGCAAAATAGAGCAAATCAAATGCTTCCAAACTCTAATAAACTCTATGAAGTGAGGCTTGCGTGCTTGGTTCTGTCTGGTTATGCAGCCGTGCAGTAGTATGCACTATGCACACTGTGCCTTCGATTCTAACGTCAAAATTGGTTTTGATGCTGTTTTGGACCCATCCCCCCCTTTTTTTTTTTTTTTTGACAAAAGTGGAAAGTAGTCAAATCAAGTGTTTAAGAATTTGAATTTTTTGTTTCATTTTTGAATAGTTTTTTTGGGGTGGGGGTTTGGTGTTTGAACTTTGAGGTCCAAAAAATGTAATCCGCATTTTCATTTATAAGGAAGGATGAGAGGGTGGGTGCTCTAAATCAATGTCCATTTATTAAAGTTAGGAAGGTCATAACTCATAAGGGCACCGCACCAACTCTTTTCATTCCATTTGATGCATTTTTGTTTTGGATAATGTTATCTTGAGGATATAGGTTACCCATAAACAAAAAAGTTATCAATAATTAACTGTTTTGCACGTACAAATTCATGGTAATTAGATGTAGTTTCTTAATATATATACATAGTTTGACAAAATAAAAATCTTTTAATAGATTATTAAATATACATTAACTTATTTTACAAGGAAAAATCCCCTTAATTTAATGACCCACGACACTAATTAACAAAAACTTGTATCATGGTTTCTTTATTTTTGGGCTAAGTATCAAGGTCAAGTCCTAATTAGTATCTGCTTTAGGCATTTGCAATTCACCCATCCAAAATATGGACATTTGAAAAGACACATTCAAGGGGTAATTACTCAAAAGACAATGATAACTTCTAGCAGTAGATTGCTTTAGGCATTTGCACTTCACCCATCCAAAGTATGGACATTTGAAAAGACATATTCAGGGAGTAATTACTCAAAAGACAATGATAACTTCTAACTATTGTTGTTAGGGTTAGGAAAGTGCATCCAACCCACTAATTCAACAAGGTTGGTTTCATTGGATTGGTGAGAGGGGAATTTTATTTTGGGTTTTAGTTTAGATTGGATTCGAGTTGATAATTTCTCTCCCCACTTTATCTAACCCAATTTGAGACACCATATATTTAAGTTTATTTTATTACTCTTATTTTAAATTTTTACTTTGATTTATTTTGGTATTTTAAGAATTAGTTTTGATGAGTTCAAAAATTTGCAATATAATTTTGATATATTATGTGAATTGTAATAATTTACTAAAAAAATGTAATTAAATAGTGTCCGGGACGTTTTTGCGATAAGGGCCGGAAATGCGAGAATGACCCAAATCTTGGGTTCTTTAGAAGTGTTTATTGTGGAGAATCAAGCTTAAAATTCCAAATGTATAATAAACAAAAGGCTAATGGTGTTTTAACAAGAGAGAATCAAAATGCTAATAACAAAAGTGCAGAAAAAGTATAAAAACGTAACAGGTTTGAAACTTGGATCCATAGTTAGCAAGAAGAGGGAAATTGAGAGAGGTTGTGAGGAAGAGAGTGAAGGTTCCCCTATACCTATATTTCCACCCCTATGCTTCAAAATTGCGAGAATATTAGCTAGCTGAATGGGCTTGACAAAAGTGCAAAAAAAAAAAAAAACATAAAAACATAACAGGTCAGAAATTTTGACCCATAATCAGCGAGAAAAGGAAATTGAGAGAGGTTGTGAGGAAGAGAGGGAAGGTTCCCCTGTACCCATATTTCCACCTCTAAGATTCAGAATTATGAGAATGTTTCCTAACTCAATGGGTTTTTGCTCTCAAGTTTCAGCTCTATGGGAAAAACGTGGTTCGTTCCTTTTGAATCTAATTGGGGCTTTATGTATTGAACTTGGGGTGCTCTAAGTGATTGTTTTTGGTTAATAGAAAAAGTTTTGAACCCCAAGGTATCAATCAAAGAAGTTATGGCCAGATTTGATTTAATTAGGTAAGAGGGATGCCTTACTTTTTGCATAATTTGGGAAATAAAGTAGCCTAAATTCATGGGTTGATGTTTCCTAGACATGGCAGGTCCTTGAAGATTGCATTTAGTTGTTACAGTAGACAAGGCCAGCCACTTAGGGTCAATTATGTGTTTTAGGCAAAAAATGGTAGAGCAGAAAAGTTGTGCCATAGTCAACCAGAGCATAAAAGCTCTTTTGGGGTGGACATTTTGGGTACAAGACCTCCTCCATGAGCCAGAGTTGCTATTAGTATCCCTTACCCACTTGGTAGCATGCATGGGCTGAGCTCATGCAAAAGTTCCAAAAGGAACCAACCCATATTCTCGAAACCACACTTCCTCAATTTTCTCCAGTAAGTTGCGTGGGCTTGGATCATGTTTAAAATAAAAAAATAAAATATAATACATGAATTGAGCCCACGAGGAAGTTGGGCTTGGTTGAATCGGCCTTGTAGAAAATGTGTCGCGAAAATGGGTATTAATAAACTTGAGAAGGTTGGGTTTGATTAAAAAACCCTCCAACTTGACCCATGCACACCTCACATTATCACTTTAATTTTGATCCAATTTAAGAAATGAAGATTGAAAAATGCTCTATGGACATTCGTGTTGGGATTAGTGAAGCATTTATAAAGGCAGGGTTTGCCTCTAATGCTTTAAATTTTTTTTTTTTTTTTTTGTGACACAAGATAAAAATTCTACTCTAACTTAATCTATGTGTATATGTGTGTGAAACTCCCTTCTGGAGACTTGAACTCTGGCCCTTACCCCCACAACCCACAAGCACTTATACTTGTGGAATGACCATCACACCAAGGGTGTGCGGTTAAAGTTTGAATTTGTGATATGTTACAAAAGCTAAATAATCATTAATGCTTCAAAATGTCCATGAACAATTCCTATATGTTTGCAAATACAATAATTTGAGGGTACGTTATTGAATAAATTATAAATTGCACTTTCTAAATTTTAATATGATTTCCCCCTTTATTATGTTTTAAAATTTTGGACTAAAATACATTAGGACAATATTATATTATTTTTTACATTTGAAATATTGAATTTTAACCTCTTTTTTTTTTTTTTTTTTTTTTTTTTTAAGTTTCAATAAAACACTTGGAACATTGACATTCAAAGCTTAATTAAGATAATTTAGATTTTGTTTCTCTAAAAACAAAAAAAAAGGAATCAGTTTAGCTCTAGAATTTCCTAAAATTCAACTCATCCAATTTGAAATAAATGGATTGGATTTTTCCATACCATTAATAACATAGGCAGATACCAAAATAGTGATAGTCAATATTTGTTTAATTTTTGATATTATGATAAAAGTAAATCAATTCCTTTCCAAACAAATGGATTAGATTTTAAGAAATCTAAGATAGAGTTATCTAGTATCTACAATTCCTAACAACTCTTGAGTCTTGAGGATTCTTAAATGGTTTTATTTTGTATAGTTTATATTAGGGATGAACCTAGAATTTCAAGCTAAGAGGAGGCTAGAGATAAGCAAAAAAAAAAAAAAAAAAATCAAATACACATCCATATAGTATTAAGAAACTTTCAACCAAGACAAATACACAAAAATCATTGTTTCTTAAGATGCAATTATCTCCCACCAAAAACAAAAGACACAAAACACTATTATTTCTTAATATACAGAACACTATTTGTAGGGGTGAAGGGCCCAAAAGGTATATATTGGGTTTTGGGCCTTGTCCAAGGACACTTAGTAGTCCAAGGACAGATAAACAATAGTGGAGATGTAAGAATCAGAACTTCACGAGCTGACTATGATTAAGATAGTTGAGGAAGGTGGGCTGAGGTGGAATGCCTCCTCGGTTGAGCAAATCTGAGGTCAGAATGGGTGGTTTGCCATTTGGGACAACACTCCAAGAGATTCTATTAATAAGGATACGCATCATGAAAAACAGGACAGAGGGAAGCCATAAAATATCTAAGAGAAAGCTGCTATTACTGCATTGAATGCTTTGTAACAAATTCTCTGGCCGCATTAATGAGGAAGTGATACTTGAACAGTGATTTTCAGCGTTACAGCTACTCCCAAAGACTTCAGGAAGGTGCTGATGGGGCAAGAATTAACACCAGCAATCTAATCTACACGTGGAAGGTAGAGATGAAAGGAAGAAGGTAGTATAAAATGAGGGAAGACCATGAGGGAAATGGATCAGAGAATTAAGAGAAAAACATTATAGCAACAAGAACTGTACTTGTAACCAAATTCAAGAAATATACACAAGAACTGATCTTCTCGAACTATGCCAAAGACAATTTTCTTAAGATAAAACCAGTCTATCTTTACTTTATTATGATATGGATCCATTATAAGTGTTACCCAACTCATTAGAGCCTAGTTTTCTAACCCACTTTCTACAAATTTATTATATCAGACTCTTTGGGCCTAGATCATTTTACTTTTTAGGCTTTGGAATCAAAACCTACTCTTACACTATTGTTTTTTTACATTTTTTTTTTTTAAATTTACATGAGCTGGGTTGATGATTCGTGATTTTGGAGGGGCCCAAGTGCAAATTTTATATTTTTTACTGAAAATTAAACTACTAATTTTTTTTTTTGGGGGCTAGGGGAGGGAGGGTGGTGCTGGGCCCCCACCTAGGTGTATCCTTGGTTTATTTTAATAGGTGCTCTTAGGGTAATTGTTAACAAACTATTTGAGAAAAGTTTTAATACTATTTTTATGGAAAGTAGAAAAAACTATCAAAATTATTATTATTTTTTTCCTATAAATTTTTTCAAAAATAGTTCCCTAACAAATTCTTTTAGGGCACCATTTAACATTTCTCATTTTTATATTATGCAAAAGAGTAGCTTTTACTTTTGTCAACACCCTTATATTCATGTGACATTGTGACTCAAGTTTGCATTCAAAGTCAAACCGAAAATAGTGGGTCTATCCACTCTATCCAAGGATATGCATCAGCCATCAAGCGTGATTTAAAAATTTTACAATGGTTTATAAAATCCTAGTTGAAGTCGCAACGTCATAATAATAATAATAACAATAATAATAATAATAATAATAATAATAATATAATTATTATTATAATAATAGAGTCCAGTAGTATGAATGAAGTCCCTTGGGCAAAATGGACATTTATCCATTTCGCCCAAAAAATGTAGCAAAATATTACTAATAATATTATAATAATAATAATATGATCGTATTGGTCGAGGTATTCCTGATGGTGTTAATACCTTGATTTATACTATTATCAAACATTTTGTTGGTGCTCCATCTAATGTTTCATCTCGAATTTCTGATTTACTAAATAATTTGAGATGTCCTACTATGTCTGATTATAGATGGTATCAAGATGTTTTCCTTTCCAGAGTAATGCAGCGGAAGGATTGTTACAAACCTTATTGGAAAGAAAAGTTTATTGACGGTCTGCCTCCTATTTTTGCTCATAAGGTAAAACAAGAATTAATTGGTAAAAATGATTCAATTGATTATGATAATTCAACCTATGGTGATATTTTAAGCACTATTAAAAAACTTGGTATTAATATGTGCAATGATGAAAAATTGTTAAAACACCAATTAAAAAATAAAAGAAAAGCTAAATATGAAATGGGTAATTTTTGTGAACAATATGGTTTGCCTCCGATTGCTCTTTCTCGGCAAAAGGGCAAGAAACATGATAAAAGTCACAAAAAATACAAAAAATCCAAAACTAATGTTAATGATTTTTATGCTAAAAAGAAAAATGTTTCGAAAAAATATGTTAACCAAAAATCTGGAAAAGGAAAATGTTTCAACTGTGGAAAACCTGGTCATTTTAGTAAAGATTGTAAACAAAAACCTGGTAAGTTGAAAAACAAGTTCAACATGTTAAACATTGGAAGTAATGATCAAGAAGAATTATTCAGAATCCTTGAATCAAACAATTCGTCTGATTCCTTGGAAGATGATTTTTCTTCTTCAACTAATTCTTGTTATCAATCTGCTGATGAATCTTCTGATTCTCCTAATATTAAACTTGGTTGTAGAGATTCATGTTGTAATGTTATTAACTTTGTTAATGTTCTCACTAAAAGTGAAGAAAATGAAAATTTGTTAATTAAATTGATAAGTCAAATTGAAAACCTGATTTACAAAAAGAATATTTGAATAACTTTAAGAAAAACTTGTTAAAGGAAGAAACTGGTAAAAAATTTAAATCAACCATAAGTTTTGAAGAAACTTTGGAAAGATTTAATAAAAAGAAATCCAAAGACTTATCTATTAACGATCTCTAACATGAAATTAATATTGTTAAACAAGACATAAGTGAATTAAAAAATGATTTTCAGAATATGAAAAATGATAACCATAATCTTAAACAAGAATTGTTAATGTTAAAACTTGATAAAAATATTGATCAAAACAAATCTGATAATGAACAAGATGAGCACATAGATGGAGATGAATCTAGTCAACAAGCTCTTCTTTCTGATAAAGGTAATGATTCTCAACTTGCTTTTGTTAACAACATATTTCCCCCTAAATGGTTCACAAAAGTGAAAATTATTGTTTCCAATGATTATTGTTTCACTGTTATTGCTATGATTGATTCTGGTGCTGATAAGAATTGTATTTAGGAAGGATTGATTCCTCCAAAATATTTTGAAAAATCAATTGAAAGAATGATTTCTGCTAATGGTTCCCAAATGAAGATTAAATATGAATTGAATAATGTTCATATTTGTCATAATGATGTTTGTTTCAGAATTCCTTCTGTTCTTGTCAAAAATATGACTGACAAGGTGATTCTTGGATTGCCATTTATAAATACTTTGTATCCCTTTCTTGTTGAACATGATGGAATTACTACTGATCCTTTTGGTCAGAAAGTAAAATTTAAATTTGCTTCAAAACTTGAAATTGACATTAATAATGTTTTAGATTTGTCTTATGATTCTGAACCACAGATGAGTTTGTATCTTCAAGGTAATGATAGTAGTACTAAATTGTCAACTATTACCATTATTCCTGATATTCTTAATGATTCTTTGCAGGAATTTGACAATGATGCGAGGATAAATACCACTAATAAGTGGGATAATAATAATATTTATATTTATGGTGAAAGTATACCATTATTATTACTCTATAATAATATTATTAATACAAGATCTGTAATAATAATAATATTATTATTATTATTATAGAGTCCAGTAGTATGAATGAAGTCTCTTGGTCAAAATGGGCATTTGTCCATTTCGCCCAAAAGATGTAGCAAAATACTCCTGGTTTGAAACTCAATTTTTATAAAATTGAGTTTCAATGTAAAACTTGATTTGATGAAAATTGAATTATTTGGAAAAATTCACATGGAACTTGAGTTCCATAATTTTTATTTTTATTTTTATTTTTATTTTTTTAAGTTTGATTGCCTATAACTCGATTTTTAAAAAATTGAATTTTAATGTAAAACTTGATTTTTAAAAAATTAAATTTCAAAATAGAGTTAGTTTGCTAGATAATTTCAAAATATGAGCATTTTCCTACGTCTTTTAGGCGAAAGGGACAAAAGCCCATTTTTGCCGAAGTCCCTTCCTTTGTCCAAACTCTAAAACCGCAACTACATATATTATTCAGCCAAAACCAACTACATATTGATGTATATTGTACTGCCTTGATTTTCCAAAGTAATAAGAACGACTTAAAATAAAGAAAAGACTTTTTTTTTTTTTTTGAGAAACCTTCCCATAAAGGGGAGGGGATTACGACTTTTCCCTTCAAGAAATAAAAATATATAGTATTGGCGGGTTTATGATGTAAGGTGAGTTAATACTTAATACTCCGTATAAAATCGTTGATTACTATGTGAATGTTATAGGTCCCTTATCGTGCTTAGACTACAGTGACCCATAAAGCTCTAATGAAATGCAATCTCAGTAAGAGCAAGGAAAGCTGATCAGTCATTTCTCTTTCTTATTATGGTTTTATAATAATTTCATTTCTGGCTGAATGGCTTCATTAGTAATTACCTCAACACCTTCTCAAAAAAAAAAAAAAAAAAAAAAAAAAAAAAAAAAAGGAAAAAAAAAAAAAAAAGAGAAAAGAAAAAAGAGAAAAGAAAAAGAAAGGTAATTTACCTGAGCAAATTACACAAATATACTAGGAGAAAATATTTATAATGGATCTTAAAATATCATATACAATAATCAAGTGTTCGCTGTAGGGCTGCTCCACTCTAAACGTGCTTTTTTTTTTCACCACTATAAAATTAAGTCGTGGCTCTCAACCAAAATAAAACTATCTAAAACTAATTGAAATACATTTTTTTTATTACATGCTTATTGATGCACAACTGCTGCATGGACTGAAATTGTATTTATAAAATATGATTTCACGATTTTATAAATTTTACTAAAATTGTACTTTAAAAATACGATTTCAAAAGCAAGTATATACGGGGTGTGCAGTTAAAATGTATGTAATAGGATTTTCTGTTATCAAATTTCTTATGTGGCATATTTGTAATACTGACCCTCCCACAATTGTTGCGTGGCAATCACATGATGTTCACCTCCCACCCGTTCCAACCACAACCTAACGTCTATTATAGTGCAACATTTAAAAGTAGGGCAGCATACTATATATAGATTACAGAGTATGGACAATTTTATTTTTGACGTTTGTGTCTGCATGTGACGGGTTCGCTTAGGTATAGCTGGGTTTCCGTTTCATTATTATACATCAACGGTTTTACTTTTATGATTGTTGGATAACTTTGAAGCTTTATGAAAGAATTCCAACGGTATAATAATAAAATAGAATTACTATTCTTATGCTTCACATTTATTGTGATCTTTGAAAGCCTTTAATCATTTAAAAAAAAATCAAAATACAAAATTTTAGTTGTTGAGAGGAAATTGTTTGAGAGTTAGCAATATATGGTAACTGTCTTCAAATAAAAAATATCATAATAATTAATAATTGTTATATGTGAGTAGAAACCTATTAACAATATTAATTTTTTACTGGACTAAAGTAATGATTAAATTATTATAGAATAACATTTGTCATTTTTTATTTGTCCAAAATTTATAATTTAATATTTTATTTATTAATTAAATTGTATATATCATATATAATTTTTTTTTCATCTACGTTATACGAGTTCATAACTACCTATATAAATATAACGATAAAAAAAAAAAAAAAAAATCTATATGTTATATATACTTTTTTTCATCTACATTATACAAGTTCATAACTATTTATAAATATAGCAATTTTGATTTTTATTTTTTTAAATATAGAAAAAATTATTTTAATTTAACAAGGTTTGGAAACATAATTAGACTTCTATCTCTTTCTAATCATGTCTTGTTTTCATTACTAATTCTACTTCTTTTTCTTTTCTTTTTTCTTTTTTTTTTTTTGTTTTGTTTTTAAATTTTTTATGAGAAGGTACTAATTAGAGCTTCTATACTACTAAATTGGAAAAATCTAACAGGAGATTAGAGGATTTGAGATCTAATTAGAATAATGACCCTTTGACACAATAGTATATAGTACAAAAAAAAAAATAACTTGAATCTTTTATTGCACTTTCACTTTAATATTAATATAGTATATAGGTGATAGGAAAACAAAAATGACCTATAGACTGCTAGATAGAATGCTTATTGAGGTATTGGTGCTGAAGAACTTTGCGAAAAGAACACGTTTCACCGTCTTAAAAGTTAAAAGGCATAATTTTCGTAGAAATATAATGGTTTGTGAGGATAGTGATAACAATATCATTGGGGGATGAGTATTAAGATATATATTTATATATATAATAATAACAAAGAGGGTCAGAATTTTGGGCCGGCCCTTCACTTAAAGAAATGAAGTGGGTGATTTTTCTCGTGTGCTATCAACTTGGAAAATCCAATGGCAAAAAGTTCTCTCCCACTTCTATTCCCACTGCCTCTCTCTGTGTTATCTACAATATGTTAGTGAGCAGTGATTGTGTCCACAGTCCATCTAACTTGACCTTTTTCAACATGATGTTTAATCATATTCCCTTGGCTCTACGTTAACACAATGACTTCTTCTTTTTCTTCTTCTTCTTGTTCTTGATAGTGGTAGTGGTAGTGGTAGTGGTAGTGGTGTGTGTTTTTTTTTTTTTTTTGAGAAACCAGACCCGAAGTTGGGCTGGGCTTTTATTAAACTTTAAAACGAACATTAAGAAACATCATCTAGGACCAAAGTGGCTACGTCCTGGGGACAGTCTTCCAACCAAACTTGCAAGTCTGGACTTGACTTAGCACGTCTGGCCAGTGAGTCAGCTACTCTATTACAAGACCGATTAACATAACGAAATTCAAAAAAAGAAAAGAAGGCAGCTTGAGCAAGGATGTCTCCAATGATACGGCCATACAAGGATTGTTCTGTAGTGCCAGCTTTGATGGCGTTGATAACCACTGCTGCATCACCTTCGAAAGTCACCTCATGGAGTCCAATCTCAGCGGCGAACTGCACAGCTCGTCTACAGGCCAGAGCTTCGGCTGTAGCAACTGAATGAGGAAGTGGAATACGCATCGATAAGGCACCAATGACCGCACCGTTGACGTCGCGAATGATAACACCCAGACCAGCTGCGTCGATGTGCTTGAACAGAGTAGCATCAAAATTTACCTTATATCTTGCCTGGGTCGGAGCTGTCCATTTAGCTTGTACAGGAACTGGATTCGGAACTGGGACAGGATCTTCATCATGAGCTTCAAGGAAGTCACGTAGAAGTCTGCCAGCCTCAGGAAAAATCTGGTTCAATGGCCGAGCCGGGCGACCAAGGCGAATTGAATTTCTTCGATTCCAGAGCATCCAGGCAGCAATGAGAATATTTCCACTCTGTAATCCTCTCTAACCTGCAAAAAACTTGAGAAAAGGGTAGTAAACTCTCCCGAAGGGGGGAAAATTGAGCTGTGCGCCCAGCTAAGCTCCTTCCACGTATTGGCCACCTCAGAACAACTCCACACTACATGCAAGGTATCTTCAGGGTGGGCATTACAAATATTGCAGCAATCAGAGGAGACTATTTGGCGGCGAAACAGGTTGTCCAACGTCGGGAGGGAATTGTTGCAAGCTCGCCAATTAAAATGCTACACTTTGTTGGGGGTACGTAGCATCCAGACACCTCTCCAAAGATGCCTCTGGGGGTGTGGATTTGAGCTACTAGGACTGCTGGCCGAAGCTTCATTAGCCAACAGTCGATAGGCACTTCGGGTTGAGAAAATACCCGAAGGAGTTTTTGACCAAATAAGGCTGTCATGAGGCAATCTGGAACTAATGGGGATGCTCAAAATCTGCTTAACTTCATGGGGCAGAAACAATTGTCTGATCTCCTCATCTTTCCAACTCCCATTTACCTCATCAATGAGTAAGCTTACTTTTGCATCAGGGGGAATAGAAGGCAGGGGCGAAATCACCGATTTATAGACTTGATCCGGGAGCCATTTATCTTCCTTAATACACACGGTCTTGCCATCACCAATCCGCCACACCACACCCTTCCGCACCACATTCCGTGCACTTAAAATACTCTTCCATGCATAAGACCCACTTGCCGAGTTTGAAGCTTCAAGAATGGAGCAATTAGGGAAAAACCGAGCTTTAAAGACCCTATGGCACAAAGAATCCGGATTTTTCAACATTCGCCATACTTGCTTGGCTAGTAAAGCTTCATTAAACTTCTCAATTTCCTTGAACCCCAAGCCTCCAAAATCCTTACCTTGGCATAGGCGCTCCCACTTTACCCAATGTACTTTTTTACTATCACCACTATATCCCCACCAAAACTTTCGGATCATAATCTCAATCTCCTTTATTAACCCTTTTGGAAGCTTAAAACAACTCATAGAATAAGTTGGAATAGCTTGGATCACCGACTTAATAAGCACCTCTCTGCCTGCTTGTGATAGCAGTTTCTCCTTCCATCCCTGAATCTTTCTCCAAATCCGTTCCTTGATGTAGGCAAACCCCTATTTCTTAGCTCTTCCCACAAACGCTGGTAACCCCAAATATTTTTCATATTGTCTAATAGCTGGTACTCCCAAAATCTGTTGAATTCTAGTTTGAAGATCATGTTGAGTATTTGAGCTAAAGAAAATGTTAGTCTTATCTTTATTTATTTTTTGACCCGATCCCCTTTCATAGATAGATAAGATATCAAGGATTACCTGGCGCTCTGATTCCTTTGCCCGACAAAAAAGCACACTGTCATCTGCAAAGAACAAGTGAGAGACACGGGGCCCGTTCCTACGTATTGACACCCCCCTAAGAGACCCATCCACCTCGGCTTTGTGTAGCAAGCCCTGTAACCCCATGGCACACACCAAGAATAAATATGGGGAGAGTGGGTCACCTTGCCGTAATCCCTTACTTGGTTTGATAGCACTGCCTGGAACCCCAAAACTGAGTAGGAAACAGACTTGATACAAGACATAATGATAGCAACAAATCTTCTAGAGAACCCCAAGTGCAACATCGCCCTTTCTAAGAAATCCCACTCTACTCTATCATAAGCTTTGCTCATGTCAAGCTTTAGAGCCATGTATCCCAACTTCCCTTGGGTTCGACGCTTTAGATAGTGGAGAGTCTCAAAAACTACCAATACATTATCAGTGATAAGCCTCCCCGAAAGAAAAGCACTCTGTGAATTAGACACTACATAGGGCAAAATTAGTTTCAGATGGTTAACCAATACCTTTGCAATAAGTTTGTAGACCACATTACAAAGGCTAATCGGTCTAAAATCTGAGACTTTCTTGGGATCTTTAATTTTAGGGATAAGAGAAATGAAAGTGGAATTTAATGAATCTGGAACAAAACCTGAGTTTAAAGCATTCAGGACTACCTTAGTGACATCTTTACCAACAATATGCCAAAAAGATTTATAGAAAATAGGAGACATACCATCTGGACCAGGGGCTGTAAGCAGAGCCATTTGGTGAAGGGCTTTCTGTACTTCTTCAGCAGTGAAAGGTCTATCCAAGCTAGTATTCATCCACATAAACTATCATCAAAACCAACTGGATTCGAAGTAGTGAACATGGCCTCAAAATAATTGCTTGTCAATCGACCCATCTGGACCTCGTCATCAATCCAATGACCAAGATCATCTTCTAAACCCAAAATGTAATTACATTTATTACGTTGGTTTGCCCTGCAGTGAAAATACTTAGTATTTCGATCACCCTTCTTGAGCCACTCAATATGGGACCGTTGTTTCCACATGGTTTCCTCCTTCACCTTAAGCAATTGAATATCATCACGAAGCTTTTCAATCAAGGCCGGATTAGTACTGTATAAACCCGCATCCTCTGCAAAACTCAACTTCTTCAATTTCTTCGCCAAAGTAGTCCTGACATGCCCAAAAGTGACTCGGTTCCAAGTTTGCAGGTTAACCTGGCAGCTAGTAATTTTCCTCAACAGGTTTCTTACTGGATTAGCATCATCCAAACCAGCCCATGAATCTTTTATCACATCCTCACATGTCTTGTCTTTTACCCACATTGCTTCAAAACGAAATGGCTGCCCTTTCCTGTAAAATATTTTTTGTTCAGCATCGGAGATGAGAAGGATTGGTCTATGATCCGAGTGGAAACACTCTAAATGGTGGATGCAAGAAGTTGGGAACCTTAGGACCCAGTCCACTGCTGCTACCCCACGATCAAGCCGAATCCACACATTGTGATCCCCCGGTCTTCTATTACACCAAGTGAATGGGAAGCCATTAAACCCAAGATCTTTAAACCCACAAAAATCCAAAACATCCCGAAATCCTTGCATCTGCCTTTTAGGTCTAATTAACCACCCTTGCTTCTCTTCAAGTCTGAGAATCTCATTGAAATCCCCCATACAAACCCAAGGTAAATTTTGTCTTTGGCTTAAGTCTCTAAGTAGATTTCAGGAATTTTCCCGGCTGGCGGTGTCAGGGTCTCCGCAGAAACCTGTGAACCACCAGGCATCATTCATTCCTTGATCCACCACCCCATCAATGTGATTATTTGAAGAAGTAAGAACATCTAACACAAAGTCACCTTTCCACAAAAGAGCTAGGCCCCCACCCCTATTATGGCGAGGAACAATAAAGAAATTTGGGTACTGCATTTTACGACTAATTCTCTCAACAACTTCCTTTCCAACTTTGGTCTCCATTAGGAAGACCATTTTGGGATCTTTTTTGCCAACCAAGTCAGCAAGTTCGGCTTCTGTCTGTGGGTTCCCAAGATCACGACGGTTTCAGCTAAGGCAACTCATTGCGATTGGTGGTGCTGGAAACCAGCCACCACTTGAGAATTTTCCTTGTTCCCACCGCCCACTACACTAACTCTTTTCTTCTTCTTGACTGCCTGTTCAGACAGCTCCAAATCTGGCCTCCTATTTTCTTGGATCTCCATGTCACTACCATTATTAGATTCCCCCACCTCTCGCAACAGTCTCGCCCATTTTTTTTCCGTGTTATTTAGAGGCTGTGAGGCTACCTGATTGGTTATATCAAATAAAGGAGCCTGCATTGCATTAAAAGAAAACATACCATGCTGCCCTTGAGAAAAGGCCGCACCTACTTCATTATTTTTTTTTAAAATTTTGCATGGGCATGTGGGATGGCAACGGATCCCTCACTTCTTCTAGTCCACTATTCAAGTTTATAGTATTCCCATCATTGCCATTACTAGAATTACTCAGAGGGTTAGCAAGACTAGGAAAAATAACACCTGTAGGTTCGGCCTCCATGGAAATCACCTCAGTCGCTTCTCTGTTCGTTCCCTCATCACCCTTGAAATTAGAAGCACTCCCTTCCCTGTTGGACTAGCTCCTGTGAATTGACTGGTTTTTTTTTCTATAGCTGGTCCCTTCTTCCAACTCTTCACACCCCGTGAAGTCCCAGACACCACCATAACCGTTTTTCGAGATTGTCTTACTGGGTCAGCGTGAAGCCACTCCCCATACTACTGGTCATCCTTCTTCAAACTATTCTTACCCCGAATCCACACTTCGCAGTCTCTTTCGCTATGAGTAAGCCATCCACACCAATAGCAAAAGTTTGGAAGCCATTCAAATTTAAGCAGTGCCCAGCCAACATGCTCACCATCTGACCACAACTTGCAGCACCGTGGGAGGGCCTTGGTGATATCCATCTTAACCCGGATTCGTAAGAACTCGCCCCCTTCCCCATCATCTTCTGGATCAGCTGCCTGAATTAAGGTCCCTGTGCTATTGCCCACTACTTCCCTTGTTGCCTGTGTAAGAAATTTGTCTAGGACATTGTGGAGTTGCACCCAGAAAGTCACTGAATCAAAGTTTAGCGACGGGGTTGATTTCGCATCCACTGCTCGTCTCATAACAACAATGCTCTTATTGTATGACCACGGTTTGAACTCAAGCACTCTTTCTAAGTCCATTGCATCATCAAATTCAAACAAAATATTGCCCCTGATATCCCTGATTTTCATCTTCCCACTCGGTTTCCACAGAGGTTTAAAGGTCCGATCCACCGCTTCTGCATTGACCACTCTTTTCGTAAAAAACTTTGCTGCGAAACGAACAATAGTAATCTCTTTTTTATGGGGCACATTTGCACCAAGCTCCTCTTCTTCTGTCAGTGAGAACTGAGCCCAAAGGTCTTCAATATTCGCCATATCACTGTGAGAAAGAAAACTAACCCCCACAACACCGTACCAGTGAAACCAGAAAACAGAACCTGCTGTCCTACCAGACTCAAGGACTGAAGGGAACAGAAACCTCCACACTGGGAGGGACGAGATTCTACACACGGCACCGAGCGACTTTGCTTGAGAAACCCTAGAAGAGAAATCCTAGCAGAGCAACCCTGACGGCGTGAGAGAAACTCTCCATTTGTTTATTTTTATTTAATACAATCGATGAAAATATGTTAATATATGCAGTTTCTTTTGGTCTTACAATTTGGATGGTTTGATGAATTTTGATGGGAAATACCTACAAAAAGGGACGGTTGGGCCGGTGATATATATTGATCTAGGGTGTTGCACTATGCTTTGAATAAAGTAAAACCCATCAAAATCCAAAATCCAAAATACATGATACTGTTTTTAAAAAAATGCACAAAAAAAACTCCTATTGTTGCCCATTATCGTGCTGAGGAGGCCACATGCTCGAATAGTAAGGTCGCGTCAATGACACGTTGCCAGAGGAGGTCCTATTGTTGAAAAAGAATTTCGAAAAGGGGGTTAGCCCTTACATAACTGGAGAGATGATGGCTGCCCCCACATTCAATGCATTTCACCAAACCTCCAAGTTGCATTTATGTGGAGAAGACTCTTAAACAGTATTGCTTTAGCCGCTGCAACTCACGAGAGGTTTGGAAAGGTGGCTAATGGGACTAGCACTCGAGTGGAGGATTAGACAATCAACAAATGGGGGGCTAAGATTGCCTGAAGGAAGCTATATAATGTGAGAGACTCTCCAAAGGGCAAGGGACACAAAATCTGTAGAGAAAACATTGCAGTATTAAGAAAAGTAACTATAATCAAAGTTAAGAGAAATATATTCACTACTCTCCTCAGAAATTGCTGAGGAAGAATTTATGTGTATCACATTTGTCTATTTATTGTTTTTCCTTGCTCTCTTACCATCCTTAGCCCATGAGGGGTGTCGTCCACTTTGTTGAAGCTAGCTTTTTAGCCCACTCTCTACAGATTTATTGTATTGGGCTCTTTAGACCTTAATTCATTCATCTTTAGGACTTGAGAGCTAAAGGCCGCCCTTACAAATAATGCACAACAATTTTTTTTTGTTGCAATAAAATGTTATTGCAATGACTTTGACTTTATTGCAACTAAAAATGTTGTTGCAACAAAATATTTTTTTTCTTGCAGTGAATGGAACCTCTTCAGAAGACAAAAATAAGATTTTTTTTTTTAAAAGCTCAGTTTTCATTTTTTCTTCTAAACAAATATATTTAGAATCTTTCTCGATTTTGTAATTTTGTGATTCTTTGTTGTATGATTAGATTTTTTTTTTTTTTTTTTTTTTTTTGGTATTGAAACTGTTGATGTAACTTCTAACTGAGTTCTCTTTGGATATAAATCAAGGAAATGAACAAAAATAAACTTGTTTGATTTGATTAAGAGAAGAAAATTATAAAGGACTACTCAAAATTTTGGGTCTTTATTAATTTAATTATCAACACTCTTTTCTGTTGCTAAGAAAATGTAAATGCTAGGACTTTAGGGAGGACATGATTCAGTGATAACATTATGAAATCCATAATTGATATGCTGGGGAATTTAGTTGTGCATTTGCCGAGTCTAGTACTAGAATTTCACTTCCCTTATGAATGAAGACCATGCATCCGAGGCCCAAGAAATGAGGATTGATGTGGGATCGACATGGAGCTCTATTGTAACCTAGCGCCACATGGGTCCTGCACATAGGGAGAGCATTGCCGTGGTCCATGTAGGCAATGGTAAGCACTCTGAAGTTCAAATCAGATGCCTTTTGAGAGAGAGAGAGAGAGAGAGAGAGAGAGCGAGATAATTAAGGAGAAATCATTGTCAAATAAGACTACACCAGGCTGACCGGACGCCTCCTGATGGAACAATATATATAGAGACGTCACGACTTTCTTGGCCAAAATCTTGGTGCATAGTGTCATAGCGAGACTAAGTGTACTATACCACGGTCAGTCTTACCTTTGGCATATTTCCACTTTTATACTTTTATGCATATTTTGTATCTGCCACAAAAAAAAAAAAAAAAATGGAAAAAAAAAAAGATACCACCTTGGTCAATTGTGTGCAATAATGCAAATATAGGTAACTAAGATTTATCCACTTGTAGGAAATATTGTCCACAATAAGGGTATTGCCTTAGTAGGTACTTCTTTGGGTATATATACTTGAAATTATATTCTATATCTGTATAAATTATGAATAACTAAGAATGAATGATTCATAGATAAGGTTTAGTAATAGTGACGGACTCAGGATTTTAAGTTAAGGGGTTAGAGTATAAGAAGATTTTTTTCTTTTTTTTTTTGGTCTTATGAGTTAACAATGTGGACAATGTGGGATTTACTAGTTTTCTATTATAAATTTATCTAATTTAAAAAGTATTAGTTATAGCATTATGAGCAATGTTATGAATATCGTTCTGATTTGTCCATTAGAATGCACTATATATATATATAATATTGATTAAAGCCCATATAAATTATTAAGGATCGTAAAACTCTTAGTCCATATTTCAATTAGTATGTCAATCTTTAAGCCTAAAATATATATTTAATACGAATATTATCAAATTAACAATTAATTTTTCAGAATACAATATGATTAAAATGTATCTATGTAATGAAAGAGGGAAAAGGCAAAAACTAAATTTTTTTAAAAAAAAAAATTAAAAAACTAGGTGATAATGTGTAGTGGAGTAGAGGAGGGTAGAAGTCTAACATAAAAAAAATTTGAGCTTCACTTAAATATTAGTCACGCTAGTAATGGTTGCTGGGTTTTAGTTTTTTTGGGTTGGAGTTGGTTGACTGGGCTGATAATCATAAGAGGAGGGGCTAATATACCTAATCCTAATATTTAAAAAATACGGAGTATATAAATTTTTGGGTTGGGCCCCCTCCTGGATCCGTCACTAAATTCTTAAACATGCATTGCGTTTGAAATGCAAATGTCCTCATTTTGAACCCGTGGATGGTTTTTCTTTGTTTTCCTTTTGAAACAATTCCTTTTCCAGCTTCAATGTGAGAATTAACAAGTCCTAAACTAGAGATAGGAGCACCCTCATTAGAGTAGTTTATAAGGGCTATTAACTAACCTAGCACGAAAAAAAAAAAAAAAAGCTATATTACAGAAGTCTCTAATTTTTACCAAAATTCAATTCAATTCAATCTTCTAACCTCACTTTCTTTCATTTAATGGAGTTCTTTAAAATTTTCAAATTTATTCAATTGAGAAGACATCTAGTTAATCTTTATAAAAAACAGCTCCAAGTGAGTAAAAGGGACCCAAATATGACACAGTTTTGGTTTTTTCAGAATGTCGTAAGCTAAAAAATTCAAAAAATTATTGTTTAAACATTGTTGTTTAAACAGTAGTTTTTAAGCCTTCAAAAGAAAAAAGAAAAAAAAAACAGTAGTTTTTAATATTTAACAACCTTTCGTATTTTTATACAGTTTTCGCCTACACTTATTTCCAAAATATGTTGCCAAACCGACCTACCACACTTTTCTCCTCTCTTTTTCTCGACCATGATTTCAATACATACACTCTGCCTACGGCTACTTGCTCGGCCCATCCACAACCTCCGGAGCCGGGTCTGGCCAGGAGAGGAGCGCGCGTTCTGGAGAAGTACGACGCGGCGGCGGTGGGCGAAGTTAATAATCAGAAAGAAAGGAGGTGAGTATGTTCACGGCGGCGAAGATGAAACTCTCAACTCTCTTCCTCCAAACCGAGAAACCACCATGGTCCGACCATCCCATCACTACTACTATTTCCAATCTAGTCATCTCCATCCTCAACAAACAACCCGCCTTGGAACGCTTACTCCCTCATATCTCGTCCCACATTGTCGCTTCTGTCATCCAACAAAACCCAAATCCTCAACTGGGTTTCGGCTTCTTCATCTGGGCTTCTCGAACTAAACACCTCCGTAGCACTTTCTCTGAGACCATCTTCATTCCTTTGACTTGTACTGAAACACTCTCCAAGACCTCAAAAAAGACTCTGCATTTCCATTTCCCGATGCTTTTAGGTCTTTGATTTCAGGGTATGCTCAAGTGGGTATTGCTGAAAAGGCCGTGGAAGTCTTTTCTACTAAAAAAGATTTTGACTGTAGGTCTGATGTTTTCATTTACAACTCTGTTTTACCTGTTATGGTTCAAAAGCAGGTGTTGTTGTTAGCTATAGCTGTTTATAATCAGATGTTGAAGTTAAATTGTCATTCCAATGTCACTACTGATAGCATTTTGATTGAAGGGTTGTGTAAAAATGGTATCACTAAGGATGCATTCCAATTGTTTGATGAAATGACTCGCAGGGGTATTTTGCCTAATGAAATTACTTATACTATTATTCTTGCTGGGTTGTGTCAGGGGAGAGGCTCGATGAGTCACTTAAATTGTTGAATTTGAAGAAAGAGCGTGGGCAGTGTCCTGATGTCATTACTTACAATGCTTTGCTTAATGGGTTCTGTAAGTTTGGTAGGGTTGATGAGGCTTATGGACTTTTAGAAACCTTGAAGGATGCATACGATCTTGGGCTCCATGGGTATAGTTGTTTGATTGATGGTTCGTTTAGAGCCAAGAGATATGCCGTAGCAATGGGGTGGTTTAGAAAAATGATGGAGCAAGAGGTTGAGCTGGATGTTGTTTTGTACACTATAATAATTTGAGGGTTGTCAGATGCGGGCAGGGTTAAGGAGGTGTTGAAGTTGTTTTATGACATGACCGAGAGGAATTTGGTTCCGAATACTTATTGTTACAATGCTTTGATTAAAGGGTTTTGTGGTTTGGGTCTTTTGGATATGGCTCAGTCTCTCCGACTTGAGATTTCAAAGAATGGTTGCTTCCCTGATGCCTGCACTTACACCATTCTCATTTGTGGTATGTGTAGGAATGGGCTAGTTGGTGAGGAAAAACAGATATTCAAGGAGATGGAGATTGGAGAAGGTTGGTTATGTTCCTTCTATTGTAACCTTCAATGCTCTTATTGATGGCCTTTGTAAGGCTGGTGAGCTTGAGGAAGCTCATCTTTTGTTATACAAAATGGAGATAGGGAGAAATCCTTCCTTATTTCTTCGGCTTTCTCAAGGTGCCAATCAGGTTCTTGATAAAGCCAGCCTCCAAACCATGGTGGAGCAATTGTGAGATTCAGGATTGATTCTTAAGGCCTACAGGCTTCTCGTGCAGCTTCCTGATAGTGGAGTTGTACCTGCATAACAACCTACAACATTCTGATCAATGGCTTTTGCAAGGCTAAGAGTATAAATGGTGATTTCAAGCTCTTCAAGGACCTGCAACTTAAAGGGCTCTCTCCAGATTCTGTTACATATGGAACACTTATAGATGGGCTTCAAAGGCTTGACAGAGAAGCGGATGCATTTGGGGTCTTTGATCAAATGGAGAGGAATGGGTGTATGCCTAGCTTTACTGTTTATAAATCACTTATGACCTGTTTATGCAGGAAAAATAAGGTTTCATTAGCCTTTAGTCTTTGGTTAAAGTATCTGAGGAATCTTCCTGGCAGTGAAGAAGAAGCCATAAAAGCTGTAGAGGAACATTTTGAGAAAGGAGAAGTGGAAAAGGCTATTTGAGGCTTACTTGAAAAGGATTTTTAAAAGAAAGATTTTGATTTATGGCCATATACCATTTTGCTCATTGACTTGTGTCAGGCAAGAAGAGTAAACAAAGCCAGGACAATATTTTCTGTTCTTGAGGAGTACAAGGTCGTTGTCACTCCCCCAAGTAGTATTAAATTGATTTGTTGTCTCTCAAGAAGGGAACCTGGACTTGGTGATAAATGTGTTCCTTTATACTTTGGAGAAAAGTTTCATGTTGACACCATGAATTTGTAACCAGCTGCTGGAGTATGTACTTTGTTCCCAAGAGAGGAATGAGTATGTCCTGGACCTTGTAAGTAAAATGAAGTCTTTTGAATATGATTTGGATGCTTTTCTTTACCAAAGTTCAAAATTTCTCCTTTATGGTCACTGGAACATGCAGAAGATAGAAAATGCAGTCCCTGGGTGATTATTGGCTATGGCAGAGGAATTACAGTCAGTAATGCATTCTTTTGGAACGATTCTTTTAACATATTGTCCTCATCAGGACAGCTTTTGTATAACAATAGTCTTAATTTGATATTGATAACCAATCCTATTTCTGAGATCTTTATTTTTTACTCCGCCTTGTAGCCCTCTGGTGTAGGTACCTGGGGAGCAGAATTGATTTGTTCTAGTTAGTGTGAGAAATAAAAGTGTTAATACTACTGATGAAGTTGATGGCATGGACCAGTTCTTATGCATCTGAAAATTTTTGTAATGCATACCGGAACTTTTTGTAACACTGTTGACCTTTTTTGTTTTGTTTTGGTGAATGTAACGTTGCTGACTTGAAATAACACCATAAATTCATTTTTATCATGAATTAAAAGTTGTTTTAATGTTCTGTAGTATGTTTTTATTCAACATTGTAACCCCTAAAACTCTGATGAAAAGTATCAGTTGTGTGATTGTATGATTGATGTAAATTCTGCTAAAGAAACAATTTAAAATTTTCTACAATTTTTGCTTAATCTGTGGTGATCGTAAGATGGTATATTCTTTGTGGTATATAGTTTCTTCTTGAGGCAGTGTTATATATTTGGCTTGTTTTTCATTCAGCACTGCTGCTGTTGTAACTGTAAGGATGAACTACTTGTATTCTCACAAGAGCAACATGTACTCGGACATATCTTACTATTTGCTTTTCTCTAAGGATACAGAATTTTGGAACTCTCTCTCTGTTGCCTCCCAACCTGCTGTTTGTGTTTATTGCCATATCCATAGGCAATGAAGTAAACAAGGTTTGTGTCTCACCTCAATGGTCCTTAATTAATATTTATGTTTTTGTTTTTGAGATTTGAATATATATGACTCTGGATCTAGCAAAAAATAACTGAATCTATGGGTATGTTATTTTTCACATTTTTATGCGTACATAAAGTTTTGTGTTCTGCTGTATATATTTCTTTGGTAAATACTCATTTACTCAATTAAATTTGCTAGTAATGGTAAACTTATTTCTGCCTTTGGCTATGATTCAAGCTGGAGCATATCGCATGTGGGTGCCAAATGCCATACACTGAGAGAAGCTATTACAGTGATCCAATTCTAAGTCCATTGAGGATGAAGGAGTGTAAGAAATTTAAACAAAAGACCAAAAAATTTGCTTTAAGATCAGAAATTCATATTGAAGAATGAAGATTATAAGTAAGGTCCCCACAACCTATCAATCTTCCATTTTTTCTTTTCTTTTTATTTTTAACTTAACCTTCTGGTCTTCCTATTCTGTCCACCTTAATTGTCTCTATCCCTCCAGCCCTGCAACAATGAATCAAAAAGAAATTAATCCTGCAATAAACACCAGAGGAAGATAATGGAAGAGATATTTAAGACAATGATAAAGAGAGAGTAAAGGATACATCACAAATGACTCAACATAAGATAAGTAACATAGGAAGGGAAAGGAAATAAACAGAAAAGGTTATTTCAATCAAAAGAGGGAAGGAAACAACTTATAAATAGAGAGATAAGTGGAAAGAATGCCAATCATAACATTTAATTGGCTTATCATTAGGAGGGTATTTCTAATTGATCACAAATTAAACATATTTTTTATAAGTAATATAATATATTGAAGAAAAAAACTACCTTATGTACATTACAAATGCATGAGATAGCCTAAAGAACTACAAGCAAACGAAAGAGACTCAATGAACTCTACAATGGAACTGATTTCACTAAGATCCAACACAATGGACCACTCAAGTTATGATCTAATAAAAGATGTCTTCATTAACATCACTAAACATCACTGGAGCTTCCTCATCTTCAAAATTGTGATAATCCCGTTGATGCGGGAGATGTAAGAAAATTATTATTTAATATTATTTATGTTTGCAAGTCAATTGTATTTTTATGTTTTAGGTTCTATTAGTTTATTGGGCTATTAGTATTTTAATTTAGAAGCAAGATTATTTTTGTAATAAGGCAATTGGGGTTTCCTAGCCAATTAGAACTAGGGTTTAGCAATCCTTTATAAGCAACTTATTGTACTCCTTGAGGAGGGAGTTGATATTTTGATTAATGAAAACAATAACCGTTTGGTCTTTTTTTGGTTTGGTGTTGACTCCAGGTCTACCTTAGGTGTTGACTCTTAGTGGTTTCCCCCGCTTGGTACTGACTTCAAGCAAGGTCTAGGTCCTGACTCCTAGGTTATATCTTTTATTTTTTTCGTTATTTCAGTTTTGTTTTGGTTGTCCTGCGTCAGTTTTGGTATCAGAGCAAACATCGATTTGTTTGAAGCATCCTGCAGTCAATCCAGAACTAGAAAAAAATCACCACAAAAAAAAAAAAAGGAGACCCACGCAAGACCCATCACTCACCAACTACCAAAACCCATAAAATCAACACCCACGGCCATGGAACCCAACAACCACCAACCACCAGACTAGAAACAGAGGAGTTTGAAGTCAACGAGAGCCCCCGAGAACCACCTACGCCAACTCGCCGTTGATGCTGCTCCCACCATGCCACTTCATGCTCTACAGGTTCCATCGAGCTTCGATTTGCATTATTGAGCACTGTCGACAGCGAACGTCGGTAAGCCCATATAGCCTTTCAGCTGTTGACTCTAGCACTGCTCGTGACTGCTCTGCCATTTCTTTTCTCTTTTAGTTTCTTTGCTTCTAGTTTCTTTAGCTTTGGTGCTTTTAATGTTTGGCTGTAACAGACTTTAGTTTTAAATTGTAGTTATTTCTTTATTGTATTTCACAGGAAAAAAAAAAGTGTTGTTGCTACCAACCAATTGCACGTATGGGCCCTTAAGTTGTGTTTTTTTTTTTCCATAGATCTATTTTGTCCAATTAGACCCACTCAATTGAAGAGCCAAGCCCGTGACTATCAAGTACAGTAAGTTGACCACTGACAAAGTGAGCTATGGTAATATCTAAAGCACCTTATTTTGATGGTGATAATACTTATCCATGAGATTTTGTCAACTGGATGAATGGGATGGAGCAATTCTTTGAGCAAGCAAATTTTGTAGATAATAAAAAATGTTAGGTATGCCAAGTTGAAGTTAAGATGTAATGCATAAAGGTTTTGGGAGAAGTTTGAATATTTCCGCTATATGGATTATGAAGCTGTCATCAGTGTGTGAGAAGATATGAAAGAAAAGCTTTGTGATGAGTATTTGTCACCATACTATCGAGCTAAGTATCTACACTAATCTCAGTGTGGTACTTTTCAAGTTGAAACAAATACAATGAATCCTCATCCTCATCCCATTTAATGTCCTCAGCGCACTTTTGAACAATCTACTAAGGAATTAAAGGAGCTCATAAAAAATGTTCAAGACAGGATTGCTCAGATGAAGCAAAAGAAGACTCAAACCGATTCAATTGGAAAACCAAGGATACTAGATCACAATGAACTTATTGCTGCCCCAATAGAAGACAACATTGATGATGATATCTTGGTTGTGGAGAATCCTCCAGGAACACCAAAACCTAATGTTGACACAAACGTACATGCTTTGACAAGTGTTGCTTTCACATGCGTGCAAGGAAATGAATCTATTGAAGAGCAGCAAGCTGAAGAGATGGTGCCTAAAAAGAGTATTATGTTAGATGGTGCATATGATTTGAAAGTTGAAATTGTTGAATGTGCTTCTTGTCAACCATCCACAATCCTTGAAGATCTACATCTTGGTGAAGTCGAAGAGGTTAAAACCACAGTGCTTCCTATGGTTCATAAGGTCTGATTGCACACATTTATTTTGTTATTCCAAATGAGTTTGATGTGGTGGAATTCAAGGTTTTTGTTTTCCCTGTGCTCCCTAGGGTGATTCCAAACTTGAAGTAAGTGTTACTTGTTAGTATCCTAATCCTTCAATGCTTTAGAACTCGAGGTCGAGTTTTCTCCAACCAGAGGAGAATGATGCAAGTGATGCAAGAAAATTATTATTTAATATTATTTATGTTTGCAAGTCAATTGTATTTTTATGTTTTAGGTCCTATTAGTTTATTGGGCTATTAGTATTTTAATTTAGAAGCAAGGTTATTTTTGTAATAAGGCAATTAGGGTTTCCTAGCCAATTAGAACTAGAGTTTAGAAATCCTTTATAAGTAACTTATTGTACTCCTTGAGGAGGGAGTTGATATTTTGATGAATGAAAACAATGATCGTTTGGTCTTTCTTTAGTCTGGTGCTGACTCCAGGTCTACTGTAGGTGCTGACTCCTAATGGTTTCCCCCGCTTGGTGCTGACTTTAAGCAAGGCCTAGGTGCTGACTCTTAAGTCATATCTTTTATTTTTCTGTTATTTCAGTTTCGTTCTGGTTGTCCTGCGTCACTCGTTTCCTACTTCCCTTCACAATATTCACATTAGGCATAAAGGGGGTTAAATTCTAAATAGTGGAAGAGCAATTATCAAAACTAATTCCTCCAACCAAACAATAGATCAATTAACCTTTTTTACATAATCCATTGAACCTATGCACACACAAGAGCTCCATAGAGCATGTGCAGATCATAATGAAGCAACAAATGAGCCATAGTCTCCCTATGCTCCACAAAGCATGATTTCATTCCTCCAACCAAATAGTAGATCAATAACCTTTTTGGAATTATCCATTAGAACCTAATCACACACAAAAGCTCCACCAAGCATGTGCAAGATCACAATGAAGCAACAAATGATCCATAGTCTCCCCATTGTACCTCCACTTTAAAAATAAATCTACTAGCACGATTTCATCTTTAATTAAACTAGCCGCGAACCCGCGCATTGCGCGTGATAATTATTTTTATGGTAGTTTTATTAAAAAAAAAATTTACAATTTAAACTAATCTAATAATGAGTAATGCATTTCGTAATTATATTTTTATTTGTTATAGGAACAATGATAAATGTAATATAGAAACAATCCAAAACACCAAAAAAATGTAAACTAAAAAAAATTAATAAAATTTAACAATGATTAATTGAACCAATATTAGGATAAAATTTTGTTTTTGATAATCTATTAAGGTTATTTTCTTTGTAGAAATTATAATTTCAGTCATCCAAAACATATTATCAAATAAACAATTATTAGCAAAATCTAAGAATTAAATTTCTATATAGGCATTGTTATAAAATAATAATAATTAAAATAAAATTGTAAAAGTTTAAATTTGTCACCTATTCGATTATTTTTATTTGGCTAACCTTTGCTTTTCTTTAAATAAATGGCATTATAGAGTACTTCTAATACAATTATTAAGAGTACTTTGTCCACCACAAAGGATTAGAAAATAAACAAAAATTAGTAAAATCTCATAGTTTAACATCTAAATTGAGTACTATAAAAAATCATGTTATGTAACAAAATAAATACCAAATTATCCAAATCATGTTATGCAATAGAATACTATTATATTTTTATATGCTATATTTAATTTTTTAGAACGCAATAGGATAACATTTAACAATCAAAGAGAATAAAAAATAAAAACAACAACAACAACAACAATTTAAAAAACAAAACTAAATTGCATTAACCCAAAATAGAGTTTTAAAGAATATAAAAAATTATCAACCTAAGTAGAGATGCAAGAAAAATAAAAATATCCACCAAAAAATTTAGAGAGAGAGAGAGAGAGAGAGAGAGAACCTTTTTTTGTGAGGGAAAACTATGCATAAAATAGATGAGATAGTGACAAATTTATAGTAAGAGGGTGTGAATAAGAAGAACCAAAAATAAAAGAAGATGAAGGGAAAGAGGAAGAATGATATTAATGTAGAGGGTAGTGGGGAGATGAAAAGGTAAGGGAGGGAGAAAGATTGAAGAAGTAGTGGGGAGATGAAATGGTAAGGGAGAGAGAAAGGTGGGTAAATATTAAAAAAAATAAATGTTAAAAACAATTATAGAAAAATTAGAAAGAAATTAAAAAAAAAAAAAAAAAACCCTAAAGCTTGAAAGGCTTCAACGTTTGTTTTATTTATTTATTTATTTTAACCCTAAAGCTGAACTGAAAAGGTTTTGGATTGGGCTTGATAGTGGAACTAAATAAATAAAAGGTGGCTGGATTAATTATATAGATTTATTATAGGGTGATAGTGGAAATAAATAAATAAGTAGTGGGTTGGATTTATTATAGGGTGATAGTAGAAGTAAATAAATAAGTAGTGGGGTGCATTTATAGGGCTGAAAATTGTAAAAAAAACCATTTTAAAATTGTAGGACAAATTATATTTAAAAAAAAAATGATGTGGCAGCTGATGTGGCGCAATGTGAGAGCAGCATCATTAAACGCTACGCTTCAGCTTTTAGTAATATATAGATTATCAATACTCAAAATCTTCTTTCAAGCTGTTGTCCACATAAAGATTGCAACTTGGTTTAGAGCCTTGGCACAACAAATGCTATTCCCTAGAAAATAAATATTACTTGGGGCTTGCAAAATAGCTTAGTATGGAAAAAAAAACTTCAAAATTCCATTTCCAATCAATTGCCATCACATTTTAATAAGAACCCCATCTCATTGGTACATTGGAGTATTATAGTTTGAGCATAGAATCAACTGACTCCACAATCATTAAAATTTCTATTATACCTAACATTCGAATATTTTACATTGCCTTCATTTCGACAATCTAAGGGTCTGTTTGAATATTACTTATTTTGCTAAAACTGAAAACTTATTGTTGAAAGTACTGTAGATAAAGGTAAAAGTTAGTTGAAATAGTACAGCGAGGTGGTGAATAGTACTAAAAAGTTTAGTGGGGCTCATAAATAGTAGCAAAAATAAGTTAAATAGTAAAATAATTTTAATTTTTCATTGGTATCCAAACACACACTAAGAATGAGTTAATTAAATCAACCCTATCTCCTTTATTGCTACTACCCATCTCCACAAGTGGGTTTCTTCCTCCCAAAAATGCCATAGCCACTTACCCAATAGAGTTTGATTAAAGGTTCCTTGTCCACCCCAAACCCCCATTGGCAATTGGGGAACACACTATATTCCAATCCGCTAAATGTATAAGGACCATTGACGCAGGACAACTAGAACAAAATTGAAACAACAATAAAATAAAGGATATGACCTAAGAGTCAGTACTTAGGCCTTGCTTGGAGTCAGCATCAAGCAGGGAAACTACTAGGAGTCAGCACCTATGGTAGACCTGGAGTCAGCACTAGACCAACGAAAGACTAAATGACCATTGTTTTCATTCATCAAAATATCGACTATCTCCTCAAGGAGTACAATAGGTTGCTTATAAAAGACTGCTAAACCCTAGTTCTAATTGGCTAGGAAACCCTAATTGCTTTATTATAAAAATAACCTTGCTTCCCAAATTAAAATACTAATAGCCCAATAAACTATTAGGACCTAAAAAATAAAAATGTAATTGACTTGCACACATAAATAATATTAAATAATAATTTTCTTGCATCTCTCGCATCATTCTCCTCTGGTTGGAGAAAACTTGACCCTGAGTTTTAAAGCATTGAAGGATTAGGATGCTGACAAATAACACTTGCTTCAAGTCTAAAATCTCCTTAAGGAGCATAGGAAAAAGAAAAACCTTGAATCCCACCACATCAAACTCATTTGGAATAACAAAATAAATGTGTGCAATCAGACCTTATGAACCATAGGAAGCACTGTGGTTTTAACCTCTTCGACTTCACCAAGATGTAGATCTTCAAGGATTGTGGATGGTTGACAAGAAGCACATTCAACAATTTCAACTTTCACATCATGTGCACCCTCTAACATAATACTCTCTTTAGGTACCATCTCTTCACCTTGCTACTCTTCAATAGATTCTTTTCCTTGCACGCATGTTAAAGCAACACTTGTTGAGGTATGTACGTCTGTGTTAACATTAGGCTTTGGTGTTGCTAGAGGATTCTCCACGACCAAGATATCATCATCAATGTTGTCTTCTATTGGGGCAACAATAAGTTCATTGTGATCAAGTATCCTTGGTTTCTCAAATGAATCGATCTTTCATGAGTTTTACAGATAATTCCTTTAATTCCTTGATAGATTGTTCAAAAGTGCACTGAGGACATGAAATGGGATGAGGATGAGGATTTATTGTATTTGCTTCAACGTGAAAAGTATCACACTAAGATTGGGGTAGATACTTAGCTCGATAGTATGGTGACAAATACTCATCACAAAGCTTTTCTTTCATATCTTCCCACACACTGATGACAGGTTCATAATTCATATAGCGAAAATATTCAAGATTCTCCCAAAACCTTTGTGCTTTACCTCTTAACTTCAACTTGGCATACCTAACCTTTTTGTTATTTGCAAAATTTGCTTGCTCAAAGAATTGCTTCATTCCATTCATCCAGTTGACAAAATCTGGTGGATAAGTTTCATAACCATCAAAATAAGGTGCTTCTAATATTACCATGATTCTCTAAAATAGTGCTTCAACAAATAATTAGAAGTTGGAACAAGAACCTGATTTGCTGTGATGTTCTCTGGATAGATTGTTGGAATAGGCTTCTAAGACTATTCTCTCAAATAGTTGTCGAGACTGGGCTGGTTAACAGGTTTGGATTTCGTGGACTGGGTTTTTTTTTTTTTTTTTTTTTGCAAAAATAATAAAATACACTGCTGCTTTAAGACACTACAGACACGGACTTAAAAGAAATTCAAACGGACTTAAAAGAGACTACAGACACGAACTTAAAAGAAACTCAAAGTACAGACTCTAAAAGGAACTCAAACCATGGACTAAAAAGAAAGACTACAGAAACTAAAAGAGACCGGCGATGGGCTTGCGGTACTAGGGACCGGCGACTGTGGCAGCGGCACGATACATGGAGGAGTGGTGATGATGTTGTCGGCGACGGTGGCTAATGTGTGTGTTAATAGTGTCGGCGGCGGTGGCTGGTGGGTTAGCGGCAGCTAAGTGCTAATCTGTGGATTTCGGCGGCTATTGGGGCAATATTAGCGGTGGTTGGCCGAGGTTGCCAATGGGTCTCGACGTGGGTCTCTTCTCTCTTTGTGGTTGCAAGGGATTTGGAGACTTGATTGTGGGTTCTGGACTAGAGGTTTCTGGTTGGCTTCAAAATCTGGATTTTTTTGGGTTCTAGATTGACTTGCGACGATGCTTCAAATAGATCGGTGTTTGCTCTGATTCCAAATATGACGCAGGACAACTAGAACAAAATTGAAACAACAATAAAATAAAGGATATGACTTAGGAGTCAGCACCTATGCCTTGCTTGGAGTCAGCACCAAGCGAGGAAACCACTAGGAGTCAGCACCAAATCAAAGAAAGACCAAACGACCATTGTTTTCATTCATCAAAATATCGACTATCTCCTTAAGGAGTACAATAGGTTACTTATAAAGGGCTGCTAAACCCTAGTTCTAATTGGCTAGGAAATCCTAATTGCCTTATTACAAAATAACCTTGCTTTCCAAATTAAAATACTAATAGCCCAATAAACTATTAGGACCTAAAGCATAAAAATACAATTGACTTGCACATATAAATAATATTAAATAATAATTTTCTTGCATCTCCCGCATCAATGACGTTAGAAGCAAAGTCATCTACAGAATGTTGGTTAAGGCTGCTTCCAACTGTTGCAGCCAACTACTTAATTGCTGATGTTGCATGCGTTCATCCAGGCTTGTTCATAAATGAATAATCAATGTGTAGCTTTGATCATACAGCTCCGCATAGCCCTTGCTTGTTTTAAGTGTCTTAATTGTGTAATGTGAAGGCGGTCTTAATCTCAACATAAATATGAGTGGTTAAAGAGAAACATCTAGAAGATTGAAAAAAAAAAAAAGCAAAATGTGACATGACTATGTTAAGGATGCAGGTCTAATGTAGATGCAAGATTGAAACTTCTATGCATGACTGCTTGAGAGTCCATGGGGTAGTGTCTGTGTTTACGATCCAGTTGGTGTGCTTTTGGTATTCCTTGCGCAGCCCTTGCATTCTCTAGGACCTCTTAGGATAGTAAGGAATCCCACTATTGAAAATTTACCTGCCTTCTAAAGCCTTGAAAGCAAACACATGATGAGATGTTCAAGTCTTTACAAATCCCTCCACCTATTGCTGACAGAGCAATTGCTAGCATTCAAAGGGTATTTTTTTTTTTTTTTTTGGGGGGGGGGAGGGGGGGTGGGGGGGTGGGGGAGGGCGCTAGTGTGTTGGTGTTATCTTCCTTTTCCTGTTGGTGTTATCTTCCTTTTCCTGAACTATCGCTTTGAATTGTGTTCTACTACTAGTGGTGGTCTGGAAAGATGACCTTTTGGCTGACGATTTTGACATATATCTTTTATGGAGGTTTCTTGATATCTTTTAACAGATGTCCTAATGGTAATTGTTATATATGATATCTTATCTAAGACAATTTTATATGTGGTCTCTTGTAAGTTTTATTTCGCAGCCTGTAGGTATTGTTGGTGCACTTACATTCTGGAATATTCCCTTGTAAATGATTTCTCAGAACATGTGCTTAATTTAGGATCATACAGTCTAATATCCTCTGGTGCATATACATTATAGTGTTTTAGGAGCTGATGACTTTAATGAATTAATACCATTTTCAAAATCCCCTGTTGTATGCCTCACTAGTATCAGGCTTATCCCACACTTTTATGTGGCATCCCAAAATCCTCTGAACTTACACCCTTCATAGCTTTCGCAGCAGCTGAGCTCTCTCATCAGGCTGGAGTACCACCAGTAATTTCTTTTATCTACATGAAAGTGTGCTGTGCTGTGTGCGTATAAATTCAGAAACAGATATACTCTTTTTAGGGTGTAATGTAAGTTCGCTGTCTCTTTGGTCCTTGTAAGTTGAAGCCATTATAATGTGGCTTTGGATGTAATTATATGTTGGGGATCTGGTACATTTTTATGTACACCAGTAGCAGTTATTACCAACTTTGAGACGGATCATTATAGTTTGTAGGTGTATATGATTACTTCGCAAATTTTAGAAATGGTGCTACTGCAGTGGATCCCCTTATTTTTGCTATTATGAGACCACAAATATTAAGATCAATTGCCTCTTGGGGGCTTTGATTGTTAGTTGCTTTTAGTATTCTATATGCCTTATAAAGTGTTGATGAACAGCTTAAAAGATACTCTATGCTTATGCTGAAAGGGGCAGTTTCTCCTTGAAATATCCAAATCTATTTTGGCATGTAATTTTAGATAATCATTTATGTTTGTGGTAGGGATAAAACTAGGGCAGGCTATGCTTATCTCCGGTTCAATCCAAGGTAAAAACTTGGCCCTAAGCCAGCCCAGGCTGTACTCCTACCCCTACTTGCCCTTGAGTTGGCTTGTGTATGCTGGGTTGGTTCAGGTTTTCATGATTAATGGCATGCAAATGTTACTCGAAAATGAATGCATGCATAACTTACCAATAAAAAAAAATTCTTTCCCAACGTGAAATAATTTTTAAGAACACAATGCCTATCCCTAAAAAACATAAGAGTAAGGACTAAACTTTATATAGAAACTACAAAAGTTATAGAGTTTTAGGGCCTGATCAATTGTGTGGGTTGCATCTTTATCTGGTGTTAAGCCACTCATGCAAAAGAAACACAGTGAGATTCATAGTGGATGCTAGAATATTGGCAGCTGTTTGTCAAAAGGTCATGTATCCTTGCCAATTTGTCTTTTGATGCCTTAATCTATCAATTATTAAAAGTATTTGGACTGGATCACACTCTTTGATTGGGATTTGCCATTCTATCACAGAGCTGAGGCTTTAGTTACGCTCACATTTCTATAGAATTCCAAACTTCTGAAGTAAGATATAAAGGAATTTGAATAATCATTCAACTAGGATAATGAAATCAGTAGGGCAATAAAACTTACACTTGCAACCATTCTAATATACCTGCAAAAGGTTCATGCATTTAAAAAATATGCTTTATACCTTTATTTCGTGTGTTTTGTTTTTGTTTTTTGGTTTTTTTGGCTCAGTTTCTATGGCTTCAGAGTAATTCGGGAACCAAATCCAAGGAAGAAATTGCTTCTGGTATGCGTGCGGTGGAGGTTTTGTCTTTAGATTTGAGGTATTAAATGTGTACTCAAATTTTCAGCAAAATTTGTTGCATTGATGAACGTTTGTCTAAGTTAAGCATAGTGGTTTATTTGCATGATTAAGGTTTGTAATTCTGTATTTGGCATTTCTTGTCTTTGCTTGGGGCTGTCAATGTTTTCAATTTTTAGATAATTGTTTTGTCTTCTGCCAAGCAGGAACTCATGTATAAGATCCAAGAAATAAAAGCAAAGCTGGACAAAGTGAAACGAAGGTTCGGGAAATATGTTGTGACATTAAAATGTTGGAGTTTGCAAAGAAGCATGTAACGGCTACAATTTCAGCCCTTCATCATCTAACCATGCAAGGTTTGACTCTAATATCCTTTTGTGTTTGTACAAGGTGGTTCCTGAGGGTTTTTATGGTTTCTTGCCATTAAGCTTGTTAGATTGAAAATTTATGGATTGTAATATGCAAAAGATTAATATCTCTGTCAATAAAAACAAAACAAAAAAAAAATCTGTTGTTAGGCAGCAAAAGTAAAAGCAGTTGCTTACAGTTGATGTGCAACTGGCTTTGTGCTAGGATACTTGTCCCGAAAAAGAAGTGCTAGGATAGGACAATTGAAGGTGCTTTTTTATGATCTCAAACTATTCAAATAAGATATTCTCTCTCCCACTTGACAACAATCTTATGCTGCAACTTGGTTGTTGTAAATTTAGAAATGAGATATAAATTGAAGACAGCTCTGTTTTCAAGCATTCTTATTCATGTCCCAGTATGGGTGGGGCAGGGCAGGTTGCCTGAACAAGTCATTTTGCTACCGTACTTAGTGCTCATTTATTTAGGTTATTAGAAGCTTGATTTCATTGAGAATCCTAATTTTATTTTAAATAGAATTTTTTATTTTTTTATTTTTTTATGAGACATTGAGAAGCCTAATTGCTTTTAAGATATTGAAATAAAGGTTTTTTGGGGCATGAGTCGTATGAACATATGATTTTTTATTTATTTTTTTAAATCCTGAGTGAGTTGATAACATTTTTCTTATATGTTTTTTCCCTCTTCTCATTCATGTGATATTCTGTTGGCCTAAATGGTTAACTTGGTTGACCTTTTAACCATCAACCTGCCTTACCACTTAAAACCTTTAGTTTGGGTTCAATTGCTTTACTTGCAAGGCACTTGTTCTTCAAAACATTCTCCATAATCATGATGAAATCATTATTCTTTTCATCAACTGTTCCAAAATCTAATAAAAGAACTCTTAAATCTGTTTGTAAGTTCTCGGAGAATGTAAAATCCTTCTCAGCATCACTTTGAGCTACTTCTTCCTCAAAACATTCTTCATAACATTGGTAAGATCAATATTCACTTCCTCAACTTTCCCAAACTCTAGTATACAGAATTCTTAAATCTATTTGGAGTTTTACATATATTGTGATAAGCACTTGCTAGATCATAATTTAGATCCTGTCTACTATCCTGACCTTTCGAGAATGACGTGTGGTCACATGTATTGGATCCTAATGTTATCTCGTGTTTTAGACATCGTAGATTCTCTCTTATAATGTTAATACACATTATGCAATTCATTAGACTATCTTGTGTATACATCCTTTATACAAGAGGTAATACCTTTTCTTTAATAAAATTTTATTACTTTATATAATAGGGAAAAAAGTAAAAAAAAAAAAAAAAAAAAAAACTAAAATTAAAGAGAGACTACAGTATCATTTGGATGGCACGTTTACGTTTTTTTCAACCTTTTTTTATTTATTTATTTTTTTTATGCGTTTCCAGCTCTTTTTTACTATAGTAGCACTGTAGCTTTTCAACACAAATTTCATTGTTTACAAACTCACAAATTTCACTTTTCAGCAACTTTTTCATTAAAAATGGGTTCCACGATACTATTCACACATTTAAAAATTATTTTGCTACAGTGTTTTTCAGTTTTCAGTTTCAATTTTCAGTTTTCAGCTGTATCCAAACAGACCCGTAAAAAAGAATAAAATTTTATTACTTATCTGAGCAGGTTATGGACATTTCTAAGGCGTTTGTGCTAAATGGTCTTTGGGCCTGAAGCCTCGATCAGAATAGCCCAACACAATTACAACAATGTTCTAGTTTGTAGTTCATCGTTTATAAGCGAACACAAATGTTAATTACAATGTAACAAAAAATGAATAATAACTTAACAAACATACCCTCAAAAGCATTCAAAACATAGGAGAATTTTATTCTATACTTTACCACACAATAGTGTGGTTGCGCGCGCACGCGAGCGCGCACACACACACACACATATATCGAGCATTATCTTTTATAACAACCTAATAAGCACCCCACTTGAAGAATTTCGAATATTTGACATTAACTGACGCAATAGATTATTTATTGCAAGTAATGCCAAGACATGAGCAAGCATCCTCACAAATTACACGCCCTTGCCCATGCTAAGTGCACTTTTTCTAAGTCTTACCATTGTTATCAGTCTTTGGAACACTTGATTTTTCTTGGCCTCCACATCCCCAAGCCCAACAACCACTCTTGCCACTGCCTCCCCCACTACCTCCTCCCCATCCCCAACCTCCACCTCCTGCTCCACCACCTCCACCCCCACCACCATTGCCGCCACCACCTCCACCTCCTCCACCTCCATTACCACCGCCTCCTCCACCACCCCCACCACCGCTTCCTCTACCCCATCCATAACCTTTACCATTTCCTCCACCACCACCACCACCACCACCACCTCCTCCTCCACCACCACCGCCGCCGCCGCCTCTTTTTCCACCATTTCGCTTTCTATGTCCTTTATCTTTTCCTCCTTGCCCACTACCTCCACCACCCGAACCACTTCCCCCACCTTTACCACCTCCCCCTCCACCTCCGCCACCTCCACCTCCACCTCCTCCCCCTCCTCCTCCTCTTCCTTTTCCACCACCATCTCCACTAGTGTTACTTTGGACTAACTGTTTATCAAATGAAGTGGTGTTTCTTGCTTGTACATCTTCAGCTAGACCATGGTTTCCACGTGGAATCTTGGGAATGGAAGATGAAGTGTTCAACTGAGAAATGCCATCTTTCGCCTCATGACCACTCAGCCCATTCACCAAACCTAGGCTGAGCACAAGTGCAAGAAGCAACATTGCTTGAGAGACTCCTGCAATGTACATATTTTGCCTCAACTTGAGAATATAATGCAAAGCCACTACAAGTCTTGTGCTTTTATAATCGATCTTTTTACAATGTACTTCAATGGCAATCGACAGCTTACTAGAAGCAGTCCCTATTGGAACAAACACAATGCTACCTGCTACGCGAACCCAAAACTATTCATCATTAAGGCTGCAATAGAGGGACAAAGTGATAATGCCTTGAGGCGCAATTTGTCCCCACCTCCAATTTCCGTGACTATTACACGATTGGAGAGCGCGATATGGCCACACTCATCACCTCGATTCAATTGTCCACTATGTCTATGCCAACCTAATCAGAAGCAGCTCATAGATTTTTCTCTGTTCTTTCATTATCATCACCCCGCTTATCCTTAATATAGAATCGCATTCACGATTTCCACTTTTACATGTAATTTTATATTGGCATTATAAAGTCACTTGTACATGAGATGGTCATTTCAATCCTGTAATCACAAAAGACTGACATGCACAAATATGATGGATTGTAGGAATTTCTTTTTTGGACCCTTGTGGGTGCTTTCATGATGGGAATGCTTGGATCAGAAACCATGCCAATTATTTTGTATATGCTTACTTTATTTGGATAATATGGCAAGTACTGCAAATCACCTGCCTGTAGGGCAGTCCAGTATCTTATATGCTTTAGTGCCCATGTGAGGATGCCTTTGCTTGACGGATGAGAATTGAGGAAATAGGCGAGTGCTGGCCATGTGATCAAGATCATGGAAGAGACAATATTTTTCACCAATAAAGTTGAGAATATGTTGGTGGAGATTGTTGGTGGTTGTGTTTTTGTTACATGTTTTTAGGCCTTGGTGCACTCCAGATAAGGTCCGTATAGAATCTAACATAATACGTTTAAACAAAGGCTGTTTGTTCATGTCATCATTTCTACATGTGAGGAAATCTCCATTTCTTTATGCTGTTGCTTATCTGGCTCTGCAGTGGACAGTGGGGTCAGTAGCCATCTTTTCTTTTTTTTGGAAAAATTCTTAAGTAGTCCTAGAGTATAGTAAAATGATACTTTCTACTCTCATATTTATGGTGAGCTCTATCATGAATATAAGAGAGGAATGAGCACCATTCTTCATACCTCGGGAGCACCTAAGAATCTCTCTCTCTCTCTCTCTCTCTCTCTCTCTCTCTCTCTCTCTCTCTCTCTCTCTCTCTCTCTCTCTCTCTCTCTCTCTCTCTCTCTCTCTCTCTCTCTCTCTCTCAAATGTACACACAACTGCGAAAAATAACATCATGCCATATCAAGCTAGAGAAACTTTCATGAGTCCTAAAAAAACTTGGGGGTGGGGGGAGGGAAGTGAACTTGTAAACACTTACAATTAGTGCAAAATTTCTAACGCAGATATCATTACAAATTCATTCACAGTGGAAGAAGCCCGTGCTGGAATCAAGATTTTATATTAGAGGGAAAGATTAAAAAAATAAATTAGAAGCAAAATTATTTTCAAATTTATATTTATCATTTTAATAAAAAAAAATCTACAATTACATAATAATATTATTTTCATACAAAATGTAATATATTTTGATTGCTCAATTCATGTCTAATATAAAAAATAATCACTTTATAGCTTATAACAATTGACTCAAGAAATTTAGTATAAATACATAAAGTTTAAACACACAATTTGATGACTCAAAATAACTCAATATAAAACTGTTAAAGTATAGAAATATACTTAAAAAGTTGTTTGATTTAAAAAAAAAAAAATATATATATATATATATGTAGAATTCAAATTTCTTTCTTTATTCTTTTAATTATTTAAAATTTAACCTTATAATAAAAGTTCGTAGTTTAAAACCGTGAAATAATCAAGAGATTGAGGGGGAAAAAATCAAAAGATTAGTACAAAGATAAATGCATCAGAGGTTTATTGTTGTAAACTAAGACATAAGAGCATTTACATCGGTCTCTCCAGAATTTTAGCTAAACTAACCCCTAAAACTCCACTTTTGCTACTTTAACAAAGAGTCAAATACATCAGTCTCAATATTTATTTCTTCAAACTATTTAAATTTATTATTTCTCTCCCTAAAGAATAAATATTTTTTTTCCTTCTCCCATCCCACAATAACACCATCAACAACACGGCAACACCATCACATCTACCTTCAACAAGACCACCACCACCACCACCACCACCAATCACCACCAAGCACCATCAATCATAGTAAACAAAACACAAACCCATGCCACTCGCACAACCAATCACCAGAAACTACCAAAATCAAACCCACCAACCACAAATCAAACACCACCAAAGCAAAACCCACCACCGATGACCGGCCAAAGCCACCTTCAAGCTTGCACCTTCGGGCACCACCCACCCAATCACCGGCCAAACCCACCTTCAAGCACCAACCCAATAATCATCAGCCACAACCCAGTAAGCACTTCCCAACAAGCACCCTACAAAACCCTAAAACCTCATGCAACCCCTCATCAACACCTATCTAAACCCCAAAACCATAGCCAACCATCGATTGATGCTAATCGGTTCATGAGAGAGAGAGAGAGAGAGAGAGAGAGAGAGAGAGAGAGAGAGAGAGAGAGAGAGAGAGAGAGAGAGAGAGAGAGAAGAGAGAATCACATGACAAGGAGAGAGAGAAAAGAGAATATAAAAAATATTTTGTTAGTGGTAGCGAGTATAGCGTCTCGCTAGATGTAGCGAGGTCCATGTGAATGTTAAATTTTATTGCTAGTTTATTGAGACTAATGCATAGGTTTTTGTGGGTTTTTAGCTATATTTTTAACCTTAGACTAGTTTGTTGAGATTGACGAGAATGCTCAAACTATTTTCCCCCTAATTTTCATTTTAAAATATGGGAACCACTACCTTAAGATTAATATCAATTTAATTTAAACTTTTAAAAGTGCTATTATATGGAAAATTTGAGTTTTACACAAATTTGAGTTTTAATAGTTGTGAAAAATCACAAGTGTCATGACTTTCTTCTATGACATACTATTTCTAAGTGTTAGGGTCATAATTTATTGTAATTAACTAATCCTTTAACAAAATGAATTTTACTTATAATTGGGTAGGTCTAAGATGAGTTTAGTACTTCAAAAAACATGTTGTTCAAGTCAAGTATTAAAAACATGAAAATTGGTCCAAAAAACAAGTGAAGAAAAGTTGTTCATTAGGTTTCGCTAGATAGCTTGACAGATGCCTACTATCAAGACTTAAAGTGAAGCTCGAAAGATAGCTCGACAGCAACTCGATCTATTGAGAATTACAATTTCAGAATTTCCAAATTTGAAATTAGGCCTAATCTTGTGTAATTATTTGGGGTTTCTTTTCTCACAACCCTAGACATATATAAGGCTTATTTTAAGAGCTGTCACACATAGAGACAGAGACAAAGAGACTTATTTTCTCTGTGTGAAGCTACTGCGTTTGTATGCCATAGGGTTTTGTAACCGAGTGCTTCCTGATCTTCATTATTGATGAAGTGAAGAACTTTGCAGCCAACAACATCTATTCAAGTTGCTAGAGTTAATCATGTATTGAGATCTGTGCAAAGAGTTAGTTACTAATTGGAGATTTGTGCATCAAAGAAAAGAAGACGACTACAATATCAAGTCCAATTGAGTATTGGAGTAAAGGTTTAATTGTAAGTTGGTATTTCGGGATAGATTATAGTAGTTGGTAGGATTCCTTATACTTGTAACTACTTGATTGTTGATTAGTGGATTCTTGGGAGTAATGACTTAAAAATCACTCGGTAGGGTTTTTGCCTTATGAGGCTTTCCTCATTTGTCAATAAATCACCATATTCAATTTATTTTCCACTGCACTTAGTATTCTTGGTGATTTGTTAATGACTTCACATTTTGCATGCAGTTGAACCTAATTAATCAATTTGGGTAATTGAATTAATTAACCGGGGTCAAACTATCTTAACCTAACACTAAGAAAAGTCTCAAACACAAAAACTCATCTTTTTAGTTTTGTTTGATCAGCCCACCAATCTTTATTAAGTTGGAAATGTTAAAGATATTATTAATCTTACCCAAAAAAACTAACAAACTAATGTGTCAATTATGAACAAAATTGGTGTTAGTTTAATAATATAATATATATAAAAATCTGAATTATTTTTGTACAATTTAGTGACAAGTTAATTTGTAACACTATTTTTTTTTTTTTTTTTTGTGTGATAGAGTCACACTCATGTAATAAATTTATAACATCCCTAAGATTACTTTCACTAGTGTTTAAGGGGTTAATGACTTGGATAAGAGTTGTCAGCTCACCCTTTTTTTTCTTTTTTTTTTGGTGAGAAAAAGTATGTCGCATTATTATTCATCAACTAATGAGAATCAATAAAAACAAAATGTAAAATGTCTAGAAGAACATACTCCATTCAAATTAATAAAAGGAAAAAAACCTAGTTCTCCTTACTAAGACATAAGCAACACAATTGCTTTGCCTCCTAATGCGAGAGAAGAAATAGGCTTTTAATAAGCTTGCAATAGACATGAAGTCTTTAACAAGATGTCCAAGAGGCAAGAGAGATTGGACCCCCCTCTGAAAGAGCTTTGAAGTCCAGTCCCGAGTCCCCTTCGAATGTGGCTTGCTGATAGCCGAGTTCTACTGTAAACTGGACAGCCTCCCATGTCATTAGGGCCTATTTATTTTACCACCTACAAACCTATTGGGCCCTGTGTTTTGGAACGAAAAGTCCAGAATCTTAGGCTTTGCATTTTTGAAAGGGGTAATAAGCTGCATTTTCATGTTGCAGCCTTTCAGTCTCAGCTTTTGTATCATTGCTCACGGGTTCGGGAAAACAGTGTATATACTAGTATTGGTGGATAGGGCGTGTGAAAATGTACAATTGTTGAACAGGCTTGGCTTGTGTGTATCTCAGACACTCTAAGAGCGTTAGCCTCGGTGGTTCTAAAAATTTAGCAATTTAGTACTTCATTTTATCTATTTTACTACCATACTTTATAAAATATGCACCTAATTTATTAGTTTTATTTTAGCATTCAACATAATAAAAATAATATAAACAACACAATAAGATAATATATCTATTACAATAAACAACCACCACCACCACCACTAATACAATAAAATAATATATTTTTTAATAAAACATTTTTTTTACCATCTTAGTTACAGCGCACAGCTATCGTTGGTTGTGTACTATAGCTCAACAACCAATAAAATATGGTTTTTGCTTCATTGATGCATTAGCCTTTTGTTCCACTTTTGTTATATTTAGTTGCTAAATTTAGTATTTTACCTATTTGCCTCCACCAATACAAATGCTCTAAATATTAAAGACCAGTCCTATACCAAAAAAAGAAAAAAAAGAAAAAAAAAAAAAAACCTTAGATGAGTTCTCTCACGTTGTAATATACAAGGAAGCCCAAACACAAAATAATAGGATTAGACATGCAAAATTATTAATTTAAAACTATTAAATATTAGATAAATTTAAAAAACTATTTACTAACAAATGGTTTTTGATGGTGGATAAAATCAGTTTGGTTGAACACTTCGGCTTCGGTGGGCTACGGCGTTTGCGGAAGCCTGTAAAAGAAGAAAGAAATCAAAGGATGACCGGGGTGGACCGGCCAAATATCCTCCGATGGTGAAGTTAGTGTCTTCCCTCGTATGGAATTCTAACTGTATTGTAAGTAAAGATCTCAGAATATCCTCCCTTTACATGGTTCGGACCGGTCCTTATATAGGGTACTCTAGGGCGGTTATTGGTTCAATAACTTCCCCCAGATTTGTGGAATCCGGACGTAACTTCTTCAACGGCTATAGAAATCATAACCGCTGTTGGAAGTTACATACTTGGGAGAAATTGGCTGCGATGAACACGGGTTGATTAACCGCTCCAGAATTTGCTAAGTATTGGGTGGTCGTCCATGTGCAATGCTTATGGACGACCCTTTGTCATGCTGTTCTTTGGTCGTCCATGCGATTCATCTGTGGACGACCCTTTTGACTTGATAACGGGGCCTACACAATTGGTCGACCTCTCAGGGAAGAGAGGTCTGGACGAATAGGAGACGGCCTAGTTGCTTGGCAAACTACATATCATGGACGACCCGTCTGGACGAACCACAGATGCCATTTTTCGCTATCCCATCAGTTTTTATATTAAACAAAGTTACGTTTTGTTTTGTTTTATTTTTGTTAAATATTTGTTCTCTTGAACAGACTTGAACATATCTAATTATTTACTCCCCAAGTTTTCACTAACTTCCTTCTCAACTTTTTTTTTAAGTTCCACTAATTTTATATTCCCAATAACAAGCAAATACTTTAAAAAATCATTCAAAACTCAATTAAGGAGGTGTGAATATACCATTTGTTTTTAATAAATATCATTATATTGCTTTCTGTTTCCTTTTATCTTTTTCTTTGCCTCTCACTCTCTCTTTCTCTAATTGCTCCACAAAAAATAGAGCCACAGGACCAGAGGGGAAACTGAAACCAACTGTACCATTGCCACACTGCACAGCCTTCTAAGACCAAACACGTGTCTCCCAACACCAAGAAGATGATGAATATTCATGTGGCTTTGAGCAATACTTTTCTTTTTTGGAGCAATAATTTCCAAATCCAATTCAAGTCTTTGGTATTTAGTATTTACGTATACCAACGGCAACGCTACAAGAACGCATTAGTCCTTAGAATCCTCAAAGTCAACAATTGAGTAGATCATCAGATTGCTACGGGATATTGTTCTTAATTTTCCCAAGCCCCTTCCTCCCTTACCCAAAAAAAAAAAAAAAAAAGGCAAAAAAAATACAAATGCTGTTGTTTTGTTAATGCTTGTCACCGCCACTAATATTCATGAATATTGTGTCTAAAGAGGAGAAGACATACCCTATCATGGAAGTCAAGTCTGCTCTCTACTTTGGTGAAACTGCGTAATGTGTTAGTGGCCCAATGAATCCACTTATGGTGTGTGAAACCATTCAATTACACGTTATGCAAATGTCTGCAGGCACATGACAATGTGGCATGATCGCGGATTAATCAACAGGTCGCTGCTGCTCTTATCTTCTGAAACTTGTCCATCCAAAAGACTTTAAAGCTAGAATAAAGTTGACAAATTACAATTATGAGCTAACAGCTAGACTTAGACCTCTAACGCTTGAAAATTCTAGCCTTTATTCATACCTTACCATTTCCAGTGACGACAAGAAACTTCTTCAACTTTCTCTTTTACTTTTGAAACTCCAATGTGAAACGAGAATTCATTTCTCAAATAAATTTTAGTAAATGATTTTTTTGTTCACTTGACACTTTCCAATATTTCTAACAGAGGTATTTATAATTCAAATCTCATTCGCCCAACTACTAAATTAAAAAAAAAAAAAAAAAATCGTTTAGATGATATAGTGAGATCTAGACAAAGATGGGACTTGGTAACTTGTAAGGTACAAAGAGAAATCTTTCAACAACATTATCCGAGTGTGACATATTCGTCCCACCATTAGTGCACAACCTCCATCACTGAAAGTGAAAAGGCAGAGAAAATTCAAATGAATCCACTTTTAGCACCAACACGAGCTAATGGAACCACCAATGATGATGAGAGCATTATGCAATTATTTAATAAGCTAGCTAAGTTTGACATCCGCTTATGCAAAATATTCAGGGTGAGGTCAGAGTGACAATACATGAAGTAAGAAGCTTTGGCTGCTATATATATATATATATATATATATATATATATATGAGCTTCTTCTAGATTTTGAATTGGACTTTAATATTTTATGACTAATTCAAGGCGTTAATTAACTTATCCCTGATAATTCTTGGTCACCGGGTTAGTCTGTTTTAATGTCGGTAATAAAAAAAACTAATTGGACGGTGTCGTTGTCATTACATACCAATCAGATCAATAATACAAGTGACAGCGCCACTGTCTCAAGGCAAAATTAGGCATACAAAATTGAATTAAGACATCAATGATGTCAACGGCTTACCAATATTTTTCGTTACTTGTACAAAAAATTAATTCTAGAGGGACCAAATGGATTGGAAAGTAGCTAATTACATGAATCAAGTGATGGATGTTGCATGCACTTTGTGATCATAATGCTTCCAAGGCGGCGGCCTAAGGCGATTACTTTAAGTGAGGTTTATTCTTATATTTTGAATATTAATAGGATATTTATTTAACTATTGTTTTTTTTTTTCCATCTAAAATCTATTTTTTTAAGAAAAAAATTTACAAAATTAAAATGAATCTATCGCATTACACAATGACTATACAACTACAATAAACACTATTTATTGAATGAAGTAACCAAATACTAAAAAATTATGATAGAAAATTTTAATAAAGTTATATAATTGATATTTCTAAATAAAATTTGAATATAAATTTATTTACTAATGTAAGATTATTGAGTTCTTTTAACATTTATGTGTGAGAGATTAAATGATTGATCCATCTAAAGAAAACATTTTTCTTTAAATGATTTTTCTTTGATAAAAAACTACTTTTTATTTATTGGTGAATATTTAGGACTTAATTAATACTTTCATTGATGCAAAAATATCTCTATTGGTAAAAATTTAAGGGTCTTTTTTCATTAGGTGCCTTAGACAGTTGCTTGTTTGGCTCACCCATTGAGCCGGCCTGATGCTTACTAGACCCTGAAAAAAGAGCTTGATGTCTCTAGTTATGGAGATGGATGGAGTAGTAAAAAACCGCTAATAGTTTGATCAGAGAAAGTCAAACACGATAGTCTATACTCACCGGCATAAGTAAGCTCAAAAGATGTAAGACTAATATCATCTTCTTTTTTGTAATATTTGTCCATGCAAGTTTGCATCTAAGATGTATTCACTAAGAAAAAAAACTGGATTGGTTATGAAGTTGAAAAACCAGTTGTTGGGATAGATATTTAATTAGACTGAAAACTCAATCTTCTTCTTCTTCCAAAAAAAAAAAAAAAAAATGGAATTGTCTTATTATGTGGGTAGGTAACAATAGGAGCATAAGTTGATAGTATTAATTAACTTTATCACTTGGCAATTTGATTGGGAAGCCTTGAACTGTTTGCTTGCTTAGCGTCTAAACCATTCTAAATGAATGAATGGATGTGTACTAGTGTAATTAATGTTTTATGCTCTGTGACTTGATGAACCCATTAATTGAAAGGAACGAAAACAAAGTGCAACATTTTTTGTGAGGTAGGTGATATTAATAGCAGGCAAGGTACATGTCCTACTGACCTTGAGGCCATTATCATTATGATGATTATTATTATAGTAATTTTTATTAAGGATACTGGTTGTGTTTATAATTACATAATAGGGTTGTTGGTTGTATTTGGTGCTATATATATATATATATATATATATTTGTGTGTGTGTCAGTGTGTGTCACTCAGTGTTGTATTCTCGCCCAAACTTTGAAAGGGAAACAAAGAGGGCTTCTATTATATTTATCCCACAAGCCTTTGGTTCTTATCCTGGAATTATCCAACGAGACCACAATAAAGCATTTTTTCTGGATGAGCTCATGGTGTGCTAGTCGTTATCACAAGTGGAGAAAATGAATTCTATAAGAAAATCTATAACCATAACTATTTTCGCTATAACTATAATTTGGTGGGCTGTGAATGGTAAATTAAAAATAAGTCAGTATATATGAAAATGATAGATAATTACTCATAATCCGTCACATCAAAATTGTAAAAAAATTGTAGAAAAAATATATTTGGGTGTTAGAATTACTCGAAGTCTATACCCCATATTAAAGTATTAAATTTAATTTTAAAAAAAGAAAAGACAAGAAGTTCCTGGCAACTTAAAAGTCAATGGGATAAACTCCTTACAAAAGCTTTTTTCATAATTTAGGCCAAGGAATATTAAGTGTTTTTTTTTTCAATTATTTAATGAACAAAAACGTACTTATGCTCAATAGTCACACTTTCATTAATACGACATAATAGAATTAGTTAGCCCATGTTAGCGTTATTGAGTGAAAAGCGAGAAGAGTTTAACTGTTTAACATGGTTTGAGCTCATGATCTACATCCAATAATGAAAACTTATTATACATCTTTACTATTAAATTTGTGTGTTATAATAAAATGATTATGAGAAAATCCTAGACTAAACCTCAACTATAGCCTAGGGTGAGTCCTAGACTAAACCTAAACTAACCTAGGGTTAGTAAGTTTGTTCGATAAGTATATGAGGCTACAATCGGTTTGGATTTCTTTGGCTTTTTTGTGTCTTTTAGGTCATAATATCTCTAAGTTAAATACCCGCCCCCTCCTAGCAAACTAGCCCAATTGAGGCTTGCGCAGACGCACAATAATGCTCAGCGACAACGGTGAAAGCCTAATGCTTGTGGTGGTTAAGATTTTGGTGTTTCATGGTGGTACTGTGATGTTGGTGCAAAGGAGTGATGCGGTATTACCGTGGGGGTAATCTGTGTGGAATTTCCATGTGTGAAAGACAAAAGGAAAGTGGTTCACAACTACACACAAAAGCTGGAAGAGAATAATAAGACAGGACAATAACGAATTTAATAAACTAATTAGCCCTATGTGTTTTATGGTTTTGAAATTTCACTAGACGAACGAATTTGATGAGATTACATGGTAATTGGTTTTTTTGGTGTATCACAACTTTGGCCATAATCGAATTTAGCTCTTCCATATTAAGTTGTTGATTATTGAAAAATAGAAGTAAAATTTTAACACGATTAGGCCTAAAAACCTAAGTCTACAAATATTTTATATGATTGAGGATACTTTTGTTCTTTTGGAGGTTTTAGAGGTATTTATATCATTTTAGAGGTTATAATATTTTAGTTATTTTAGAAGTTTTAGTGGTATTTTTGTTATTTTATAGATTTTGAAGATTTTCGATTATTTTGGAGATTTGAAGAGTATTTCGATAATTTTCGAGATTTTAGTGATATTTCTATCATTATAAATATTTATTAGAGGTTTTTCGTTGGTATTTTTTCATTTCAAAGTTTGAAGGTTTTTGGCCATTTTATATTTTTAGGGATATTTCTATCATTTCGGAGGTTTAAATACTTTCTTGAGCTTATAAATGTTTACGCAGTATTTAGAGGGCATAAAATATTTTCTGCAACAAATAGTGTTTTGCCTGATCAACCGAAGATGATTTCGGTTTAACAAAAAGTTTTTCAAACATTCCAAACGTCCAAAATTGAGTAAAATCTTTTTACATTTTACACCGAAACAGAGGAAATTAATCATTGGACTGGTTCTCTGTTGACCATAAAAGATATGTTTTGTAGATCTAATATTAATTTTCAACTGTATCAAATAAAAGAACAAAAAAGACATTTTCATGCAAACTGCAGTGCGAACAAATCCACACCACCTAATCCAACTCTGACATCTCTCCTCGCCTGGCCGAGGTTACTCCCACTTGCCCATTTTTTTCAATATACAAGTATGTTCAGACTGAGAGTCTTTTGTCTAAATATTGCCAAAATTAAAATATATTTGCGTTATAGGTACTGTTTGAAGTTATTTGTGGAAATGAGAAGAGAGATTGAATTTCGGCAACAGTGCTGCCGAAATTCAACAAAAAGTAGGAGAGAGAATTAGGAAAAGGAGGAAAGAGAAAATTTTGCCGAAATTCATCTGCCCATTTTTCCTACCCGTAATGTACTATGTACACAATATTTTTACAATATTTTCTTTGGCTATTACAATTTAAATTTGACATTGAGATTACTATTTTAATTTAACAATAACAATAAGTAACAACTTGATAATTAGAATTTGTTGTAAAAATATTGTAAAAATTGTGTGCACCTATTATTTCTTAAAAAAAAAAAATGTAATGAATTTGCCGAAAATTTTGTGGCAATTGTGGCTTGCCGAAAATGGGAGGAAAAAAAAGTTTTAATGGGTTTGTGGCAATTTTTTTGGCAATTGTGACAATGTCATTGTTGGAAAAAAATAAAAACTTTTTTTTTCCCAAATGGTATTGCCGAAATTCGGTAATGTCATTGCCACAATTAGTTAAAAAAAAAAAAAAAATCATTTTCCCCACAATTTCGGCAATGGCATTGCCACAATTGGGGCAATTTTTTTTTTTTTTTTTTTTTTTTTTTTCAATTGTGGCAATGGTATTGCCGAAATTGTCTCAATTGTGGCAATCACAAATAACCCACAATTTCGGCAATACCATTGCCACAATTGGAAAAAAAAAAAAATAAATAAAATTTCCAAACGGTATTACAATTGGGGGAATTTTTTTTTTTTTTTTTTTTTTCAATTGTGGCAATGACATTGCCAAAATTGTGGAATTTTTCCCCACATAAAAAATTATTTTTTCCGCATGGTATTGTTGAAATTCGGCAATACCATTGCCACAATTAGTAAAAAAAAAAAAAAAACAAAACAAAAAAAATCCCAATTGTGGCAATGGTATTGCCGAAATTGGGAAAAATCAAATTCCCACGCTGTTTGTATTTTAAGCAATAACAACATTAAGTTATACATACATACATATATATATATATATATATATATATTAAAGAGAGAGAGAGAGAGAGAGAGAGAGAGAGAGAGAGAGAAAAGAACAGTCATAATTGTGATTGTAGTGAGCCATAAGTACATACCACCATTAGTAGCTTTCAATATTGTACTGCTGATGAAGGGAACTTTTGAACACATTGTAGCTACCACCTGCACAATAAGTTGACTAGGAGACATGAAAAGAATTTATATTTGGATGGCTAGAGAGAGAGCCGATTTCAGCAATGCCATTGTCACAATTGAAAAAAAAAAAAAAAAAATTTGTCCCAATTGTGGCAATGCCATTGTCGAAATTGGTTGGGATTTTTTTTTTTTTTTTACTAATTACAGCAATGACATTGTCGAATTTCGGCTTTTTTTTTTTCCAAGTCACAATTGCCAAAAAAATTGCCACAAACCCATTAAAACTTTTTTTTCCTCCCATTTTCGGCAAGCCACAATTGCCCTAAAATTTTTGGCAAATTCATTACACTTTTTTTTTTTAAGAAATAATAGGTGCACACAATTTTTACAATATTTTTACAACAAATTCTAAGTATCAAGTTGTTACTTGTTGTTATTGTTAAATTAAAATAGTAATCTCAATGTCAAATTTAAATTGTGATAGCCAAAGGAAATATTGTAAAAATATTGTGTATATAGCACATTATATTTTTCTTTAAATTTTGGCATTCACATTTTTTTTCTATCATTTTCGGTAATACCATTGTCGAAATTAGTTTTTTTTTTTTTTGGCACCCCTTTTTCCACTTCTCACACTCACACTTACGGGTAGCACTGGAAAAATGGACAGATGAATTTCGGCAACACTGTTGCCAAAATTCAAAGTTACTGTTTGAATTTTCTCTTTCCTCATTTTCCTGATTCTCTCTTATACTTTTTGTTGAATTTCGGCAACACTGTTGCCAAAATTCAATCTTTCTCCTCATTTCCAAATAACTTCAAACAATATCTATAAGGCAAATATATTTTAATTTTGTCAATATTTAGCCAAAAGACTCTCAAACTGTCACATGATAACCAAATCATTGTATTACTTTTACGTCGAATCCGAAGAAATTAGTTTTGGATTCTAATGTCAAATTTTGACATATACAGTGGACGCGATTGCTGTCTATTATTAGTTTATTACTATAATTTCCTGTACTCATGACGATATAGTTGTGTTAATATATTATAAAATGAGAAAACCTAGCTAAGAACAAACAATACAAAGAAATACCTTAACACGGCCATTTCAGTGGTGAAACGTCACAAATCAACAAGAAACACATATTATACTTTCTATATTTGGACGTACTTGAAGTTGATTTATCCTCCTCCTTTGTTAAATGATGGCAAATATATAGGCAATTTAGTGACATAGCTTACCAAACCCGCAACCAAAATTTAAATTATCATGTACTGCATGAGGACCCTGGCACCATTAAAGTATTAGCTAGCGTTAATTTGATCGGTGTATCTTACCAGCAAAGAAACTATTATAAATATATATTGGCAAAATCCATACTCACGAAATGATTCGATAATAGATGTGGTGCTTATCTTAAAATTAGTGGTTCTCATCTTACGCAGCATACTAACCGTCTCATAATGACATTTGTAGTTATGTTTGTAATGAAATGTTTGCACTGAATTATCTAAAGGAATTACAGTATAATAATAAGTTTTGTAAGTGAATTTTAGTTTTGTTATAGCAATAATATTTATGGAAAAAAAATATTGAAATTAGCTTTTACCTATTGGAGGTTTTTTTTTTTTTTTTTTTTTTTTTTGTTTTTTGTTTTTTTTTTTTTTTTTGAGAAAGTATTGGAGGTTGTTGAATAGTTCTTTATACATTATATTTTTAGTATATCATTGTCAATCTTTGTAATTCTTCTTTATCAAAATTTTTAAACCTTCACAAGTTGTTACCTGAGATGACAAAGTAGTGTACACTGTACAATTGGTCATGGCTAGAAATTAAACCTGGAATGCTGGAGCCAACATTGCATATTATTTATTCCCACAAGTAAGTGCTTAATTTCCTTTTGTTCCTAAATCTGTTTTTATTTCATCTTTCAAGTTTTAGCCGACAATGTTATCAACTTGTTTGAATTCAATAATTAAAAAAAAAAAAAAAAAAATCCAAAAAACAATTTAAAAAGCAGACTTAAACCGAAGTAGAAAGAGACTCACATGAGATCATTCTTCTTTATCAAAATTTTTAAACCTTCACAAGTTGTTACCTGAGATGACAAAGTAGTGTACAATTGGTCATGGCTAGAAATTAAACCTGGAATGCTGGAGCCAATATTGCATATTATTTATTCCCACGAGTAAGTGCTTAATTTCCTTTTGTTCCTAAATCTGTTTTTATTTCATCTTTCAAGTTTTAGCCAACAATGTTATCAACTTGTTTGAATTCAATAATTAAAAAAAAAAAAAATCCAAAAAACAATTTAAAAAGCAGACTTAAACCGAAGTAGAAAGAGACTCACATGAGATCATTCTTCTTTATCAAAATTTTTAAACCTTCACAAGTTGTTACCTGAGATGACAAAGTAGTGTACAATTGGTCATGGCTAGAAATTAAACTTGGAATGCTGGAGCCAACATTGCATATTATTTATTCCCACAAGTAAGTGCTTAATTTCCTTTTGTTCCTAAATCTTTTTTTTTTATTTCATCTTTCAAGTTTTAGCCGACAATGTTTTCAACTTGTTTGAATTCAATAACAAAAAAAATCCAAAAAAATAAAAAATAAAAAAAAATAAAAAGCAGACTTAAACCGAAGTAGAAAAAGACTCACATGAGAATTAAATTATTGTTCTTGAAAGCAAGGAGGAGACACACAAACTCGAGTGACTTTCACTCCATGAAGAAAAATAAATGATATATAAACTTGGAAAAATTCCATTAAATGAACAGTTTAAAATTGTAATCAAGTTAAAATTTCTTATCAGTTTAAAAATTATAACAGGGAATATCTGCCACACATTTCTAAAAAAAAAAAAATACTAAATGTATTGTTGCTGCCTTGCTGGAGACAAACAATTAAGCTGTTATTTCCATAAATGAAAAAAAAATAAAAAATAAATTGTATACTAAAAAAATAAACAAAAAAAAAAGTTGTTGATAATTTTTAAATTAAAAATAAAAAGCCTAAACTTTAAAGCAACAAACCTTGCATGTGATAACTAGGTAAGACACCTATTTGGCACCATCAAAATTTTAAAACTCTTCTTATATGGTATATAATATGATTTAGAAGTCTAACTTTTTTTATTATATATTATCAGGTTAAGATATCAATCAGTTTATGGTATAGATAGAATTCAAATTCCATATCTCTTACTCAATAATAAAAGATTTTATTAATTGAGTTAATTAAAACCCATGATCTGAACATACTTAAAAATGTGGACAATTGACTTAGTAAACCCTTTGACCCCGTTCCCTTGTTGCAACGCATGCGAAGAATGAGACTCCACATATACCTTCCTCAGATAAGGAAATGTCATCTGGACCAGTCATTGGCGTATCAAGTTAAAATTGGCTTAGTTTGGATAACTAATGGTTAGAATTTAGATTGCACTGCCAGCAATTTCAGTATTTAAAATCCTCGCTATTTTATTTTTAAAAAACCGAGGGCGATTATTTTACAATAAATATTTTTCTTAATAATTATACTAAAGATTTAGTTTTGAAAGATTTTTTTTTTAAAAATAATTATAACATGATGCTAGTTCTACAACTTGAGCTATTTCCATCGTATACCCTCGGCACTTTCTGTATAAAAATATATCAATTTAACAACAAAACTCTTGGCATTTTGAAAGAATCTAAAGTTGCATTGCATCATGGTGTTTATATTTTATGATGGTTCTTTTCCCAGAAAAATGTAAAAAAATTTCTGTAAATCAACCTGTTAATTTATTATATATTAATTTTGGCAATAGGAAGGAAAGGAATAGCCGTATAGTATAGGCATTATAAACTAATAATCTCAAATTAAGCTATCTTTAAGAAAAAAAAAAAATTAAATACCATATAATTTACGGTACGTAGTGTCCAGACGTACAGTGCTAGTTGCCTATAACATTTTGGAAACTATGGGACCAACGGACGTTGCGTGCTTCTCGTAGACATGAATATCTCGTAACCATTAATAACTTTAAAATGTTAGGTCTATTTGAAAGTTATGGAACTTCTAATAGGTTGGGAGGATTATGAAGGCAGAAAAACAGTTATTAACTCGTATGTGCGCATTTTGTTGTTGGAAGATCAATGTTGGGATGTTGGGAAAAATATATTGAGCTAAATATTGCATCTGTTCCAACTTCTTCTTCTTCTTTCTTTCTTCCTTTTTTTTTTTGGCCTACAATGTATGCAAAATTAGAATAGGACAAAGTCAGACCAAACACTCTCACTACTCATTGCTCAAAAGCCAAAATCATCTTATTAAGATATACATCGTATTAGGCCCACTTTAGGTTTCTTGTACAATACACATACTTGTACAACACACATATGTCTCCTATATAAAGGCCTCCTATATAAAGACATTTTATATACTATTTATACTAAAAAATAAAATATAGTCTATTCAGAACCACTGCAAATACAGTCTATTCTCAACAAGCGGTTACAAATAAAGGAATCCTAGTACCTTATACCAACCTACAATTGAACCCTTACCCCAATACCCAATTGAACTTATTCTGTAGTGACAATTTCTCCTTTTGATGCATGACTCCTAAGTACGTGAATAACCAACTGCGCGGATCCCAGTACGTGACTTTAATCACCAACTAGAGAAGGTTGTTGGTTGCAAAGTTCTTCATTTTATTCACACGATAAAGATCAAGAAGAAGCTTGGTTACAAAACCCTATGGTGTATGTTGAGGGTCATTTTTGTAAAACACAAAAAAGGAAGAAGGCCCAACCCAGTAGTACAGGGAGCGAATAGAAATGGCAGGCAGAGAATAAAACCATTAAGCCCAAGCGGCAGGAATAATGGGTCACAAGTCCATTTGATAAATAAATGGGTTTTGAGATAGCAAATGGGCCCAAAGAGCTTGGAAAGAGAGAATAACAAACCCATGGACAGTGTATGATGTGGAAAAGAAAGAATGGGCCACGACAGGCTCAAAGTAATGTAAAGCAAAGAATGTAGGGGATTGTTGGCAAGCTCATAAACCCTAAGGATGAGTATGAAGTAATTGCGTCGGGGAAGCCTAATGAAGTAAGTAAAAGCCCATGGGAAACATAAAGTGAGAAAAAGAGCCGAGGAAGCCCAAAACAAGTAAATGGGTCGAGGATGCCCAAGGGAAAACAAAGGGGACACAGGAACCCCTAAGTAAGAAAACCCATGGCCATGCAAAGCCATTTGGGGAGAAGAGTAAACAGCAGGTCTAAAAGAAGGACCGATAAGACTAAGTCATTACAGCAAGAATGATAGAACGATGTGGCAGGACAGAATGACAATCAAGAAAATGGGCTAAGAGCAATGTGAAACCCAGTATTCAAATAAAGCCCAGTCCATAAAGGAACAGCGAAAACCTAAAGCAGCCCACCTAAAAGAAAGAAGAGGTGCAGCAGACTATGCGAGCAAAGCTCCAGACCGCGGTAAATGCATGAGCAGCAGGCAGATTTTGGATATACGTGGAAGGAAAGCATGCGTAAGGCCAAGGCACCACCAGCCTGTACCCAGCCAATATGGGACGTGGTGGAGTCATGGGTCAGAGGTAAGAGATAAAAGGGGTATGGTTTGATGGTGGGGAGAGGGAAAATGACTTATTCTGCGGCTCCTGCCTAAGCCCTTTTGGGAGGTACGTTCTATTGGGATGACAGACCATCCAAAAGAGGCAAGGATGAGGGGGGAACCGTTAGGTGCATGCCATGAGGGAAGGAGAGAGAAAAACGTTTACACCATGGCAGGAAAGAATGCCACAACGCACTAACAGAACAAAACAAACTTGCCTCTGCCTGGCAAGGGGAAGTACACAGACGAACTCCTTGGTGGTCGGCAAGTACGCCCAGACCAGACAAAGGCGGTTAAAGGGTAAGATGGTAAAATCCAGTCACGACAGGCCCTATAAAAGGAACCTCGCCATGCCCTGTAAAGGAGATAGAAAAATAGAGGTATTAGGAAGAAGAAAAGAAAACGAAAAGAAAAAGAAAGAAAAGAAAAAGATAAGAGAGAAAACGGAAAACAGAGAGAAACAGATACAATGGGCATGCATCAGTGGGTCATTTTCCTTCTTTCCCCCTCAAAATCTTACTCTCTTTGAGATAGGTGAACAAAAGAGATTCCCTTGGGCATTAACCATTTAGATCCGGTTCCCTCAAAGTCATTAATCCCCACGGCAGGATCTATTTCCTAGGAGATTAGTTGCATTGAGAGGAGGCGTTCTTCCTCCTTGGTCTTTACCTCTATGGACTTAAACTTGACTTGACAATTCTTTTCGATTAACTCATAGTATTGCTTAAACCTTTTATTTCTCTTGTAAAAGCCATTGTTATCACTGTCATTGCTATTATTGTGATTGTCATAAAAAAAGAAATAGAGATTACTTGGTCATTTTACATTAAGAAATAGGTCACAGTACTCTGTTTCTTTGTTATTATTATATCTGCCTGCCGTAAGCCATTTGTAACAGCTCTGCCTGTCGTAAGCACATTCTTGGTAGACGAGGCCTAGTTTGCGCACAAGCTGGCCCAAAGTGAGTTACAGTTGGGCTGGTCTCAACTCTCCGACTCAGAAATACTCGGGCCCATTACAGCAGGAGGTAGCCCAGCCCAACCCAAAGCATAACACAAAAAAGGCCCCTATAGTGTACAAACACAGCAACTTCTTCAAAAGAGATGAACCAAAATGAAACTCTGTCTCTGGTCACAATTTGCTTGAACAAATTTTGTTCAACACTTGTGCAACTTGTGTCTTCTTTGAGGACTCTTAAAATAATCCTTTTATATGTCTAGGGTTGTGAGAAAAGAAAGCCCAAACATATAAACACGAATTGAAGTCAAAACAGAACTGAAAATATGTTTTTCTTAAATCTCGACAGATACCCTATCTGTCGAGCTGCTGTTGAGCCACGGGGCTGAACAACTCTTTAAACCTCGACAGATAGCTAGCTGTTGAGCTAGCTATCAAGATTTACTGACAGGTACTTTTCAGCTTGAATCTTGGATAGACTTGCATGGCTTTAACACTTGATCTTGAAACAAGGTTTCTTGAAGTATTAAACACATCCTAGATCTATCCAAATACAAGTAAAGTGCGTTTTGTCAAAAGATTAGTCAATTACATAAAATAGTGACATATGTTCCTAACAAGTGAATCACAGATGTCCTAACAATCTCCCCATTTGGCAATCCATGACAAAACCACAACAAACAAATGAGCATATAAGAGAAGTCATAAATCACTCAACTCATATTCACTTGTTGAATATAATAAAATCTATCCTAACACAAACTCTTGAAAATTTTTGCAAGAAGAGAGTTTATGGCAAGTAGACTTTGACAACCTGTATTTCTAAAACACTTTAAACAAAACTCATCAAGGCATCTTTGTGTGAAACAGAAATAATAGATTGCATACAAGTAATAAGAAACATGTGTATAAAGAGAGAAAAGAAACAACACATGCAAGGATGGGTGAAAGAAACATACATTAACATAAAATGAGAATAAGTACAATGTATGTTAATAATGGTCACAAGACCTAATGTACAAGAATAAATGTATCTAAAGTAGAGAAAAGAAAAAGATACAAGTAATCCTCACTACATCCCTTAATATGCACTCTCCCCCTAACAAAATCTCCTATGCTAACCCTCCCCCTAAGTATGACTACTCTCATAACCAAAACTACTTCCCCTTTTTGTCACGAGGGACAAAGGGAAGAGTGTCAAGTAGACATCTCGTCATCGTCGGGTGAGCTAGCATCGCCATTATCCTCATCATCAAAATCAGCATCATCAGCATCACATTCACCCGTAGGTGCCACAGGAGTGGAAGGCATGGTATAACCACCCATCTCAACCTGACGTCGAGCAATGCGTCCAACACGGGTGTTCACCTGACATAACTCATCACTGAGAGTGTTGGGGTGAGCATCCATGTGCTAAAGTTGCGCCATGATGTCCTCTAAAGTCACTCCGCTCAAAGAAGAGGAAGGAGCAGACGTGGATGGAGCAGAAGGAGTTGGAGGAGCTGCTGAATCCGACTGTCAAGACCTAAACTACGTCTTGCTACGTTTAACAGTAGTGGTGTCTATGGCACACATGATAGAAAAGTGATCAGAATAGGGAAAAGGAATAGAAGAATGGCATAGAATCTGCGTGATAGCTGAAGGGAAAATGAGCTTATCACATGTAGTTGTATCCCTAAACACATCCATAATAGAAAGAATAAAATGTGAAGGAAAATCTATAGTGAGGTGCTCTAACAAAGAAAGCAAAAATCGAGCACAAAGCTCTGTGATAGAGTTATAGTGAGAGAGTGGGTGCAAAACAAAAGCCATTACCATGTTCATGAATCTAGGACCTTTAGCAAAAGGTCTACATGGTGTAAACTGACAATTACCCCAAATAGAAGGGCGCTCGTAGAAAGCAGACATCATCTCGTCTTTGGACACAGTCCTCAGATGGTCACAATCGAGGTAGATAAGATGCTCCACCCTCGGGACACAGAGCACATCCACAATAAGCTGTGGTGTGACAGCAATGCACGTACCTCGAACGCGAGTATGAAAGAGAAGTACTGAAGAATCAATTCCATGCATGTTAGAGTAAAACTCCTGGATCAGCATGGAAGGATAAGTGACCGGGACGTCACACAGTGACTCCCAACCCTAACTATGAATGACATTGGGTAGGTCAGTGTCGGCGAAGTCCGCCGAAATGACTCGGCATTTCGAATGAACACCTCGTCGAGAAAAGTTCTCTAAGAAGTCCTTTCGGGTGTCCTCATCACGGAACTGAATATGTGAGGGAGTAGGATAAGAAGACGAAGATGCCCCAGAACAAAGAGGGTTCTGAGACAGAGTAGACTTACGTTTAGGTGCCATAAACACGACTAACGTAAACAAGAGAGTGAGGCGGAAGAAAGAAACACTTAGAAAAGCTCCAAACAGTTCAAATATATAGAAATATACTGAAAGGAATGTACGTATGCATGAAGATGCATGAGCATGTGATGTGTAAAGTAAAAAGCATCATGGGTTCAGCCCAATCCAAGCCTACCAGCACATAAAAATTTTAACATGTATAACACACATCTAAATGCATGAAAATATAGTTGTAATGCACATGGAATGCAATGCATGTAGTTTTTAAGATTAAATCTTCAAAACCCATCCCAAAAATTTCACAAAAACCTCTTTGATTTTGAAAAACCCCAAATTTGCAAAAATCCCAAAAGCTTAGGTTTCAAATAATGAAATGCATGAAAATGAGTGATTAGAGACTTACCAAGTGAAGAAAAACTTGATTAATCTCGAAAAAAGCTTAAGAAAGAGGTTTAAGGGAGAGAGGAGAGTGTTTGGGAGGTGAACAGCCACGGATAGATCGAGAGAGTGAAGTCCGGATTGCACAGAACCTATATATAGATCCTTAGTAATTCTCAACAAATAGAGGTGTCGAGAGGTATCGAGATAGGTGTCGAGACAGGTGTCGAGAAAACAGAACGTCGATAGATGCAACTGTTGAGAGGTGTTGAGGAAGAATTCATTAGACACAATTTGAAGAAGCTTGATTAATCCACCAGGTGTTAAGAAGCTATCAAGGGTCCAGGAACTTTCTCAGTCGATCCACCTAGTTGTCGAGGAAGTGTCGAGATTGCGATAAGAAAAAGCTAAGGAGCTCGACAGATAGCCAGGTGTCGAGGAGCTATCGAGCTTGCTTTTAAAAATAGTTTTTTGAGAAGAAAAACATAGACATGAATGCAATCAGACATGCAATTGAACCAATGATCCAATCAACATATTAAGCTCTCAAAATCATATCTTAACAATAATTTTAAGCACATGGATCCCACACACACACACACACACACACACACACATTAAACAAGTCTAACCAATTTTAGATTTCAAAAACAAGTCAAGACAATTTAGTGAACATACATTAACACATGTAAAACCTTGTGATGGCCAAATCATATTGTACCTGCACATGTATCAAGAGTAGCAAAGAATATTGTGTGTTGTGTGTGAAAAACATCGCAAGATTGCATAAGTGTATACATGTTATGACGATTTGAGATATGAGAAAATCACTTTAACTCATACACAATCATAACTGTTTGATGGGGACTATCACTTTCGAGGTACATCCTATAACTCCCACATCTCCTAGAATACACGCTTGTAATCATATTTAAAGCATTTTTGATCTTTTTGCTTTTTATTTTTCTTTGCATATTTTTCTTTTTAATAAGCATATCATGCATGGGTATATAAGAGAGAGAAAAAAAATACCCAATTATATTTGACATTCTAATTTTGCTATGCTAAAACACACAAATGTCATTGACATTTCACTTTTGCTATGCCAAAGCATACAGATGTTATTCATGATTGGTGGGCAACAGTGGTGAGATGATTATTTATGCCTTTCTTTTCGAATTTTCTAGTCCTTCCCATAAAAAAAAAAAAAAAAAAAGTGATATGAGTATTAAGTACAAGAGATAACTTAATCTTACTCATTACAAACAAAGAGCCATAAAGCTCACTTGCTTAATTGTGCATAGAGATGCTCATTTAAGCTATAAAAGATATAAAGTTTACAAAACTTTGTTTCAATGGCCATCCAAGGTACACAAGTACCAATGTACACAAAACGCACATTGTTTTTGTATTTTTCTTATTTTCAATTTTTTTAAAAAAAATTTTGTATGAAAAAAAATAAACGAAACTAAAAAAAATAAACAAACAAAAACATATTAAACAAAGCAAAGCAAAAACTAGACTGACACAAAATAAAAGCAAAATACACAAGTTATGCAAAAACAAAAACACAAAGAGAGAGAAGAAAATGATAGAATCACTTGGAACCCTTTTCCTTCCACACCTTGAAGGAACCTTTCCTTTGATTAAACCCTTGAACCGGCAGTGAGGGGGAAGAATTGGAACCGTTCAAGTTTGAAAGGAACATGAGGGTTTTGAGAGGATCTCCAAGAGGAATAAGAGAGGATTGAAGCTGATTCTGGCTTCTAGATGCTATCATGCCATTGCTCTGTTGAGTGGCTAACCACTTATAGTAGTTTGGTTGAGTATGACCAGTAATACTACAATGATGATAGAGATGCTGCTTCTTCTATTTAGGCTTTTGAAAGTTAGCCTTCTTAGCCCTAGGGTTTTTAGCATCTTTCTTTTCAAGCTTAGAGGGTGCTCCTAAGATAGATTTACCCTTGTCTATGTTCTCACTAGCTAAATCAGTTTTAACATTATTGTTCTCAATTTCAACATTATTAGTAAGAGGAACAAAAGCAGTAGTACTAGTAGATGCAATATTAGAGGAAGAAAGACCATACCCTAAACCTGTTCCATCCGAAGAAGATTTCTAAATGCTGAGCATCTCATCAAGCTTTACACTTGAAGTCCTCTCCAATTGAGCTCTAACTTGAAACAGTTCCGCTTCAAGCTTCTTGGTCTTCTCAGCCAAGAAATTGTTCTCAAATCTCAATGCTCCAATAGTTTGATTAGCTTCATCAAACTTTGTGGATAACTCTTCCCGATCAAGTTCCACATCACTGAGTTTCTTGGTGGCCAGCCTATAGAGTTTCTCGTGTTTTTTCGACAACTTGTGTAGTTTCTCATAGGCCGTATGAATGTCATCTTGATCATCCATTTTCTCAACCTTAGACTCCACCAATTCCTCTTTTTCATCCACATCTTCAACAATCCCCTCAGTAGAATTGGCAGTGGCAATAAAGGCATTCAACATTTTGCCATCCTCATTGTCGGAATCATCTTCAGGCTCGGTGTCGCTCAAGATAGTAGCAAGTGCCTTGCTCTTTCCAATACTCTTGAGATATGTAGGACACTTCTGTTTCATGTGACCGAAGCCATGACACCCAAAGCACTTAGGTCCTGCTAGAACAGTGTACAGACCGCCATCCCTTGCATCCTTCTTCCTTTTGTCTTGGCTCTTGAACTGAGAAGAACTGGATTACCTACGGTCCTTGTCAAAGCCCTTTCCATTGGCATTCTTGATGAACTTCTTGAATTGCCTGGTGATATAGGACTTCATCTTCGAATCCTCATCATCTGAAGACTCATTAGTGTCATTGCTCTTAGCCTTTAGAGCTGTACTCTTGCCCTTACCTGACTTTCCAATCCTTGATAACCCTAGCTCGTAAGTCTGCAAATTACCAACTAGCTCTGTCAAAGGAATCTTGTCAATATCCTTTGATTCCTCTATCATTATGATTTGGGCATGAAATCTCTCGGGTAGAGATCTAAGCACTTTTCTCACAATCTTGGGTTCAGGAATGGTTTCCCCAAGATTGAAAGCTAAGTTCACTATGTCCTTAAGCTTGGCATAGAACTCATCAAACGACTCATCCTCCTCCATCTTAATCTTTTCAAAGCTTGTAGTGAGCCTCTGAAACTTTGAATCCTTGACAGCCTTTGTTCCCTCATAGGTTGTCTGGAGGATGGTCCATGCTTCCTTAGCAGTTTCAGTGGAGGATATCTTCTTCAACTCCTCATTGGTGACTGCACTGAATAAAACATTCAATGCCTTGCTGTTGAAGTTTGCCACCTTGATCTTGGCTTCATCCCAATCAGTCGGCGCTTCCTTTGGCTTAGTCCAGCCAATCTCTATAGCTTGCCACACCTTCTCATCTAAAGATTGTAAGGAAGCTCTCATACATACTTTCTAGTACGCATAGTTAGTGCCATCAAATAAAGGAGGTATAATTAATGATTGTCCTCTATCCATGACAAACAAGGGCCAATAGATCAACACAACAAAGATTAAACTTAATCAGAGTGTACTTGCTCTGATATCACTTGATAGGCTAAAAACGTCTTGACCCCTTGTGATGAATGAATGAATTAATTAATTAGCCAAGTTTAATTTATTAATCAAATTAACATGCAAACGCGTGATAGTACAAACAAATCACCAATTAAACTAAGTATGCAGCGAAAATTAAATTGACACGGTGATTTGTTTACGAATGGGGAAAACCTACACGGGAAAAACTCCACCGAGTGATTTTAAGGTCACCACTCCTGAAATTTTACTATTATCATAACAAGTGGTTACAAGTAAAGGAATCTCAGTTCCTTATACCAACTTACAGCTGAACCCTTACTCCAATACCTAATTGGACTTATTCTGTAGTGACAATTTCTCCTTTTGATGCACGACTCCCAAGTAAGTGACTAACCAACTGTGCGGATCCCAGTACGTGACTTCAGTCACCAACTAGAGAAGGTTGTTGCCTGCAAAGTTCTTTAGTTCATCCACACGATAAAGATCAAGAAGATGCTTAGTTACAAAACCCTATGGTGTACAAACATAGCAACTTCTTTAGAAGAGATGAACCAGGATGAAACTCTGTCTCTGGTCACAATTTACTTGAACAAACTTTGCTCAACACTTGTGCAACTTGTGTCCTCTTTGACGGCCCTTAAAATAATCATTTTATATGTCTAGGGTTGTGAGAAAAGAAAGCCCAACACATAAACATGGATTGGAATCAAAACAGAACTGAAAATCTGTTTTTCTTAAATCTTGACAGATACCCTATCTGTCGAGCTGCTATCGAGCCACGAGGCTGAACAGTTCTTTAAACCTCGACAAATGGTAGCTGTCGAAATTTACTGACATACACTTTTTAGCTTGAATCTTGGATAGACTTGCATGGCTTCAACACTTGATCTTGAAACAATGTTTCTTGAAGTATTAAACACATTCTAGATCTACCCAAATACAAGTAAAGTGCATTTTGTCAAAGGATTAGCCAATTGCATAAAATAGTGATATATGTTCCTAACAAGTGAATCACATATGTCCTAACAAGTGCCATCTGTTAGTTTACTGTTTAAACTCACGTTAGTCAATCACATGATACGCATGCGTGATGAAAACTTACCCAATTTATTAAGCAAAAGAGAGAGAAAAACCAAGTTCATTGGTTCAGGCGTTCACTAGAGGGGAGAGAGGATCTCTTAACTGAGCATTGGCATCACCGGAGTTCGATCTTCCGCTATTGTTATTGGTAGGATGAAAACTTACCCAATTTATTAAGCAAAAGAGAGAGAAAAACCAAGTTCATTGGTTCAGGCGTTCACTAGAGGGGAGAGAGGATCTCTTAACTGAGCATTGGCATCACCAGAGTTCGATCTTCCGCCATTGTTATTGGTAGGAATGGGGAACAAAGCAACGACGTTGTTTAGCAAAGGAGGGGGCGATTGCTAAGTTGCGCCAGGGGTGGAGGTGAGAGCTTGGAGGCTTAGGTGCATGAATAGGCAGTGGAGTTGAGAAGCGTTCATGTGTGGGTGAGCCTATGAGTCTCTAAACTACGTCCCTAAAGTCATTCTCGTTGATATTGTAGACTAGTGGATGCTGCTGCTATTGCTATTGCTATTGTTGCTGTTGTGTTTGTTGTTGAATCTGTGGTTGTGATTGTGGGGGATTGGGATTAAGGTTTTGATTTGTGTTTTGAGTTTGTTCATGATCAAAAGGGATTTTTTATTTTATTTTATTTTATTTTTTTTATGATGGGTTTGGAGATTTGGTGAGAAAGCTTGTTGAGGTGTTTGTTGGTCAAGAAAATAAAAGAAATAAGAAATTAAAGGCTGTTTGTTTGCCAAGAAAATGAAAGAAAATGAGAGAGAAAAAAAATCCTAGATTAGTGGTGGGTTCAACCAGCAGTGGTTGTCAAATGGACTGAGCAATTGGCGACTCCAAAGCCTAGATCAACGGCAAGAAATTGAACTCTAGTACTGCTATTGCTCCATTGAGAGATCCTCTCTCTCCTTCGGTGAATGCCTGAACCTGGATTCTTGGGTAAGTTTTCTTTACACGTGTGTGTTACGTGACTGACTAACGTGAAGTTTAAGGAGCAAATTGGCTAAATAAAAGTTGAGAGAGTGTTTTGGCCACTACTTCAAAGTTCAAGGGGTGTTGGCATTTTTCTCTTACTTAAAATGCACTTGTATGTAGCGTTTCATATCTAGTTTCTATTTAATAATAATAGAGTCCTTCAGCATTTCTAAAACATCCCAATTATTATTATTATTATCATTATCATTATTATTATTACTATTATATTCAAAACGATAGAAATCATTAAAAGTATAATGTGTATTGTTCTCTCCCAAAAAAAAAAAAAAAATTGTATAATGCGTATTTGATTGTGACCTCAAAAATGACTATATATGAACGTGGCTCGGGTGGTAGAAGTCGCATCTGAGATTTGTCAGACGAAACTTCGCTAAGTGCCAAGTGCTAACACCGTGCTAAATGATTTATGGACCTACATTGATGTCCAAAATATAAAACAAAAATATTCAGATCGATTTGACTTTGATTTTAAAACCATTATTCAAAAATGCTTGTCCATTTCAATAGTCAATCTTTCCGGCCACCAACATTTGAGTGACCTAGATGGTTAGATGCCGGGCCAACAAATTTTAGGACTTGAGTTCGAGCTTCAATAATTAGCTATGTGTTGATGTTCTTTATATCTTATTTCCATCTCAAATAGTCCAAAGAATAATAAGTGAATTTTTCACCGACCAAGAGTATAGAGTATCGCCTAAAAACAGGTAGGATGCAACTATAATTACTTTCAGGTAAAGAAGCTCCAATGATCGCCCCCCTCTACCCATTTTTTTAACCCCAAAAAAAAAAAATTCTGGCCAGCTAGTATTAGATCAGTTCATTAAACCAAAATTTGGAGCTCTATTAACAGTGTCTTAATTTTCTCAGCAATTATTGTTTAATTTCACAACCACTTTGTAATTGCTGGTTAGAGGTTAGAGGTGGATTGTGTAAATCTATTTCGACCCATCAGACTTCTGGTCCAGCTAAAAGCTAGCTCAAAGTAGTGTGAGCAAGCAACTGGTCATTAAGAACTAAGAATAGCAAAACATACTGATATTTCCTGTCATGACTTAGGGAAGAATTAGTCATATCTATGATATATTTCAAAGGAATTAGTCAAATTACAATTAGGGTTCCTCATAATCGTTCATATGGTCAAGATTTACCCAATAAAAACTTAACTTGGTATTTGGCACACACTCTATATACCACACTCATAATTCAATTCAATCTAATCCACAATTAAGGTTTCTCATAATCGTTCATATAGTCAAGATTTACTTAATAAAAACTTAACCTGGTATTTGGTACACACTCTATAAACCACACTCATATAATTCAATCCAATCTGATCCACATAATCTAGAATATCACAATTTCTCCTAAATAAGTTTGTCTTCTTTGTGCCGGCCAACTGATAAGTTTTTCTTTTTAAACCCATGGATGATGGATGTGTCGCTTACTTTTTTGCAAGTTGTTGAATCTAGCAACAGGACACATGTCAACTGTATTACCATATCCAATAATTAATTAACTGCAAAAAATTATCTTATCATAAACAAGGAATTTTCATAATATACGGTGAGAATATAGTCTCAGGTTTGTATACGCTCACAGATTGACTCGTTGGAACTTTCTTGAGATGGCAGGAGTCTTACTCGACTGTAAAATAAACATTTTCTCATTTTCATTCATATATGTTTTTGTTTTTTTCACTTGACTTATTAAAATCAAATTTTTATTTGTTTTATTAGTGTCTATTTATAATAGTTTATTTTGGACATATTCTTTTCTAATGTGAGATGCATTTTAATGAATGATGTTTAAAGAAAATATGATCTAAAAAAGAGGATTTAAAAAATTAGACCTAAATGAGAAAATAAATTAGCTAATGAATTGTGAGCCAATAAACAATATTTTTTTTTTTTATAATGCCAATAAACAAAATTGAACTTACTTTAGAGAGGTTTTTTTTTTTTTTTTTTTTTTTGTTATTTTATTTTTTTAAAAGGGGGAAAAGGAGAAAATATCTGTCTCATTATATAATTTGCTCATAGCATGTGAGACTTAAATATTTTATGAAAAAAAAAAAAAAGGAAAGGGGAAAGGGGATTACCTCTCTTGCCGGCTCAAACCCACCATAACTTTGCTATGTCAAACCATAAGTTATCAATAGAATTGGAGCTACATGTAGACAAGGTCTAGAAGGGTAGCTACTTTGGCATACAGTAAGGGAAAAAATATCTTAGAGACTTGAACTTCGGCTCTTGCCCCATGTCCCGCAAGCATTTATACTTACATAGTGACCATTAAGCTAAAGGTGTGCGGTGGTACTACCACATGCAAGGGAGTCAATCTCGTACCGGAGGTCGTTTCAGTTTGGCTAGGGGAATGAAATATTACAGTACTAGTTGATACCGGTGTACCGTTTCGAGTTTATCACTATTATAATTATAGACATACTTGATTATTTATATATAATTATTTATAAATCTGTATCAGAATCCTTAAATTTATAATAGCATATTTCTCTAAATTAATTGTTTATTTTTAATATGATTATTTCTTTCTCAAATATCAACCCATTAATATAACCTGACATAGTAGATTGTAATAATAAGAAAAAGATAAAAAGATGATATTAATTATTTAAAAAAAAAACATAAAATTGCTTATCAAATGTGAGTGGCAACCAGCCTAAAAGTCCAAGTATATTTGAAATTTGAAATTTGTTTCACACTTTAATGAGCTCATGTGGGGTGTCAGAACTCACACAAAACAATTAAACAAGAGTCACACACACACAACTAAAACAAAAGGAACAAGAAGAGAGGTTCGGTCTCGGTCAAAGTTGAAGAAGAAGAGGAAGAAAGAGAAACAGCTGGATAAAACAAAAGGAGGAAGGTTGGGGGAAATGGTCGACAACATGGGAAAACAACTAGTGTGGATGGCGTCGTGAGCTTTCTATTGCTAACTTTTTCCATTTTCTTCAAGTTTTTAGTATCGCCTGATTTCCATTTTTTGGCTGAGATGTCCGATATTCGGCAGTACGTTCGGTATAGTCCAATAAAGACCGGTATTTTAAGCGGTACAAATCAAGGGTGTTTCTGTACTCGTTCACCTCCCAGTACAATAAATTCTGGTTGTATCGGCTGGTACTGTATGGAATTGACTCCCTTGACCGCATGTCTTTCCTTTGTTTTTTATCATTAGATCAAATTATCAATTGGTTTTTAGTGTATGTGAGGTTTGAACCATATATCTCCTAATCAACGTTAAGAGATTTTCCTAGTTGAGTTAACTAGAATCCACAACTTATCATAATTATAAGATTAGTGGGAATCAATAAGATTATTTGGAGAGAGACTAATATAATTAAAAAAGAAGGATATGAGTTAGCCAAAAAAAAAAAAAAAAGAAAAAGAAAAAGGAAGGAGTTATTCGAGGGGGGGAAAAAAAGACTAAGAAGATATGAGTTAGGACTTAGGACAAGAGTATCTCAACTTGGATTAAAAACTTCCTAGGTCACACCTTTCAAATCCAAGTCATAATTTAGGAGAGGAGTATCTCAATTTGGATTAAAAACTTCCTAGATCACACCTTTCAAATCCAAGTCATATCTTCCAAACTCAATTAAAGGTTATTGTAGAAATACAAATGCATTTTTTTGTAATGCAAGACTTAGATATAATATCTTAGGTGCAGATATTAAATTCTCCAATTAAATTCAAACATTTGTTTGTATTTGACCAGTACAAACAATATTATTTATCCCAAAAGGAATTAAAAATCTTATTTAATTATGTGTTTGAATTTAATTGGAGATCTAATATACTTTATCTAAGGAATTGGTCCTAAATTTTGCATTTTTTTTTTTTTTTATGCATTGCTATACCAAATTCTATTTTTCCAATACATAGTGCCACTTGTGGATGAAATAAATATTTCTCCATTCATTTATACTAAATTGCTTTTACATATTAGAAAATCTATTCTTCTAAAGACATGTAAGAACAAGATTTTTTTTTTTTTTTTTTTGAGAAAGATGTAAAAACAAGATAAGTGCAAAGAAACTATAAATCGAGATATTTAGTACTCTGTTAGCAAGCCTCATAATGGAGGCTACTTTACGAATAATTATTCTCCTCAATTGACAGATTGGAGTAGAGTCTCTACTACCTAATTTATTTTTGGGACAAAAATCAACAAAACCTTAAAAAAAAATGTGGCGGTTCAACCTAAGAGACGAAGGCTTGCAGGCTTTATCCCCCAATTTATTTGTACCATGGATCAAGAGTATCCAACAATGGGAGGCCCAAAAGTTGACAATGCTACTATTGTGGTAGATAGATTGGAGTTACATTTCTTTTATCCTTTCTATATGAATGATCCCCTCATTCCCAAGGAAATCCAAACTGGATCTTTTTCTTCCTAGGAAGGCCTCCTCACCGTGCTCGTATCTCTCTCCCCAAAATTTTCCAACCCCTTCCTCCTTAGTCTCCTTCCCCTTATATACCCAGCCTTGAGTTTGTTAACCATTATGAAGGGTTTCTTGCCCCAAGCAGATGGGCCTCTCTTTGTTGTATATACCTAGATGGGTGGAGCTCACTCAATATTCCTGAAATGACTCCATTGGAACTTGCGCCAACCTCTAAATTTGAGTTCGGTAGGCGGATTTCCCCAAGTCATTATATCATGCCTTCGGCGATATCTTGTGATGGTCAGTTCAGATTATGCCTTGTTTGGGCCTTTCATCATTGTTCAGTATAGCTGATGGTCAGTTCAGGCCTTTCAGCAATGTTTGGTATAACTCGGGTGGATCTAACTTAAATGGGCCATGATCTTGGGTTGGGCTTTGATTCGTGGACCATACAATAGCCCCCCACGATCTCATCTTCAAGCATGGAATATGAGATCGGGGTCGGTTCTCCTCAGTAGAGATCAGGTGGAATCCTGAGCGGCAGTTTCCTTTTTTGGTTATACCAAAAGTCGAATTGTAAATGCATCAGTTTTGACAGCCTACATTAAAGTGACCGTTGTCCCCTCGGGGATGTCAATTGTTAGGCAATAAATGCCTTAGATTTGATAACCAACACACCATGCATGCGAAATGCTAGCTATCATGATCAACGATTAAGATCTCGAGACGCTTTAGTCACCGAGGCACACATGTGAAGGTGGTTTTGAGTGGTTATTGATCCCCCCACCTGCACATTAAATAACCCTATCGACATAAAGGGGAGTCACCACCTAGTTTTTGAAACGGTCTAGGAACCATAAATATAGCGTCCTCTCGAGGAAGGACCATTTTGATCTTATTACCAAAGATATGAGTTCGGAGTTAAGGTACGGTCTTAGTAGGCACCCAAACCCGCCCAACCCTAAGGTTGGCTTCCTCTCATTGTGTCTTATGTCTTAACCCTATTAAAGGCATATTTAATATTGTATCTACGCACGCGCGCGCACACACACACACACTAACATTCATCTAACAATCAACGTGGCATCAAACACCCCTAACCATACATCTATTATGCTTGTCATCCATCACAGACCTAGCATACATCTAATCATACATATCACAGCTCAAGCCTAACATACACCTAGCATGGAATCCCCTAACATTCATCTAGCATGATAAACATATCATCTCAAACAAGGCAACAACAAAAACAAGGCAGAAAGATAGGCATGGAAATCAAACATAGATCATAACATGTATCCTATTTTTCAGGCATGAAATCAAGCATCAAAAAACACATTACATCATTAAAACACGCGTTCATACTAATGCATGACTTATCTCAATTACCTTGCTGCATCTTGACACCTATGGCATCATGCATGAACATGTGAATGCATGCTCATGGCATTAAAATGAAGAAATGAAGAATAAACCCTAATTCTAACATGTAAAAAACAAACGGGCAATCAAACACGTGAAACAAAAGCTTAAAACCATAAACATATAAAGAAAGATCCAAAACAAAAGCATTACATATGAAATAAGAAGTAGAAATAGATAAAATAAGATTAGGGTTTCTGGGCAGGATTATGCGCATGCATGAATAAGCCTGCGTGCGCATTACTCATGCATGCGCATAATCAAGCCTGCGCACATAGCCAAGATTATGCGCACGTGGGTTTCAGCCCAGAAACCCTAGCAACACGGCAGATGTAGCAGAACTTCAAAACACTAAATCTAACATCCTAACATGCTTTAAAACATAGAAACTACCTAAACCTAAACTATATAAACATATAAAAGCATATGACAACAAAGAAACTAAAACAAACAAAAAGATTAGAGTAAAAAAGAAAGGAAAAGAAAAAGAAAGTTTTAGACTAATACCTCAAACAAAAAGCTCTTCAAGCTTGATTTTTGACCGTTCCCCTCAGTAAAATCTATTCACAATTAAAAACAAAAGTGATTAGTAATCTTAAACTTGAAGATCAAGGCAAGAAAAGACCCTAATCAAAAGAAAATTGACTTGAGGATGTTTCGTGAAAAGGTACCATTGGCTATTTATATTAAGAAAATAGGGGTTTGGAACGAGTCCCAAACAATGTGGGATTTATTCCAAACCTCAGTATTAACGCAGAGAACTTGCCGTTTTATGTTTTTATAACCTTTCATGCATGCATAGGATCTAGCCTGTGTGCATATGCAACATGGCTGTGCACGTAGGTTGATTCCTACATGTGCATGTCGAGGGTCTCATTGGTTTACTTTTCCAAAAATAGATTTATTGGGGAACGGGGCCTTGATTCGTAAGGGGTACAAAATGCAGTGTTTACAACCCCCAACCCGAGTCGAATGGGGACCCCCGATTTAGGTTAACATCCTGTCTCCCGAACTCCAATAGAAATTCCCAAGGGGAATTTATAAAAGTGAGTGGGAACTGGCTTGCTGGTAAGCTTACCTACCCGACATCACCTCGACCCGTAGGTCAATATTCCTCGAGAACTTGTTTGCCTTACTTAACCTTTTCCCTTTTCCTCCCTTTTTATTTTAATTTATTTTTTATTATTAGCTAACTACAGTTTCTCGATTATTGTTTCGTACTTTCTAGATGTATCAAACCAAATCTTGGCCTCGTAGAAGCTTATGACCTTAATTTTTTCCTTTGCTCAGAGATATTCGTACATTATGACATTCAACTCTAAGCATCACACTTGATTTTAGGTTGCACCCTTTCGTATACTAAATACCAAGCTCCGGGGCCAACTTTTCTTGTTTTGAACTCGTTGCTGACCTACATCGATGTCCATATACCAGGTTTCCTCCCTAATATCTCAGTGAATGAGGCTCGGTGAAGGGGACCCCATCGAGTAAGGGAAGGATCAAGAGAACCAGTAAGGGAGGTTCAAGTGATTCTACCTTTCACAGGTGATTGCAACATATTCCCATGAACAACCCCAAAGAAGAAGAAGAAGAGGACGTCGATATGGTTCATCGCGCAACATTGAGATAGGACACTATTTCTTGGATGTTCAGACTTTAGGGGATCAACCACCTCCTCTACATTCCTGAACGCCTCCTATTGTGGGTGGCCATAAGAGGCCAAGGACTTTTAGAGGCTTTGGGAATCAAACTGAGCCCCCAACCCAAAAACAAACTCCTCCCATTGCCCCGGCCACAACAGATCCACCTGTTCTTCCTATGACCAAGTCTACATCGAGAACAAAGGATCGTCCTACTGCAACAGTGGCCAGAAGGGCTTCCTCCTCTACTCCCCTTTCCTTAGGGTTGTAGCATACATTCACGTTGGGTGAAGGTCCCATCCCTATGGACGTGCACTTGTAGATGTGGATACAGGGAAAGGTCGGTGTCCTCGTCGATAACCTTGACAAGGCCTTGCTCCTATCCAATGACATGCATTTTTGGAAGGATTGCAAGGATGAAGATATCTTTTGAACCTCAAGTGGCATGCCATCACGGTAAGCACTCCCTTTCTTTACAATCATTATACAAGCGTAATTTTGACTAAGTGTTTTGCTTGGTACTTAGTGTTTGGTACTCTTTACTTCATGCCACACAGATGACCCACGTCTTGGAGGATCATTTGAAAGGTGCTGTGGAGGAGGCTGAAAGGGAAAAGACACTAAAGCAGGTGGCAGAGTCTACCATAGAGGAGAAAACCTAAGAGATAGCCGAGACAAAAACGAGGCTTACAACTGCTGAGAATAACTGGGACTCCTATTAACGAAAGGTCAACTTCTTGGAGGGAAAGCTCGAGGACTCTAACATTTATTTAGCTTAAGCCTTGAGCGTAATCTTGGCAAGGGACAGGGAACTGGAAATGCTTAGGGCTGGCCTAGAGGAGGCCGAGCAGAAGTTTTATGATGAAGGATTTGATGACGCCAAAGGCTCTGGTTAGAACGTGATCTTTGACGCCTGGTCGAAGGGTTTCCTGGAAGGGTGGATGGTTGCTGTCAATGCCCTCAACCTGCCCTACTTTTCTCCTTTTAGGGACTTAAGCCAAGTTTTTTTGCTTGAGGATCCTATGGACACTCACGTTGAAGTAGCCCCTGTGATGGAAGAGGAGGACAGCCCGAGCATGAGGGAGTTAGCTGAGCAAATAGAGGCCCATACCAAGGTGATCGACCTGGACAACTTGATTCCTTCCAATGCTCCTGAGGGTTCTAAAACTGTAAAGCCTTTGCCTGACCTAGTTCACCTAGTTCTCGAAGAAGTTCTGCCCGTCCCACCTTCTAATAGACAAAATGCTACTCCTTAGATCTACACCTTCTATATATATATATATATATATATATTTATGTATAATTTGCTTGGTGGTTTACCCTTCCTTTTGTAAGGACAACAACTTTCATTTATTTGGATTTAAGTCTGTTGAATGTTTCAATTATTTTATTGTTGCACTTGTTCTCATTTGGTTTTAGTCCATATTTTATTTATGCATCATTTTCTATTAATTCCTTCTCATTCTCGGGCCAACCTGTAACACAAGATGAGATTAGGTTTCCACCTAGTTGATGGCCAGGGTCAGTCGAGGTTAGTCTTCTACACTGTGGGGGCTCAAGTTAAAGAAACCCTTGCTTTCATTTCATGTTCAAAATGTTAATAGAGTGACTTCATCTTTTAGTATATTGATGTGTTCGTTAAGTCTGCTTGTCTTGACGGCTGCCCTTCTTGTTTATCCTTTTCCCTTTTTTGTCAATGCTTGATAAAAGTATGGATAGCCCACGTGTAATGTAAAATAACTAATTGATTTAATAAACCAAGTGTTTCTAAGGGGGATACTAATTCGTGCCGAGGTAAAGCCTTTATGTTCTGTGACTTAGTTTGCATTTCTTAGATAGGTTTACATCTGATCGGTGATTGGAGTCAAGCTGATGCCAGGCTTCTGTCATTTAGTTAGGTTTACACCTGTTCGGTGATTGGAGTTAGGCCGATGCTAGGCTTTTGTCCTTTTGATAGGTTTACCCCTGTTCGATGACCGGAGTTAAGCTGATGCTAGGCTTTTGTCCTTTAGATAGGTATACACTTGTTTGGTGACCGGAGTTAGGCCAAATCCAAGCTTCTGTCCTTTAGATATGTTTACACCTATTTGGTGACTAGAGTCAGGACAAATCTAGGCTTTTGTCCTTTAGATAGGTTTACACCTGCTCAGTGACTAGAGTCAGGTTAATGCTAGGCTTCTATCCTTTAGATAAAGTCCCTTCCTATCGAGTGGCTACATATTTTTAAAACTATTGGAATACATCAAACATAATAAGCACAACCAAATATAAGTTGGGTCATTACATATTTCATTCTTATTTTTACATTAGGGAATATATCAAGCGACCAGGGGTACTAACACTCCTCAGTGATAGTACTTTTACAAGTTGTTCACATTCCAAGGTCGCGATAGTGGTCTCTCCTCTATATCTTCTAGATAGTAAGCCCCAATCCCAACTAGTGTGATTACTTAGTACAGATCTTCCTAGTTCAGAGCTAGCTTTGCCAGACTTGACTCCTTCATGCTCCCTAAAGCCCTCCGCAAAATGAGGTCACCTACAACGAATTCCCTTGGCTTCACATTTCGGTCATATCTCTAGGCCAACTTTTGCTGGTAGTTAGCTAATCTAATGGATGTTATTCCCTTGTTCTCCTCAAAAAGATCCAACCGCTGGGTGATGACTATATCGTTTGTGCTCGGGTAGAAATTAGCAGTCCTCATGCTAGACAGGCCTATCTCTACAGGAATTACTGCCTCCATCCCGAAAGTCAAAGAAAAAGGAGTCTCGCTAGTAGATCTTTTCGAGGTAGTTTGGTATGCCCATAGTACATTGGGCAAATCTTCGGCCCATTTTCCTTTGGCTCCCTCTAATTTATTCTTCAATTTGTTGACGATGGCCTTGTTCATCGCTTCAGCTTGCCCATTGCTCTAGGGATATGCTGGGTTTAAGTATCTGTTCTTGATCCCAAGATCACTAAAATATTTCCTAAATGCCTTGTTGTCGAATTGCAATTCATTATCCGATATTAAGGTATCGGGTACCCCAAACCTCATGACTATGTTCTTCCACACAAACTTCTTTCCATCGACGTCTTGGATATTTGCCAACGCTTTAGCCTCCACCCATTTGGTGAAATAATCAGTGGCAACTATCACAAACCTTTTGTTTCCGGTTTCCCGAAGGAGGGGTCCTATGATATCCAATCCCCATTATGCGAAAGGTCAGGGGTTAGATACCGGGTTAAGGTTTCCCCCAGGTTGATGGATATTTGGTTTGGTTTCTAACATTGGTCACATCTTTTAACATACTCTGTAGCATCTCTTTGCATGTTCGGCCACCAGAAACCTTAGGTCATGGCTCAGTGTGCAAGTGACTGACCACCCGTGTGACTCCCATAAATCCCCTCATGAAGTTCGCAAAGCAACCCTTCTACAGTATCGGGATGTAAGCATCGTAGGTACGGTTCCCTAAAGGATTGTCGGTATAAATTCCTCTCTTCTAAAAGCCAAAACCTAGCAGACTTCCTATGTACCTTGTTTACCTTCCGTTGATCGCTCGGGAGTGACCCATCCGTGATAAATGTAGTGATAGGATCCATCTAACTTAGCCCAAGGACAAAAGCTGCAGCCACACAACATGGTTGCTCTATACTTGGATGGTCTACTTCTTCCACCTAGATTATTCGTGGTACGCTATCTTTGACGGAGGAGGCAAAAGTGGCCAGAGAGTTTGCATGGCTATTTTGCCCTCTAGAGATCTGGGTTACCTTTACCCTATCAAAGCTCTTTCTAAGGAAGTTAACTAGCCTTAGGTACTCCACCATTCATGGGCCTTTCACCTTGAAGCTCCCTTCAACTTGACTCACAACCAACCTTGAATTTGAATAAATCCCTACCTTTGTAGCACCGAAGATCTTCACTGCTCCAATGCATGCATGATAATGATAATCTTACAATTGCACCAATGATAATTAAAGTTTAAATTAACCTAATTTTTTTGCTCCTCTCATAGACCAATAAAAGTCAATTGATTTTGATTCAATGCATTCATGCTAACTTTAAAATCATTTTCCAACTAATGAAGATCATCAATTCTTGTGACATAATTCAAACTTCCAATATTCACATAAAAGTTACCAATTTACCCCTAATTCAATAATGACCATTATGATATGAATTTTTATACTAGATCACTTGTGAATTTTTTATGAACGTGTAAAATAGTGATTTACCCCTAATTCTTGTGACATAATTCAAACTTCTAACATTCACATAAAAGTTACCAATTTACCACTAATTCAATATTGACCATTATGATATGAATTTTTATATTAGGTCACTTGGGAAATTTTTATGAACATGTTAAATAGTGATTTTATCCTTGGTTTTTATAATTGGCCATTTTACCCATCTTTGTAATTTTTCTCGTAAAATTTTATTTTTCTCAAGGTTAAGAAGACGTGGGTTGTCTACAAACATATATTCATTTTTAATGGTTTAATTATCAAATTTTCACCTACAACCATAAAATTTATAAAATAATTCTTTACTTCTTCCTCCTAATGCACATGTGGCCATTGGCAAGAAAACTAATCCGTGGGCCTATGCTAATCCATGGTACCTCAATTTCTCCATTTGTTCTAAATTTCAAAACCATTACAAATTGTTTGGAAAGAGGGAATGGGAAGGAGTGAAAATAATATTTTAAGAATATTTCTTCCATCCCTTATTTGGGTGTTATTCAAGTGAGTTGCATGTGTTGGGGAGATTAACACCTTTGGGAGCTTCCTTGAGTAATTAATATAACATATAGAAGCACACTTTAACCTAAAAGGCCTAAGCCCAATAGGTATGTGCTCAATTATGTTATATTAACCACTCCTTCTTCCCATCTTTATTCAATGTAGGACTTCATTCACACGTATATACCCAACAATCTCCCGCTCACGTGTGAGTCTCTACCTCTCTGTGGGTTTCAAGACCTCTCTATGGGCCATAAATAAGTCCTACTCGCTCCCCTTTGCCTAATGGACTTTTTCCTTCACTAGCACATCATCCATGGACCTCCACATGTCAACCCCGCACTTTTTTTTATCCTCCATGGGAATCTCACATCTCATCATTGTTTAGCACCATTGGCAATAATATTCCTTTGTTGGGCCTTTTCCAAGATCATTTGTGTGGGTTTTATGGGCTTTCCTGGTGCAATATACCATTCCTTGCTCCATTTGCGAAAGGGCTTCAAGTACACACACCCCGTTCCCACTCCATGTGTGAAAGAAACCTCAATAACCTTTGCGACCTTTGCCCCACACCACCATGGGCTCTAATACCACTTGTTGGGTTTTGTAGAACCTAGTTTGTGTTTGATCCGAATTATGACCCAATTCGAAATAATATTGTTATGGTTTTTAATGGGAGATTTTATGAGGCTTAGTTCATGGAGTGGAGGATATAAAAACTATTGGCCCATTTTGTAGCCCATTTTGAATCCTATGCACAGGATATAAAAACTGTTATTTTAGAGATTAGGGTTTTGATGTTGTATTTGAGAGAGAAAATGCACTACTGCATTTTGTATTTTTCCCTAAGAATAGTGAAATCCCTGTAACTTCATGGACATAGACAAATTGCCGAACCACGTAAATACTGTCTTGTGTGTGATCATTTTTCTTTGGTGTATATTTTTCTCTATTTTTGCATCTCACAAATTTGGGAAGTTCATAAATATTCCCAGTAGCATAATCTTATCAGGATAATTTTTTTCCATTTATGTTTAAGTAAAGTTGTCACTTGGATTAGTTTATAACCCTAGCCAGTCCTAAAGATATATATTATTCTCATTTGTTTTCAAGTAAAGTTTAAAGACATGCCTTAAATAGGCTATATCCAATGCAATCTATTTAATATGGGATGTCATAAAAGCAATTACTAGCCTCGGCTATATCCTAGGGTACTTTGGAAGACTATTTTTGTCGGTAAGTCTCTTTATATCAGCCTCGGCTTTCGCTAGCCGAGGACAGGATTGTCCTCGGCATGGTTTCCTGGGCGACCATGATTACCATTGCCTTCCTCACATGCAACTAAGGCCTCGTCATGGGCTTCAGGCCCAGTATAGAAGGTGGATGCATATTTTTGGGCTTTATGACCCCTTATGACCCCACAATAGCCCCTCAAAATTCTGCTGTCTAGATCCTCGGACAAAAAGGAAAATTTTGATGTCCTCAGAAGTATTGTAGGCATATCATGTTTTTTCTTCTCCTGGCATCAGTGCCTTTTTAACTGTCTAAGGCATATTCCTGACGCTTTGGCATTTGGGGTGCACTCTTATTAAATTTTTGTGGCTAGTTATCCCCCCACGTTCTACAGTGTGATGGTGATCCAACGGTATTGAGACCTTTTCAACTTATGAGTGGGAAAATTCCCGCTGCTATTTTAACTTGGGTATAAATACCCACTTGAATCAATTTGCTCAAATTACTTTTGTATTCAAGAGCTCCTGTGCACATACATTGAACTTGTCAATACCACTCACTCGTGTCCCTTCAAAAGCCTGTCTGAGGACACTTTCCTCATTCTTGTAAGTTTTTCCAAACCTTTCGAACTTTCTTCACTTTCCTTTCTCTGCGTCTTTCTTTCTGCACCTCTCTTTCCCAATTTTCTTTAGTTTGTTTGAATTCTTCCTGGGGATGGGTAGATTTAAGATTTTGGTAGAGTCCGAGGAGGGGATGAAAAAATTTAAGACTGACTATAGGATTCCACCCAATGTGGGCCTTAGGTATTGTAAGGAGGATGAATGGCACTTTCGTAGGGAAAAGGGTAAGGTGGTGATTCCCATGATTGCCTCCATAAAAGGTGGTGTGAGAATCCCACTGGGGCCAGTGATGACGGATTACCTTAGGTTTGTTAGGCTGTCCCCCATTCAGTGTGCCCCAAATGTCTTTAGAAAATTAGGGTGTGTAAATGCCTTAAACGAGAATATGGGATTACGGTTGACCCATTATGATGTGAATTGGGTCTATAGCCTTCACAACTTGAAAGGGAAAGGGTACTACCTAAAAACAAGGCAACCCGAAATAAGGCTCATACAATGCCTTCCTATGTCTAGCAAGGGGCTAAACAAAGATTTTTTGATCGTGTCTGGGGAATGGCATGATGGCATCCCTTGCCTAATGGTAAAGGGGCAACCAGGTATGCCTCTAGGGATAGAAGTAGGATCTATTTATTGGTTTGTCGTGATTTGTGTTGTTAGGCTGTTAACATTTTGCTTTTCATGGTTTTGCAAACAAGCACACCATCGAGCCACACTTAAGTTTGGCTAACAAGGAGAGCTTGGACAAAATTCTTCAAGCCAAGGTGTTCATGAGCGAAGACTACGATCAACTTCGAGTGGCTCACCTAATATTGGGATATATACCAATTTCACGTGCTTTCGAAGCTCAGAAGTGTGTCATCAAGGCTTACGATCCACATCTCCATAGGATCAATGTTGCAATTGAAGGCTTCCTGCTACCTAAGGGCGCTTCAATTCCAAAGGGCGTGCCTTTGGTGGGTTCTTCTTCTTCTCATCCTGAGGTCAAGGAAGAGGAAGAAAAAACAGAGAAAAAGGAAGAAATCGTTGAGCTGGTTTCATTCGAGGATGAATTTGATAGAGTCCTAGCCAGGGAAGGAGACACTCCCCTTTTATAGGAGCAACCTCCCTCCTGCTCCATCCAAACTTCCTCTTACTCCTTTGAAGCCAATGCTACCGCCGAGGACTAAGCCTTCCGATCCCAAATGAAAAAAGGAGTCAAAGGGCAAGGAGGTGATGGAGGCTGAGAAATCTCGCCCCACACTGGAAGAGAAGGCCCAGCGGGTTGCTAAGCAACAAAAGGTTGGGCATAGGGGGCCTGAGATGAGGGTCACTCCTCTACCCGAGCTCCAAGCTTGGCTTCCAGCCCCAATGCTTGATGGGCCCCCCCTGATGGACAATGCTTCCATCAGGGATTTCCAGGGAGGCACGGGCAACCATGTAGCCGATGCTTTGGAGAGGGCTCTGCTATTACCCTCGGACATAGCTGAGCTGCAATCCTTCAAGAGGCAAGAGGTCTTCTTTAGCCTTAAGAGGTATCTGGGGATGATAAGATTTCTAATTTACTTAGTCTTTATTCTCTATTTGCCTTGCACTCTTTTTTTTTAACCTTTATTTTCTATTTGCTTTGCACTTGTTCTCTTTTTAGGCTGTCCAGGCCACGTTCAGGGTGGAGGAGATGGCTAACAGCTACAGCAGGCAACTCAAGGACGAGAGGGCCCGGCATGTTACAGCTATAGAAGCTTTTAACATTGCTGACCAATCCTCCCAGGACTTGAGGAAAAAGCTACAAAACGAGGAAAGGGCCAGGAAGAGCATGGATACGACTTTAAAGGGTGCTCACAAGCAGGCGGAATACCAAAGGCTACTCCTTCGCAAGGCCCAGGATCAATTGGTTGCTACTAAAGGACAGATTGAGTCCTTAAAGAAAAAAAATAAGAAAATGCAAAGAAAGCCAAGGCCTCTGTGGAAAAAGCCAAAGACAAGGTAGTGAAGGCTCGGTTGGAGGGAGAGGAGGCTAGGAAGGTGGCAGAGGAGACCAAAGAGCAGGCCGAGTAGGATGCTTATGAAATGGTAGTGGTTGAGACTGAGACCAATCTCAGAGCCCAAGTTTTAGGGGTATGCAGGCTTTACTACTCCCAAGTTTGGGTCGAGGCTCTCAACCAAGCTGGGGTCGAGGCTTCATTTGAATTTAGAAGGGCCAAGCGCATGTATTACCCCCCCTGCCATATGAGTGTCTACTTCTGCCAGCTCTAAAGCTGATACTGCCTTCGAAGCGGAAGAGACAGGTCAAGACAATGCTACTCATGCTCCTACTCCCCTTGATAAACCTGTTGAGGAGGCTGAGCATCCTGGGGTGTCAAAGAAAGAGAAAACTCGTAACAAGGAAGTACCCCAGGATGTGACGAAGCCTCCAACTGACCCTCAAGCCCCTCCTGCCGAGAAGGAATTAGCCTTGGCTTCCCTCACCGAGCCCCTCAAAGTCGTTCCTCCAGGCCAAGGTTCTGAAGCCTCTGACATGGCCATCCAGCAGCCTCCCAAGGACAAGTTGACCATAAAACTGAAGAAATAGGCTGCTTTTGTTTATTTGTACTTCATTTTGTTTTTATGGGTACTTGAATTTTTTTGTAATGAAACTGCCCCTTTTCTTTTGTAATGAAATGTCTGCACTTTTTTCATTGATAAGGCCCTTTGTTTACATGATTCATGTTTTTACTAACACTTGAATGATCCTAGTAATTTGACTCATCTCCCATTGGACAGTCAATCAAAAAAATACTAATTCCACGATGTAAATTTCAACTTAGGCTTTAATAGAGAATCGAGTAATCTTGGTAAGGCAATTTGCCACAAAAGAATTTAAGTTTGTAATGTAAATCTCACACCTTCTGGATTGGTCACTACAATGGGCTAAAGACACTAAGCTCACAGTACTTATAAGGATAAAACTCTAACTTTTAGGTTCATTACAATATTGACTATAAAGAAATGCATTATAGTATAAACTATAAAGGATAAGGTAAGCCCAATGTACCTTGAAATGCTTTAAGTGATGCTCATGGAACTAGGCTCCATTTTGGGCCCTGTTTATCGCTTAGATAAATGTCTAAAGCAGTTAATTTCCTCAATGCCTGTGGTTCGAGGAGCCATGCAATAATCTAGTTCTGTTTAACACTTAGATAGATGCCAAAAGTTATTAGTTTCCCCAAGACTTGTGGTCCAAAGAGCCATGCAATACCTTGGTTCTGTCTAACACTTAGATAGATGCTAGAAGTTATTAGTTTCTCCAAGACTTATGGTCCAAAGAGCCATGCAAGAACTTCTGTCTAACACTTAGATAGATGCTAGAAGTTATTAGTTTCCCTAAAGCTTGTGGTCTGAAGAGCCATGCAAAACCTTGGTTTTGTCTAACACTTAGATAGATGCCAAAAGTTATTAGTTTCCCCAAGGTTTGTGATTTGAGGAGCTATGCAAGACCTTGGTTCTGTCTAACTCTTAGTTAAATGCTAGAAGTTATTAGTTTCCCCAAGGCTTATGGTCCGAAAAGCCTTGCAAGACCTTGGTTTTGTCTAACACTTAGTTAGATGCCAAAGTTTATTAGTTTCCCCAAGGTTTGTGGTCCGAGGAGCCATGCAAGACCTTGGTTCTTTCTAACACTTAGATAGATGCCAAAAGTTATTAGTTTCCCTAAGGTTTGTGGTCCGAGGAGCCATACAAGACCTTGGTTCTGTCTAACACTTAGTTAAATGCCAAAAGTTATTAGTTTCCCCAAGATTTTTGGTCTGAAGAGCCATGCAAGACCTTGGTTCTATCTAACACTTAGTTTGATGCCAAAAGTTATTAGTTTCCACAAGGTTTGTGGTTCGAGGAGCTATGCAAGACCTTGGTTCTGTCTAATACTTAGTTAGATGCCAAAAGTTATTAGTTTCCCCAAGATTTGTAGTCCGAGGAGCCATGCAAGACCTTGGTTCTGTCTAACACTTAGTTAGATGCTGAATCATAGGACACGTAATTACAATAAGTCAAAGTGCAAACAAATTTGCTTTCATTAATAATAATACCTTCTTAGGTTATTTATATTCCATGGGTTGAGTATAGCCTTTTCATCTAAGTCTTACAAATAATATGCCCCTATTCCTGCCACTAAAGTGATGCGATATGGTCCTTCCTAGTTGGGCCCCAACTTTCCCTAGGCTGGGTTCTTGGCATTACCCAAAACTTTTCTCAACACCAAGTCTCCTAGTGCTAATAATCGTAGCTTTACATTGGCATCATACCCTTATATGAGTTTCTGGTGGTAGTAGACTAATTAGATCATTGCCTTCTCTCTTCTGTCTTCGATTAAATCTAAACTCTCTCTTAGAAGTTTGTCGTTGTTGCTCAGAGTAAAAGTTCTCGTCCTCAGCATTAGGAAGCAAGTTTCTATAGGGATGACAGCTTCAGCCCCATAAGTCATGGAAAAGGGGGTTTCTCTTGTTGATCGACGTGGTGTAGTCTAATATGTCCACAGCACGTGTGGCAGTTCTTCCACCTATCTTCCCTTCGTATCATCCAATCTCTTTTTCATTCCATTATCTATGACCTTGTTGACAGCTTCAGCCTGTCCATTTCCCTGGGGGTAGGCTAGAATGGAATACCTGTTTATAATTCCCAAGTCACAATAGTATCTCCCGAAGACCTTACTATCAAATTGAAGGCCATTGTTCGAGATGAGGGTATGATGGACCCCAAATCGAGTAACAATGTTCTTCCAAATGAACTTCCTAGCATCCACGTCCCTGATGTTAGCCAGGGGCTCGGTTTCGACCCATTTGGTGAAATAGTCTGTGCCAACTAGAAGGTATCTCTTATTTCCTGCTACTTTAGGAAAAGGGCCTACAATATCTAGGCCCTATTGAGTAAACGGCCATGGACTGGAGATAGGATTGAAGACCCCTCCTGGTTGGTGGATGTTCGAAGCAAACTTTTGGCATTGGTCACATTTTTTGACATATTCTTAGGCTTCCTTTTGCATTCTCAGCCACCAGTATCCTTGAGTGATGGCTCTGTGAGACAGAAATCTTCCTATTGTGTGGCTCCCACAAATTCCTTCATGCAATTCTTCGAGCGGTAATTCTGATACTTCATGGTGTATGTATAGCAGATACAGCCCATAATTGGAGCATTTGTACAACTTGTGATCCTCGGACAGCCAGAAATAAGGAGCTTTTCTTCGTATTTTCTCTGCTTCTGATTTCTCTTCAGGTAGCTATCATCCTTAAGAAAACTCACTATAGGATCCATCCAGCTCGGACCCACCCTAACCTGATGGATCTGGACCATGTTCATCTTGATTCCATCTGCCCTACACAAGTCCTCGACAAGGATGGTTCGAGGTAAACCCTGAGCCGAAGAGGTGGCGAGAGTGGCCAATGAATCTGCGTGCGTGTTTCCACTCCTAAAGACATGTGACAGGTCGAAGAATTCAAAATCCGATTGCAAGCACCTGACCTAACTCAGGTACTTCTACATTCTCACATCTTTAGCCTCTAACTCCCCTTTCACCTGGGCCACAACTAATCTTGAATCCAAGAATACCTCTACTGCCTTTCCGCCCATTTTTTGCACCATGGCCATTCCTTGTAGTAAAACTTCATATTCGATTTCATTGTTTGTGGCCGAGAACCCTAGTCTCAATGATTTCTCTATGGTAACCCTTTCAAGAGATATTAGGACCATCCCTACTCTGGACCCCCTTTGGTTTGCTGCGCCATTAACATGCACTTTCTAGTGTTAGGGACCTTGCACAGATATTGTGCCAACCAATTTTTCGTTCATGTTCTGCTCCTCTGTTACCATTTCTATCGAAGGTTCGACAAATTCAACTATCAAATCAGCGAGGACCTGGCCCTTAACAGAGATCTGAGGCATGTATTTGATATCGAAAACTCCTAGAATTGTGCTTCCCATGGCAATTCTTCCCATGTAATCGGCACTTCAGAGTACGAACTTAAGTGGAAGCTGAGTTAGAACAACAACTATGTGCGCTTGGAAGTAATAAGGGAGCTTTTGCATGGCATGCACTATTGCCAAAATCGCCTTCTCTAGTGGTAAATAGCGTACCTCATCCTTATGTAATGATTTACTCACATAATAGACTGGTTGTTGGAAGCCTCCATCAACTTGTATCAACACCAAGCTTACAGCATAGGGGGGCACTGCAATGTAGGCGAACAAAACCTCGTCGGCCTCAGGGCTGGACATGATGGGCGATCGGATAGATATTCCTTAAGTTGTTGGAAGGCTAAAACACAGTCCTCAGACCACTCGAATCCTTTTCATTTGTTCACCAGGAGGTAAAATGGTCAGCACTTATCCGCAGAACTGGAAATAAATCGATTCAGGGCTGCGATCATTCCAGTGAGTTTCTGAACTTCTTTGGGATTCCGAGGAGCTTGTAGATTATGAATTGCTTTAATCTGATCTGGGCTCACCTCAATTCCCCTATGAGTCACCCTATAGCCTAAAAATTTGCCAGACCTGACACCAAATGAGCATTTAGAGGTATTGAGAAGCAGTTTCTGTTTTCTTAAAATGTCAAAAATAACTCCGAGGTTTCCCATGTGCTCAGATGCTACTTTACTTTTTACCACCATGTCATCTGTGTAGACCTCTATACTCTTGCCCAGCTGTGACTCGAACATTTTAGTCATCATCATTTGGTAGGTGGACCCCGCATTCTTCAAACCAAAGGACATCACTTTGTAGCGGTAATTTCCAATAGGAGTCACGAATGCTATTTTCTCTTGATCACCCAAGGCTAGCGGTATTTGATGATAGCTTTGGAAGGCATCTAGGAAGCTCATCCGAGGGTGGCCTACAGTTGCATCTACTAGCTGGTCTATCCGAGACATGGGGAATGGGTCTTTTGGACATGCCTTGTTTAAGTCTATGAAGTCTATACAAACTCGCCACTTCCCACTCTTCTTCTTTACAACTACGGTGTTAGCCAACCACTCAGGGTAGAACACCTCTTTGATAGCCCTTACTTGTTTAAGCTTTCTCACCTCGTCCCTAACAACGTCGGCGTGCTCCTTGGATAGGCGCCGAGGTGGTTGTTTTCTGGGAGTGGCTGATGGATTTATATTTAAGTGGTGACATATGAAATTTGGATCAATTCTTGGGGCATCATAAGCGTCCCACGCGAACACGTCAACATTTTTTTTGAGGAACGATATCAATCCTTCTTTTTCCCAAGGGAGCAATTGAGATCCCACCTGAAAAAACCTCTCCGGGTCATTGCCAATGGTCACTTTCTCTAGACCCTCGCATTTTGCCTCCTCGGCTAGTGCATTAATAGGCCATGCCAGGTTCTTTGATTGCTATGAGTTTTCTTCAACAAGGGTCGAAGACTCTGCTCTTGGCCGACGTGAGATAGTAACCACCAGGCACTCTCTTGCCATAGCTTGGCAACCTTAAATTTCCAAGACCCGGCCCTTAGAAGGGAACTTCACCTTCTGATGCAGGGTGGTGGCAACTGCTCCTAAGGTGTGAAGCCAAGGTCTGGCCACGATGGTAATGTAAGGAGAGTAAGTATCCACCACAATGAAGTCAACCTCCACTATCTCAGGGCCAGTTTGCACAGGTAGTTTAATCTGGCCCTTTGGCGTGACAATTTTCCCATTAAAGCTCATCAAGGGGGAACTGTAAGGCGTCAAATCTTCTGGTCCCAGCTTCAATCCCTTATAGAGATCGAGATACATGATCTCAGCTCCACTACCGTCATCTACCATTACCCTTTCCACGGCATAGCCCCTAATCCGAAGAGTGATTACTAGCGCATCATCGTGGGGTTGGCTAGTTCCAAATTTGTCTTCCTCGTAGAAACTCAAGACTTGAGCCACTAGAAGGATGTAAAAGGTGCTTCAGTTTCCCTTCTCGGACCAACTGATCCAGGTGGCTCCAAAGGTTCTTGCAGTCTTCTGTGATGTGTCCGTGGTCCTGGTGGTACCGACAATATAGATTTTGATTGTGTTTCATTGAGTCTCCAACCATCTTGTTAGGCCACTTGAAGAATGACTCATTCTTTATTTTCTCCAAAACCTAATGTACTGGCTCTCTGAATACGGCGTTTGACTATCCATGAGTTGACTGTTCCGGATTGCCCCGCAAAATCTCTCCTTAGATGGTCATTACTGTATCAATCCGACCTAAAATCCCTATTATTTTGAGGGATAACCTTCTCTTTCCTTTTCCCTTGCAAGTGGTTTTCTTCCACTCTTTTGTATTTGTCAATTCGATCCATAAGCTGACGTACACTACTAATAGGCTTGCCAGTCAAGGATTTCCTCAAGCCATGCTCGGTTGGGAGACCGCTTTTGAAAGTGCTGATGGCAACGCCATCAAAGTTTCCGTCCATCTTATTATACATTTTCCAATATCTGTCCGAGTATACCTTTAGAGTTTCTCCCTTTTGCATGGATAATGACAATAATGAACTCAGAGGCCGTGGAACCCTGCTATTCGTAATGAAGCGATAGCCAAAAGCTTGGGTGAGCTGCTTGTAGGAATCTATGGAGTACATTTTCAAGTCGTTAAACCATCTCATCACTACAGGTCCTAGGCTGGATGGGAAAACCTTGCACATCAAAGCTTCGTTCTTGGAGTGGACAACCATCCTTTGATTAAACTAACTCACTGCTCCACGGGTTCCGTTCGACCATTATAAATGGTGAATGTAGGCTAATGGAAACGCCGAGGTAACCTAGCCTATTCTATCTTGTGTGTGAAGGGTGACTTAGAGATTTGATCCAGAGCCTTACTTATGGCATCATTACCTAGGCCCCTACAAGACGGGCCCTTGTGTTTTTGTCTATGGTGGTGTTCGTTTTCATAAGAGAAGGTCTCGCTTGAGGGAGTTTTTGATCTTTGCCTGTAACTGCTGTCCCCCTTATCATTAGAGGATATGTCGGAATTGGGAGGAGAGCGCCTCCACTGTGCATGGCGCAGTCTCTTTTTCAAGTCATTTATCTTATGCTACATGGCTTGATTATTGTTTGATCTCTGGGACACGCGTCTGCCCACTTGAGAGTGGCTTCTGCTCGTCTGGGTGGTATGCACACTTCCCTCTCGATTCCTTTCATTCTCTTGATTTTGTTCATGTTCAAGGCCAGGAAGATTACCCTGCAGCTAGGATCCTATGGGTTTTGCCCGTTGGGGACCTACTTGGCGTGGGTTAACCTGATGTGGACCTAATCCTATCATGTCTAATTGTTGCACTCACAAACGCACAAATTCTTTCCCACAGACGGCACCAATTATAGGGGCTAGGTTTGAGCACTATTCCTAAGGGATAAGCAAACTCGAGCCTAACAGGCCCAATACAATAAATTTATAGAAAAATGGGTTGTAGAATTGGGTTTTGATAAGTATAACAACAGTTGAAGATGGTTTGGAGAATGATTATGCAAAACAAATATGGAATTGGGCGAGCAATCCAGTCCTCGGCACAGGTCCAGGAGCTTCCACTTAGTATTTCTTGAGTTACAATATCAATGGTTAGAAAGCTAATTCAGATTGCTATAGTGTTTTCTTCGGAAAAATTCCGGATCCTTTTCTTAGAGCCCCTTCCTCCTTATATACTACTTTTCTCCTTCATCTCCACCATACACGTGCATGTCAGATCTACTGTTGTTGATCTTTGTCACATCAACCTTCCTCCCAAAGCTCTTAGGTAGTAGCTGTGAGTGTAAAAAGCCACTGCTCAAGTATCACTTCCACATTTAATGCGGCCAGAGTGTTAGTTGTGGAGCATTTAATGTGGAGGCTATGACTTTTCCTGGAATTGCTCTACCGCTATGCTCCATAATGCTTGCTTGCTGTACTTATATTCTTCCCTGGGGTACTTTGGAAGACTATTTTTGTCAGTAAGTCTCTTTATATCAGCCTCAACCTTCACTAGCAGATGATAGGATTGTCCTTGGCATGGTTTCCTGGGCAACCATGATTACCATTGCCTTCCTCACATGCGACTATAGGCCTCGTCATGGGCTTCAGGCCCAATATAGAAGGTGGACGCATATTTATGGGCTTTATGACCCCACAATATATATATATATTATATACCACTTGCGTCTCGAACCCTTGATGTGTTAATCAACAATTTATTTCAACCTACATAATTGGTAACATAAATAATAAATTTTCGTGCTGCATGACATATTATTTGACGAAACATGCAAAAATAAATAAAGATTATAGATATTTAAAAGTTAAAATCAACTAATCCCAAAACAATGGTTAAATTTATGTTATTATTGTAGACTTGTAGTTCCCTTTCATGCTTGACACCAAAATTAAGAAGATTAAAAAAATTAAATTGACAATATGACACAAAATTAGGCTTCAATTAGAAGCTACATTGGATTCATTTTAAAAATTCAATCGTAGTTCGACTTTAATAATATATATATATATATATATATAATGAGACTACGAGATACGTACATTTTATTGGAAAAAAAAAAATTGAATTATCAACCTCTGCTCCGACGAGTCTCCGACCTCGCAAAAACAAAAATCTATACGTTAGGTACAAGCTTTACTCTGCATGCTATTGCTATGTATGTATGCTATAGATAATTGCAACTTTCATGCATCAGTACGTATTATCAGTAAAGCTTTTATGATTAGGATTTATCAGTAAAGAAGCTTTTATGATCAGGATTTATCAGTAAAGCTTTTATGATTGGGATTGTGCTTTAGGCTTTCACCATCAAATGGGAAGAACGATTTCGTTTGTTCAAACATGCAATCATAAAAGGTGAAAATTGCTACACACTATTACTAGGTAAACTAAGTGATTATGGTTTTAACCAACATATGGCCATTCAAACCCCAAAAAAAAAAAAAAAAAGGCCGTTTTTTTCCTTGTTTTTCTTAGGCCAGTAATATTTGTGGTCCACAATAAATAAATAAGCCAAAATTATTATATTTAAAAAAATAATAATAATAAAATAAAATAAAATAAGATTTTTTGTTGGTCTGAGCTGGGGCGGTTGGAGATTTTGACCGCTACCATATATCAGAGGCCTTGTCGAGAAACTTGAATGTAGTTAATCATATTTTTGGTGGACCGGTCCTGCTCTCTCTTTAATCCTTGCCTCTAAATCTAAATAATTTGATAGGCCAACTTAGAAAACTAATAATGCTGAAAATGATCATTAGGCACAATATACAGTTTTACGATATGACGTGGCACCTTCCCATGTTTTCCTTTACTAATAGGTGGGGTTTTTTTTTTTTTTCATTTTTTTTTTCAGCTGAAAAGGTGATGAATATAAATTTTTATTTATTTATTTTGTGTTTCATTTTATACCCCATCCATCACAACTTTTTATTTGTATAATAATTTTCTTTTGATTATAATAATTTCATAAGGAAAAAAAATAATGTGGTAAGTTGTGATTAATGAACATTGATAATGCACAGAAAATCAGTAAGCTGAACACTCCAGGCTTCAATGGACTTGTGGTTACTTAAAAATGCCAGAAAAGAAAGAAACACAAGATCAAAGGTGACCAAGGTGAAACGGCCAAGAACCTTCCAATGATTAAGTTAATTTTCTCTCTAGAACTTAAGAATTCCAACTTTTGGAGTGGTGAAAACTTACCTTAATTTGATATGACTGAGTTCTTTTATAGTGAGTTTTGGAGTGATTACTTGTTTAATAACTTCATCAACGTGGATGGAAGTTAGAAGATTCAGACTTAACTTCCACAACTGCTATCAGAAGTTAAGAACTTAGTGGAAAGTTAGAGCGATGAATAAGGATTTTGTTCCTACTTTAGAATAGCAGAACATGGTCCGATTTATAAGCTTTTGAAAATAAATTAACCTTGAGAATTTCTAAGTGTTGGGAGGTCGTCTAGATGCTTCTATGCTGGACAACCTTTTTGTATTGGGACAACTTTTTTGGACTTGGACGACACTATGGACGAACTGGAAATAATCCAATTTTTGGTTCACCATCAAACGTAAAATAGAACATAAAAAATGATACAAGATTTCTATTAGTAAGGGGTCTGCTATATCTTAATTATTTTTGGAGCAATACTACATACACAAAAAATTAGTAACATTTTATACAACAGTTGAGTTGACAAGGTTATACTGTTTCTCATCTGGGCTCACTGCTAATATTATTTTTTTACCTATCACTAACAATTTGACATATCATGAAGTGCCAAATTTTTTATGTATATATATATATATATATATATTATCACTCTAGAAGGTAATGGAATTACATATGAAAATATATTAATGTTGTTCACTATCAGGCTTTGAAATTTTATGCTTAAGATAGCTAAGCCCCGTTCATAGTGGCTTTCCCATTGAGTGAGTTAGAAAAACAAGCGCGGAAATATCATATCACTCCCCAATATACACACACAGAGAATTAAAGGAGTTTTTAACATGATAATGACGCTATAGTGATGTTAAAGGCTAAAGCACGCAATATATGGTCTTATCTTAGAAATAAAGTATAATTTTGAGTGAATATTATGCCACAAATCTGCACTAACTGTGATGATTTTGATTAAAAAGAATATAGAGGGAGAGAAAAAAGAAAATGGTAAAATGAAACTATCATTGGTTCTAATGTCTAACCAGGAGAGCGACTGGATCACGATACTCATAAGGTCAGGCATCACTTTTCTGCTCTGGCGAAAGATGACATAAACCGACTAATTTTGGAGCTTCGTGAAGTGATCAGCATGGGTGACATTCAAAAAAAGTTGGTAGCTACCTCAATTTTTATCGTACAGGAACCGAAATTTGTTTTTATTATGACTTTTCTGTAAATAAATCTAAGAACGAAATGATTATTCTGAATGGCTCAAATATTTATTGGACTTGAGTTTATTCTACAGAAAAGAAACACACCCCCTGGATAATACTAAGAAGGGAATATTGGTATTTAACTTGCTTCTTTTTTTTTTCTTTTCTTTTTTCAATGAATATATTTAACTTGCTTTTTGCTGTAGAGGTGTTGAATGTTCCATATTATTCATACCCAAACCAAAAATAAGACCTAATCACTGCCATATGATATGATTAACATATCATGCTTTTTGTATACATCAATGTCACTAAAAATGCATATCATCACTAATCTAACATGTTTAAGATTTGAACCTCCCTCCATCTATTTGATATGTTAAAGATTTTTAGAAGAAGAGGTAAAAAAAGCCATACATTATTTTGATATCTCAACGAAAAGTATTTAAGCATGTTTTTAGTATGCTCAAATCTGGGCAACCATATGTTTACTTTACTATTACAATTTTTTTTTTTTAATGGAAGGCAACCATGTGTTTAGCATATTCATTGTGTTAATTTCCTGCATAATGAATTGCAATTGAATAATATTAGAAGGAATTTATAACAATCTTATGGTGGGGAATAGTAGCTAAGCTCCCAACAAACCAGAATTAATAGTATTAATAAGTTATAAAGCTGGATGTATTATTTATTCCTCTTATCCGGAAAATAAGCATGGTCTAAGTGGCAGAATTACATTTTTTATCTAAGAGGCATGGTCTAAGCTGAATTACATTATGGTGGGGAATAGTAGCTAAGCTCTTGGATGTATTATTTATCTATGTGCAATTACATTTTTCTCTTCTTCTTCTTCTTCTTCTTTTTTTTTTTTTGATACGATAGATACAACTACTTAATTAGTTGAGCTATATAATTCAATTTAAACCTACATTCTAAGCTTTCAGAATTAATTTCTTTAATGTTTTTCCACGGAAGTCACTATCTTATTTTTCTCAAGTTTGAGGTAGTTATTCTAATAAAAAAAATTATGTAGGTATTAATTCTTACAATTTAGTATCGTTGGGATTAATTCCAAAGAATAAGTGTATAAAAAAATTTACCTGTACATCGCTCTATCCAAAAGAAAAAAAAATTGTATATATCATCTGCATTTTAAATACATTCATTTTATGATTTTAATTATAAGTTACTATATAAATCTAAAAATGATCTAATATCGCATTAGTTTAAATAACATAACAATGAAAACATTATGGTATTATACACCGGTATTTCACTTGAAATAGACGTGTATATGTGTCTAAACATGTAGACTCGAGAAAACAATTTATAAAATAAAATAAAAAACCTCTACAAGACTCCAAGCTCAGTCGGTGGTGTGAAAATCCCCGCTCTTCGTTTACTAAATGGTCCTATTTTTTACCTTAATTTATTTGAATTGATTACATCCTTCGTTCTAAAATATATCAATCTAAACAACAAATATAAAACTACTAAACTTTTTTTTTCTTTTGATAATAAAAAACCTCTACAAGACTCCAAGCCCAGTCGGTGGTGTGAAAATTCCCGCTCTTCGTTTACTAAATGGTCCTATTTTTTACCTTAATTTATTTGAATTGATTACATCCTTCGTTCTAAAATATATCAATCAAAACAACAAATATAAAACGACTAAACTTTTTTTTTCTTTTGATAATAAAAAACCTCTACAAGACTCCAAGCCCAGTCGGTGGTGTGAAAATCCCCGCTCTTCGTTTACTAAATGGTCCTATTTTTTACCTAAATTTATTTGAATTGATTACATCCTTCGTTCCAAAATATATCAATCAAAACAACAAATATAAAACTACTAAACTTATTTTTTCTTTTGATACGAAAACTACTAAACTAATACTCTCACGAAATCTCTAAAAACTAATAGCGTGACCAAATCATTCAAAAGTGGTACCCCAGCCCACACCCCACCACTCCCACACCACCACCCAACCCCCCCCCCCAAACGAACTACTATATAAGACCCCATAATATCTTCTCCAACTTAGCAACATTTAGAGTTGCATTCTTATCCCCCTCAAACAAAAAAAAAAATGGATTCTCTTCTACAAGCCTTACAACCTTTGCCTATGACACTTTTATTCACCATTCCTTTACTATTCTTATTGGGTCTAGTATTTCGAACTCGTCGAAGGTTGCCATATCCGCCAGGACCTAAAGGGTTACCAATTATCGGTAACATGTCTTTGATGGATCAATTAACTCATCGAGGACTAGCCAAATTGGCTAAGCAATTTGGTGGTATTCTTCACCTCCGTATTGGGTACTTGCACATGGTAGCTGTGTCGAGCCCTGATGTGGCTCGACAGGTCCTTCAAGTTCAAGACAACATCTTTTCAAATCGACCAGCCACCATAGCCATCAGCTACCTTACTTATGATCGAGCTGACATGGCTTTTGCTCACTACGGACCCTTCTGGCGCCAGATGCGTAAGCTTTGTGTCATGAAACTGTTCAGTCGCAAAAGGGCTGAGTCATGGGAGTCTGTTCGAGACGAGGTGGACTCGACCGTGAGAGACGTGGCGGCCAACACTGGTAAAGCTGTGAACATAGGCGAGCTTGTGTTTTCACTGACGAGGAATATCATATACAGGGCCGCGTTTGGGTCGCTGTCACACGATGGACAAGACGAGTTCATTGCGATATTGCAAGAGTTCTCTAAGTTGTTTGGAGCTTTCAATATTGCTGATTTTATTCCTTGGCTTGGCTGGGCTGATCCCCAAGGACTCAACACCAGGCTCGAAATGGCTCGTCGGTCACTCGACGGGTTCATCGACCACATCATCGATGATCACATAAACAAGAAGAAGAAGAACCATGACGTCGTTGAAGGTGACACTGATATGGTGGATGATTTACTAGCTTTTTACAGCGAGGAAGCTAAAGTTAATGAGTCCGATGACTCCATTAAACTCACTAGAGATAACATCAAAGCCATCATCATGGTAAGAAAAATTACTCACAACAAGCTTCGTTAGCTTAGAAAATCCAACTTTTAAGAATTATCGTACAATTAGTTATAAAGTATAATTTTTTTAAATTACTCCTTATAATTTAAACTCTAGTTAAAAGAAGGGTATTAATTGGAGTAAAACATTTTGAGACATCCCCAAATTAATGGAATAAAAGAACCAAAAAAAAATTTGGGAATAAACGTATATTATTTTGATCAAAATACTTAGAAATACATAATTTTTTTTGTTAACTATTTTTTTAAAGGATAAAGTTTAGTTAAAAATTAGTTGTAACTTAATACTACAACCTTATTTAATATATTTTTATTGGAAGTGAATTTTAACAAATCCATTATTGAATTACATTTTCTTCTTATATTCTCTATACTTACAAAATTTCTAAAAAATTAAAGATCAATAGTTATGTCATCAATAAATTGTTTAAATTGCAAGTTTTTGTAGTTTAAAATTATGCATAAAATATAATTTTATACATCATATAGTAAATAATATCTGATTGTCATAAAATTTGACATATGTATTAAAAGCATAAAGAATATGCAATCCAACAGTTAGATTTTTGAAATATATAGTAATGTTAATAATGTTGAGTAAGGTTGTAGTTTTAGGTTATAACTAATTTTATAACTAAATTTTGTCATTTTTATAATCATTGAGACAATATATTTGAATTTGAGCATAATAAAAGTAATGTTAATGATTAGCTTATATAACTTTTTTTTTAAGAAAGAATCAGCCTATATAACTTGTTAACGAGACATATTTACTTTTATAAAAAATTTATATACCGAATTTACTTATTGTTTCATATTTGGAGTGCAAAAAGCAACGTGGTAAAATACGTTTTGTATACGCATACCCCTTTACGCTTTTAATAAAATAATAACATGGAATGGCATAATTATGATCTCACATAGTCGTAAGCATGAGGACATGTTAAGTAGTCAAAAAAAAAGAAGTTGATATAATGATTTTTTTTTTGAAACTGAACTTATTGATATAATGATTATGAAATAGGATACGAGTAAGATTGATGTGTTTTTAAAAATTAAATAGTATATAGCACTTCTACGAAATTTTAGAAAGGGACAAATGGTTCAAAGATGAAATAAGTCCAAATTTGATGTTCTTTCTCTTTGTATGCACACTTTTATTCGTGCAAGTACAAAATCTTATGCTTATAAAAATAGTCATACACGTATAATCATGCCAAACAAGTTAACCATCATCGTCTCAACTTACTAAGACTTATCCGTAACAACAACCTGCAAATCAATCAATTTGCTATTATAATATCTTAAATCAAAAGACCACTGCTGACAAGTTCACACTTAACGCGAGTAAAAATTTAATTTACAACATCAATAATAGATGAAGCGAGTTATATTAATAACATTGTATTCATTGGTTTGTAGGACGTGATGTTTGGTGGGACGGAGACGGTAGCGTCGGCAATAGAGTGGGCCATGGCTGAGCTGATGAAAAGCCCAGAGGATCTAAAGAAGGTCCAAGAAGAACTAGCAGACGTGGTAGGTTTGGATAGAAGAGTGGAAGAAAGTGACTTCGACAAGCTGAAGTACCTTAAATGTTGTCTCAAAGAAACACTGCGTCTCCACCCACCAATTCCACTGCTCCTCCACGAGACCGCCGAGGATGCTGAGGTGGCAGGTTACTACATTCCAGCAAAGTCACGCGTGATGATCAACGCGTGGGCTATTGGCAGGGACAGTAACTCATGGGAAGACGCTGAAACTTTCAAGCCCTCAAGGTTTTTACAAGAAGGTGTGCCTGATTACAAAGGGAGCAACTTCGAGTTTATTCCATTCGGGTCGGGTCGGAGGTCATGCCCGGGTATGCAACTCGGACTCTACGCGCTTGACTTGTGTGTGGCTCACCTTCTTCACTGCTTCACGTGGGAATTGCCTGATGGGATGAAACCGAGTGAGATGGACATGAATGACGTGTTTGGACTCACTGCACCTAGAGCGATTCGACTCGTCGCGGTACCCACTAAACGCGTGGTGTGTCCGCTTTGAGAAAAAACAAAAGAGAAACAAGGGAGTTGAGAAAAAACAACAACCGAGTGGATGCGGGTTTGAAGTCTTTGGAGATTATATTCATAATAATAGGGAAAATTTAAAGAACGATCACAGCTGAATTGCATGGTTTTTATTTCTTTTACAAATCTTTCTTTGTTTTTATCATATTTGGGAAGAACCAAGAAAAATAACTGAGAAGAGATGAAATTGAGAGGCCTTCAATTCGTCTACTCTGTAGATATGACTCTCTCTTTCATTTGGTTCATGTGGAAATTTGTCTTGTATTTTTATCTTTCTTGTCTTTTTCTTTTTTTTTTCTTTTTTGTCTTTCGTTCACTGTATATTTTTCTTTAACACTCAAATAAAGATAATCAAAAGAAACTTTTATGTGCATGGAATGATGAAAAGTTGAAAACAGAAACGTATATCTGCGTCTTTGGTTTTCTTCTTCTTCTTTCTTTTTAACATTATAAATTGAGTTTTTCTTTTCTTTCTTTCATACTAGGATTTTTTTTTTTTTTGGAGAAACTTTCATACTAGATTGGTGTTATGTTATGGCTGGTAGTGAAAAGCGTATCGTTTTTAATGCTAGTATCGTGGCAACATGTAAGACGCGAAATCGATCTTCCATAATACTTGAAAGTCAACCGTATTTGTTTGGCCCATTAATAAATATTAATTAGGCATGAAGGAATCTACCTACTACATAAACTACATACGACCTATTCACATTTAATTAGCACTCCCTTTTGTTTTTAGGTAATAATAGGCACATTTTGTATGTTATGTTTAAATAACAGTTTTTTTTTAATATATATAAGTAAAAAAATATATAAAAATACGTATAATTTATTTATATATATATATATATATATATAACTGAAACTTTTAAAATTCTCACAATTTTCTACGTCAGCACAAAAAAAAAAAAAAAAAAAAAAAAAAAAAAAAACGTAATAAACCAACAAACATAATAAACCCGACACTCAAAAAAAAAAAAAAAACAAAAAAAAACAAAAAAAGGTAATAAACCTGATACTTAGAGCCAAGTCTTAAAAACCGATACTTCTTAAAAACAGAAAATCTCTCCTCTTCTCACACGCTAACATCACCTTCTCCTAAACCTAAAACTCACCATTTCCTTCCCCCAAAATCAAAACCCAAAACTCATATTCTCCCACAACTGCCACCGCCACCACGAATTGCCGCTACCATGGATCATCGCCACTGTATCTTTTGGTTTTCCTCTCTGTATTGTGCAACTCATTCTCTACCTATTATTATTTTCAATTGAAAATAAAACTCCATACCCAATGCCTAGGTACGCTTGCTTTCCTCTTTCTCTTTTCTCTGAATTAAAGTTTTTCAATTGAAACCAAACAAAGGAAAAGCAGCCTACTAAATAATGAAAACAAAGGAAATATTTCTCTCTCTCTCTCTTTTTCTTTTTTTTTTCTTTTTTTTTTTTAATTTGGAAATATGATTTAGGTTTTGGTATTGTGGTCTGATTGGTTTTGATTTAGGAAGAACAGAGGCTTGACATTGATTTGTAAAGCCTTTGCTTTTTTTAATTAGGGTTATTTTAGGCAGGATACCGATGGTTGTTTTTCTTTGATTTTTTAAATTCCTCAATTTAAATTATTTAACAAATTTACCATCTTTGGCTCATATATTTGTTTCATGTTGAACTTTGGTTCTTTGCAATTCAATTTTCAGTTGCTTATTTTGGATTCTAATATATTATCAGGGGTGTCAATTCGGGTTAGCGTGTCGGGTTCGTGTCGTGTCGATGTAGGGGTATTCGACTAAATGGCTCAACCCTAACCCAACCCATTTAATAATTGTGTCATGATCTTTCAACCCTAATCCGACCTGTTAATAAGGCGGGTTGACCTGACTCAACCCATTTGACAGGCTTAATAAGTGAGTCATGTTGAGTTGACACGAATGAAACACAACTCATTTCAACCTACATAATATTTAATATAACATCTATCTAGAAATAATTATTTTACATTCCAAAAAGCAGTACATACACTTCAAGTATTCAACCCACATTCAAAATAATATAATTCAACAAAAATATAACATTCATCTAGAAATAAGTTTTTTACACTCCAAAAGAATTGCATACACTTCAACCCAAATCGAAAATAACAAAGTTTCACAAAAATGAAATAACATAGTTCAACAAAAATATAATATTCTTGGAACTCGTCAAATGCTAAGTATCAATATTGAAAGATTTGAGCAAACAGTAGACTAATCCTGACTATGACCACGATTATTATCCATAGATTCTTTGTTGATGTCCAAATTCATAACATCTTTCACAAGCTCATCCAATTTCATTTGCGTAAGTTCTATACCACAAAAAAGAAAAAAAAAAGTATTAGTAATTTTAAGGTCTGTAAAGTTTCAATTTCCAATTATATTCCTTGTAAATTTTTATAATTACTCACTTTTCTTTTTAAATTTAAAATATATGTTGGATATAAAAGGTATTTGACAAATCTAAAATAAAATAAATATTTATTTGTTATATGAGTTAAACGGGTTGTGTTAAGTGGGTCATTTCGGGTTGACACAAATAAATTAGCATGTCAAACGTGTCTATTGCGGGTTACACAGGTTGACCCATTTATGACCCGTTTCTTATTGTATCACTTTCGGGTCGACCCGTTTATGACCAAAACCCATTAAGGCCCAACCCTAACCCGAAAAAACCCGTGTCAAGTTCGTGTCGTGTTCGCGAGTTGGGTCGAACATTGACACCCCTAATATTATGTTGGTTGTTGTATTAAGTTGGTCTGATTTTTGATAATAAACCATATTGACAGTGGTAGTTACATGTGTTTTATGCAATTTAGCTTCTTGAAAGTATGTTTTTGGAGTTGCAATTTCAACGGAATTATTAATTTTTTGTTCCAATTTTGTGTTAAGCCCTTTTGTACTGTTATAGTTTTTAGCTATTTTTTTTTTCTTTTTTTTTGTAATGAATATGTGTTGTGTAGAGAGAGTTGGAGAGAGATCTATGGGAGGCCCTTCACTCTGTCAAACCAATCCCCTCTAATACTGATGAAGAGATTACTGTGTTAATTGTTAATCTGACACAACCGGATGAAGCATGGAGTCGAATATTATGTATATGAGATTGTTCTGGTATTGGACAAAATATTTTTTCTTCTCTTTTAGTTTTATGCTCTTTCACAGATTGTTTGTTCTCTCTTCCATTATTATTATTATTATTATCTAAATGGAACCAAATGACCAATCTTTAGAACTTTGGCATATTTTTTATATATGTTTTATCTAATTATTAGGTGTCTGTGTTGGGAGGAACTGGAGCATGACTAAGAGAAGAAGAATGAAAAGCCACTTCAATCTGCATATTTTATAATTTTAATGAGAACCAAAACAGTCACAATGAATCTAAGAGGAGATATGCAAAACTTGAAATCTTTGACTTTCAATTCTTTTATTCGGTTGTATATTATATGACTAAACATGTACCAAACATTGATTTTGTTATCATGCCATTGTTCATAATTGTTGGCGCATTCTAAGAAATCACAATGTGTGTCACTATTGAACTCTTTTCTCTGTAAAAAAAAAGGGGTATTTGGTATCAAATGCTGACTAGTAAAAATAAGCTAAATGGGTGTGTTTTGTTTGATTAAATGATGGAGATTGCTGACAAGTTGTTTCTTATGATTTAGTGTTTATTTGTGTCTTACACATTACAATTAGGTGTTGGATTTTGAAATTTTTCTTGGTTTTAATAGTTGAAGGATGGGAGAGAGGAAGGTGCTAAGCAAATACTACTCACCTATCTTCAACCCAAAGGCTTGAGGGGTCAAGAACACATGATGCTTCCCATAAGTAGATGTTATTGGTGACAATTATTTCTGTATTCGAAGGTTCTGATTCTACTACAAATGTACAAATGCTTTGCTGAGCTTACCATCAAGACTAACACACAAAATTTCAACTATATTGTTGAGTCTGGTGCTACCAGAAATTTTGAACCTGTGTGAAGAGGATGAGGTAAAATAAAGTAAATACAAATAAAATTCTTGCAATCTTTTGTACATATAACATGGATTTTGACTAAATATTTTGATTATTCTTTTAATTCAGTAGGCAGCAAAGACAATAACCATAAAAGAGAAGTTGGAGAGATGGAAGATGCAATTAAATCTTTAGAGAACAAAAACCTTGGATTTGAAAATAAAAATGGACATCATTACTACATTGGATGGGATGAAATCTATGAAGATATTATTTGCTTTACCAATTCTATTTTTATTTATTAGGGTAGGCTATCATCTCATAGTGCCACAAATGGAATCTTTAAGTCTTAAATAGACTGTGTAAATTTTAAGATACATGATGATAGATCAAAGTAGAAGGCCGTGAAGGTTGTCTCTGGCCTTTCACGTATAAGTTTTTATTTTTTGGGATGCTCTTCAAAGCATATACTTGGTTATGTGAAGGCAATGTTACTTTTAAATTTTCCTTCAAATTCACTCACTTTCTTAAAGTAATTTTTATTTTCTTTAGTTTATAATATCTGGGTCTTTACTTTTTGTTCAACTTTTATGGGTGCAGTTCTTTTTCTTGTATTTCATGGACTTAATCGGCAGACAAGGTACCCCTACATGGTACTACTCTTTCTTATCAATTTTCAGCTTCAATCTTCTTGGGTTTAATCCTTATTCAAATATGTTAAAACTTTTAAGGTTTTTGTTTTAATTGGTGGTAGTTGAGACTTGAGTGAGGATCTTGCAAAATATGCAAAAGTGTTAGAAGTAGGGGCTAATGGATTGGGCTATGAGCTGCTAAAAGACTTGGCTCTATTAGGTTTCCAAAATCTCAAGGTTATAGACATATTTGGCTTCAAGGCTCTTTATTGTATGCATTTTCTAATGAGACATTTTGGCTCTGTCTTTGTATTCAATATTGAAGTTAAGGTAGTTAGATGTATAGTTTAGTGATCTAGGGAGGTGGATGAAAATTGTAAGTGAGTAAGATACTTGGTAGATTCTTTCAAACATTGTGCTTTCAATTGGAGTGACTAATTGGTTGCTATACATAGAGCTCAACTTGGACATTGATGCTGAAATATGTTTGAGGAATTTCATCTTATTTTAGTTTTTTATGTCGCTCGTTTTTCAGATAATAATTCAAAATAGTTGTTTCTTCAAATAATTTCTATTTGAAACCGAGGTAAACTACATATAGTTTCAATAATGTTTTATAGAAAGAGAATGATTGAAACTTTACTTTTAGTTGTATTATAAAGCTATATTCCATTTGCAATGAGATGTTGACTCCAATTTCATTAATGATTTACAAAAGTCTCTTCTCTATACCTGTTATCAATAAGTTATTTATGAAATATATTAGGTTCTAAGTACTTAGGAACTAATGTATTAGAATTCTAATTTGTATTGTTGGCAAACCATGATCAAAACAAGTTTTTAATCTTGTTTAGACTTACTCAAAGTTTTATGTAAAGTTGGAATCGAGTTGCTGCAGAAGTTATAGTAAAGTTGGAATCGACTTACTCAAAGTGTATGTGTTTCGGTTGATCGAGATTTAGACTCGACCGATCGAAATTCGGGCAGAACGTTTTTCTGTAGAATTTTCCAACTCAGCCCTAAGCTCATATGACGTGTAGGATTTTATGTTTTGCCCTAAGTATAAAAGGGAAAACCCTAGCCACGTTTTAAAAAGCTCCTTTTGATGTGTGTGTGAATCTTTTGTGAGATCTAGAGGTATTTGCTTTCACACATACTTAGGATTATCAATAAGGAGAATTTGATTCAAGAACTTGATGATTATTCAGTTGCTGCAATAAAAAGCTTAAAGATATACGAGCGGGAGTGCTTATGCTTGCTGGGAATTCAAGAAAAAAGTAGTCCGTGGACTCGGAGCTATCATGGGGTCGTGTTAATAAGTTTCCTACTCGAGGTAGTAATAGAATATTAGCGGTCTAAGTCGCTATTATGTAAACTTCAATTCTTTCATAGTGGATTCAGTTTTACCTTGAGGATCTCTAAGTTAAATCCTCCCTAGGTTTTTAGCGGTTTGGTTTCCTAAGTTATCATATTGTTGTGTTCTTTATTTTCCGCACTTTACAATAATATGATATGTTTGTGTTAACCTAGATCTGAAATTGGACTAAGTAATCAACTTGGCTAATTAATTAGGTTAATTTGTTGTGTTTGCTGGGGTCTAAAAACAAACAAAATGTCTTCCACATTGTCATTTGACCCTTTGACAATAGATTAATAGTTTTGTACAAAAGCTATAATGCCACTTAGGTTGATTTTTTGATGAACAAATTAGTCTCTTATTGGTTCTTTTATTTATTTATTTATTTATTTTACCGTGTGATTGATTAATTATCTTTTTATTTAACTAGTCTGCGCATTACACGGATTATCAACTAGTATTATTTAAAAATTAAAAATATATATTTAAATCCTTGTATTAAACATACCCTAAATAGCTATATTATGGCTGGCAGTGAATAGCGTATCGTTTTTAATGCTAGTATCGTGGCAAAATTTAAGACGCGAAAACGATCTTCAATAATACTTGAAAGTCAACCGTATTTATCTGGCCCATTAATAAATATTAGTTAGGCATGTAGGAACCTACCTACTAGATAAACCACAAACGATCTATTCACAATTAATTAGCACTAATTTTGCTTTTAGGTAGTAAGATAGTTAGGCTCTGTGAAAATAGCACAAAGGATCCTGAGTTGTCTATTCTACTTCTACCCTATTTTCCTTTCTTCAATTAATGGGTCGACAGCATAGCAACTATTTGACCATTTCAATTACTACACAATAGGTTGCACACTTTTCCTCTAAACTTATCAATGAAATCTGAGTCCTACCCTTTGCACACTTTTCCTCTAAACTTATTAATGAAATCTGAATCCTACTTATTGATGTCTTACGGCATTGGTCAAGTAACATAATATATTTGTCTAATAAACATCCTTAAGGCCATTGTTAATGGACTATTTTTATAAAATATTAATATTATTTTTAAAATAAATATAAAAATTAGCTAAAAAGTTAATTATTTTTTTCTTTTCTCGTAAAAAGTTTTTTCAAAACTAATTGCCTTACAAACAAATTCACAATGAATCTTGTGATCCCGCAACAATAGCGGAGTTACATGGAGACTAAAGGAGGCCATGACCCCAATATCTTGGAAAACCTTAAAGTATCTATACTTATAGGTAATAGGTTAGTCCCATATAATTATATACGGACCCCCATTTGTTTAAGAACTTCAAAAAAAATATATATATAAAAAAAAAAAAAAAAAAAAAAAAAGATGGGCCCTCGATTATCTGCAAAAGAACCTCTCTACAAGGTCTCTTCTTCTTATCTCAACCAGTTATTCAACAAAACCAAGATACACCTATTTTTCAATAAAAAGAAATATTATTTGACAAATCTAACACTCTACCCTTACCTGTAACACTAATATATTGAATTTGAAATTTTGGAGATTGGCATGCTTCTTTTTTTTCTTTTCTTTTTTGAGCTCACGCCTTGTAACCTAGAGGACGAAGAAGAAAAAATAATAATGAAAGGGATTACGTTAGTTTTGCAGCTTTTCCTAAGATGAGGCTAGTTTTTTGGTTTGATAGTTGCTATTTGAGTGAGGCTAGTTAGACTTAGTTTCTCCAATAACACATAATTTTTTAGTTCTTTGGTTGTAAAATAGTGTTTTTTTTTTTTTTTGCTAAATTACAATCACCATTATGAATGTTTTTATTGTTTTTGTTAAGTTTTTTGATTGAATAGGTGCTATTTGAGTGAGGCTAGTTAAACTTATTGAGGAGAAGGAGGCCTAAGGCTTCGGAAGAGAGGCCAACTACAAAAATGAAATATATTATAACTATAAAAAATAAAAAAATTTAGACGCAAGGGGGCCCGGCCCCCTTGGGCCCTCACCTAACTCAATCTCTGATTATATAAAGATGGGTTCTTATGTGTGTGAGAAACCTTCTCGAGGGGAGTTATTCTTTTATGAGTTGATATTGTATGTGCCGATGTAGTGGGAAGACGGTAGATCACTTTTTGATACATTGTAGTGTACTTGAAAGCCAAAAAACAAATAAATAAAATCCATGACTTTAGTTGAGAAGAAAAGATTGATTTTTTTTTTTTTTGTCAAGGCTTTGGTAAGTATAAAACCTTTGGCTTTTTTGGGTATTTGATGGTAGAAAAGATTGAAAATATCTTATTCCAATTCATTATAATGACTTGCTATCATGTTATGTGTGTTGAAAATTTATATAATTATATGCACTAATTTACAAATTAATATGTTGTTAGAATGTATCTATTTTATTCTTAATACTTACAAAACTTCTCTTTCTTGAATCCTTCAATCCATTTTACCAACCCAACACACACATATTATATATCCATGAAATTGAGCTAAAGTTATACGCATATAGATATTTGAGTACTCATCCATGTACTCATATATTTTGTTTTTAATAAAATATTAATATCTTAATATTGTCAACAGGGGCAGAGCCAGGGGAGGTCGAGGGGGGGCAGCTGCCCCCCTAGCCTGCCCAAAAGAAACACTTAGTTTCATAGCTAATACTTATTAAAAACCTCAACCTTTTTCTTTTTCTTTTTCTTTTTTTTTTTTTTTTTTTGATAGAAATAGCAACCTAGATCAAAGATCTTCCTTATCCTGTGGGGAATTTCATATAACCAAAACCTCTAATCAATCACACTTAATGATAATTTAGCGAACTAAAACTCCACTCTGTTTCTTTAGCCTTGAAATATAGCATAACTCTACTTGAACAAATAAGTAACCACAAGTCCGCCACTAACATGCCTTACACATAAGTTTTAATGTTTTCCTATCGTATTTTAGCAAAAAGGCCCTGATCAATTCCTTCAAAAATGCAGTCTTGCAAACCAACGTGGAAAGCAAAGTGCACCACTTGGAAAGCCACAATCCATGATGAACCTTGATAAAACTCCTTCATACTTAGCTATTATAATATTTGCATATATCATATACAATTCCCCCCCCCCCCCCCCCCCCCTTTCCCCTCAACTTAAATCCTAGCTCTGCCTCTGATTGTCAATCTTGAGACAAATGTCAAACTTTAACAGATATAGTTACTGTAATACCTATATTGGGTTATAAAAATGTCATTTTCATCTTGAATTGCATTTATAGTAATATATTTTTTCAACTCTACAATAAATGGTAGAAACTAGAAAGCCCGTATAAAAAATGAAAACACGTAGGTGAACATGCTGGTGCCACGTTTAAAATAGATAGAAAAAACGTAACAGTTAAAGATATTTAGGTTAGTATTTTAGTGGAAAAGTTAGTTCCTTTGCAATAAACGTAGGTGACATATATTTTAATACATTTGAGAGAGTTTTTATTTTATTTTATACAAAGTTTCAATCTAGAGTGTTAAGGACATATTTTATGTAATTAGCTAATCCTTTGACAAAATGTTCTTTACTTGTAATTGGATAGATCTAGAATGGATTTAGTACTTCAAGAAATAAGAGTTGTGTTAAAGCCATAAAGATCTAACCAAGAAACAAGTGAAGAAAGAGCCGTTTACTAAAGCTCGACAGAAGTCTCAACAGAATCATTTCTATCGAGAATTAATGTTGAAGCTCGACAAAAGCTCGACATAAGCTGTTTCTATCGAGAATTACGAAATTATACTTTTCAAATCGGATTGCATGTAGATTCTTGTATATTTGTGTAGGGTTTCTTTTCTCATAACCCTAGACATATATAAGGATTATTTTAAAGGCCATCACACATGGATTAAGTGACCTAGTGCCTTATTCTCTTTGAAAGAAGCTATTGCATTTTTACGCCAAAGGGTTTTGTAATCAAGGAGCTTCCTGATCTTCGTTGTGCATGAAGTAAAGAACTTTGCAGCCAACAACCTTCTTTAATTTGCTAGAGTTAGTTACATATTGAGATCCGTGCATCATTGATTAGTCACGTACTAGGATTCATGCATTAAACAGAAAGAGTGTCACTACAAGATAAAGTTTAATTGGGTATTGAAGTGAAGATTCAACTGTATGTTGGTAATTTGGAATAGGCCAAGGGTAGTTTGTAAGATTCTTTTTACTTGTAATCGCTTGATTATTGATTAGTGGATTCTTGGAAATGGTAACATTAAAATCACCCAGTGAAGTTTTTGCCTTAGTGATTTTTCCCATTCGTAAACAAATCACCGTGTCAAATTTAATTTTTGCTAGTTTAGTTGGTGATTTGTTTGTGCTACCACGCAATTGCATGTAATTGAACCTAATTAATTAACTTGGGTAATTAATTAATTTGCAATGGATCAATACATTTTTGCCCTATCAAGTGGTATCAAAGCAAGCACACTCTGATTAGATTTTAATCATTACTGTGTGATCCATTGACCCTTGTTGTCATGAATAAAGGACAGTCTCTAATTATTCCACCTTTATTTGATGGCACTAACTATGCATACTGGAAAGTACGCATTAGAGATTTCTTGCAGTCTTTAGATGAGAAAGTGTGGCAAGCTGTGGAGATTGGCTGGACTAAGCCAAAGAAAGCACGGGCTAATTAAGATGATGCAAAGATCAAAGCAGCAAACTTCAACAGTAGAGCGTTGAACGCTATTTTCAGTGCGGTCACAAATGAGGTGTTTAAGAAAATATCCTTAACTAAAACTGTGAAGGAAACATGGACCATTCTCTAGCCGACCTATGAAGGAACTAAGGCCGTTAAATATTCCAAACTTTAAAGGCTTACTACAAGTTTTGAGGAGATCAAGATCGAGGAGGATGAGTCATTTGATGAGTTCTATGCCAAACTCAAGGACATAGTCAACTCAGCCTTTAATCTTGGAGAAACTATTCCCGAACTCAAGGTCGTAAGAAAGTTGCTAAGGTCTCTACCTGAAAGATTCCATGCCAAGATCACTGCTATTGAAGAATCAAAGGATATTGACTCTATTCCTTTGACAAAGTTGATTGGAAACTTGCAGACCTATGAACTAGGGTTGACAAGACTCAAGAAAGCAATCAAAGGAAAGAATATGGCAATGAAGGCCAAAAGTAATGAGAAGGATGAATCCTCCAAAGATGAGGATTCAAAGATGAAATCTTACATCACTAGGCAATTCAAGGAGTTCATTAAGAATGCCAATGTGAAAGGATTAGATAAGGACTGATGGCAAGGAAATATGTCTTAGTCCAAGGGTCAAAACAAAGGGAAGAATGACTCTAAAGATGGTGGTCAATACACCATTCCCTCTGGTCCTAAGTGTTTGGCTGTCATGGTTTTGGGCATATGAAACAGGAATGCCCAACATATCTCAAGACTACTGGAAAAAGCAAGGCACTTGCTGCAACCTTAAGTGACACTGAAGCTAAAATTGAGTCCAATGACAATAATGATGAAGGAATTCTAAATACCTTCACCACTACAGTCGATCCTCTTGAAGGGATTACGGAAGTTGTTGATGAAGAAGAAGACTTAGTGGAGTCAAAATTTGAAAAGATTGATGAGCAGGATAACATCCATATAGCCTATGCAAAATTATATAAGGTTTCAGAAAAGCATGAGAAACTATATAGGCTGGGCACTAAGAAGCTAAGCGATGTGGAATTTGATCGAGAAAAGCTCTCCACAAAATTTGATAAAGCAAATCAAACCATTGGAGTTTTGCGGTTCGAGAACAACTTCCTTGTTGAAAGGACAAAGAAGCTTGAAACAGGGTTGTTCCAAATTAGAGCTCAACTAGAGAAGACTTCTAGTGCAAAGCTAGATAAGATGCTGAGCTTTCAAAAATCTGCTTCTAGCAAGACTAGATTGGGGTATGAATTCTCTATATCTCCTAATATTGCCTCTTCTAGTAAAACTATGTTTGTCTCACCTGCTAATGATGATATTTCTGAGAATGTTGACACTAAAACTGAAGTAGCTAGTGAAAATATAGACAAGGGAAAATCTATTCTAGGAGCACCCCCTAAGGTTGAAAAGAAAGAGACTAGGAACCCTAGGACTAAGAAAGACAATAATAAATAGTCTCAACAAAAGAAGCCACATTTCTATCATCACTGCGGGGCTTCCACATTTCTATCATCACTACGAGGCTTCAAGGCACACTCGTCCAAATTGCTATAAGTGGTTACCTACTCAAGAAAGCAATAGTATGCTCTCATCTGGAAACCAAAATCAGTTTCCATCCTCTCTTGCTCCTCTAGGAGATCTTCTTAAGGCCATTATGTTCCTTTCGAACCTTAATGGATTCAATTCTTCCCCCTCACCTCAGGATCAAAGATTCGCAAAAAGGAAATGTCCTTCCTCCAATTCCAAAGTGTGAAAGGAAAAAGGCTCCAAGTGATTAAGTCACTTCTTCTCTCTTTTGTTCTTGCATGTCCTGTTTGTTTGTTTTTAAGCTTTTAAGTCAGTCTAGTTTTATGCTTTGTGTGTTTTCTTTAATGTTTTTGTTTTGGTTATTTTCAATTTTGCTCTTTTTGTTTTTCATAAAAAATTTTAAAAAAATTTGAAAAATCAGAAAAATAAAAAAACAATGTATGTTTTGCATACTGGTACTTGTGTACCTTGGATGGCCTTTGAAACAAAGTTTCTTAACTTTGTATCTCTTGTAGCTTAGATGAGTATCTCAATGCACAACTAAGCAAGTGAGCTTTGTGGCTCACGTTTGTAATGAGTATAAATAAGATTATCGCTTATATCTCATGCTCATATCACTCTTTTTGATAGGAAGGACTAGAAAATCCTAAGAGAAAATCATAAATAACCATCTCACCACTAAAACCCGTCAATCGTGAATAACATCTATATGCTTAGGCACAACAAAATTGGGATGTTTTAGCTTACATAAATGAGTATTTCTTCTCTCCTTTATATGCCCATGCATGCTATGCTTAAAAAAAATTACAAAAAATAATAAAATAATAAAATAAAATCAAAAAGATTAAAATGCTTTTAATATGATTGTAAGCATGTTTTTAGAAGATGTGGAAGTTATAAGATGTATCTCAAAGGTGATAGTCCTCATCAACTAGTTATGATTGTATGTGAGTGTATTTGTTTTTCTCATGTCTCAAATCTTCATAATATGGGACACTTATGCACTCTTGCTATGTTTCACACACAACAAGCAAATTCTTTGCTACTCTTGATATATGTGCGGGTACAATATGATTTAACCATCACAAAAAATACATGTATTGATAAATGCTCACTAAACTGTCTTAACTTGTTTTTGAAATATAAAATTTGGTTAGACTTGTTAAGTGTGTGTGTGTGTGTGTGTGTGTGTGTGTGTTGGATGTATGAATGCCTTGCATATATGCTGAGAGATGTTTTGAGAGTTTAACATGTTGATTGGATCTTTGGTTGAGTTGTTTGCTTGTTGCTTTTATCTCCTTGCATGTTTTCCTCCTTGAAAAACTCCTCTTCTTCAAGCTTGACAACTTCTCAACAGATCCTCGATAGATTCCATTTCTATCGAACTTCTTTCTTTAGCCTCGACAGAAACCTCAACAGATCTTTGATCCATTGAGGAATTTTTCATGTGCTTTCTGCCTTCTCGATAGAATCTCGACAAATCTTCGATCCATCGAGATTTTTGGGTTGCTTCTTGATAGAAGTTCAACAGTTTCTCGATCTAATGAGAATTCTGGGTTTCATCTCAACAAAAGCTCAACAGCTTCCTCGATCCATTGAGCCAAATTTCTTTGCTCTTTGTTTACTCGATAGATTCTCGACAGATTTTCGATCCATCGAGACCTTTTTTTGGCCGTCGACAGATCCTCGATAGCCCCTTGATATAAATTTCGATCCATCGAGTTGCTATTTTTATTTAAAGGCGAGGTGCGATTCAAATTTCATTTTTCACTCTCTTTCTCAATAGAAATCTCTCTCTCGACCCAAACTCTTCACTCTCACTCAAATCTTCACACCCAAGTGATTTTCAGCCTAGCTCTTGCTCCAAACTCTTGGTAAGTGTTCTAATCCTCTTTCTTTTCATGCATTTAGACCTAGGTTTTGGGGTTTTTCAAAAATTTTGGGGTTTTTGAGTTTCTCTTGAACTTTTTGGGTTGAGTGTTATGATGTTGTTGCTATATGATCATGCATTGCATTCCATTAGTATTATAGAAATGTTTCATGCATTTATTAGATGTGTGCTTGTTTTTTTATGTGAGTGCTATTAGGTTTGGATTGGGCTTTACCCATGATGCTCTTAAATTTTCATGTCACATGTTCATACACTTTTCATGCATACATACTTCTCGTTTTGTCTTTTTATGTTCTGAGATTGTGTTTTTGTTCTGTCTTCTCTCTCTCTCTCTCTTTCAAATATAACCACTCTATGGCACCCAAACAGAGAAAATCCATTCTGGCTCGGAACCCTCTTCAAGGTTCCGGGTCATCCTCTTCGTCTCTTGCTTCTGTTCCATCTCATATCTGATTCTATGATAAGAAGGCCAGGATGGAATTCTTTGAGAACTTCCAAGCCCATGACATTCATCCAAAACGCCAGGTCATTCTATCGGATTTCTCCGACACTACGCTACCTAATGTCATTTAGACTCGGGGATGAGAATTTCTATGTGAGAAACCCGTGCGTTGTCTTGTTGTGTTTATACAGGAGTTCTACTCCAACATACATGGCATCAATACCTCTGTGCCTCAGTTCGCTACGTGATTCTGAGGTAAATGTATAGTAGTTACCTCGGATCTTGTTGCCAAGGTACTACGAGTCCCTAGGGTAGCGCATCCTGACTACCCTGGTTGTGATCGTCTCCGGATCGTGTCTAGAGACAAACTCATCTCCCATTTTTATGGGACTCCTTCCATATGGGATGGTAAGCTAAACACTCTATGCTCGAGTTTTGCAAAAGGCCCGAAATTCCTTAACATGGTGATGACATTCACTTTCACACCATTGTCTCACTATAACTCCATCAGTAGCCACGTTCTCGTTTTCTTCTTTCTTTGATGAAGGATCTTACCATTGTTTTTCCCTCTCATTTCATCACATCTATTATTGATGTCTATCAAGATAGCGCTACTCATGATAAGCTCATCTTTCCTTCGACTATCTCGCGAACCATTCGGCTGTCTCGTGGACCCTTCAGCACTTCTCCATTCCCATTCCTCTCTCTCCTCTCTTCACTGTCATAGGTGCCATCAGCACTGGTTCTATCCTGCGGAGTGAGGCTCAGCTTCAATCAAACTAGCCACACGTTGAGATGAACGATCCTTCGGCTCCTGCAGCTCCTACAACTCCACCATCTTCGACTTCGTCTTCTTTAGCCCCTTCTACCTCTGCAGCTGGTGGTGTGACTCTCGAGGCCATCATGGAGCAGCTTTAGAGGATGCAAGCTAACTTTGGTGGTCATCTAGGCTATCTCACTTATGAGATGTGTCAGATGAACACCCGAGTGAGTCGCATTGCTCGCCGACAGGCTCGTATGGCTAGTTTTGCTTCCTCTCCTTCTTCAGTGCATCCTGCAACTTCTCCTTATGAGGACGATGATGATGATGATGAGGATAGTGCTAGCTCTTCCGGTGATGACGAGATGACTACCTCTCAGTAACTTGCCCTTTTTCATTCGTGACAAAAATGAGAAGTAGTTTTGGTTTTGAGAGTAGTCTTATACTTAGGGGGAGAGTTAGTATAGGACTTTTTTGTTAAGGGGATTGTGTATATCTTTTTGAGGGATGTAGTAAGGACTTTATGTATTTTCTTCTTTTATTACATTAGCCTCATGTACCTTGGTTTTGTGACCATTATATTTACATACATTGTACTTATTTTCATAAATGATGATAATGTATGTTTCTCTTCACCTACCTTTACATATGTTGTTTCTTTTCTATTTTTATACGCATGTTTCTTTATATACGCAATCTTTATTTCTGTTTCACACATGATGCCTTGATGAGTTTTGTTTAAGTGTTTCAGAAAGACAAGTTGTAAAAGTCTATCTTGCCATGAACTCTCTTCTTGCAAAGTTTTTCAAGAGTTTGTAGTAGGGATAGATTTATTTTGTAATACAACAAGTGGTTATGAGTTTAGTAATTTAAGACTTCTTTCATGATTATTTGTTTTGTTGTGATTTTGTCACGGATTGCCAAAGGGAGAGATTGTTAAGAACATATTTTATGTAATTGGCTGATCCTCTAACAAAATGGACTTTACTTGTAATTGGATAAATCTATGGTGGGTTTGGTACTTCAAAAAACAAGAGTTCAAGTCAAGTGTTAAAGTCATAAAGATCTGACCAAGAAACAAATGAAGAAATGAGTTGTTCACTAAAGCTCGACAGAACCCTTTCTATCGAGAATTAATGTTGAAACTCGACACAAGCTGTTTATGTCGAGAATTATGAAATCAAACTTTTTAGATCTGACTGCATGCAGATTCTTGTATATTTGTGTAGGGTTTATTTTCTCACAATCCTAGACATATATATGGATTATTTTAAAAGTTGTTACACATGGATTGAGTGACCTAGTGCCTTATTCTCTCTGAAAGAAGCTATTGCATTTTTACGCCAAAGGGTGTTGTAACCAAGAAACTTTCTGATCTTCAATGTGCATAAAGTGAAGAACTTTGAAACTAGCAACCTTCTTCAAGTTGCTGGAGTTAGTCATATACTGGAATTTGTACATCATTGGTTAGTTACGAACTGGGATTCGTGCATTAAACGGAAAAAGTGTCACTACAAGATCAAGTCTAATTGGGTATTGGAGTGAAGATTCAACTGTAGGTTGGTAATTTGAGATAGGCCAAGGGTAGTTTGTAAGATTCCTTATACTTGTAACCGCTTAATTTTTTATTAGCGAATTCTTAGAAGTGGTGACCTTAAAATCACATGATAGGGTTTTTGCCTTAGTGGTTTTCTCCATTCATAAACAAATCACTGTGTCAAATTTAATTTCTGCTGCATTTAGTTTAATTGGTGATTTGTTTGTACTACCACGCCATTACATGTAATTGAACCTAATTAATTAACTTGGGTAATTAATTAATTTGCAATGGGTCAATACATTTTTGCCCTATCATATAGTATCTGCTCCTGATGATTGTATTCTTTACTTCTTTATTATTAGATCAAAACACCAATAGGTTTTTGGTGTATGCGAAAATTAAACCTCAAATTGGCCAAATATTTTATTCAACTATCAAAAATTTTATCAATTAAGCTAACTAAAATCTACTTTGAAAAAACTACATTAATAGATTTATGAGAATGAAATATATATATATATATATATAATGTAAATGAGATACGGAAGGACCTAGTGGAGGCTCGATCTTGTATTATGGCTAATAGTTTGTCGAGTTGGCAAAAGGTAATGACCACAGATATTTGTGCAGTGCGTGAGAGAGACATGGATGGAAGCTACAATCTTCGGTGGATTGTGAGGAGGACGTGAGGCCTTTCATTTGTTTTCATTCAATTTAATAATAATGATAAAAAATAATAATAATAACAATGTGGGGTACACCATATGTTAGTTCAGACGCTCCATCAAATGAATTTAATCTCATCTTCAAATTTCCAACAACTTCATATAGACAAAATTCAGTGACAAAACTAGCTAGGGCCCTTGTAATCTTAGATAATACTATTTTAATGTTGCCTACTTGCCTCTCCTATTGCTAATCACATGAGATGGATGCCATCCTGTCCAGTTTATATCCTATTACCCAAAAATAATAATTAACTACCATTTACATAAAAATAAATCTTGCTCTCAGTGGAAAAAGTTGAGAAGATTAGTAAGAGCATTCGCATCAGTTCGCGCAAAAAATTATATTAATTATATTTATTTTAGTATAATAATCTTTTTTTTTTATACTTACTTTTTAAAACACCACACATCAGATTATCTATTTTACTCTATATTTTATTAAAATATCAATTTTTCTTGAATTTTTTAATTATTTCTTTTTCTTCACACACAACAATCACCATCCACTCCCTTCCTTCTTCCTCAAGATATATACGTAAAGAAAGATTAGACAACTAAATATAAAATGAATACTGTTAGCGTAAATTTACATGGTTACTGTAGCAAATTTATAAATTTACATAATTATACACATACTGATGCGAATTCTCTAACTATTTTTTGTTGGTTAAGAGGGACTTCACCGCAATATTTATTATTAGCTGCTGTTGCTTCTACTACTACTATTGTTATTATTATTGCTCTCTCTTTGTATCTCTTTCAAAATGGGTGGCATTTAAGTGTTATTTTGAAAAATAATTATGGGCATTTATGTTTTAAATCTTAAAATCACAAGTGTTTCACTTTATATTCTATCGTATTAATTAATGATAGTTTATCAGTTTTTTTTTTTTTTTTTTTATAGTTATAAAGTAAACAAAATTTAAAATAAAAAACATAAATATTCGGCATGCAATACAACGATTGCTAAACCATAAAGTGAAGCACTTATTAAGGTAGAGTAAAGACTTTTATTTTAAAATTATTTTCAATTAACTTAATTAATAAAATCTGTCTTCCACGATAAAGTATTTAGTATCAATTGATACTATGTCAACTATATCAAAATTAAATAAATGTGAAATATATCAGGAAAAAATAACTAACTCATTAACACATACTTTGAAACAAATAACATAATTTCATTTGATGCAAAATACTTTTTCATCTTCCCACCAAAATGTTCAAATCGTCAAATGTATAACAATTTTTAAGATTTTGGATTTGGTAATGGAATTCTCAATTCTTTGATGTTCCTAGTCTTGTGGTACAGACACCTTTTTATGGGAACAAAAGGAACCTTACAGAAACAATAGCACAAATGGACAAACTACATAAAAAACTGTAAGGTTGAAATTTATCAACCATCTTGTTGGCTTTATTCCGTGCCAATTTGCTTGTAATTTAGCACTTAGTAACCTTGTATTTAGGTGGGATTATTGTAAGGGTAGTGTGTGAAAAGAGGTGAAGAAAAGCTCAAGTATGTGCAAGAAAGCAGGGGTTCGCGACTAGGACTCGCGGCTGACTCGCAATTGGCAAGCCGCCAACTACAGGCACGTGAGATGCACACATGGGGAGCTGAAGGGTCGCACTAGCTGTCGCACTACAGGACAAAAGTCCCAGGCTAGCCAGGCCGTTACATCGCGACTTGGACAAGCCGCAAGGTCAAGCCGCCAATCAACCCTGTTTGGCAAAAACTGACTCTTCGTATTCCAAACACACACCAATATATATAAACCCTTATACCCACTAATTTGAGAGAGCTTCCAGAGAGAATTTTGTGAGAGAAATCCTAAAGAAAAAACAAGATTGCCTCATCCCCAATCTTTACCTTAGAGACTCTACAAATTCCTCTACTCTCTTCCTCTCCATTGTCATAACCTTGAGGGGTCATTAACCAAATCCTTATCTCACCATACCTATGTCTGTGAGAAGATTCATTTATTGCTAAGGGAAGCAGTTTGGAAGGAACCAATCTACATTGGTTGATGCTATGGTTTAGTAGCGGAATCCGGGAAGCTAAAGAAGAAATAGGTTCGGAGTAACCTCGTTGGAGCAAGAAGCTTGGAGGTCTTAGGTACTTGGGTAGATTAGGCTTGGAGAGTCTTCTGCTGTTCATGTATCCCAACTACATTCTTTAGTGGATTATTTGACCGCTTGGAGGGCGGCAAAGAGGTTTTACGTCGAGAACTTCGGTTTCCTCTTCGATAACACATCGTGTGTTATCCGTGTGTTTGCATCTTCCTTCCCTTTATCTTTGTCTTATATTTATTGTTGTGGATGTGTTTATATTTGACATAGATTAGTTATCAATTCTGTGATTAGTTTATGTTCATGTTCCGCACATTAATTGTTTGATTATAAGCTTGAATTGGTAATTTTATAATTTGAGGTCTAACGTTCAAAGGTTTTTTATACACATATTTAACTTTCAATTGGTATCAGAGCAAGTGCACTCTTTATGGTTTGATTACCTTAGTGCGATCCTAGACCCCCTGGCTATGGATGAAGTTGTAAAAAGGGTTATGTCGAATTATGGTTTAGGTGTTTGTGATAATGACTCTATGAGTATGTTTGAAGGGTATTCTAAAAATGAACTCTTAGAGTTAATTAAATCCAGGAAACATGCTAGGATGTTCATTCACATGTTGAAATACTTTGAAAATAAAAACCACATTCTACACAATAATCTATGTGAGTCTAACTCTTTGATTGAGAAATACAAAAGAAGAAATAGAACATTGTGTGAAAAGGTTGATAATCTGAAAAAGAAAATTCAATCTGGAAAAAGCATGGAAAATAACAAGGAATTTTTGTTTGATGGTCAAGAATACTTGTCTCATGCTTGCATGTTTGTGCACACCTCATTGAAGGTATTTAACTCTTGCTTATGGTACCTTGACGGTGGATATTCTCATCATATGACAGGAGATAAATCACTGTTTAAGATTCTTAAAGAAAAAGCATGTGATTATGTGACTTTTGGTGATGGGATTCATGCTCAAGTTTTCGGGAAAGGGACGGTTGAAATACCGGGATTACCTCTACTGAAAGAAGTGCTATACATCAAAGGATTGAAGGCAAATCTCCTAAGTATTACTCAAATAAGTGATGAAGACTTTCTTGTCCAATTCTCAAAGAAGGGGTGCATAATCATTGATAAAAAAGGGACTCAAGTCTTGGAGGGAAATAAGACTACCGATAATTGTTATGGAGTAGTTCCTATGGCACCTATTTCGTGTAGAAGTGCTCGTGTTGATATGCTGAAACTTTGGCATCATAGGTTTGGACATGCAAACTTCAAACAAGTATGTAAAGTCTCTAAACTTGAGGCGGTTGAGGGACTCCCAAAGTTTGTAAAGGTGGAGAAGACTATATGTGGAGCATGTCAAGTGGGGAAACTAACAAAAGCAAACCATCACAAGGTGAATGTGATTGCTACCTCACGGTGTTTGGAGCTTCTTCACGTTGATCTAATGGGGCCTACAAGAACTGAAAGCCTAGGAGGAAAGAGATACATTATGGTGGTAGTTGTTGATTTCTCAAGGTACTCTTGGGTGGAATTCCTTAGAGAAAAGTCCGAAGCATGTGATAAAATGCAAAGATTGTGCAAGAGACTGCAGAATAAAAAAGGAGTTCCCATAGTCAAAATCAGAAGTGATCATGGGAAGGAATTCAAGAATGCTAAATTTGAAGCATTTTGTGAAGAGTGTGGTATCAAGAAGGAATTTTCAACTCCAAAGACTCCACAACAAAATAGGGTGGTTGAAAGAAAGAACCGGGTGATCCAAGAGATGGCAAGAGTCATGATACTCAACAAAAACATACCTCAAAGGTTCTGGGCTGAAGCTGTGAACACATCTTGTCACATTTGTAACAAAATCTATTTCCGAGTAGGGACAAAGAAAACGTCATATTAAATATGGAGAGAAAAGAAACCCAAGGTGAAGTATTTCAAAGTATTTGGGAGCACATGCTACATTCTAAATGACAGGGAAAATCCAGAAAAATTTGATGCTAAGAGTGATAAAGGGATATTTTTGGGTTACTCCACAAATAGCCGAGCTTATAAAGTGTACAACAAACGTACTAAGATGGTGATGGAGTCAATCAATGTGGTCATAGATGACACCATATCTGAAAAGGAAATTGAGGATGATGGAAAGGGGCTCAAGCTCAAGAAGAATGAGGATGATGACGATATGCCTCTAAGTGATGATGCTGAGAAAGTAACACCTGAAAAGGAGTCCACACCTCTTATATCAAGAAGAGAGACTAGATCAACACAAGAAATCTCAAGTCCACTCACTCCTCCAGAAGTTCAAACCCCAATTTCTCGTGATAAGGAACTCTCAACTTCCAAGAAACCTTCATCAAGAGTGATTCTCAGTCACCCATCAAGTAATATTATTGGGGATGTGAACAAGGGACTTCGATTGAGAAAAGGGCCAAAGTACACTGCTAACCATGTAACTTACAACTGCTATCTTGCTCAATTTGAACCTAAAAAGGTAGAAGAAGTACTGAAAGATGAGAATTGGGTAGAGTCCATGCACTAAGAGCTACACCAATTTGTTAGAAATGATGTGTGGGAATTGGTTCCAAGGCCTAAAGATACACATGTGATCGGCACTAAGTGGATATTTAAGAACAAAACAAACGAAGATGGTGAAGTTATCCGAAATAAGTCTAGATTGGTAGCTCAAGGGTATGCTCAGGTGGAAGGCATAGATTTTGATGAATCGTTTGCTCCGGTAGTAAGACTAGAGTCCATTCGAATTCTCTTATCCATAGCATGCATCATGGATTTCAAGTTGTACCAAATGGATGTAACGAGTGCCTTCTTAAACGGCTTTCTAAATGAGGAAGTCTTTGTTGAACAACCAAAAGGGTTTGAAGATCCTCACTTTTCGGGTCATGTACTAAGATTGAAGAAAGCTTTGTATGGGTTGAAGCAGGCACGAAGGGCATGGTATGATCGTCTCACTACTTACCTATTGGATCGTGGGTTTAAAAGAGGTCAAGCAAATCGAACATTATTTGTTAAAAGAGATGAGAAATCCCTCCTTGTAGCTCAAGTGTACGTGGATGATATTGTATTTGGATCCACAATTGATCAACTAGCTCACGAGTTCTCAGGAGAAATGAAAAGGGAATTTGAAATGAGCATAGTGGAAGAATTAAACTACTTCCTAGGGCTTCAAGTGAAACAACGGAGAGATGGAATATTTATTTCTCAAGAGAAGTATGCCAAAAATCTTATCAAAATATTTGGTCTAGACTCTAAGAAACATACGTCTACTCCCATAAGTTCCTCGACTAAGTTAAGCATTGATGCAGCCCGTGTTAACGTTGATCCAATACTTTATCGAAGTTTGATTGGCAGTCTTCTCTATCTCACAGCAAGTAGGCCAGATATTGCATTCAGTGTCGGGGTATGTGCGCAGTTTCAAGCTACTCCTAAAGAATCCCACTTAACAGCAGTTAAGCGAATCATCCGCTATGTAAATGGCACATCTAACTATGGGATTTGGTATACAAAATATTTGAATGAGTGTTTGGCGGGATATTCAGATGTTGACTGGGCAGGGTGCATTGATGATAGAAAAAGTACTTCTGGTGGGTGCTTCTATCTTGGGAATAACTTAGTATCATGGATGAGCAAAAAGCAAAATTCAGTATCCCTGTCAATGGCTGAAGCTGAATACATTGCAGCAGGAAGTTGTTATGCTCAATTGTTATGGATGAGAAAGTTATTACACGACTATGGAATCTCTCAAGACATTATGTGTGTGTGTTCTGTGATAACACTAGTGCCATAAACTTGTCAAAGAATCCAGTTCAGCACTCCAAATTAAAGCATATCGAGATCCGCTATCACTTCATTCGGGACTTAGTGGAGGACAAGATAGTATGTCTAGAATTCATCAATACTAACAATCAAAAGGCAGACATATTCACCAAACCTCTTGATGGCCCGAGGTTTGAATCCTTGTGTAAGACAATTGGTATCGGTATCATTCCTTAAACTCAATCTTCCATGATATTTTTTGTGTTCTTGGTTGTTTTATGTTGCATTTTTTTGTGTGTGATTGTCTTTGTTTCAAATGTTTTTTTTTTTTTACATTTGGTTTGTTTTTGTTGATCAATCTTTTACTGCTTTTGTGTCAAAAATCCAAAAACACATAAAAAGTAGAAAATCCAAAAAGTTTGATTGGCTTTGTTGAATTTTATCTCAAAGCATGTTTTGCCTTATACCTTTGTACTAATGGTTTTGTACATTTAACGAGCTTAGTTTGTCTCTCATGCACTCATATCATTGTGGAAGAAATTTTGAAATCTATGTGATTGTTGTAAATAGATCTTCAACCTTGTCATGAATAATTAGTGAATGGTTTTGTTGATCTTGAGACATGCATAAACTCATGCCTATATATCTTCCCACTTTTTATTTTTATGCTTAAAAGAGTTCTCTAAATGTAAATCTCCAAATGAAAAGAGATATAGAGCTGCAAAAGCCTGTCACACATACTAGTATTCGACTAAAAAAAAGGGAAAGCGACTAAAATAAAATGTTTGATGCCCAAAGAGCCAAAGGCTAACTCATCAATTGAAATATCAAAAATTTCAGGCATCTATCTCAAAAAGAGATTTTCTTTGCTCAAAAAAAAAAAAATGCAAATGATATGTTCAATATGAAGCCAAATGAAAAGCTTCACAGAATTGTTATCAAGTGCTTGTGGGAGGTCATATATGCATGTTTCTATAATTGAGATTGGTCACATTATCTAGTGCTAGTTGTGTATGCCTTGATTGAATTGATCATTGAAGCCTCACATTAGACTAAGGACTATCTCATTTTTGATATCCACACACAACACACAAGTCTCTGTTCAATGAATGTCATATTCATTTGTGTGATTGTACTTGATTAAATGTGTTTTCACAAGCTCAATCTGTGTTGATTAAACACAAAACGATTTTTGAGTGTTTTAGTTTGTTTTTGGAAAGTGTTTTGTTTTTACAAAATAGTCAAAAATTTCAAAAACAGTGTTGTCCAGTTTTGGCAACTAGGTCGCGGGTTAGTCCAGTTGCATGCTCCAGTCACGAAGCTCACTCCAAGAGTTTTCACGAGTCACTGGCGGGTCAGCATCCGAGTCACAAAAAAGACTTAGAAATTTTTTCAAAATTTGTGTTTTTGCATATTTCGCGGTTTAGTGTGGTGACTTGTTCACAGGTGGAAGGTCCAGTCGCAAGGGATACACAGAGATTTTCATGGTTCAGCTCGCGACTCTCTCGCGGGTATACCTTCCAGTCATGAAAAACACTTAAAAAGATTTTTCAAGAATCTTGCTTCATAATGTTTCGCGGCTTACCTTGGTGACTAACTAGCGACTTGATCCAGTCGCGTGTTTTGCGTTTTGAAGACAATTTTAAAATGAATTTCAGTTTTTTTCCTCGTCCTTATTGTGACTGTTCCTTGTCTTCCCCATTTCACTCTTACAAACACTCCAAGTATTTTTTGCAAATCATCCATCTCTGCATCATTTCTTCTCAAATCTTCATCAAAAAGGTATGGATTTTCTCTCTTTTCCTTCATACCTATTGCTCTGGGCATCTTTTCCTATTTTATGGAGATTTATTGTGGTTTGTGATTCATCATGTTTGAACATGGGTTTCTGATTTACTAGTTATAATGTCTGTTTGTGATGGTATATACACTGTTTTTCTCTATCTTGTGTACCTAATTTGGTTATTAGGTGTATACTCACTCTCATTGTCATGATTTGAACCTAAACCTCAAGAGTTTAGGGTTTTCTTCGGTATCCATAGTGTGAAACTGACACTTTGCTAATAATGTTTGGTATCTTGTCTGGTGTTTTTTGTGTGTGTTAAATCATGTTGCAGTGTCAAAATGTCTCCATTCAAGAGATCAGCTGTGAAAGGAGATAGCAGCAAAGGGAAGGAACCTATCATTGAAATTAATGATTTCTCCCCTACACCAAAAAGGACTCGTTCCCCATCCGGTGTGTTCGATCCAAACAAGTTCCAATCGTATGCTGTTTTTCAAATTTATGAAAATTACTTCAAAAAGGCTACACCACTGATTGAAAGAGTTTTTGACCAACATTCTCTCTTTGACACCAACATTCCTCAATGGTTTGCCCACAAGGATTGAAATTATCTCCTCTCTGACCTTGAGGATGCATATGAAAATCTGGTAAAAGAGTTTTATGCCAATGCAATTGTCGATGGAGACGAACTTAAGTGCTGGGTTAGAGGAAAAAGTTTCTCGGTCTCTCCCACATACTTAGCAGAGATTCTGCACATCAACCAACCAATACTTGGGGTCTCACCAGTTTATGATGATCTACATCCAAATGAGGAATTACTTAAAACTGTTCTTGGAGAAGATCTGGAATTTTCCTCAAATGGGAACTCGATCAGTGTTTCATCTCTTCCTCCAAAATTGAGGGTGCTTACGATTGTTATGTTTCACAACTTGTATCCCTTATCTAGCACAGGGTATATGAACCTCGGACATGCACTGTTCCTTCATGATCTGATTTCTGATGTTGAGATTGATATATGTGCCCATATATTTCATATCCTTCGCAAAACTGTTCTACGAATAGAGTCAAGGATCTGCATTCCTTTTTATTGTCTCATTTCAAGGATTTTGAAACTGAAAGGGATCCATCCCTCTGAAAATGAACTTTCCTGCCCAAAACCATGTCCAATCAACATGCGTACATTCAACGCTAGCATTGGCCATAGCAAGAAAGGAATCTAAACAGAAACTTCAGCGTCCCGCAGTGGTTCGCACTCCAGCTCTTTCCCCACCTACGAGAAGCTAGACTCTATTGTAGCATCTGTCAATGAGCTGAGTACAAAAATGTCAGGACTTACATCCATCTTGCACCATCTCAACATTCGGTGGGATACGAAGTTCAATTCTATTCAAGCTCAATTAGATCAAATTCAGAGAAAGCTAGAAGATGATGAAGATTAGCTATTCCATAACAAAAAGGGGGAGATGCTATTGGCAGGGGGAGCTCAATGAAAGGGGGAGATTTCAACTAACAGGCTTTTGTTTATTGCTTTTGTCTATCTTTAGCTTTTATCATATTATATTTCAGTATCCACTTTGTATGCGTCTAGCACATCTTTCTTTGTATGTTGGTTTGTATCTGCTACATTTGTAGGTTTTAAGCTTTTATTTAAACTTTGTACCCATGTTGCTTATGTAAGATTTAAGAGTTTGATTATGCACACTTGTAGGCCTTTATGATTTGTGCCATGCTATATGCAGCCTTTGTGCTTTATTAAATCAGTACTTCTAACCTAATGCTATGCATTCCTTTTTAAGTATTGTCACTCTTGTGCCCGTGTATGATTTTTCCTAGATGCACGTACTTCATGTATTGTGCATTGGTTGAGTGTTGGTCATTCAAGAGATTTGCCTTGTGTTTGTCATCTTGAATGTCCGGATGTTCATTCCAAGTGTGAATGAGCATTGTGATCACTTGGTTATAGTGATTACATGTTTTGGTCTTATCATGGTTTATTGCTTTATTCCGGCTAGGACTCGCGACTGGCAAGCCGCCAACTGCAGGCACGTGAGATGCACACATAGGGAGCCGAAAGGTCACGCCAGCTGTTGCACTACAGGACAAAAGTCTCAGGCTAGCCAAGTCGTTACGTCGCGACTTGAACTCGCGACTTGGACAAGCCGCGAGGTCAAGCCACCAATCAGCCCTATTTGGCAAAAACTGACTCTTCATATTCCAAACACACACTACTATATATAGACCCTTATACCCACTAATTTGAGAAAGCTTCCAGAGAGAATTTTGTGAGAGAAATCCTAGAGAAAAACAAGATTTCCTCATCCCCAATCTTTACCTTAGAGACTCTACAAATTTCTCTACTCTCTTTCTCTCCATTGTCATACCCTTGAAAGGTCATTGACCAAATCCTTATCTCACCATACCTACGTCTGTGAGAAGGTTCATTTGGTGCTAAGGGAAGTAGTTTGGAAGGATCCAATCTACATTGGTTGATGCTATAGTCTAGTAACGGAATTCAGGAAGCTAAAGAAGAAATAAGTTTGGCGTAACCTCGTTGGAGCAGGAAGCTTAGAGGGCTTAGGTACTTGGGTAGATTAGGCTTAGAGAGTCTTCTGCTGTTCATGTATCCCAATTACATTCTTTAGTGGATTATTTGACTGCTTGAAGAGCGACAGAGAGGTTTTACGCCGAGGACTTCAGTTTCCTCTTCGATAACACATCTTGTGTTGTCTGTGTGTTTGCATCTTCCTTCCCTTTATCTTTGTCTTATATTTACTGCTGTGGATGTGTTTATGTTTGGCATAGATTAGTTATCAATTCTGTGATTGGCTTATGTTCATGTTCCGCACATTAATTGTTTGATTATAAGCTTGAATTGGTAATTTTATAATTTGGGGTCTAAATGTTCAAGGGTGTTTTATACACATATTAAACTTTCAAAAACAATTTTATTTACATGCTTTATCCTCAATTTTATTTTATTTTCGTTACTCACAAACAACGACGACTCCAATATGGTAAAAAATGTGAAAAGAAAGATTGTGTTCATTCTTCATAGCATTATTTAAAGTATTTACGGCAGTGGGTGCCAAGAAGGTTCTTCCAGTTCCAGATTCAAGGCACAAATCAGCACACAAATCCATATATATATATATATATATATATTTGAGACTTCACTGATGACTGATGAGTATTGAAATTGGGCCCGTCTTTTGTCATATAGAAACCAAACCCATCCAACCACATCCTCATCGGTCGACTGTGGCCTTCTGAATCTTCAGAAGTCAGCTATTTACTCCCGATTATATTCTCACCTAATTCAGTTTTTTTTTTTTTTTTTTTTTTTTTTTTTTTTTTTTTGCTTTTGTTTTTGTTTTGCCTGGAATGCAAATCACTTCACGGATTACAGAAATCTTTCTATTTGTCAAACCTACAGGTTAACTGTGGACTATCAACTACCTTCCTTTTTCTTTTCTTTTTTTTAAAAGGGACTATCAACTAGCTAGGGTGGCATTGTATGGACTGTTTAATTCCCTATTCTACCCGCCACCTAAGTACCCAACAACTAAAAATAAATGAATTCGGCTTTTTGTATAGCGGATACAGGTCACGTGTGGACGCACCGAACACAATTCGATATTCACACTGATGTACGAATGCATTGGACACAAATTTTACCCAAGATAAATGATATTCAAATAACGAGGCTCTTTAGGCTGTAATTTTGAGGGATTGGACAAACAAGTGTAAAATGTGAACAAACAAAGTTCATACCGGTCTGTTTGGAAGAAATGGAAAGGGCTATAGTAAAGCCAAGGGAGGAAGGGATTGACAAAGTAATTATTGAAAGTGACAACTTTAGTCTTTAGCCAAGCGCAGAATGCATGTGCACGTGCTCTAAAGTGGACCCTCTAGAGTAATGAAAAGTCATTACAGACCGTGGCGGCTACAGGATTTTTATTTTGAGGAGTCAATAATGGCGGAGTTGTGAATTTATTGATGGGGGAGGTGTGAGTAAAAAATAAAGTGATTTTTTTTTTTCTATATAACTTTCACATTATATACAACACAACTATATTGTACAATAATCTTAAAAAATATTAACATTCGAAAGATCATTAAGATAACAATTATTGGATGCATAAACGAATAGAATTAAATAACTAATTATACATTTTTATCAAATTAATAATAGCTTATTATATAATTTATATTTATAAGTTATATCAATTAAATAATAAAAAATCAAATAAATAAGAATAGTAACACACTTAAGTGTGAAACTAAGAAAAATAATACTCCAGTAATAAAATTTTGCTTTTGAAGTGCATGATTTTTAAAAAATGCACACTTTCACTCTCTTAGAATTTGAGTAAATAGTAAAAGATTTCTTGGACTTGAAAATGTTTAGAGCACTAATCAAAATACTTGATCGGACAAAGAGAAAAACTAAGAAAACATAAATACAAATAAAAAATAGAGAAAAACTAAGGATCATGTTCAAACTTATTTCAATTGGATTTAACAAAAAACTTAAAGTTAGGGTGTTCAAATTTTTATTGTAGGAGTAAAAAAAAAATTATATATAGTTTTTTTTTTTTTTTTTTTTTGGGACCAGGTTAGGGGGTTCATTTGAACCCCCTGGGTTGGTCTTGGAGCCGCCCTTGATTACGGACTTTAATGGATTAAAAAGACTAACGAGGTGGACCATGAGCTAGTTGAGTGGCCCTATCTTTTTCTTTAACAATGTCGGGGAAGTTTTTTCATTGCCAATATAATATTTGGGAAGCCAAGATCAAAACTTAATTTTAAGCTTGAAATATGGCCCAAATGCTATCGGTGAAGTGTGATAGGCCCATTTTGCTCAAGGTCCAGGTTACATCCAATAAAGATTATAATAAGAGCATATGTATCAGCTGTTGCAAAAATTATGTCATTTTGCCACATCAAAAGCCTACTTTATTATTTTACCACATCATTTCATAATATTCCATTTATCAGATGTTCTATATTTTTACCACTTCATTTAAATATTATTTTTTAATTATTTTTAATTATTTTTTTATTCTTTCTTTATTATTTGTTCCTAACGGTAATATTTGTTCCTAAACAATCATATTTTCAAATATACTTATTCTAATGGTAACATTTTCAAACAATCCTCTTAATTCAACTGCCATATTTTTAAAAAAAAAATGATATTTTCTTAAGCATTTAAAAAAAAATAAAAAAACTTAGAACCTATCACCTTCAAAAAAAAAAAAAAAAACTCAAAACCTGGGGACTTAAAAAAAAAAAAAAAAAAAAAAAAAAAAAAAAAAGAAAGAAGCACATCTGAATATCAATATCAATATCATTGTAAAACATCAAAAGATAAGCAATTCATCATTGCCATATCAATATCAATAGCTAAATCCAAATCTTTGTTTATAAAGTACTAATTGCAATTACACATCTGAATCCCCAAAAACCAAAACAAAACAAGAAAAGTTTTTGTGTCAATACAAGAAGGGAATTACAGCTTTTCTTCCCTTGGGATAATCCTCCCCAAAATATTTGGACAACTCACAAGCTCAAACAAACCTCCTCTTGGCACCCAGTAACCTTTACCTTCCTTTTTCAGAGGCACCAAAACTCTATCTGACCAAATATTCAAAAGCCATCACCTTCATAATCCTTATACTGAGACACCCTATCAAGGCTCATATCAAAAGCCAAAAACATATGCAATCTAAAAGCCAATCTGTCAAGTTGAAGTTGTTTCAACTGAACTAAACTACCAATGTAGTCCATAGAAAACTTACACAAATAACTCATATCCAATAACATTAACTCACACAGAACCCATTGAATTAAACATAGTTGATGGGTACATCAATCTCTCTCCTTTGAACATGACCAAACCAACTTTTCATCAAAGAGGTGGTCAACTGTAAATTTAAATGACTTTCCTCATTTTGAATCCTATCTTTCCTCGTGTTTCAAATTATCTGTCTTAGCATTATCAATCAGCTACACTCATTTTATACGAGAAGGTGTATGAAATATTAAAAATAAAATATTGATGAATTATAGTTCTAAGTTCTTCCATTATTACCACAACTCAACTCAAGACCCAGATAGCAAAAACTCCACTCAGCTAAGAATAAGACATCGAGTTCATTGTTTCATAAATCCAGAAACCCAAAAAAAAAAAAAAAAAAAAAAAAGCTAACAATTTATAAATAAAGCAAACAAACAAACAAAAAAAATAGGGAAATTAAGTCAAAATAACCTAAAAGCCTAATTGGTAGACGAATAACCAAACAAATCACAAAATCATTCAAAACCCACAATTTTTTCAAATTCATTCAAACAAAAGCCCAGCAAATCTAGAGCAAAAATAGAAGCATGCCGAACGGCGAATCAGTGATGCCGAGATTGAACAGCGAATCAGCGATGGTAGAGAGGATTTCAGCGACTCTGAGAATAGCGAATCGGCAACTCTAAGAACAGCGAACAGCGAATCGGCAACTCTGAGATAGAACAAAGAGGAAATCGGCGACTTTGAGATTCTTGAATCAGCAACTCAGAGAAAAAGAGAACAATGAATCGGCAGCGTCAAAGATAGAACAGAGCGGATAGAGCGAACAAAAGGGGAAAGGGAAGAAGAAAGAGTATGGGAGAGTGAAGATGGAGGCGGTGAATAGCTAAAGGAGAAGAAGAAAGAGATATGTGAGAGAGTGGAGATGGAAGTGGTGAATAGCTGAAGGAGAAGATGAAAGAGATATGAGAGAGAAAGATGAATAAAAAAGAATAAATCCATATGCCACACCCGTTCCGTACCGTGGCAAATTTGTGACTCTACTGTAGCATGTTGCAAAAAATATGAGATATGGCACATCTGATAAATAGGGTCAAATGGTGTTTGGTGTGCCAAATGTGCCAAATATTTAGCATTTGGCACATATGGCACAGTTGATACGGATGTTCTAAGGCCCTAAAAATACCTCCTTCAAAGAAAAGCTAGTACAAAGAATGGCCCATAGTGCTTAAATAATAGTCCAACGGTAAACCAAAGAAACGTCCAACAGTAGATGCCTGAAAAATTAATAAATGTATTTGCATAGTAAAAATTATGCATTTCCTCCGTAGTTGGTTAATATAAAAGTGGGCCTGTTATAATAAGTACTCGAGAAAAAATGGTCCAGTAGTAAATATGACAAACCTCCAACAGTAACGTCTAATTAGTCAATAAATGTATTTATATGATAAAAATTATATATGACCTTCATTATAATAGCAATAAACAATGATTAAATGCTTTGTAATTATAAGTAAAAGAGGAAAAATTAGGATAGAATGAAGGGAGAGAAAGAGCGTCCATCTAGTGTAGCAAATCTTTAAACAAGATCCCTATGTGCCATATTATGCCCATAATGATGAATACATGTATATAGTAAGTGATGGAAGTGAATTTATGAAAAGTATGAGTGAATATATGGAAGTATGGAAGAGAGATAGATTGGTGTTTACCCATTTTTGGGTATAGTGTAAAAAGGGGCTATTTATGACTATTTTAAGGTGCTGGGATTTTCTAAGGAGATGGAATAGGATGTTTATAGGTAAGTGTACATGAGTATTTATGGATCAAAAGCTGATTTATGAACTAAATGACTGATTTATAAGCTGAAAATAGCATGATGGGTGAGGAATTTTATGATAAGATGTTGTTTCTTTGATGAGTTGATTGTAGTTCCTTTTATAGTGAAGCTTAAGGGATTGATTAGCAAAATTTAGAAGGGACCAGGCCTGCCAGTAGCAAAATCTCATAATATCTCCTCTAAGATTTGGCCTAAAATTGTGAGACTTGCTTTTAAAGTGTTTTGTTTATTTGGGTAATGAAGCTAGAGGCTGAGATGCTCCTAATCTAGGCATTAAATGTTGGGATTTGGAGATTAATTTCGTCCAACAGGATTAGAGCAAGTATAAGGACTAGAGATCTTGCTTGCTGCAACTAGGATTAGAGCTCATGAAGGTTGGTTGACACTCCAAGCCAAGTGTCAACTATTGATGCCTCTACTGGAAGCTTCTACTAGACACCCATTTATGCCCTCCAAACCATTTTTCCCTAATTTCCCCCTTTTAGGATTTATGGACTTGGTTCATGAATCAATTACATACATTTTAGTAAGAAAATAAACTATTTAGTTAAGAATTTCATGAGCTTGGAGGTCATGGTTGTGACTTCCCTTCCCCTTTAACCAAAACTTGGAGAGGAAGTAGACAATGAGATGACCTCAACTCTTATATGTCAGGCCAGCCTCGGGTACTGTTCACGTCAAAGTTGGCAGTGGCAATGAGTATGATGAGACAGGTGGCCAGCTCCTAATTTGGTTTGGGAGCTTGGTTGTTTCTTAAGGTGCTCTCCAGTGGAAGGCAAAACTGAAGGGAGTTCTCCAACTAGGTCAGTTTACACACATGGACTATTTTGGCTAAGATTTCATGTTGGACTTGGCCATGAGGGCTAAGTATTTTGGTGGACCTCTAACTTGGTGGTTCTTTCTACTTGGGCCTATTCTTCTGCTTTCTCATTATAAGCCCTACAAAATGGACAAAACTACCATATATTGCCATGGATTTTTTTTCCATATGGGTTTTAGTTGTTAGTAAAAATGAAATGTATTCATGAGTTTTAATAAATATTTATTATAGGTTTTAGGTATTATTTTCCATGGGCTTTAAATGACAACTTGTATAGTTTCTCATAATTTTTACTATGGATTATTTTGTAAATGGTATTTTCTTTGGGGCTTTTAAATAGTAATCTTAAATGTTTCTTGTGAATAATATTTACCATGGGAATATCCATGGGTTTATAATATGGTATGAAATAAATAAATGTCATGGGTTTAAGATAAATAATCATAACTTTTCATGGGCTTTTATATTAGTAACACAAATTCATAATTCTCCATGAGCTTGATATATGTTTGCCATGGGTTTTGGAAAAATGAATAGTGTTATTGTTTGTTTTTAGACCTCTTAAAACGCAACCAGATTAACCTAGTTAATTAGCTAAATGATTACTTAGTCAAATTAAACAGATCTAAGTTAACACAAATATATCATATCAATGTAAAGTGCGAAAAATAAAGAACACAAAGATATGATAACCCAAGAAAACCAAACCGGTAAAAAACCTGGGGAGGATTTAACCTAACTATCCTTAAGGTAAAACTGAATCCACTATGAAAGAATTGAAGTTTACACAATAGTGACTTAGACCACTAACATTCTATTGCTACCTCGAGTAAGAAACTTACTACCACGACCCCATGATAGCTCCAAGTCCACAGACTACTTCTTTCTTAGATTCCCAGCAAGTACAAGCACTCCTACTTGTGTATTTTTAAGCTCTTGAATTTGCAACTGAATGATCACCAAGTTCTTGACATAATCTTGAATCTTAGAAACCCTAAGTATGTGTGAAGGCAAGCACCTCTAGATCTCACAGAAGATTCACACATAGAGCATAAAGAGCAACCATAAAACGTGGCTAGGGTTTTCCCTTTTATACTTAGAGTAAAACATAAAACCCTACACGTCAAATGGGCTTGAGCTGAGTTGGAAATTTTGCAGAAAAAACAATCTACATGACTTTTGATCGATCGAGTCTAATTCTTGATTGATCGAGCCAGACAAATTTACACAGTAAATCCTGCAACAACTCGATTCCAACTTTACATAAAAAGCATATACTTTGAGCAAGTCTAAACAAGACTAAAACGTTTTGATCATGGTTTGCTAACATTACAAAATGAAGTTCTAATACATTAGTTCCAAATTCTTAGAATCTAACAAACTCCCCCTTTAGCAATCCGTGACAAAACACAAACTAACAAAATGCTTAAAGTTTACAAAAAACAGCCCATTACAAAAACATTGCCCAACAAAACAAATTTAACCTAACTACTATCTATTAGTTGCAAGTGTAGACAGCAACACAACTGAATCAACCTGTATATTTCCTGAAATACTCAACAAACGCATAAACACATGTGTGGAAAATACAAGTAAAACAAAATAACTTCTTGATTTCACATAACACAAAATAAAGACATATATCATGAATAACTCATAAATATAAATCAATAAACAATGTGAAACAAGAAACATATATAATCAATGTATCTCCCCCTATCGTGGACAACCCAAACAAAATACATTAAGAGCAAAAAAAATAAATACACAAAGAAGCACCTAGATACAATCTAAAAGCTCCACAGCTCCAAAACACAAAAATCTCCCCTTAACAACAAAATCTCCTCTACAAATGTACTCCCCCTTTTGGTGACGAATTGCCAAAGGGCACTCACTCATCATCAAAAGAAGGTGGCGGAGGCAATCGTCAAAAATGCTCCAAATCTGCTCGCAAAGCACGAAGCTCATCAAGCATGTCCACCAAAAGCTGACCATGAGCCGCCTGAACGGTCATAACAGTCTCCAACGTACGTCGAATGTCCGAATCATCCGAAGTAGATGGTGGGAGAACAGCAACAACAGCAGTAGGATCAACAAATGCCTCAACAGAAGTAGTACCTATAGAAGAGGAAGGAGGAGGTGCGACACCAGAAGACTCAATCTTAAGGTGTTTAGAGCTCGATCTCAACTGAGCAGCCCTCTGCCTAAGAAATGTGGCACCTATGGGAGATATAACATGGACAGGCTCAGACGCTAGAAACTCATCTAAACCTAGACGCAAAAGAATCCTATGAATAAAAATGGGGAAGAAAAGAGCATGAGCAGTAGAACTACTCCTATGAACTTCGCTCAAAGAACGAATAAAAAGATGAGGAAAACTAATAGGAGCATCTGTAACAAAGGCATACAAAAATGCACAACGCTCTAAAGGAATGGTGTGCAGATGAGAGATAAGCCACAAGGAATGACAAGTAATCCTAAAGAAAAGATAGTGGACCTCAGTGAGCTCAGCAGTAGTGATCCGAGGATTAGAACCCCACTGGATAGAAAACTCAATGATGTAAGATATGATGTCGTCTAAGGGAGGAGACTCATCATAAGGGTAGATAGGATGCTGGACCACTGGTACCCCAAGAGTATCAGCCACTACTACAGGAGTAATGGTGTACTCTACACCTCGTTTCCAACTTTTAACTAGAGTATTGGAATCATAGACGTAGATAGAGAGGTTCGAGTAGAACTCTCTAATTAGGGTAGCTGGAGGTGGATGAGAAATATCCAACAGTGATAACCAACCCCTGTGCTCAAAGTTATCCCTAATGGCAGGATCAAGCTCATCTAATAAAACCTCTCTCTCAACCCAAATGTTTCTCTTAAGGTTCAGCTTCTCAAATGTCTCTTGGTTTTTCTCACTCGGAAACCTCTCACTATCAAAAGAAGGAGCAGAGGTGGAGGTAGGTGTCCTATGGGCTCTAGTCTTTCTAACCATGATCTAACGTTGGAAAAGGATAAATAGAAAAGAACCAAGGAAAGAGAAAACAAGAAAACCCAAGGGCAGACTACAAGTTATCACAAAAATATAGAAATAACAATTCTATATGATGCATGAACAGTAAAAGCAAATGATGCATGCTCTAATGCAGTGAGAATATGTTCAATTGAACTTTAAAATAACAAAATTGGCTTGAGCATAGAGTTTATATCAAAAACCCCAAAATTTGAAAAACCACTTGTACAATTTTCAAGAAATTGGACCAATTGATCATTAAACAAGATAGATAACAGATTATAATGACCAAATCAATCAATCAAACAAGCCAATTTCATCAATTAAAGCTTAATTTAACGAAATCCCCAATTCGGGTATATTTAAGCCCTAGAATTTTCAATTTCTCACAAATCATCAAATTCATCTAATTAAACCACATAGATCAGTTGTATATCATCCCACAAAAAAAACCATTGATCAATTTCCAAAGAAAAAACTTGAATCATCAAAAAACCAAAAATCTATTGGTTTGAAATTTTCCCCAAAATGCATGATTTAATGCATGAAACATGAAAATAAATGCAAAAGGAAGGGTAAAATGGTCTTACCAGCCTTGGATGAGAAAAACCTTGCAAAAATTTTGGAGGAATACAACAAAAAATTGCTTTGGTAGCCTTGACCGATTGAATAAGAGAGAAAAGTGTTTTGAAAAAGTTTGGAATAGTGTAGAACACGTGAAAAACAAAGGTTTTAAAAAACTCTCTATACAGTTTTTGATTGATCAAAAAATAGGTTCGATCAGTCGAAAATGCTTCGATTGATCCATTAGCAATCAAGCACCGAGCAAAACAGATAGGGGCTGACCAAAATTTTAATTGCGATTTCGATCAGTCAAAAAACAGGTTTGATTGATCGAAATTTTGGAAAAATCACATTTTTGAAAAATAAAACAATTTTATGCAGAAACTCCTTAAAGCATTGAATTTTAGGAATAAAATGTATGAGTATGAGATGAAATGATTTTAAAAAACACATGTTTTGAACCTAGTTTTCCCAAAATTGAGATTTTCAAACAATTTAGCTTAAATTCTCAAACAGCAAACATGTTTTACATAAAACTCAAGGAATTTACAAACTTGGTTGGCCAAACCAAAATCACACACAATAACATGTACAAAGTTTAGTAAAGAGTAACTTGTATAATGTGTGCAACTAGCAAAATCTTGAGATATATATGAGGTGATTTGTAAATAGAAATCAATCACAAAGTCTACAAAATTCATCACATTGAATTTAAAAGAGACTATCACCTAAAAAGTTATATCATATAACTCCCACATCTCCTAGAATAAAAGTTTACAATTATGTAAGTTTCTTGATTTGCCTTATATTGTACACACCAATTTTAATTAAGCAGAAACTTATTAAAATAGCCCGGATAATGTACACACCAATTTTATTTGATTGAATTAACTTAAAGTCCAATAATGTACACACCAATTTTAGCATTTAAACCGAGACTACACCTTATGTTCTTTTTGTGCATATGCTACACTTTTTCGAACACAGAATCTTACGATATGCACTAAGGTGTTCATAATTGGCTACTAAACAGTGGTGAGATGGTTATTTATGTCTTTCTCAATATGATCAAGTCCGACAATCAAAGGCATGTGACTTCAAAATCAAGACAAAGTAATCAAAACTATAAACATCTTCCCACACAACATACACTACTAAGCTCAAACTAGTAAAGTACAAGAAATAAGCTCATCAAAGCTAAACAAGGTACATAAACATGTTATGTAAAAATAAATTAGCCAACCTTGATTTCAAATCCACGAAAAAATAGTGCAAAACACATTTTGCTACCTTCTTCCCTCTTTTCTTTTTCTTTTTCTTTTTTTTTTGTTTATTTAAAAAATAACAAAAACAAACTTAGAATGAAATGCATTAATGTTATGCAATGCAAATCCTAGAAAACAGAGAAAACACAACAGCAAGAAAAATAGTCACAAAGAGTAGAATGATGAAGCACAAGGACCATGTCAAAAAGATTCAATTGGATTGAGCTTTTTGCATCCAAAGCTTTTTAGATGCACCTCGAGCATTGGAGTTCTTATTCACATTAGAATGATGACCAACTCTAGAATTGGAATAAAGGTTTAGAGCCTTTACCAATTTACCAATAAGTACCATAGGATCTTGTGCTTGAGGCACAGGTACTTTTGGCTTATTTGCTCACTTAGCAGCTTGCAACTTGAAACAGTTTGGATGTATATACCCAGACTTTCCACAAAAATGACAAACTCAAGTAGGCTTAACTTACAACTTGCCCTTAGGAGGATTAAGAGCCTTAGATTTAGACTCATGAAGATCAACCCTAATCTTCCTAGGAGGTATAACATCTACAGGTTTAGTAGCCTCACCCACAGAGGGTTTGACAACCTCACTCATTAGGGGTTCAGTGGAAGAAACAAAATTTGTGGAATAGGGTTCAGGCGCAGAGATACTTTCTACAAAACCTAAGCGAGTTTTGTTAGAGGGAGACTTTTGAACACTCAGCATGTGATCAAGTTTGGAGCTTGCAGACCTATTAGTTTGTTCTCTAGCAACAGATAATTCAAGTTCCAAATTTTTAATTTTATCAAGTAAAAGCATGTTCTTAGTCTTCACATTATTCAATAACTCATTAGCATCAAACAGTTTCATAAGCAAATTTTTCTTTTCAAATTCAAGAGATGCAATTTTCTTTAAGCCTAACTCAACACTTCTAGCATCCTTTGCAGCAATTTTGCAAAGTTTATTGTAGGCTTCATGTAAATCTGCATCCTCAGAGAGTTCCCCATCAGAAGGGTTCTCTTCAACAATAATACTTTCATCAACTACAGCTGTAGCAGTGAAAGCAATGAAATTTCCATCCTCGTCATAACCAGACTCATCATCGGAAACTTCATCATCACTAAGGGTTACAGCCATAGTCTTACCTTTAAACCTTAAGTATGTAGGACATTCAGATTTCATATGACCATACCCTTGACACCCAAAACATTGTTGCCTCATAGAATTATTAGAAGGTTGACCTACTTTCTCTTTAGGTTTTTCAGTGTTATTAACCTTAGTGGAATCATTCCTCCTAAAATTTCTAGGTTCAGTAGAGTTCTTACCTCTTGCCCTTCTGTTATTATTCCTAAGAAAGTTTCTAAAGTTCTTGGCAAGATAGGCAATCTCTGCAACAGAGAGCTCATCATCAAATCCATTCACCTCAACATCATCAACAAACCTAAGAGTCATTGATTTGGATTTGCTAATCTTAGGTAGGTCCAACTCATAGGACTGAAAAGATCCTACAAGTTTATCGACAGGGATGGAGTCCACATCCTTGCTTTCAGTGATGGCAATCACTTTGGGTCTAAAATCTTCGGTCAAAGATCTAAGAATCTTCCTTACAATTTTAGGTTAATCATAGATTTCACCCAGCTTATAAGCAGAATTAACAATATCATTAACCTTAGCATAGAATTCATTAAAAGATTCATCATTAAACATCCTAATACTTTCAAATCTAATTGTTAATTGTTGCAGCTTATTAATTTTAACTACCTTTGTACCTTCATGCGCAGTTTGGAGGATATTCCAAGCAGTATGAGCAACCTCAATATTAGATATTCTCTTAAATTCCTCCATAGAAACAGTATTAAAGATAGCATTCATAGTTTTGCTATTAAAAGCAGCTGCTTCTTTCTGAGAAGTTTGCCACTCACTCATAGGAGTAATGGGCTTCTCTCATCCGTATTCAACAGAATTTCAAACTTTCTTATCAATAGATTTCAGAAATGTTTTCGTCCTTACTTTCCAATAAGTATAATTATTCCCATCAAAGTGAGGTGGAATAACAAGAGAGTGTCTATGTTCCATACAACAGAGGTCAAGGATCAGCTCCTAGATTAAAAGATCTACAACAAGAGAGCTACCTACTCTGATACCACTTGTTTGTTTTTAAACCCCTTAAAACACAACTAGATTAACCTAGTTAATTAGCCAAATGATTACTTAGTCAAATTAAACAGATCTAGGTTAACACAAATATATCATATCAATGTAAAGTGCAAAAAATAAAAAACACAAAGACATGATGACCTAGGAAACCAAACCGGTAAAAAACCTGGGGAGGATTTAACATAACTATCCTCAAGGTAAAATTGAATCCACTATGAAAGAATTGAAGTTTACACAATAGCAAATTAAACCACTAACATCCTATTACTATCTCAAGTAGGAAACTTATTATCACGACCCCATGATAGCTCCGAGTCCACAGACTACTTCTTTCTTGGATTACCAGCAAGTACAAGCACTCCTACTTATGTATCTTTAAACTCTTGATCTGCAACTGTATGATCACCAAGTTCTTGACATAATCTTGAATCTTGGAAACCTTAAGTATGTGTAAAGGTAAGCACATCTAGATCTCACAGAAGATTCACACACACAACATAAAGAGCAACCATAAAACGTGGCTAGGGTTTTCCCTTTTGTACTTAGAGTAAAACATAAAACCATACACGTCAAATGGGCTTGGGTTGAGTTGAAAATTTTGCAGAAGAAACAATCTACACGACTTTCAATCGGTCAAGTATAATTCTCAATCGATCGATCAGGTAGATTTACACAGTAAATCCTGCAGCAACTTAATTCCAACTTTACATAAAAAGCATATACTTTGAACAAGTCTAAATAAGACTAAAACATTTTGATCATAGTTTGCCAACATTACAAAATGAAATTCTAATACATTAGTTCGTAATTCTTAGAACCTAACAGTTATGTAACATAAATAGTTATCATGGGTTTATAATATGATATGAAATAAATGAATGTTATGGGTTTAAAATAAATAATCATAACTTTCCGTGGGCTTTTATATTAGTAACACAAATTAGTAATTCTCCATCAGCGTGATATATGTTTGCCATGAGTTTTGTAAAAATGAATAGTGTTACGTAACATAAATGGCTACCATGGGTTTTATAAGATAGATTCCATGGGTTTGTAATATTATAGTAATAAGTTTAAGAACTTAAAGCATTGTTCATCATTGGACTTTTTTCTTTTCTTTTTTTCTTTTCTTTTTTTGAGGAAACAATAATACTTGTTAGAACACACAAACATGAAAGTAATAAATAGAGTTTTTTAAACAGTCTTATAATACATTACATAACTAAAATACCACTACAATATGGCATAACCTTTATAGTAGTAGCCTAGGGTTATAAGAACTAAAACTCTAACACACACAACTGATGTAGGATAAACATCCCTATATATTTTCCATCATTGGACTTTAAGTGAAACACTTATGATATAGTATTTGGTCAAGTATTGATAACCTTGGGCTTTTTACTAAATAGTGTCGAATAGCTAGCTTGGGCTTTTAATAGTGCCAACATAAATTGAGCTTTTGATATTGCCAATGAGAATTGAACTTATGAAATATTGTCAAGCATAAGTAGCCTTGGGTTATAAAAATGATAGGATGTGTGCATTGGGCTCATAGGGCTAGTTTTAGGCTTAGTTAAATAATGATAATGAAATTGGATAAGATATGAGTTCTTGGGCTTTTGTGATAGTTTATATTGTGGCCCAATTTAGATGATGAGATAGGAAATATTTATGAGCCAATGGGATGAGAAATATTCATAGAGGTCCAAAATAATTTATGGGTGATATTTTTGTATTTTTTAGTGAATAAATAAATGTGATTAAATAGGATTGGGGCACGTGGTATGAACGAAAAAATTGTACCTCAACAAACAGTACATTCTTCCTCTTGAGCAGGGACAAAGCCAGGACTCGTAATTAGGAGTGAACGACTTTGTTGCTGATTATGTGTGATGGCTTAGCCACTGAGGTTTTTTTTTTTTTTTTTTTTTTTTTTTGTGACTTTGATGCATATTGTTGGATAAGAACAATTATTTTGTTTGAAATTTTTTCAAAGGTCAAGTTGTTTGTTTTTGATAAAATTGGTTGTTTAGATTTAATTTTTTTTAGTTTCACTATTGGTAATTTTTGTTGTTGGTATAAATTTTTTTGGCTTGTATATTTTGTTTTAAATTTTAAATTTATAGATTTTTTTATGGTCTTTGAAAAGAAGAAAACGCTAGAACTACAAATTTGTTTACAAATTACTGATGTCGTGAGTGGTTATTGGTAAGTAAAAATGTGGTGTATGTTAGGGTAATATTTTCTATATAATTGGCTAATACTTTAACAAAATTCACTTTAGTTGTAATTGGGTAGATCTAAGGTGGGTTTAACATATCAAAAAGTATGTTGCTCAAACATATCAAGTGATATTTTTAAAGTCATGAAGATTGATCCAAGAAACAAGTAAAGAAAAGTTAATTCATTAAATCTCAACAAAAGCTCAACAGATACTACTATCGAGGTTAAATGAAGAAGCTCAACACAAGCTCAATCTATCGAGAATTATGATTTCAAAAATTCCAAATTTGAAATCCAGCCAATGATATATTATTTGATTAGGGTTTCTTTTCTCACAACCCTAGTCATATATAAGACATATTTTAAAAGCCATCATACATGGATACAGAGACCCAGAACTCATATACTCTGTGTAAGCTACTACGTTTGTACGCCTTAAGGTATTGTAACCAAATGCTTCCTAATCTTCATCGTTTATGAAGTGAACAACTTTGCAGCCAACAACAATCATTCAAGTTGCTGGAGTTAGTCACGTACTGTGATCCGTACAAAGGAATTAGTCATAGATTGGATATTTGTGCAACAAATGAAAGAAGGCTGCTATAAAATCAAGTCCAATTAGGTATTGGAGCAAAGATTCAACTGTAGGTTGGTGGTATTTTGGGATAGACCAGGGTAGTGGTAAGATTCCTTATAGTTGTAACCACTTAATTTTTTATTAGTTGATTCTTGGGAGTGGTGACCTTAAATTCACCTGGTAGGGTTTTTGCCTTGCGAGAGGTTTTCCCCATTTGTCAATAAATCACTGTATTAATTCATTTTCTGCTGCATTTTAGTTATTTGGTGATTTGTTGGTGCCTCTATGATTTGCATGTAATTTGACCTAATTAATCAACTTGGGTAATTGAATTAATTAACCAGGGTCAATCTATCTTAACTTAATAGTGTAAGTGGTGAGCCTAAATGCAAACCAATAAGAAATTGCTACCTTAAGAGTTTGTAAAAATTTTGTAGAAAATTTTGTGGCTATAACATCACTCTTTATAGAACAAAATTGTTAAAATTAATACCTAGTATATATTCTACTGAAGACTACCTCCGTCCCTGCTCTTGAGTTTCTATGGAGCAATGTCAATGCCCTAGTAGGTGATGTATTTCTACCTTGTTGTTAATGCCAAGTTATATTACCCAGAAAAGGAGGAGGAGGAAAAAAAAGGATAAATTAGCCAAATTACAATAACAAACAGGGCTATGAAAATGAGAATTTAGCATATCAGGCCCTTCTACAAAGAAGGACAAAGTTTGGATACAAATTACATTTTAAAAAAAAGTAACATGACTATATATTTTGAAAATCTAATTGTTGGATTGCATATTCTTCATGTTCTTAACACGCATGTCAAATTTTGTATCAATTGGATGTTATTTACTATTCGATCCATAAATTTATTTTTTATGCATAATTTTATACTTAAAAACTTGAAATTTAAATATTTGATTGATGACATAGTTATTAATCTTTGATTTTCTGAAAATTTGCAAATATAGATAATATAAAAGAAAATTTAATTTAACAGTGGATTTGTCAAAATTCACATTTAATAAAAAGATATTAAGTAGAGTTGTAGCTTAATTTTATCCATCTCACAAAGTGCATAACATGGGTTTTGGGAAGGGCTTCCATGTCCATAATCAACCCATGTCATTTAGTCTTTAAGTTGCTCAATTCATATTCTATATTGCATCCCATGAAATTCTCTATGGAAGTCCAAGATGAAAAGTTAAAAACTAAAATTTTATCTCAAGTCTCAACCATCCTATCAAAGAAGATAAAAAGTGAATAATTAAATAAAAAAATACTTTTTTTCTTTAATTAATTATTGAGTAACTTTTTATTTTGGCCATGAAAGTTCAAAATGTGTATAAAACACCCTTGAACGTTTGGACCCCAAATTATAGAATATCAATTCAAACTTATAATCAAACAATTAATGTGCGGAATATGAACATAAGCCAATCACAGAATTGATAACTAATCTAAGCCAAATATAAACACATCCACAGCAGTAAATACAAGGCAAAGATAAAGGAAGGAAGATGCAAACACACGGACAACACGCGATGTGTTATCGAAGAGGAAACCGAAACCCTCGGCTTAAAACCTCTCCGCCGCCCTCCAAGTGGTAAATAATCCACTAAAGAATAGAGTTGGGATACATGAACAGCAGAAGACCCTCCAAGCCTAATCTAACCCAATACCTAAGCCCTCCAAGCTTCTTTCTCCAACGAGGTTACGTCGAACCTATTTCTTCTTTAGCTTCCCGGATTCCACTACTATACCATAGCATCAACCAATGTATATTGGTTCCTTCCAAACTGCTTCCCTTAGCACCAAATAAACCTTCTCACATACGTGGGTGTGTTGAGATAAGGATTTGGTCAATGGCCTCTCAAGGATGTAACAATGGAGAAGAAGAGAGTAGAGGAATTTGTAGAGTCTTTAAGGTAAAGATTGGGGATGAGGCAATCTTGTTTTTCTCTAGGTTTCTCCCATAAAATTCTCTCTGGAAGCTCTCTTAAAATCGTGGGTATAAGGGTCTATATATAGTGGGGTGAGAAAGAAATATGAAAAGACAGTTTTTTGCCAAACAGGGTAAATTGGCAACTTGGTCTCGCGGCTTGTCCAAGTCGCGAGTTCAAGTCGCGACGTAACGGCCTGGCCAGCCTGGGACTTTTGTCCTGTAGTGCGACAGCTGGCGCGATCTTTCAACTTCCCTGTGTGCATCTCACATGCCTGCATTTGGCGGCTTGTAGCCTCGAGTCACCCGCGAGTCCTAGCCGCGAAGTTCTGCTTCTTTGCACATACTTGAGCTTTTCTTCACATCTTCTCACACACTACCCTTACAATAATCTCACCTAAATACAAGGTTACTAAATGCTAAATTACAAGCAAATTGGCATGGAATAAAGTCAACAAGATGATTGATAAATTTCAACCTTACAATCTCCCCCTTTGGCCATTCTGTAAAAAAACTCTAAAATAAACTCTAGACTTAACGCGTGAGTTGGGAACAGTTGGAAAACTCACTCACACCTAACTCTAAAATCTGTGAAGCTCTTGAACCATAAGAACAAGTATCTCCTGAAACACAACAACACAATAAGTTCATTGTATACAGAAACTTGTAATGCATATAGAGCAAGCACAATGCGATCATACATAATGGAGTAAAGCAATAAACCATGGCAAGACCAAAACATGCAATCACTATAACCAAGTGATCACAATGCTCATTCACACTTAGAATGAACATCTGGACATTCAAAATAACAAATACAAGGCAAATCACTTGAATGACCAACACTCAACCAATGCACAATACATGAAGTATGTGCATCTAGGAAAAATCCTACACGGGCACAAGAGTGACAGTTCTTCACAAAGAATGCATAGCATTAGGTTAGAAGTACTGATTTAACAAAGCACAAAGGCTGCATAAAGCATGGCACAAACCACAAAGGCCTACAAGAGTGCATGAAACCAAACCCTTAAAGCTTACATAAGCAACATGGGTACAAAATGAACCAAACACAAAACAAATGCTGAAAAAATTGAGTAATATCATCAATATAAAACTTAAGACAAACATTCAAGAGTTATGAGTTTAAACCAATAAAAAGCAACAGTTAATCAGCCCAAGGTAACAAAACTATAACAAAAAAAAATTAGGGATTATGAAACTCCCCCTCAAATAAGCACTCCCCCTCAAATACTAGCCCCCTATCAAAAATTGTCCCCCTTTTTGACCAGAATGGCCAAAGGGTCACTGTTGCAACTTTGTGAAAATGCCATCAACTTAAGCTGCCAATACATCAATCTGGTCCTACATGATGGCCAATCTCTCCGACTGATCTCCTGGCCATCTCGGAGGGTCTTTTCCACTTCCTCAAGACGTTTATGGAGGTTTTCAAAGAGCATCTCCAATCTATCAGGCTAAAGGGCAGACTGTGCTTATGTAGGGCTGGGTTGCTGTGAAACATGGGTGGCATGTATAGGTGGATCTGGCTCAGGAGTAGAAGAAGTCGCAGGAAAGAGATGTGTATGCTTTGGAGTTTTGGATGAATGGCTTCTGCTAGCTTGTAGAGTGAACATAGAGATTGGTCGAGGACGAGCAATCATATTCCCAACTGAGGGAGGAGTGACACCTTCTCTTAGAATGAACTTCATAATAAGACTGCAGAATGGAAGACACCCTCGTGCTACTGTTCGGGTTGCTGTCTTTCTTATGATATGGAAAATATGGGCACAGATGTCAATGGTGGTGCCTGTGATGAGGTCACACAGGAATTTAGCCCTTCCAAGATTGATGAAGATAGTATTTGAAAGTGGGTAGAGATTGGAGAACAAGATCAGCTTTAAAGTTGTCAGTTTAGGTGAAAACAATGCAGTGCTTATAGATGATCCTGTGCTTCCCACTTCATGTTCATTCCCAAGAACATGAAGGATGTCTTGTGCCTGAAGTTCTCGGTTATCGTATGGAGTTCGATCCACATCTTTTGGTCTGGTGATGTGAAGAGCTTTAGCAATGTAATATGCATTTATGGAAAATTGTTTTCCTCGTACCCAGCATTTCAACTCGACTCCTGTGTATCTGGCATTTGAAAAGAATTCCTGGACCAATTCTTCAGATGGATCCTCAAAATTTCCAAATAGATCAGCCCAATCTCTTTCTTCAAAAATCTTAGGGATAAATGTTACCCCCAATGTGTCAAACTTAACAACTCTTTCCACAATGGGAGAGGATTCTTTGAAGATGTTTGTGTAGGTCTTTGAGTCAGTGGGAGTCCTAAATCTCTCAATGATAGGGTCCTTGGATGACTTAGATGATAATCGTGTCCATTTAGCAACTGGAGTTGACGGTTCATCAGTTACAATGCCTTTCTCTCTGGATGAACAACGAGTTATCTGCAACAAAGTTGACACACAGAAAAGAACCAAAATACAGTACCACCAGAAGCAAACATCAGAGTGATTAGTTTCAGTGTGACAAGAGATTTTACAAAATCAAAACAATCAGTAACAACTTAGAGACAATAGGGAAATGTGAAACACAAAGACACAAATAACAAAAATGTCAGGAACACGATATGAATGGAGCAACACATTCATGAACCACATTAAAAAGCACAATCTCTCAAAAGATATAAACATGAACAACGCACTCAAATAGTGAGAACCAAAGAAAGGGCAGGATAGGAACAACCAAACACAACGTACACAAACCCTCAAACAAAGTTCAAGCCCATAAAATCTTCAACAAAACAGAACACTACACAAAGCCATTCTCAACATTTTAGGCAAACCCATGTTATAACACAATATATTGTAGAACACAGATGCAACATTCAAATCAAGAAACTAAAGGTCAAAACATTAAGAATGAAGCAAAGGAAGTAAAACCTGTACCTTTTTCTTGGTGATTGATGAAGACATGATGCAAAAATGGAATCTTTTACAGTAAGACTCGAAGTGTTTGAGAGAGAGAAATGAAGAAGAAAATGAACAGTCACTGATATTCGAGGGAAAACTGGAAAAAAAAAATTTTAAACTGTCCATAAAACACAAAACACACGTTTTTCGCGACTAGAACAAGTCGCCAGGGTAAGCCGCGAAACACTGTGAAGTAAAGATTCTTAAAAAAATCTTCTAAGTGTTTTTCGCGACTGGAAGGTCTACCCGCGAGGGAGTCGCGAGCTGAGCCGCGAAAATCTCTGAGTAACCTCGCGATTGGACCCTCCACCCTCGAACAAGTCGTCAAACAGAGCCGCGAAAATTGCAAAAACCCAAATTTTCTAAATTTTCTAAATATTTTTCGCGCCTAGGTCATTAACTCGCCAATAAGCCGCGAAAAATCTTTGAGTGGGCTCGCGACAGGGGCTTGCGACTTGGCTAACCCGCGACTAAGTCGCCAAAACAAGGCAACACTATTTTTGAAGTTTTTGACATTTTTGTAAAAACAAAAGCACTTTCCAAAAACAAACTAAAACACTCAAAAAATCTTTTTGTGTTTGATGAACAAAATTTGAATATGTGAAAACACATTTAATCAAGTACAATCATACAAATGAATGTGGTATTAATCGAACATAGACTTGTGTGTTGTGTGTGGATATCAAAAGTAGGATAGTCTTTAGTCTAATGTAAAACTTCAATGACCAATTCAATCAAGGCATACACAACTAGCACTAAATGACGTGACCTGACCTATCTCAATTATAGAAACATGCATATATGACCTCCCACAAGCACTTAATAACAATTCTTTGAAGTTTTTCACTTGGATCCATATTCACATATCATTTTCATTTTTGAGCAAAGAAAATCTCATTTTGAGATAGATTCCTGAAATTTTTGATATTTCAATTAATGAGATAGCCTTTGGCTTTTTGGGCATCAGACATTTTATATTGGTCGCTTTCCCTTTTTCCTAGTCGAATACTAGTATGTGCGACGAACTTTTGTAGCTCTATATCTCTTTTCATTTGGAGATTTACAATTACAGAGCTCTTTTAAGCATAAAAATAAAAAGTGGGAAGATATATAGGCATGAGTCTATGCATGTCTCAAGATCAACAAAACCATTCACTAATCATTCATGACAAGATTGAAGATCTATTTACAACAGTCACATAGATTTCAGAATTTCTTCCACAATGATATGAGTGCATGAGAGACAAGCTAAGCTCATTAAATGCACAAAGCCATTAGTACAAAGGTACAAGGCAAAACATACTTTGAGACAGAACTCGACAAAGCCGATCAAACTTTTTGGATTTTTTACTTTTTATGTGTTTTTGGATTTTTGACACAAAAGCATTAAAAGGTTTATCAAAAGCATAACAAAAATGTAAAAACATTTGAACCAAAGACAAAAACACACACAAAATAACAACCTAAAAGCTAGCAAGAAGCACACAACTAAGCATATTCACAAACATGGGAAGTATTGATGCATGGACATGTTGTAATGCTTATGCATGAGTACCCTTTGTCACCCATATATCACGTGCGTTTGGGGTAATATCCTTAACGGATTGGGTACGAGAATTTGGACTATCAATCCTTCATGTGAAGCTTTCTAGGCAGTTGGTGAAGGCACTGATTATCTTCATCACATCCATCATTCCTGGATCACATTTTTGACTTCTTGGTTGCTCACCACCCCAAGACCTCGTGTCATTTCTTCTTCCTCATGACCGTGGTGCGCTAGCATTGTTGTCTGATCTCAACTTTTGACAATTTAGTCTGGTGTGTCCTTGCAGTTCGCAATAATGACAAACATAATCCGTTCTAGGACCCTATTGTGATCTTGGAACTAATCTCCCTCTAGCTCCATATCTAAGTTTTGATTGATTATGGGACTTATTTAACACCCGTTGATCAGCTGCATTTTTCTTCTTCGCAACTTTAACATTCTCAGGGTTAGGTTCTTCCACAATTGGCTCTATGGCCTCCACAAATTTTACTTCTTTGGTAGCTTTGGTTGATGAACTACTTCCCCTGGTATATCCCAACCCGGACTTGTCTGAGAGATGTTTTTAGGATGCAATAACATCTTCTAGCTTATTGGAAGAGACCCTTTCTATCTTAGCTTGTGCTTGCAGCATCTCTTGCTCAAGAGATCTTACTTTGATATAAGCTTCCAACAGCTCACCATTTAGTGTCTCAATTTCACACTTCGCCTCTTTGTATCGTGCCAGAAGACTTTTGTAGTCTTCCTCAGCCCTCTTCATGTTCTTAATGGCTGCATTAGCCACTCTAGCATATTCACCGGTCTTCTCAAGGAGTAAGTTGTAAGCCTCTTGCAATCCGACTACTTTTTCAACTTCCTCATCTTCAGACTCCTCAACTATTCCAAAAGACTCCAAATCAGAATGTTCCCCAAGCTCCTTCACAAGTAAACCCAAATCATCCGAGGGTTCTACATGTGCAATAGTCATGAATGCGGAGTAATTTCCTTCTCCGTCACAACTATCTTCAAAATCAGAATTTGATGAGTCAATATCACTCAAGGTAGTGGTGTAGACCTTTCCTTTTGACTTCAAGTAATTAGGACATTCCTTTTTGAAGTGTCCATGTCCATTACACTCGAAGCACACAACATCTGCAGGAGATTGAGAATCCTTCCCTTCACTTTTCTTATAGTCTTTCCTATCACCTCTTGAGGATGGAAACTTCCCTCCGTTGAATGGTTTCCCACTGTTCTTCATCTTTAGAAATTTGCGGAAGTTTTTTACAAGATACACTACTTCCTTCTCCACTCCATCTTCTTCGGAAGGATCATCTATTCTTTCGGTGATGGTTTTAAGAGCAAGCGATTTACTCGTCTTGTGGGAAGACAGTCCAAGCTCGTACGTTTGAAGTGACCCAATGAGCTCTTGGATCTTAATTTCATCCAAGCCCTTGCTTTCCTCTATAGCTGTGACTTTTGGTTGAAAGCTCTCCGATAAGGACCTCAAAATTTTTCTCACCACCTTAGTATCCTCAATCTTCTCACCAAGATTGAGCTTAGCAGTAACAATTTCGTTGAGCTTCCCATAGAATGAATCAAACGATTCATCTTCACCCATCTTGAGCTCTTCAAACTTGGTGGTAAGCATTTGGAGCTTTGTGTCCTTCACCTTCTTAGTTCCCTCATAAGTTGTCTCCAAAATCTTCCAAGCTTCCTTGGCCAGTGTCATGTGAGATATCTTGTGGAATTCATCTGGAGACACACCACAAAATATAGCATTTAAGGCCTTACTGTTAGCATTGGCTGCTGCAAGGGCTGCCTTATCCTAGGTGGATTTTTCAACCTCCGGCCTGGTCCAACCTTTTTTAACCGCATCCCACACGATGTCATCAATAGAACATATAAATGCTCTTGTAGGGGCTCCGTTTTTTGGCGGGCACCCCCGACAATACATTTGTAGAGAGTGGGACGAAGGGCTTGGCTCCGGCCGGCTTCTCGCCAGTCTTCCAGGACATTTTCCTTAGCCTTTCTTCACTTGGGGTTGCTCCTCGGCAGGCATCCGAGGAGGCCCCCCTTTCACGAGAAGGGCTCTTCACCTTATATACCCCCCTTTGTTTGATCCTGGCCTTACAGCTGTTGGTCATCCAGGCTACTGCTTCAGAACTTGTCCCATCAGACACGCTCTTCCCCATACTGTAGGTTGCAGCTTCCAAGGTTGCCCTATTCAGAGGTCTTGTCTTCGTTAATGCAGCCTGGAGGGTCAGGCAAATACATTAAGTGTGGATGTGACCACCTATTCTGGGTTTGCCCCCTACCCAGAATTAGACTAAGTATGCCGAGGAAGGGTGTGTCCTCGGCATGGATCCGAAAAGGGCTAAAAAACCCTTTAGACAACTGTCCGGGACAATTGTCCCTCCTCGGCTTGGGCCTTGGGCCAGCCTAAAAGTGGGCCGGGGATTCCAGGCCCACGGGCCCCACAATAGCCCCTCAAAATCCTGCTGCACGTTCTCTCGGACGGGGAGGAGGGTTTTGAAAACCACAGCCCTCATGTTCCGGAAGGCCTTCCGCTGGCTGGTCCTTCCTCAAATGGCTGGATCGACACTCAGATTCTTCAGTAAGTAGTCAGTTTCCCCATAGGACTGGGTCTTTGGACCATGCAATACCTTGGTTTTGTCATGAATGGCTGTGGCTAGCTCCTCATAGGCTTGAGTCCGAGGACCATGCAAGACCTAGGTACAGTTGCTGCCTTCGAGGTAAGTGGCTAGCTCCCCATAGGCTTGAGTCCGAGGACCATGCAAGACCTAGGTACAGTTACTGCCTTCCAAGTAAGTGGATAGCTCCCCATAGGCTTGAGTCCGAGGACCATGCAAGACCTAGGTACAATTGCTGTCTTCCAAGTAAGTGGCTAGCTCCCCATAGGTTTGAGTCCGAGGACCATGCAAGACCTAGGTACAATTGTTGCCTTCCAGGTAAGTGGCCAGCTCCCCATAGGCTTGAGTCCGAGGACCATGCAAGACCTAGGTACAATTGCTGCCTTCCAAGTAAGTGGCTAGCTCCTCATAGGCTTGAGTCCGAGGACCATGCAAGACCTAGGTACAATTGCTGCCTTCCATAGGCTTGAGTCCGAGGACCATGCAAGACCTAGGTACAATTGCTGCCTTCCAAGTAAGTGACTAGCTCCCCATAGGCTTGAGTCCGAGGACCATGCAAGACCTAGGTACAATTGCTGCCTTCCAAGTAAGTGGCTAGCTCCCCATAGGCTTGAGTCCGAGGACCATGCAAGACCTAGGTACACTTGCTGCCTTCCAAGTAAGTGGCTAGCTCCCCATAGGCTTGAGTCCGAGGACCATGCAAGACCTAGGTACAGTTGCTACCTTCCAAGTAAGTGGCTAGCTCCCCATAGGCTTGAGTCCGAGAACCATGTAAGACCTAGGTACAGTTGCTGCCTTCAATAGGAGTTCGTCCTCGGATCCGAGAGCCTTGCTTTTAGTGTAACGATGTCCACGGGTTGTTTACTGGGAGCTGTTTTTCCTCAGGTCGGATTGTGACCTCACACGTGAAATTGACCTCGCCTCCAGTTCGTGTTCCCCATCTTTTGGTTTACGAGGCGTCGCTGGCCTTTCGCGCTCCGCGCTTGACGCTTCGGTGCGCGTGACGCGCCTTCATTAATGCCCTCGTGAATTAACACGAATCCGGCGGTTGGCAATCTCCTTGGAATTGGGTGAGAGTTAATTCGTTTTGACAATCCTCCCTTTGAATTCTACGTGGCTCAACTCCCACCAGTTTTCACCTTCCATAAAAGGCGTTCTGGGGGGAATGTTTCTCCTCATTCCATGGATCTTCCACCACAACCAGAAACACATATTTTCACCTCCCTGAACCCCTTTGACACCACCGCCAGGATTGTGACCAAAGTTGGGAGATATGGGGTTAAGGGCCGCCGTGGCCGCAGCCCCTACTGGGCTTCCGGTGCGACAGAGTTTAGGCGTAACACTGGCAGTGCCTTGTACGTTGGCCAGGGGGGACGTCGTTGAAGTACCTAACGTCTCTCCCCAGAGCGCACCTCCGACGAAGGAGACACGTGAACTCTCGTCATGGCTGGTGCCCGAGTGTTGCCATCTCCGATGGCCAACGCTCGTGCAATTTGGAGAGGGTCGAGGAAGCATCACGGGGGAGGGTGTTCCGGGGCCCCTGCGTCGGCTCCTCGCTTTGTTCAAGCTTCTGCCTCGAGGCGAGCCAGCCCCCAGCCCTCCTTCCCGTGCTTTTACTGTCCAGTTCTCCCATTCTCTTGATGCCGATAAAAGCACAGGTTGACACTTCCCTCATTCCTGATATTAATTCTTTGCGAGCCTCTTTCCCAGCTAGTTCTAGAATTGGCCCGCTTGGGCCTCTGATTGTAGGATTAGTTTGTAAGATTTTTTGTAAAACATGCCTGTCTGAGCCTCTGATTGTATTTGTAATTTTTTATGAAATAATAAAGAACTCATCTTTTTATTTGCTGTTGAGTCTTCTTTTCTACTGCAATTCTTCTCTTCTTCTTTCTTTTTTTTTTTTTTTTGATACACCGCCAACTTTTGCGTAGTGACTACTCTAGAACAACCGCCGGTTGCACCGGCCAGCGCACTAACCTTCCCCACAGACGGCGCCAATTGTAAGGACTCTGTTTTTTGGCGGGCACCCCCGACAATACATTTGTAGAGAGTGGGACGAAGGGCTTGGCTCCGGCCGGCTTCTCGCCAATCTTCCAGGACATTTTCCTTAGCTTTTTTTCACTTGGGGTTGCTCCTCGGCAGGCATCCGAGGAGGCCCCCCTTTCACGAGAGGGGCTCTTCACCTTATATACCCCCCTTTGTTTGATCCTGGCCTTACAGCTGTTGGTCATCCAGGCTACTGCTTCAGAACTTGTCCCATCAGACACGCTCTTCCCCATACTGTGGGTTGCAGCTTCCAAGGTTGCCCTGTTCAGGGGTCTTGTCTTCGTTAATGCAGCCTGGGGGGTCAGGCAAATACATTAAGTGTGGATGTGACCACCTATTCTGGGTTTGCCCTCTACCCAGAATTAGACTAGGTATGCCGAGGAAGGGTGTGTCCTCGGCATGGATCCGAAAAGGGCTGAAAAACCCTTTAGACAACTGTCCGAGACAATTGTCCCTCCTCGGCTTGGGCCTTGGGCCAGCCTAAAAGTGGGCCGGGGATTCCAGGCCCACGGGCCCCACAGCTCTCATTCTAACTTTCCAGAAAGCATAATTATTACCATCAAAAAATGGTGGAACATTGAGAGATTGAGACCTATCCATCTCAACAAGGGGTCAAGGATCACACTCAGGTATTTAAACCACAACAAGTGTACCCACTCTGATACCAATTAAAAGTTCAAAATGTGTATAAAACACCCTTGAACATTTAGACCCCAAATTATAGAATATCAATTCAAACTTACAATCAAACAATTAATGTGCGGAACATGAACATAAGACAATCATAGAATTGATAACTAATTTAAGCCAAATATAAATACATCCACAGCAGTAAATATAAGGTAAAGATAAAGGAAGGAAGATGCAAACACATGAACAACACGCGATGTGTTATCGAAGAGGAAACCGAAGCCCTCGGCGTAAAACCTCTCCGCCGCCCTCCAAGCGGTAAATAATCCACTAAAGAATAAAGTTGGGATACATGAATAGCAGAAGACCCTCCAAGCCTAATCTACCCAAGTACCTAAGCTCTCCAAGCTTCTTGCTCCAACAAGGTTACGCCGAACCTATTTCTTCTTTAGCTTCCTGGATTCCGCTATTATACCATAGCATCAACCAATGTATATTGGTTCCTTCCAAACTACTTCCCTTAACACCAAATGAACCTTCTCACAGACGTGGGTATGGTAAGATAAGGATTTGGTCAATAGCCTTTCAAGAATGTAACAATGGAGAGGAAGAGAGTAGAGGAATTTGTAGAGTCTCTAAGGTAAAGATTGGGGATGAGGCAATCTTATTTTTCTCTAGGATTTCTCTCACAAAATTCTCTTTGGAAACTCTCTTAAAATCGTGGGTATAAGGGTCTATCTATAGTGGGGTGAGAAAAGAATACGAAGAGACAGTTTTTTGCCAAACAGGGTAAATTGGCGACTTAGTCTCGCGGCTTGTCCAAGTCGCGAGTTCAAGTCACAACGTAACGGCCTGGCCAGCCTGGGACTTTTGTCCTGTAGTGCGACAGCTGGCGCGACCCTTCAGCTTCCCTGTGTGCATCTCACGTGCCTGCATTTGGCAGCTTGTAGCCGCGAGCCACCCGCGAGTTCTAGCCGCAAAGCTCTGCTTCTTTGCACATACTTGAGTTTTTTTCCACATCTTCTCACACACTACCCTTACAATCATCCCACCTAAATACAGGGTTACTAAGTGCTAAATTACAGCAAATTGGCACGGAATAAAGCCAACAAGATGGTTGATAAATTTCAACCTTACAAGCCATCCATAAGTATTGCATCCCTTACAATACCGGGGGGCTAGGGCATTACACATGATCTCGATCTCTGTTAGGATGACTACATGGCTATTAATCTTGACATGAGTAAAGCTTATGACAAAGTAAACTGGGTTTATTTAGAAGTTGTGATAAGGAAGTTGGGATTCTATGATTAATGGATAAGATTGATGATGTTCTATGTTACTACAGTGTCTTACTCCATTTTGATTAATGGCGAACCTAAGGTTTGATCCACCCTTCTAGAGATATTCAACAAGGAGATCCTCTTTCTCCTTTTCTATTTTTCTTATGCACTAGAGGTTTGCATGGCCTAATATCCTAAGTTGCTACTACGGGGGACATTCGAGGGTACTCTCTTTGTAGGAACGGTCCACAGCTCACTCACCTTTTGTTTGTAGATGATAGTCTTTTTTTTTTCTTTTCTTTTTTTGCAAAGAAGCTAAACAGGAATGCCAAAAAATTTTAGACATTCTAGAGGTTTATGGGCATTGTTTGGGTCAACATATCAACAAAAACAAAACAACCATCTTCTTTAGTAAATCTACCCCAGAAGCTGTTAGAGATCATATCAAGGAAGCATTGGGGGTTCCAGAGATTAAGCAATATGAGAAATATTTGGGTTTGCCATCGTTTGTGGGAAGAAGGAAGAAAGGTAGTTTGGCAGAAGCTGCAAGGATGGGAAGAAAAATTATTGTCTTAGGCTAAAAGGAAAGTTTTAATCAAGGCTGTGGTGCAAGCTATCTCCACATATACAATGAGTTGCTTCAAAATTCTCTTGGGACTTTGTAATGATATCGAGAGTCTCATTAGAAAATTTTGATGGGGCCAAAGAGGAGATCGTAGAAAAATCCATTGGGTTAAATGGGAAGCTCTCTGTCAAACTAAAAAGGAGGGACGTATGGGTTTCAAAGATCTAGCGTTTTTTAATGATGCACTCCTTGCTAAATAGGTTTGGCATTTCTTGCATAACAAGCACTCTCTTTTTTACCGAGTCTACAAGCTTAAATTTTTTCTGGATTACTCAATCATGGAAGCTGGTCCTATGCTTGGTTCATACACCTAGCAAAGTATCTTAAAAGGTCGGATGTGTTAAAACGAGGAGCAAGATGAAGCATAGGTTGTGGGGACTCCATTAGTATTTGGAATGATTCTTGGCTCCCGAAAATTGATCACCCTTTTATCCGTTCCCCTATTGTTGATGGTTTCCAAGAAGGAAGAATAGGTGATCTCATACTTCAAGAAAGTAGGACCTGAGACCTATTAGGATGAGTGATATGGATTCAAATATGGCTAAAGACAATGCCAAGCCACTTTCTAAAGATCACATTTTTGCTCAAAATTCAAATACTGATATGGATTCAGATATGGCTAAAGATAATTCCAAGCCACTTTCTAAAGATCACGTTGCTGCTCAAAATTCAAATAAAGATCATGTTGCTACTCAAAATTCAAATGTTAGTATAGTTATCACTAATCTGTTTTATTGTATTTTATCCTTAGCTCCTCTGTCTCTATCTAGGAATTTCTATTATAACAAAAAACTACCTGTGTTGTGTACATATATATATATATATATATATATATATATTTCCTAATGCATCTTAAGGATTGGTAATTAAGCCAATACCATTTACTTAGCTTTTGTTTCATGGTATCAGAGCCTTACTAAGCTAACACTTTTCTTTTCTTTTTATCATGTCATCCATGGCTTCCTCAAGCTCTCATGTTATCACCCCATCCATTACCTTAAATCCTCCTACTATTAACCAACATGTTCGGCTTGAAAACAACAACTATCTTATGTGGTTATCTATGGTTCATCCCATTTTGAGGAGTAATGATTTAGAGGGTATTGTCAATGGTTCTGAGGGCAACAATTCCTTATTGATGCAGAAGGAAAAAAGACTCTTAATCCATCATTCACTATTTGGACTAAGAAAGATCAGCTTTTGCTTAGCTGGTTGAATGTTTCTCTCTCTAAGGGTGTTCTTTTGACTGTGTATGGTTTAAATTCGTCAAAGGATGTCTAGTCTACACTAGCAAATTGATTTGCTAGTCACTTCCATTCGCATGTTGCACATTTGAAGAGGCAACTGCAAACTCTGAAGCAAGACTCTAAGACACGCTCTGAGCTTCTTCAAACTGCCAAACTGTATGCTGATCAATTGGCTATTGCTAGTAAGATGATTGTAGATGATGAGTTAATTCCATACGTCATCAGTGGTCTCAATCTCTCATTTAACTCATTCATCACCTCCTCTCTTGCCACTCGTGAAAGATTGTTGTCTTTTAATGTGTTTCATGATGAATTGCTAAATCATGAAACGTTATTAAATTGACAAGTAATTTCACCTGATGCTAGTGACATTGCTCTCATAGCACAACGTCCTAATTCTCGTCCATTTAACCCAAAACACAAACCACCATTTAAGTCCCAAAATTTACCTCGTCCAGGATCATTCAACCATAATTCCAAACCTACTGCTCCTTTCTCTAAAAAACAATCTACATCTTCTCCATCAAATCAGAGGGTGCCTTGGCAAATTTATGGTAAAACAAACCACCAAGCACTTGATTGCTTCCACCGCATGGATTATTCATATCAGGGACATCATCCTCTTTCTCAACTTGCTGCTATGGTTGCTCACACCAACATTGCTTATGATGATTAGCAGTGGTATGCAGACAATTGTGCCAATGCTCATATTACAAATGAGTTGGAAAATTTAAGTTTCAAGCAACCCTTTCGGAATGATGACACTGTTGCAGTCGGGAATGGAGCTAGGCTTGTTATAGAAAATACTAGTTCAACAGTCTTAACTTCATCTCTTTCTAAACTTCATTTGAAAAATGTGCTTCATTGTCCTAATGTTTCTGCTAATTTATTGTCAATTCAAAAATTTTGCAATGATAATAATTGTTACTTTAAACTAACCTCTTTTCATTTTTTTGTTAAGGACAACAAGACCAAGGCAATACTTTTGGAAGGCAAAAGTGAAAACGAACTTTATCCTATTCGACTTCCAAGGGGTTCTCTCAAATGCAACCAAGCTTCTTTCACAGCATTTCTTGGCGTCAAAACTTCATCTTTAGGATGGCATTTTAGATTAGGGTACTTGTCTGTTGATGTTATTTCTCTTGTTCTCAATCAATTTCAATTACCAGTCTCATGTAGCAATTTTAATAAAGAAATAGTTTGCGTTTCTTGTCAATTACAAAAAGCTAAGAGGCAACTGTTTTCTTCTTCAAATCGTGTGTCTACTCAACCCTCGGAATTATTTCATATAGATGTTTGGACTTCTCCAATTTTATCAATAAGTGGATGCAAATATTATGTAGTGTTTTTAGATGATTACTCTCGCTACACTTGGATTTATCCTCTTTATAATAAATCTGATTTTTTCCAATCATTTGTAAAATTTAAGTTGTTAGTTGAAAATCAATTTTCTTCCACTATTAAACAACTTCAATCAGATGGAGAGGGTGAATATAATTCCTAGCAATTCCAATTATTTCTTCAAAAGAATGGGATCATTCACAAAAAAAAACTTGTCCATATACATCCCAACAAAATGGCTTGGCAGAGCGCAAATTGTGCCACATCTTAGAAATTGGTCTCACTCTTCTTGCACATTCTAAACTTTCTAACAAATATTGGGTGGATGCTTTTCTTACAACTGTGTATATCATTAATAGATTACCTACTCCAGTTCTTACTTACAAGTTATACCGATGTGTATACCAAAGTGTTTCGTCATTTCTATATGACTCATATGCAGATTCTCAAGGGGAGAAATTCTATCTCATGCACATTCGTAGGGAGAGAAAGCCATAGGGGAGATGCATATACCAAAGGGGAGAAGACATTTCTTTTCAAGAAAACCTTGCTTTATTTGTTTTCTTGTTTTGCTTTATGGTGCTTTGAGTTATGATTAGTATCTATGCTTTTCTGCTCTCATCACACCGCATTTATGTGTTTGACATGCATGCATCCTTATGCTATTCTGCTTTATGGGTTGCATGTTCGGATGATCATTTGCTTTGCTATATGTTCATTGTAGTCATTTCCTTATGACTGTTCAGTATTTGATCAAGTTGCCCATATGTTTCACACCACGTTTACTTGATCGCATATTTGCTTGTTGCATTATACTTGTCCCCTTATTACTTGCTTTACCTTAAGGGTCTAATGTGCTTTGTGCAAGTGTTTCAGGTTACAGGTATTATGTTTCAAATTCATCACAAGTTTTAGATTTAGGTGTAAGTGAGTTTTGTCATTGTTTCCAAACTCACGTTTAAGTCTAAAGTCTGTCATATGGTGTTTTGTCACGGAATAGCCAAAGAGGAGATTGTAAAGTTGTGATTTACAACTATGTTTTATATTGACTTTATTCTATGACAAAAGGTGTTATAATTGCATTAAATTATTTTCTTGTATTTTGTGGGATTTTATTGTATTGGGTTTAGTATTAAGTTGGTGAAAAATTGAGCATGAAATGAAAAATCAGTGTAGTTTCGCAACTAGCTCACAAGAAGTTTGCGAGAAGAGCAATCTGCGAAAAGGCCACATGAGAAGCACATGCTGGAAGCTGAAGAGTCAAGTGCTAGGCTGCATTTCGCGAGTGCTTCGCAAGACAGACCATCTCACGAGGTACCCACGAAACTCTCTGCCTAGAGGTTTTTAAGTGTGACTTTCTTACTCTTCACCCATACTATATATACTCTCATTACCTACAAAGGTAAAGAAGACTATTCAAAGAGAAAAACCCTAGATAGTTTTTCTATAACACAACACACCTATCTTTTAGAGAGAGAGCTACTCATTCTTAGTGAGAAATCATTGTAGCCTCTTTTCCTTCTCTCTCCCATTGTCATATCTTGAGAGGAGATTTTTACCTAAACACAACCCACACTTATTTAAAGTGTAGAGAGTATTTTGGAGTTTGGAAAATTTTGAGAATTTGCCAAAAGAAGCCAGTGAGGCTTAGCAGATGCTGTTGGAAATTTAGACCCTTTAAACCAAACAGATTAACTTTGTTAATTAGCCAAGTGATTAACTTAGTCAATTTATGCAAATCTAGGTTATCACAATCACACAATCTTATCAAAAGTATAATGTAGCGGAAATATAAAAGACACAATGATATGATCACTTAGAAAACCACACGATAAAAACCTGGGGAGGATTTGACCTAGCTATCCTCAAGGTAAACCTAAATCCACTATGCGAAAGAATCGAAGTTCATACAAAAGGACTTACAAGCTCCCCGCTTGACTTCCTAATGCTACCCACCAGTAGAACTTACTGACACGATCACGTGCAAACTTCGAATCCACGGACTGCTTCTTTCTTGGATTCTCCAATCAACTACAAGCACCCACGCTTGATAATCTTTAAGCTTCAATGGTAGCAACCGAGTTGATCATCAAGATATTGAAGTAATCTCTATCTTGAAAACCCTAAGTTTTGTGTAAAGGAAAGCTCCTCTAGATCTCACAAGAGATTTACACAAAACAGCAAAGTATGAGCAACAACTCAACTGGAGCAACTCTAAAAACATGGCTAGGGTTTTTCTTTATATACCTAGGGTAAAAATAGAAAACCCAAAACGTTTAATGAGTTAGGGCTGAGCTGGAATATTCTGCAGAAAAACATTCTGCCCGAGATTCGATCAATCGAGTCTTTCTTTTGATCGATCGAGCCAGGCAGAAATGCGCCAATGCATCTGCAACCTCTCGATTCTAACTTTACATGAAAGACCCAACTTTAAGCAAGCCTAAACAACCTGTTTTGATCATGATTTGCCAACAATACAAATTAGAGTTCTAAATACATAAAATCTTAAATCTTTAGAACCTAACAGATGCAATCGGGCGTATTGCGGGATTCGAAAAGTTAGAGAAGACATGACTTCAAAAAATCCGTTAGTAGCAGGAGCTTGGAGGGCTCAAGTACATTAGGTAAACTAGGCTTAGAGAGTCTTTTGTTATTTGTGTACCCCAACTTTATTCTCTAGTGGATCAATTTCGACTTGGAGGGTCGCAAAGAGGTTTTTCACCTAGTTCTTCGGTTTCCTCTTCGCTAACATGTCTTGGTGTTATCTTGTGTTTACATCTCTCTTCCCTTACTCTTGTGCTTTACATTTATTGTTTGTTATTCATGCTTATGCACTAAAGTAGTTATCGGTCCATTGTGCACATTTACTATTGTTCTGCACTTAGTCTAAGTAAAAGTAAAAGCAATCTATCCGTAATTTTAAAATTGGGGTCTAAACAAGCTCGTGTGTTTTAGCTCAAATTCGAGCTTTCACAAGTCTCCCTTTGCCAAACTTTACAATAAAGAACCAGATTACCATATTCTTAGAGTTTCTGGTTGTAAATTTTATCCTCTTTTTCAACCTTATGGTTTAAATAAACCGTGTATTTTCTTAGGTTATAGTCATGCAGGTTACAAGTGTCTTGAACTTGACTCCGATAAAGTTTACTTGTCCCACCATGTTGTATTTGATTAGAATTCTTTTCTAGCCATGGAGAAAGCGTTTGTCAAAATGCCTTCTAAAATTACTACCCAGTCTGATGCTCCTTTTGTTATTACTGGAAGTCCTTCTTCTCCATCTTCTTCTTTAGTCTCACATGATATTACCATGTCCCCACTTGCACCACCTTCCTTATCCTCGCCTACAAATCCATCCCCTACTTCTTCCCAATGCCCAACCTCATCTGCATCTCTACCTAATATTTTACCGTCTCATTCCAATTTAGTTGATTTGGCCATACCAGCACCTTCCTTGCCAAGTGCTTTTCCAGTTAACATTCCTTCTTCTAATCCATCCCACTATATGACCACTAGATCCCAAACTAGATCTCTTAAACCTAAGACCTTCCCAGATTATAAATTATTCACCTCCACCAAACATCCTTTCCATCTTTTTCATACAATTCTTCATGAGACTGATCCCAGTTGCTATAGCAAGGCTGCCTCTAATGCCTGGTGGAGAGATGCAATGAAATTGGAGTTTGATGCTTTGATAAGTAATGGGACTTGGACACTTTGTCCCCAACCCAATAATCACAATGTGATTAGAAACAAGTGGGTTTACAAAATTAAGCAAAAACCTGATGGTTCTGTGGATCGTTTCACAGCAAGATTGGTTGCAAAAGGATTTGAGCAACAATGTGGGATAGACTATACTGAGACTTTTAGTCCTGTCATTAAGCCATCGATTATTCGTATTATTTTGACATTGGCAGTGAATTATAATTGGCCTATCAAATAGTTGGATGTTTCCAATGCTTTTCTCCATGGTTCATTAATTGATCAAGTGTTTATGGAACAGCCTCAAGGCTTTGTTGATACAAGACATCCTGACTATGTATGTCAATTACATAAAGCTATTTATGGTTTAAAATAGGCTCCTAGAGCTTGGTACAATCAGCTCTCATCCTGTCTTTTGGATCTTGGCTTCATTACTTCTCTTATGGACACTTCCCTATTTATATATCACTATGGTGACATCAAGACTTTTATGCTTATTAATGTTTATGACATAATTGTTACAGGGACACATCTTGAATTCATCAACTCTCTAATTTCTAGGTTGCAGCTTGAATTTCCCCTTAAGGATGTTGGTCCTCTCAGTTTTTTTCTTGGTATTCAAGCCACAAGAACTGAGCATGGTTTACATCTTTGTCAAGCTAAATATATTGCTAATTTGCTCACTCGGGTTCATATTATTGGGGCCAAAGCAGCTAAATCTCCTTGTCCCTCTGGTTCCAAACTCTCACAATATGATGGTGAAAGTCTACTTGATCCTACAAAATATCATCATGTGGTTGGCTCTTTAAATTATTGTACACTTACAAGGCCTGAGATTTCCTTTGCAGTCAATCAACTTTGTCAACACTTGCATTCACTTACATCCACACATTGGACCTATGCCAAACGAGTTCTTCGATATTTAAAAGGCACTGCTGAGTATGGTTTACTCTACACTAAGAGTGATCTACTTCTAGATAGACACTCTACTTCTAGATTTGCAGTTTTTCTTGGCAAGAGTTTGGTCTTTCGGAGTGCAAAGAAGCAAGCATTTATTTCCCACTCAAGCACTAAGGCTGAGTATCGGTCTTTAGCTCTTACTACTGCAACGTTATTTTGGCTACGAATGTTGTTCAAGGAACTTCAAGTCCCACTTCCTTCAATTCCTATCTTATGGTGTGATAATGTCAGTGCACTTGCTTTGGCGTCTAACCCTGAATTCCATGCTCGAACAAAACACATTGAGGTTGATTATCATTTTGTTCGAGAAAAAGTGCTTAATCATGATATTTCAGTCAAATTTATTTCCACTATTGATCAGGTCGCGGACATTTTCACAAAGGCTCCTCTACTCGTTTTGCACATCTCACTTCCAAGCTCATGGTGATTCCTCCTCCAATTAGCTTGCAGGGCGCTATTAGGATAACTGATATGGATTCAGATATGGCTAAAGATAATACCAAGCCACTTTCTAAAGATCACGTTTCTACTCAAAATTCAAATACTAATATGGATTCAGATATGGCTAAAGATAATGTCAAGCCACATTCTAAAGATCACGTTGCTGCTTAAAATTCAAATAAAGATCACGTTGCTGCTCAAAATTCAAATGTTCCTATAGTTATCACAGAATCTGTTCTATTGTATTTTATCCTTAGCTCCTCTGCCTCTATCTAGGAATTTCTATTGTAACCAAATACTACCTGTGTTGTGTGCATATATATGTCTATATATATATATATATATATATTTCCTAATGCATCTTAAGGATTGGTAATTAAGCCAATACCATTTACTCAGCTTTTGTTTCAAGACCATGATCTAGTTTATGGCCTCTTTTCTCCCTAAGAAGTTGAGTTGATGTTGAGCTTACCCCTTAGCTAAACCTCTATTGAAGATACGCTGATCTGACCCTTTGTATCTTCGGGGGTGTTTACCCTGTTAAGTCTGGTTATAATTTTCTTGCAAAAGAAAATTTTTCTCCTAATCAGAACATTAGTAATCCGAGTCCTCATGGTGTTTTTTGAAAGCAAATCTAGTCAGCAAAGATTCTGAACAAAGTGAGAAATTTTCTTTGGCGTGCTTGTAGAAATGATAAATTGATTATACAAGTGACATTGATTCATAATTAGTATTTTGTAAATAAATCATAATATTTCTTGTATATCCTTCAACAAAAAACAGTAATGGATGGGAGAAGATACCTGATCTAGGACACAAATTTGTGGGAATCAAAATATATTATATCATAAAGATCCTAACTCAAGGAATACTTTCGTTAGCCACATACATGTCCATTAATAAGTCAAAACTATACATAAATAACCCACCAATTAAGCCCAATGTTATCATCCATTAGAATGTAACATAAATAACCCACCAATTAAGCCCAATGTTATCATCCATTAGAATGTATTTCAAGGGTACCAATGATTATGTTGCTCAACTCAACCAGTAAGGAGAGGGATTCTTGTCAATGGCAAACGCAGTGCAGCAAGCGGAGAGCCAGGCGGTGTGGACAATGATGGGGCTTGCATAGTTGTATTGGTCATAAGCTTCAAGGTTAGTGATAGTGAAGATGTTCGAGCTAACAACAGAGAATACTTTGAGCCAAAATTCGATTACATATCTGGCGTTCTGCCCAGTACGGAACTTAGGTTCCTTCATACCGGTTTTGGTATTAAAAAAAGTAGCCATTTCTCTTTTGTTTTTTTAGAGAGTTTTAACTTATTACATCCACTTTTGATCACTTTTGATAGTAGCTTTCTATCATCAAGCCAAAATACCAATCAATTTTTGACGTCCACTTCTGATTGAACTCAAAATCTCTTATATAACTATTAAAAACTTTACTAATTGAGTTGACTGAAACCCACAAAAAAACAGCCATTTCATTTGGTAACAAACACCATTTAGACTTTGTCTCACACACTTCTTTCACTTGAGCCGGTAACAATCACGCCAAGCTAAAAATAGTAATGATAGAATTAACAAATGATAAATCAAACTTCCAAGAAGTTTATAACAATTATATACAGATAAAAAATTAAAGGCTGACAACTGTGCTACTTACTGCAGTTAACTGGCGAATAAACATGCAAGTTCAACCCCCCCACCACCCCCCCCCCCCCCCCCCCCAAAAAAAAAAAATAAATTCCCTGTACGACTTACATTACATGATAAAAAGTTGGGCCTTGAAAAGATTTAGGATTTGCTGAAACTCTCATTTCCATTTTAGCAGACGTATTAGGCCTAGTGCATTTCTTGAATACGCAAAAGCATTCCATTGATCAGAATTCGTCTTGAGTCAAGTTCTTGTTTCTGGCACAAACAAGTCAAGCAAAAACTTCCATGGAAGAACACAAAAAGAATGGAACTAACGATAAGGCGTCACCTGAGCTATATCGGGACATGCTTTAGCCCCACTTCTAGTTCCCAATTTTTTTGATTCTTTATTTCTTTTCCTACTTTCCAAACAAGCAGCAGCTTTAAAAGAATGAACTATTATTTTCTTGTTTTGAGTATGCCACCATTGATTTGCAATACAATACAACACAATACAATACATCATGTTTACATCAAAATGCGGAGTACAGCAAGGCCAACGGCAGAGATGGAAACAAGAGTACCAATGCAGTATTTTATCACATCATATTTTGCTGCTTCCAACTGGGCCCTTAAAGCATGAATTTCCTGATATTATATGAAATGTATGTATTAAAAAAAAATACTCATGGCGAAAATCAACCAAGACCAATCCATTTTTAAATACTTGTATCCCTTACCCTGTCAAGTTTATTAGTGAGGTTATTTGTTTCAGCATTCTGGTTTGCAAGCTCATCCCGTATCCTCCTACGCCAGTATAGATTAAAAATTAAAAAAATTATCACCAACATTGACAAAGATTTAAGTGAGAATAAATGTTCTTTATGCTCAGAACAAAATAAATTTAAGTATGTCTCTTTATTTACCCCCTTTCAAGATTCAAATCCAACCGCTGCCCAGCAGTGACTTTGTCAATCTCATACCTGCACCACAATTAATGTCTTTGCACGATAAAGATCAAGAACAAACAAAAAACTCACACGGCAGCAGACCAAAATCAATTGCTTAATAACTATATAACCACACCTCAATTCACTGCGCATCTTCTCTATATCATTACGAAGTTTCTCGGTCTCATGTTGCAACAAAGAAAAGTGGTGTCCCTGCATTGTATGTTTTTTTGATAAGTAACTACCCACAGAATCATGCAGGGAACTTCAATAACAGTAAATCTTTCTTCTTGTATTAAATGCAATCCTTTTAGGTTTCCAAAAAAAAAATCAAGTCAGTGGAAACTGAATTTCCAAAAATTTTTGCTTATCCTCAAGGAATTTAGAGGGGCAATGAGGACACTTTATATACATATACATCTCTTAGCTTCTGACTATTATCATATTCATCTTGGATAGAAAAAAAGTAGAGATTTTATACTTTTCTTACATGCTGAAACCTATGAAATGAAGTAAATCACCACAGATTATAGAACCATAATTGGGGGTTAGAAAATCATTGGTGCAATGGCAAGTGTCCTTTGCCCAAGTGAGTGCTGCAGGTTCATGTCTGGGAATCAACACCTCCAAAAATTGGGGGTAAGGAATCCTAAAAACTACCTTTCCCAGAACCCCTACAGAAGTGAGAGTTTTGTACACACAGCCTTTTCATATTATTTTATCGAAGTATTCCCTTTTCAAGGGCACTGAATTCAACCTAATCTGCAGCTTAACTCTAATCCTCAGCCTCAGTGTTGAGGCAATTAAATGTTACATGAATCTTGAACATAAATGTAGTATGTTTATCCTACTCCTGCGTAGAAATCAGACAGAAGAACCTCTGGAATCATACTGTTCCATTCTTGACAGGAGCCAAGAGACAGAACAGATTCTTACTTGAAATCATCATTCCTCAAAAGCCCAAATACAATGTATATGGACAGAACTATTGGGGATTCTACGGGTATGCATATATAAGCACACAATCTCAAGAACAAAATGCGTACAGCAATTAGTGTTTATATGCAAAGAACTTATGGTCATCCTAAACATAATTTAGCATGAAGTAGCAACATCCAAAATCTCTAGCTGTCCACAATCAATACATTTCATATTCATCTTTGAAGTACTTCACCAAACCCTACTAAGTACTAAGTACCAAATTCACATTTAGCTTTGTCCAAATAAGTGAGAAGAAAAAGAAAAGGCTGTAACTATCATACTGAAACCTAAAAGTGCATAAAGTCCACATCTAATATTTAAAACTAGTGAATACCTGTGAGCTTTGAACTTCGGATTTAAACTTGGACAGATTGGATTCTTGAATCATTTCAATCTACAGACAAACAAACACCAATTAGAAAGTTATAATTCAAGAGAAGAAAAGATTGCAATCATGACCATGTAAAAGTAGTTCTTACATACATCATTTAAAAACATCTGATGTTAATTAAATTGATGAATGCAGACAAGCTCCAGAATCAACCCACATAGGAAAATAAAAAAGAAATACCTTCTGCATTTCTGCCTTTGAAACAAATGACTGAGATACATTTTCCACGCTGTCATTCAGAACTTCGGTTATAGCAGCCGTTATAGCCTCGGCTTGCTTTGATGGCACGCCTTGCCCTTCTAATCTCCTAACCTAAACACAATGCTGCCTGTCATTTTCTAACAATTAAACATTATGCAGCACTAAGCTGCCATCCAATCCCATCTCCTATTACTTTCTAAACCGTAACTGTACACAAAGGTGCCCATATTCAACAATGATTAATTTTCATTCACTTCAATGCATTTTCTCAGCAACCAAACAATGATTAATAAAATAAATAATAGAACAAGTGAAATGTAATTACTAGGGCTAATGTGTCAACGAGGAACAACCGCTTTCCGTTGGATTTCACAAGCTGAGAAATGTGTCTACAATGCAATTGCCTATTTGGCGAAACCGAAGCCGATAAGCAAATATTTGAGGGATCGTATATCGGTTTATCCAAAGAAGACACCAAATCCGATGCTCCAAACCCTCTTATCCCCGAATTGGTTCCCAATTGTCCCAAACGCCTATAAGCCGCAGCAGCGGCCATTCGATTCCAGTACAATTCAAGTTCTCAAGCCCTAGAAAAATCCACCAAATTCCCAAATTCGGTCCCGGTAATCTTCTTCACTACCAAACAAATCACACATACAATACAATAATGAGACTATGTAGGAAAAATCAAATCCCAAAGACATCGAAATCGAAATCGCAATCTCAATTTGGTTTATGTACACAATTGTTTAAAAAAAAATAAGATTCTAAAATTTTCACTTTATTCCTCCTTTTTTTATATCAATTTTCTTGGAAACCAAACAGAGAAAGTAGCGTATAAAGTGAAATGTTAAATGCGATAGGTAATAGTGTAGTACCTGTATTTCCAATTCAAGATCAAGCAAGACTGCGAGAGAGAGAGAGATTTCAATTTTCACTTTACAGGAAAAGGTTTGTCCTTGCTTGTTTTGAACTTTGATGAGCGTTTTTTCGTTGTAATTTTCATAACAGCTAATATAATATTTTGCTTGCTCGTCTTTTTTTTTTTTTTTCTCTCTCTCTCTCTCGGGAATTGGTAAGAGATTTCGCGGTTGCTTCTACGAAGGGATTTTCTTTTTCCAACGAAAACGTTTGACGCTCAACCGAAGAAGAGAAATGAAATAGTAAAAAGATAATAAAAGATCTCAATCTTCACGTTTCCTTCATTTTATAATGTCCCAACTCCCAAACAGCGTGCATCCAGCATTTCTCTCTCAGCCGCCCAAGCTATATAATAAAATGTGCGGTCTAATTTTTAATTTTATAAAGCAGTTTTTGTTTTTTTTTTTTAATTTCATAGTTACAACAAAAAAAAAAAAAACAAGAATTTGAATTTTAACGTCTTTGAAATGTCAGTTCAAACTATAAAACTGATACTAAGTATAGACGAAAATAGTTGAAATGGAGTTAGTTGGAGTTATATTTGGGAAATCCTATGCTTCTCTATGATTAAACTAATTGTTTTCTGTTATGAGGATTATAGAAGAAATGCGGGCCTAAGTTTCCATGTGAATGTACCGAAAGCACATTCCAACGAGTTTGGCAAGCTAGCCTGGATGTATATACTACTTAATTTAAAAATAAGTTTTTATTCTTTAATATCATGATTAAGTTAATGTGCCTATCAAACCATGATTTGATGATATCGGTAGTTTTAGTTTTATTTTCAAACAGTTTATGGTTCATGTTGTTTGCCACAATCATTGAGCAATTGACATTGTTAAATACGAGGAAATTGGAAGTAAGTTTGAGGAGAAAGAGATTAAACCAATCCCTAAAATGATGAGATAGGAGTCTAGAAATTTATAGTTCAACTAACACTTTTTAATAAATATTTCTAACCGAGATTAGCGCATTCTAGTTCAAGACATCCAGAGTTTAAATCTGCATTATAATTATTGAATTATAATAATAATATCATAGGAAGAACATAGTGGTACCCTAGCTGACATAGTGGACTGAGATTTCAGGTCCAGCGGAGCCGAACATCTTTCAACCCACCGACCAATACCAACCTCTTGGCCCTTGTGGCAAAATGTTGTGAATCCCAAGGTTCAATTTCCATACAAGAAGACGAAGTTCGTAGCTAGCATATAAAAACAACCATCAAGAATAACTGACGCTCTGGTGCTGCAGACTGCAGCTTACAAGCCAAGACCTCACCTAGAAACCACTCCCCTCGAGAATAAATTATCTTATCTATATCCTGTCAGAAATTATCCATCAAGTAAACAATGGATGAATGGATCTCATTTTGAATAGGTGGTGTAATTATCAGACAATTGAGGATAACATAATTGCTTCTTTTTTTTTATTGTAATTGTAAAGCAATAGCATTCCACTGATTTATTCATCAGAAAATAGTACACAATGAACAGTAACATTTTCAGTATGGCACAACATGGATAACATGTACTAATTATATCATACAGGAGAGAACATTGACACCCCTCCTCCCCACCCGGGCTCAATATTATCAATGTAACAGGCAATAATATCCATGATTATGGAAATGTTGTGCAGGAACAGTAATACAAACCCCTCTAGCCCTCAAAACTATTTGTGTTACGAAAAGGGGACGAAGGCATTTCAAAAGGAATCGAATTCTAGCACTAGAAAGTGCATAGAACAAATTCTTTTTTAAAGATAATTCCTGCTAGATTTACTTTTTTCATCATATCTCCAGGACTAGCCATCTTACTTTGGCCGCTTTCGGTAGGGGTATAGAACATCATCAAGAGTCTCCTTTATGGAGTTCCCAACTCTACGCACGTTCCTAGCCACCCCTGATGCAACCAGATTTGCATTCCTTGTAAACCTGCATTTTTTGCATAAAAACCAAATATGTCCATTAAACCGTCTACACTTCTTCAGGAAATTATTGAGTCCCAGTTTATATTGATTACTTCTCAAATTAAATTATATGCTTGCCTGCTAAGGAAATCGTCCCCCACAGAATGAGCTGGTCTGTGTCTTCGAGGCTGAGGTAACTCACGGCCATCTTCTAGAAAACAAATCCCAATGATAATAAACAAAAATGTAAACATGTTGAATTATATAACACATAAATATCTCAAATAGATGCAGATGTATAAATGAAATTTTCGAAAGCAAAGAAAGAGAACAGAAGGCTCTAGTTTATAGGCACTCTGCGACAATATTAGAGTTGTAGCCTTGATGATGATAAAGCTTATTTATCATACCCAGCAACTACCAGACAAAAAATAACGAAGAGAAACTAGTAAAACAAGAAATATTTATCAATTATGCCTTAACAAGAGACTTCCCAGCATCCTCTCTGTCCTATATGGCATTATCTATAACCCCATACTGACTATTAAGCCTGGAAACCCATCACGAACCATGTTTCTTGCTAGTTAACTAATGAATCATTAAAGAAACAAAGAGAATAAGACCAAAAAATAAAAACCAATAATTGTGATCGATGCCACGGTTGGACTAAACAATGCATGTTATATTTTAGTTCCACATTTAGTCCTTAAAAAGTGTGAATGAAAATGCAAATTTCAGAAATCCAATTTGAAAAAGGCAAACAGTGTTCTTGGCCCTTGGCAGGCAATGGTAGCCAGGTATTGACTGCCATTGCCTACCATTTGCTGAGGTGACAACCTTGACCAGAAAGAATTATGTAACACAGAAGAATAAAATGATAATTAATTAAATACAAAAAAAAAAAAAAAAAGGGTGACTTATGCAGGTTGCATGGGCAACAAAGCCAATATGCAAATGGTCAACCAAATATTTTGTTGGTTGTTTTAGATTTTCATCACACTATAATCTTTTTAAACCTTAGACATCGTTGTTGGAAACACCAGGAAGTGCTAATTGAGCTACAAACCTCCTGGCATTTTCAGCACACTATAACTGAACTTGTGATGTTGTAAAAACTAAAGAAGATCATACAAATGAATGGAGTTTATTTTCACTTTTGAGAGGGGAGATTTAATTTTAAAAACAAATCTTGCCCCACCACTGATTTCAAAAAAAAAATCAATTCATAAAAAGGGACTAAAATTTTGAGAATATGAAATCCCCCTCCCTCCCTTCCCCCCCCAAACCCCCCCAAACACACACAAAAAAAAAAAAAAAAAAAAAAAAGAGCCTTTACCAGCTCCACACTTGATACAGAGTAATTTTTTATTTTTGGGGGTTTTAAAAGCATTATTTAAGTCATAAACATACTAAATTTCAAGAAACCCATGTTTAAAAACTAAGGAAATCTCATCTCATTTGACCAGTATGATCAAATAAGTGAAATAAGATATAATTCTTTTACACAACCATCATCTAGACCATTGCTCAGAGGCATCCAAACACCCAGAAATTACTTGGAGACCTTGACCAAACTGTAGCCAAGATATTTCAATCAAATAAAAAAAGTGTAAACCCAATATCTTTCCTTACCTTCTCTATTATGAATATGAGCAGGAGCAGAAGCTGGAGCAGGTTCATCAGCAGACAGTCTTCTGTCCACTAAAATCTGCAGTAACTCATCTGTCAGATAAAATTCTATAGTCTAGGTTATAAATAACCACGAACATTTCAAATTTTCGCATACTGAAGTGATGCACACACAAACACACGGAGAGAGAGAGAGAGAGAGAGAATTCAACCTCAAGGCCAACACAGACTGGCAATTCTGCTTTTGCCCCTTGGTTATCGGCTACATGGTCTTTTCCAATCCTATCCAAATAGACAGAGTAACCAACACAACCATAATTAAAATCGGTAAGATCTCTTCCTTCTTTGGAAGCTTCCATCTCCGTTTGTCCAACAATGTAGCCAGGTACTGCTAATCAAAGTTAATATCAGCATGTATCATGAATTATTATCATACAATAATTTCAATCATCAAATAAAAAAATAACGCTATCTACAAAAAATTGACATGGTTCTAACAGTACAAATCGGATCAAGATCAATATGCTCCAGAGTCTAGACATATAGCTCAAAGTTTCAGACTCCGGTTAGTGCTTAGGGATCGTAAAGAATTTAAGACCTAACAACGATTTTGTTAGGTCTGGCGTTTCCAACAGAGACCTTCAGAGTTCATATCCCCCCTCGCTATCGAGTTTATGATAACTTAAAAAACAAAGTGAAACTTACAAATTCAACTGATGTTGTATTTACTGTGTCCTTGTCCTGACTACGTTGTATACAGTACAGCATCAACATCAACTTACAAAATTATGTAATAAAAAATTATAGTGATGCAACAGTTGATAAAGAATTATATTGTGAAAATGCGCCTTGATTTGATTCTCTATCAATTTTAAATATTATTAAAAGCTTAACAAAAACACAATTCAGCTATAATTGACAAAATTGTATTGAAACAGAATTAAAAAAAAAAAACCTGTTTGGTTATGAAATTAGATTGGATTTTGAAAAATGAAGAAAGGGAAAAAGACCTTGTTGGAGGGTGCGGGAGATGCCGATGCAGCGAGGGTTGCGAGATTTGGACTTGAGAGAGGAAGAGAAATACAAATATCCCTTGCATGACTTTCCTTTTGCTGCTTTCACTTGCCTTTGGCTTGTGGGCTCTTCTTCGCTCTCTGTTTCACTTCTATCCATTCCTCTCTCTCTCTCTCTTTCCTGTCTCTCTACTCTAATTTGGGATTGTATGATTTGTATCGGTCATTTTTTGTTTCTCTCGCAGTCTCAGCAGAATCGATGTTTAAAACGATGTCGTATTGTCAGGGAGCCATCTGTCTTTTTCACCAAACGTACCGACATTGCATGGCTGAAATCACAATTCATTAACGGACAAGGTTTCCTACAAATTAGTTGAATATTCACCTCCCATTTGTATAGTGTTAAAACTCGTTAAATAGGAAATGCTCCCTTCAAATTTCACTATCAGACAGAATTTAAAAAATTTAACTGCTAAATAGTATATTTTTATTATATGCTCGATATTTACAAAATTTTAAGAAAATCAAAGATCGATTGCTATGTCATCAATCAAATATTTATATTTTAAGCTTTTTGTGATTTAAAATTATGCATAAAAAATAATTTTATTAATCGAATCCTAAATAAAATTCGAATTAAACAAAATTTGACATGCGTATAAAAAAATATATAAAACATAAAATTTAACGGTTACATTTTCAAATTCAAATCTAATGAAAATATATAGGAAATTCAAATCTAATGAAAATATATAGGAGTTGGAAGGGTTCTTTGTCCTATTAAATAGGTCACGTGACACTTGGATAGTTTTATTAATAATCACATAACGGTTCGGAAGTATTTTCTTTCAAATCAATTTAGATTCCATTCATGAAAGCTTAAAATAGATAACAGCTACAATTACACTGATTAATTTTTATTAGGTGAAGTGTTTTCCATATAATGATTTTTCTTTGCCTCCATCTGGTTCATTATTAATGAATAATTTTCACTCAATCTTCACTGCAAGTATCCATTTGCCTTGTGCCTATGAGAAATTATGACCCTGTTTAGTAATGGTGCTTAAACAACAAAATTTGTTATTTAAACACCACAACACGTATTTTCACACACTTTTTCAACCACACGTATTTCTATAAAACTTAAACAGCGTTACTAGAAATCTCTTACCAAACGGGCCCTACTTCTTTCCAAGACTACAAGCAATAATTGCATTGAAAACAAAATTTTTAATCAATGTGTTGCTGTAATCAGAGAATTAGGGAGTCTATCACTGATAGAGAACATTATATTTAAATAATATAATAAAAAAAAAAAAAAAAAAAGTCTCTTCATCCCCAAGTATAGTGGATTGGAAGTCTATATCAATTGGTTTGGACTTGTATAGGAAGCAATATATTTTTCCAAATCGAAGAGAAGGAATTATTCACCCAGATCAAGATGGTAATATAAATAAATATGAAGCAGACTGCAATACATTTTCAGCCTCCTATCAAACATTAATTACACTTGGGTGTATATACAAATGCAAGGAAAAAAGGGTGAAATATAAACTAGCCAAGAAGCTCTAAGTTGAGCGATTTAATATGCTTTGATCCACCTGAGGTACTCCGTACAAGTGCTACACTTCCATCAGCTAGAAAGGAAATGATAGGGATATCACAATACCTGCTGCAGGAGTGGACAAAAGTAGAATCCGAAATGCAAACCCAAAAAAAATCTCTATTGTTTGCAAGTAGTGCTCCTGAAAACAGGATAATATGTATCCAGCTCAAGCTGGTCCAGGACTAGCTGCGTAGCCCATAAATAGGAAGAGTGACCTTCAATGAGATCAGTTACGTCAACCTGCAAAGCCAAACAGGGTGACATTGTGAAAAACTGAACCCCGGATGACAAAGTGCGATGGCCAACACAAGAAATGAAACAACTTACATTCTCAATCCCCGGAATATTGATTGGTTGAATTCCTGCTAATCCTTGAGTAAGTAAACTGTCCAAAAATAATTGTTAGTTTATGTGGAAGGAAGATCTCAATAGTAACCTCTCCACGTAATAATCAAGCTGCAGTCTGCAGCTAACAACCTCTATTTTAAGGGCTAATTCTTGCAATGCCTTATTGCGCTAACTAGACATATGTAAAAAAAATTACAACGTAGAGTAAAATATGGGGCACTACAATCAAAACATACAGGGAGCTAAATCAAACTCAAGTTTTTCCAAAACATGTGGCATATGTAGTATACATTCAATGAAGCACCTATTTAAAATATCCAATGATCACCCATCTCCTGAGAATGAAACACAACAGTCCTAAACAGTCACAAAAATCATAGGTCAAATCAACATCCTCATTTCCCCTTAAAACAAGAGGGGAAGGGGATTTCAAACCTAGCTATTTCATAAAGGAGACCGGGAAATACCACTGAGCCACAAGGCTCTAGGAAAATCAACATCATCTTAGGATCATAATCCTAATCATTGTCAAGCAGTTACATTGAAGTTCAAGCAGAGGCTGAAACAGATTTAGCTTCAGCTTGAGGTGCTGACTCAGGTTTGGTAGTTTGCTTCACATAGATTGGTTCATTTTGGAGACATAAAACATTTTAAGGGGGTATCTTCTCATTGTCTATATTTCCAAAGCAATAGTGTATAATTTCACCTTTACTTTCCAGAACTAAAACTACTCAGGGAGAACTGTCCAAAATTTAGAGTATGTCAATCTGCAATGTATGTCAATCTGCAATGAACAGAAAGCAAAACCAACTTTCCCAAATTGGGGAACATGCAGTAGAGTGCTGGACCATTTTGAAGAAAAGACTGAGGCATGACAGAGAGAGTTACAATGAGACACACAAGATAAGTATTTGCCCCTATGCTACCACAGGCTGGGAGACATACACAAACACACGCACATGTGCATGTGCATGTGCAATTTTTTTTTTTTTTTTTTTTTTTTTGGAGGGGGTTGAAATTACAAGAAGTACACGCAGAAAGGTCACAATCACTGAGACTCCCCTGAAGAATTGGGAAGAAATGACATTATTTTTCAAAATTAGAATTCTATAATCTCCTTTGGTGGGCACATGACCCAATGCATTTCATATAAAATACATGTATAACTTCAAAAGCACGCATAGAACAAGCTTGGATTGGGTTGGTTCATTAAAGCCACTGGAGCACTTGCTTGCTAAGATAAAGTTGTTCCAAGTTCACTAACTTGGCAGATAGGATCACCAAACAGAGAGATATATGGACTATAATAGTTGTGGCCCATAGATGACCTCATGTACATCCATAGCAAATACCTGTATTTTGTAAATCTAGTATAATTATACCATAGTGCATTTTACAGACCGGATATAACTATACCATAGTGCATTGTCCATGATGCATACATACCTAGCACGGAAAGCAACTCCAAGCATCCAATCATTTTTGGAATAAGCATTCACAAATCTTCCAGCCACCATCTGCAACACAGCATGAGGTGATAGAGGACTTCCTCAAATAAGAGTGTGTACTAAATAAAGATCTGCTTGATTAAAAAAAAAAAAAAAGTCAAGTGAATTCCAATCACCTTTCTAGCAGCTTCCCAGTTCTCATCATTAATGGAGATGGGTGCTCCTAGAAGAACAACTCTCTCTACAAGTTCAGCTGCCAATATTCAGAAAAGAAGCATTAAGATCACTCTAGCAAATCCACAAAATAAGTGAAGAGTAATTTGTACTTTTTACCATCACGTTCAGTCTCAGCCAAAAACTGGAGACACTTGAAAATTACTCGCGCTCCAAGTGAGTAACCTACTAGTGTCACAGGCCTGAAAGATTTACAGAAAAACCAACAATAGAATTAAGAAGATTGATCTCTCTGAAATTTTTGAAGACATTGGTTTAAGAATAGTATTGCCAAGTTATGACTTGACATACCTGTTGCCTTGCAATCCACTTAATAACACTTCGGCAAGCAGCTTCCCTGCTTTGTCGGATCTAGAAAATGACAAAATATATAGCCGCATGTAGAAAATCGCATAAGAAATAACATGTTCAATATGTGAAAATTCTGAAAAACATTGTTTTATCTTTTGCTGTTAAGATGCATCGTTTTGTATGCTCTCACTCAGTACTAGGTTTCCCTATAGTATTCCCCCAGTCTTCTGACGAGCTCTATCAATTCCAATATATTCCTACAAAATTAAGTCCAAAAACCAGATTTATCACTACAGCTGCAAGCATCCTCCTTTACAAACTTCTACCTACGCTTCCTTATTCAGGATGCAGAAATATGGAAACCCTCACTCCAAAAACCACGTGCTTGCAATTCAATTGAAAATGGAACCAGAAGAAGTTTTTCCCCTCTTCCCATCTAAAAGTTCCATTCCACTTATAGTTAAGAGTGGAAAAGTATACCTGTCAACAGCAATTGTCCACTTGCTATCTATAAAGTCGGTTGCGGCAAGTAGCGCTGCTGGCCAAGCCAATGCTGTTACGAGTGTGCTTAACACAGTCAGCATTGCACCTTGCTTCATCATCTGCAATGCAAGGCCTACAGTACACAGCAGCAACATCAACATTGTACATGCTTCTTATGATTGCAATTATAACTTAATTTAACAGCAGCCAAGAGTTCAAAAGCAAGTACCTGAAGTAAGCCAATCCTGAATTGCAGTGCTCACTGCAATTAGATTCTTAGACTCCCACTGCAGCACATACCTAAGTATTTGCAAGGTCATAAGAAATATCAAATTTGTAAATTTTGTTATGACAAGCATCCAAATTATTACTTTTTAATGGAAAATTATCAACAGAAGAAATATAAGATATAGAAGGTAGATAAAATAAGTATAACAGTTCCATTAAATTCATATCACATTGACATCATATCTTCCACTCCCAAAAAAGAAAAAATAATAACGTTCTATCACACCATGAGTGATAAGAGTTCATAGATGATACTAGCATAGTTCATAAAAACTGAAGCATGAAAAACTGAAGAAAAAATAATAACGTTCTATTACTCTCTTTTTTAGTTTAGCCGATCCAATACTCATGAAAAACCCTCAAATAAATTAGAGAACAAATTTCTGATAAATCTCACATAGGTGGAGCATTGAACTACAATGAAAACAGTGCCAAGAGAAAGAGCTATTAGAGGCATACATCAACCGCTTGAAATGCATTAGAAATTTAGAATTACCCTATAAATGGTTAACTGGGATACAAATAAGCATTTACTTTCTCTTTGGTCCTCTTCTCAGAAGTGAAAATAAAAGAGAGAAGTAAAGTAAGATAATATCCCCGTGTTTCATTATGCACAAAAAAAAAAATGTTTGCTGTTCTTTTCTCATTTTCTTTATTCATCTTCCATTGTTGCCCAACTGTCTCTCGACAATCACCTATTTGAGAATGAAATTTCGGCAGGCCTCTCTCTGTCTTGTTAAAGAACCAAATGGCAGAATGGCAGAGAATTCAAAACTTTACTTTTAAGTTTTAACCATTTCAGTGATAAAGTAAACACAATATAATATCAGGAATTGGAAGGTAGCAAAGATATAAATACCTTTCTAAGTTATCATTTTGTCCTTCCCAAGGCCTTACAAAATCTTCCTCATCAAAAACAAATCCCGAGACCAAGATCTCAACTGCTAGCCTCTGATATAAAAGTTCAATTTTTTGAGTCCATAAATTAGACATAAGTAATGTTAACAAGATGGGAAGAGGGTGAGAGAAACAGAGAAAATCATAAAATACAAAAACCATAAAGATAGTCCTCAGACTGAAAGGTTTTTTTACAAAATAAAATAAATTACTGAAAGTATTCCTCAAGGAAAGATGAAATGCTTCCATGAAATATAAAATAGAAGCTACAAAAACTCACGCCTTGATTATGGTTTTCTCCTATAGCTTTGAATTCAAATTCATCAACGCTTCCAACTCTTCTAGCCATTTTGGTCCCTGTAAGCCCAGCACCGGCCGCTGTTTTGAATGGAGACATTGATGAGTTCTCCGTCAAATAAGCAAAATATCACTTATGTATATATTTCTGGACAAAATAGAACTTTTTTACTGATAGAACTATTGACTAAATTATCATGATAGTGAATAAAGGAATTCGACATTAACTTGCAACATAAATTGCGAAGAGCATCATGGTGTAAAAAGTTTTACACCATCATCTTGAGGATTTGGTTGGTGTTAATGGGTATGCATGACTCTTTTTCAAGTCAGCGAAAGCTAACTATAATGAAAACTTAAAAATCTGACAGACACTTTTAGTCAAAACCCCTTTTAACAACTAAAAGACCACATAAGGACTTGCTATATAACCCTCACTGCCAGCACAATTGTGGACTTCTATATGAAATCTGCTTTTTAAACTATTCTATGTGATCATTCAGTTCAACACACTTTAATTATCATGCAGCAAGAAAGGTATAACAGGATCACCCTCATAACTCAATCAAAAGATAGCATTCATCCTATAGAAATGTTAGTTAATTAGACTAGCAAGGTCATTTCTGAGGAGCCACATCCAAGTTAAACAAAAGACCCTCATAAGACATATAGAGACATAAAAAGAACATTGGACAAACCAAAAACATCTATTTTGTCCTTTAAAAGGGAAAACAGATTCATAAGATCATTTGAGAAGATTAAACTATGGAATGTAATCAAGTGTTCACCTCCAAATGACGCAGCAACAGCAACTGAACCAGCAACAGTTCCTGCAGCACTTGCAGCTGCCGCAAACCCACCAGCCCCAATCACAGGGATCAGAGTCCCTAATGTTGGAGCTAGGGCACTAAGTCCTGCAGCAATTGCTGGGGCAGCTAATCCTGTTAATATTGAAAATGAAACTGAGAAGTCAACCACAAGAAGAGTGTTTCTCAAGTGGAAATTTTTATGAAAAACAAATTTGAGGCTCCATACCACCAGTAATTGCCATCAAGGCTCCTCCAGTTACTGCAGCTGCACCAATGATACCACCACGCTTCCATTTAGCCCATTTGTTTTTTGAAGGTTGTTTTTCTTCTTCTCTCTTTGATTCTCCCTCTTTTGCTAAAGCCATTGCAGAGCAAGCAACCATTATCTCAATTGCTTCCTGCAACACAAAAACTTCCCTTAATGAGGTCAAAATATAAAACATGATCTTTAACTAAAAAGAAGTAAAATTACAATTAGGTTTAATATATATATATATATATACACACACACTTAATCACACACCTGCAAGTACAATTAGAAGTGATAAAATGACAGAGGAAAAAAGAAGGGAATGCATCTCAATGGTGATTTCCACTGCATGTTAGAAGATATTTTGACTTATATCACTAGAACACAATGGGGAGTTGAGAAAACTTTTCCTCATCCATCATAGGACCTAATACCAACAAAATTCTCATCCACATTTAAAATGGCCAACAGAGTACCAAGAGTTTGAGTACACAAACCATTTTTGTCCATTTGATATCAAACCAAGTTGCCAGCAAGCGTAAAGCCACACGATGTCGAGCATCATAGCCCTTTCTTTGTCGGTTACAATTTTTGTTTTCATCACTCGTATCTGCCAGACAAGCTGAAAGAAGCACATAGAGAACTGTAACTTTCCTCCGATAACTGACCATTGTTACCTCCTCAATTGGTTTCTCAGTCATTTTACTCATTAACATATGATCTGTATCTTTAATTTCAAACGTATTACTATCTGTCTCCTGCAACAAGTGCACATCTTCTGCTTCCAAGTTTGATTGCACTTCAGCAGTGGAAAATTTCTCACGACATTCATGTTCATATTCATGAAGCTTTTCCCTCTTAGACTTGGAAGATTCAGAATCTTCTTCCATGCTACGTGCAGTAACATCGACAGCTGTTGACAAAGCAAGTTCCTGATCTTCCCTTTGAGAAGAATTTTCACCACTTTCTTCTGCAAGTAACCTCAAGAACTGTGACAAAATGAAATCTTAAGTACAAAGAAGACAGAGCTAACAAATCAAATAACGTAACTATGTAATGCGAACCTAATTCAAATACAACAAATAGCCTCACAAAGGAATTCTTAATTGAAATAGGAAAAACCCGCTTTCTAAACATCAAGCATCGTACAGAAAAACCTCACACAAGTTTTTTACATTTGTGTCTGTACGTATGCATGCATGCCTGTGAGAGGGGAACATGATGCAAGAAATCAAACCACATACTGCTCCAACATGATGGTTAGCTGAAGAAGTCCCGGCAGTTTCCTCTAGTCCATACCATGCATTAGAGCTGATCTCTAAAAACCTATTCATACCAAGGTCAACATTCAAAAATCAATGATCACTCTACAACAACAACAACAAAGCCTCAGCCCCAAATTTCTTGGGTTGGTTATGGATCCTCAACATATTAGTTAAAGTCAGTCACATATATCATTTTCCTCCTTTCTATTTTCTCTGAAGTCATTCTCTCCGTTACAATATTAACACTCCCAAAAAAAGAATTATAAAAAATCCCAAATTAACATAAAAGTAAAGGTTGCATTATGTTGTTCTATCAAGAGTAAAAATTCCAGGATTTACATTACATGTCCCCAAAATGCAATTGTTATAAACACAAAAGAGAATCACAACATGTATCATTTTCCTCATTTCTATTCTATCTTAATTCATACTCTCTATTACAAAATCAACTATCACTTCCAAAAAAAAAAAAAAAAAACTAATACCATTGACATTGATTTACTTGCAAAATAAATTAATAGTAAGAATCAAAAGTAAAACCCAACCCAATTAACACATAGTCATAGACTCATATATAGGATTTACATTACATGTCCCCAAACTGCGATTGCTGTTTCAACAGAGAGTCATAACATTATATTCCAAAGTTGACATTAGATTGAAGAAAGAAGAAACTGAACTCACTTGAAAACGGGTCGGAGCAGGCCCGAGTTTTGGTGGACCCAAAGCCCCGGGTCCTCGGAGACCGCGTCGTTACTACTACTGCTGCTATCACTGGTTTCGGTTCGGTCATCGGTTGGGTCAACCAAGCCCAACGGGTTGGTCTGGTGGATCTGGGCTTGGTGAAGAGCGAGTCCGAACAACGCTCCCGCTGCGTAGCTTTGCGTCGGCGTCAAATACGACGTCGTTGCCATATTACTCTGAAGTTTGAAAGTCGGAAATTCGAAGCTGACGTTAAGTATATACTAGCATTTTGTGGAAGCTGTCCTGTAATTGAGAAGAGAACAATTCTCTCTTGGAAGCGATTGAAAAACCTTGCCGTTTTGTTTTTGCCCAGTCAATGTCAAAAAAACTTGAAACGACTCACACGTAACCTTATTATTATTATTATTATTAGTTAACCATTTATTTTTAGAAATTTTTTATCAAAAATTAAAAAAGTTGTTTTTAATTTTCAAAAAAAAATTTTTAAAAATGAAAATTAATGTGTGTCAGCACACATTAGTAAAATCCTTATTATTATTATTATTATTATTAGCCTTTTTTTCTTTTTAGAAAAGATTATTAGCCATAAAGCCGTGCAGGCAGAAAAGAATGGTGAAAAATAAAACAATAAGCCTAGAGATGGGAAAAATAATAATAATAACAATAATAAAAATTATACGTTAAAAAAGTGATAAAGAGTTTATATTTAATTAAGTTTTTGTGTTTAATTCGTCAGGGTTAATACCTCTTGATGACTATGTAAATTAGTCCTAAGGAGTGGGATCAATTGTTTGTAAGTTTTACTGATTAGACACAATAATTTTTTAAGGTAATGCTAAATTGTTAATAGTAAATCACAAGAAAAAAACTTGTTGCCAGAATTGTTGTATTTGCAACTTTTTTTTTTCTCTTTTTAAATAATTCAATAATTTTAAAATGAAAGATCTGAATTTTTTTTTTTAGAGAGAAAATATTTGAATTTTGAATATTTTATTTGGAAACATAAAAAATTATCAACAAATCAAACTACACGACTCTATATTATTATTATTATTATTATTATTATTATTGTTAGGGAAAAAAAAAAAAACAACAACAACAACAAAAGGAATTGAATTGCCGGCTCTGCAACAGAATTCATGTGTGTCTCTTCTCTTGGCGTTAAGCGTGGTACGTGACTGACCATTACATGCAATAGATGTTTTTATCTAAAAAAAAAAAAATTACATGCAATAGACGCGTTTTAAACCCTGGCCCGATTGGTTGTGTTGTTTAAATAACGAGGGATGCTACGTCTACAACAATTTTACAACATTTTTACAATAAATCACAGGTGGTTAGTTATTATTGGTTCAAATTTGAAACTAATACTAAGATTACTTTTTTGTCCCAACAATAACAACCAGTAACAACCTGTCACTTAGGATTTGTTGTAAAAATGTTGTAAACATATCATTTCTCTTAAATAATAGCTTTTGTTATTTAAACAACACAATACATATTTTCACAATATTTTTTCACTTATATATATTTTCACAACATTTAAATAACGTTACTAGAACAATGATACCAAACACGAATCAGCCCAAAAAAAAACCTTTTACTCTTCTTCTTTTTTAATGAACCCTTTTACTGTTATGTATTCAACACAAGTGGTTGATTTAGACCTGAAGGTGATTGAGAAATAGAATAATGTTATATATACAGCCTTTTTCTTTTCTTAAGTAGAGCACGTTTATAACTCAACATAACGCTTAAGTACAACGTAAGGGCATGCATGTGATGTGAGACATCACGTTCCATAAAAATGAATGGTACACAAATGCAAAAGATAAACTTGCTTTCAAGTAAAGGTCCACGTCACATCAACCTTTGACAGCAGCTGATCATCACATTCATTTAGGCTGTGTTTGTTTGGGTAAAAACAAAATTTAGAAAATATTTTACACTCTTCACTTGTTTGGGTACACATAAAAATATGGTCAAATTGAAAATATATTTCAGTTGACCGTAAATTAAGCCCTTAGAGCCGAAAATTGTTTTACACATTGATTTTACCTTCAAACAATTTCCACCCTCCTCACAAACTCACACCAAGCCAAAGGAACTAGGGAGAGAGCTATCCAAGGTCAAGCCTGTGTCCACCGCCGATCAAGCCCATACCCACCTGCCCCTCTTGCTGGACTCACACCCAGAGAAAGAGAGAAAGAAGACCCATCCCTCAAGTCGAGCAAGGAAAGGGTACTCTGCCGACCCATCCCTTGCCCTCATCCTCCGCCAATCCATCCTTCGTTCTCAAGGTACTTCGCCAACCCACCTCCATCAACCCATCCCTCGCCCTCACCAACCCATCCCTCATCCTCACTGACCCACCTACGCTGACCCATCTGCCTCCATTCTTTCCCTCAAGACCCACCTCCTTTCTTTTCCCTCAAGATCTGGGATTTTATGGGGTTCATATAGTGTGTTTTTATTTTGTTTACATGATTTGGTTGAGGTAGTAACAATAATTTGTTCTTGGTTGCAATTGATTTGTTTTTGTTAGGATTTGCTTGCATTAAAGTAAGGTTTTTGACAATTTTCTGGAAAATGTTTTACATGCAAAACCAAACACTGGAAATACTTTTTCAAGTGTATTTTATAGAACACAACCAAACAGAAAAAAAATGTTTTCCTTTCTGTAAAATATTTGCCACTTGAAAAACATTTTACATCTTGCCAAACGCAGCCTTAACTTCCTTGAACACGACTGACTAAAATTAATGTAATCAAACCTTTTTCTAGATCATAGAAGATCCCTGCAATCAACAAAAACAAAGAGAGATAAACCAAAAATACGAAGAGGCATATAAGTCGTAATTAACAAATAAATAAATAACAACAGTCTTCAGCATCAAGTTCATGAGCAATGTTACCAAGCGGACATGTAACATTACATGTCCCCCTTTACAGTTTATACACCGCCTATAGTACGGCCATAAATAAGGTTGGACATATATTGGCTGATACAAGCAGTGACGCCCATTACCCATGTTCAGTCTAAGTAGTCACAAAAAGCCTACTTGATACAGCCCTTTTAAATACTCTTCTTTTTAACTTCTTCCTTTTTAAAGTTTTGGATCCATTCCGCTTTCATGTTATAACAACATATCTATCATCTACCTATCAAAAAAAAAAAAAACATATCTATCATCTAATGGTATTGGATAGAATGACTACATTGATTGAATGCATATCAAAGCCAAGACTAAGAGCGGTGAAATGAACAAAATCAAAGGTTGTTTAGGAATGAACTGAATTTTAAACAAAGTTGGATGATGTAATTGAGAGTTATAACAATAATAATAATAATAATTTTATTATATTTTTATTGCTAAGTTACAAAGTAAATTTGAATTGCTAATCCTCAAATTCACCAGCTCTCCTCTCAATCAATCCACATGCGCTGGGCCCGCTAAGCAACCTAAGAATATCCAAACGAGAAATTTCAATTCTCATTCAACACAACCCTGCCGGTGGCGGTCGTAAGAGAGACTAATCAATGTATGCAAAAACAACTATTTTATATATAATAGCGTTTGAGCGGACATCTGCATAGTCCACAAATTACACCCCCCACCCCACAATTTGGGGTAGCATGTGTATCCAACCAAGATTCCAGATGCGTCAAAGCAAAAATCACGAGGAAAGCGTTGTGGCAGGCAAATTAAATCACCCTTCCTAAATTGTCCACAACTTTGCAACTCTAGAGCTACCCAGATATTCAAAAAATAATGTTTTACGCTGCTTGTTGACTGATACTTTTACAGGTTAAATTGCAACATTGGCAAGAACCAGACTTCCCTAACATGAATAATGATTACAGAATTAAATGTGCCTAATTGCATAGAACCCCATAATCATGGGTGCCAATAACCACATGCCGCCCCCTTCTTGCAGTAGCCACTTTCATAAAACTTACAAACTCGCTGCCCTTTGGGAGGAGGCCTAAAGGAACCTCCTCCGTTTCCACCACCATACATGGACTGTCTGTTGTTCCACATACCCCTACCTCTACCATATCCTAAATCCCTGCTCTGAAAACCCCGATCTCTAGGACCAGAAAATCTGTCACCACCATATCTCGGTTGGGTTCCCCAAATGCCAGCATTCCCAGCAGAAGCACTCATATTCATGCTTACACTGTTCTCTGCTGCTACTTGACCAGTTCCATAACCCATATTTGTCGTTCTTTGATCTAATCCTCCCCAGCCCAAGTTTGCACCTCCCTGCACTGCTCCATAACTAGTGGCTGTACTTTCTGATCCCACTCTCCAATCTGTGGTACCCATGTCCCAACTTGCTGTAGATGGCGGTGTAGGTTGGATGTCAGAACCAGATTCCCATTGGTTAACTGAAATATCACTGCGCTTTGCATCTCCCTCCACTTCAAAACTTGTGGAGGAATGCCCACTGGACCTCTTTTGAGGATCAAGAACATCGGCCCCAGATACACCATGTGGTTCATCAGTCACTGTAGATTGAGAAGGTACTTGTAAATCACCAGTGGAGCTTAAGGCGTCACCTTTTCCTGGATCAAGTGCTGGGCTAAACCCATCTAAAGGACTCATACAATTTTTAGAATCATCTATCAATGCATCTCCACACTTCATAATTGAAGTAGGGGAAGGCAAGCCATCAAGAGACTCCATCGCTTCAACTTCAGCCAACAGATCTGAAACTGATTCGTCAGCTAAAGAGCAGAAGTCAGCAGGTTCAGTAACTATTGCCTGCCAATTAGATGTATTTGATGGAGGATGGGACGGGGAAGAATGTGTCAGTTGGTCATTTATTGAAGTTGGGGTAGCAGCATGATCACTGATCATTTCAGTGGGTTTCAGAGAAGATGCAGAGACAAGACTGGAGTCCCATTCCTCAACAGAAGGTTTGGCTGGAGTAGGGGAGTACCCACCCCATTTAGCAGCTACGTCATGAATTTGAGTCCCACCATCCACTAAACTAGAAGCAGTGCTCCAGGAAGGGTCTGCATTTTGTACAGGAACACTTGAAGAAACAGCTTGCTTGTTTTCACCAGCCTGACATTTTGAGTCTTCATTGTTTTGCTTTAGAGTGGGACTGGGAAGATCTGGAATAACAATTTCCTGATTTTTCACTGTTGTTTCAAGTGACTTAACTACAGAGGTAAAACCAGAATTGGAATCCCAGCTGTTCAATGAACCATTTATGGGTGGAGGCCTCTGGCTGTGTCCAGAAGATTGGCCTGAATGGCCCTCACTATCAGATCGGTTCTCATAACCCTGTTCATTTTTAGTTTGACCGTCAGCAGTACTGTTTGAATTGCAATTTCCATTTTCCTGACCAGAATTACTTTCACCCCCATGATCTTTCCTCACTTGATGTGACGGAGTTTCATCAGACTTCCCAGAAAATGCAGGTGGGGTTAATGAACTATTACACAATTGAGGCTGGTCAAGCCAGGAATTATTTCCCTGGGATGAGTCCCAGCCTGATAGAGAAACTCCATTCCTTCTCTCATCGGAATTAGCAACATCTGCAGGTGTAGTCCAACTAGAAGAATTAGAGCCCCATTCATTGCCCCTAAAAACTTCATCATTATTATTACTATAAACACTTGAGTCTTCCTGCTTTGGCTTTGAGCTCCCTTCAACTTCTTTATTGTCTGTCTGAGCGGCATTCATACTCTCACTCCACCCACCATCACGGATATTATCTCCAACATCTGAGGCAACTCCAACTCCCTGAGACAGTAAATTGCCATTATCTGGAAAAGGTGGCACTTCATGGTGTTGTCCACTTAATGCATCAGTTAAAAGTACAGATTTATCTTGCTTTTCATTTATCCTCCATATTCTCTGATCAGAAGGGAAGTGCTCACTCCATTTACGCAGCTGCTGCATAGAGAATGGCCCTTGAGTTTTGCCAGCTGGGTCCTCGTAGTGCCAAATTCTGTCAGTCTCAGAATCATTAGCAGATTGCTCTGACACTGAAGAAAGAGCCAGTGGTGAAATTTCTGATGCAACCACCACTGCTTGACTATTCCAAGCAATGTCCAATGAACCAGAAGTATTAACCTGGTTTGCTGGTGGATTCCAACTATTTATTCCAGGTGCTTCTCTTTCCTGATTCCAAGAGGATTTGTTCACTGTATCATGAAGCTGGGAAGCACCACCTTCGTCAGAATTACTAGTCATACCAACTTTACTACTCTGCTCACAAGACTTGGTAAAGCTTTTTCTGCTCCCAACATCGTCTGATATATCACCTGCTCTTCGTGCAGAGATAGGTTCCCTCCCCTTTCTACCATAGCCAGGAAGTTTTGGTCTCAAACTAACATCTGCACACACACCAGCACCATTACTACCAAATTAAAAATTCAAATTAAAACTTAAAGATAATATAATATCAATTATAAGTGTTCCATGTCCATAAATCAAAAGTAGGGACCTTGTCTCTTCTCATCTAATTCTCCAGCATTATCCTCAGAGTCATAACTTGGATCCATTTTTGGATCGGTGTGGACTTCAGGAATCTCATTCAGTCTACGCTGACGCTCCTCAGGTGACTTCAGAAGTTGTAATTTCTCCACGCATTCTCTTAACGTGCAACATAGTTAAGGAATGCTTGATAAATTTGTACCAATTTCTTTGCAACATCACAAATATTAAGAATAGAAAATGCTACCAATCAATGGTTACAAGGTAATTCTTTATCAGTGTAGTGTAGATATTTTAACTCATGCTCTATTTTCAATTGCCATTAAAATAATAATAATTGGTAAGTCACACATGCACCCAATAGGTTAACTTCAAAAACAAAATGAAATAAATTCAAAGATTAAAACTTCTCTTTACTTCCCCCATTACCTCTCAACTATCAGATATAATATAAAGTGAAACATCAAGAGATGGCTACAAGGCTAGCTATGCTCTATTTCTACAAGCAGTCAAAAGATCAATGCTAACAAATGAGTGTAACCAACATGAGGTTCTTGAGATGGATGAGGCAGAAAAATTTATAAGAAAAAATGAGCCTTTAAAATATTGAAAATGAGGTCGTTCATCAATCATGCCACATATCATTCCTTTGGGTTCTCAAATATGTAACCAGCAATCCATATAAACATCCAGGAACACATAATCTAAGCAACTTGAATGGGAATACTCTTTATTTTATTTTTGATAGGTAACTTGTATGGGAATATTCTTACTCAAATGAATTTCCATATACAGATATTTGGCATAACTAAGATTAAAAAAAAAAAAAAACAGAGAAGGCATTTGTTTTCAAGCACCAAGAGTTTAAATTTGCAAGGGAAAATTCAAATATCAAATAGAATGAAACAATCAGAAACAACAAAGGATATTCCTTCTTATGTCCCTTTTCACTTGCTCGATCACGAAGATGATTAAGTCTCAATATCTCTGCTTCCAGCACCTAGATTGCGAAATAAGACCACAACATTCAGCAATGATTTTCCACGGTAAAAAAAACATTTATAGGCCACAACATTCACTTAACGCAATTGTAACAGACTACAAGAATATTTACTACACAAGCATCCTGCATACAATACTGCCCCATTACCCCAGGATCAAAAGGAAAGGAACTCACATCATTCACTCTCACTGCTTTAAGTGTCATTGCCTTTGTCTGAATCTCACCCTACAACCAAGAACAAGTTTCCTTTACAAAAGGGATGTAAATTCCCAGGTTGAGACATAGGGGAACATAAGAGTCAAGACTTACCACATTCAACTGTTTGATGAGCCCACACTTTATACTCTGGCGTAAACGTTTGCACTCATCCTGAAAACATAACATAAAATATCAACTACAGAAGCCAACTAGTAAACTCCATTCATGATGCTCCAAAATACTACACGTCAACCAGAGAGTCTCTTTGCTCACAGAATAAAATTATATAAAACGATGCTAGTGTGTTTAAGTTGTGCATGTTCATACAATCCAAAAATAATACAAAATTGAAATAGCACAAATAATGCAAATACTCTTTCAGTTCATTCATTCATGCTAAAGGTGGTAAAAGTAAGGATTCTACCCGCATTTCTTGCAATGGCTTGATCCTGTTATACAATTTGGATATCAATTCAGACTTTGTATTTATGAAATCCAACCACGGTTGAGTATGTGATCATCCCCCTGAGAAGGACTATAGATCTCTGCGGTTTGGGTTCACAGTTCTGCAAGGTGGTTTACATTTGAAATTCAGGCAACTGATGTGTACACGGTACACACTTGGTGGAAAAGGCTAAAAGAATGTCGGATGTTAGTAGGCAAGTTGTAGATGGATATACTACTGCTTCAGTGGATGGATTTATTCATTGGCTAGTGAGTTACCCTGATATATCTGATTTGATATGTTCCTTTTATCTCAGGAACAAGCAATCTGAACCAACCATGCAAAGTAATTTTGTGTCTGTACATGTGTACTGACACATGTTTGTATGTATCAATATATAGGTCTCTACAGCTTTGGTTCACACTTGGGATCATCCAATCCTCTCTGCCTCCCTTCAAACCCATCAAACTCAAACCCAAACCCACCTCCTCCTCCTCCGCACCACTGCCACTACCACTACCACAACCACAACCCCCCATCTCTCTCGCCTTCAAAGTTCAACCCCACCTCCTCCTCCCCCGCCTCCTCCACCTCCCTTTGCCAACTATCTAAACTCAAACCCATCAACAACGACACCCAAAATGCCCACCAAATCCAAACCCATTGCCTCTGGACCTATGCTTTCACCTTCAGCTGCATAGCCATGGGTCAACCAGCGATTCCTCCTCCTCCTCCGCTTCCTCTTAGTCTTCTAAGCCATGGGTCAACCAAAAAGGCCCCATCTATGATTCTTTTTATTGTTTTGGGAAAATACATTGGGATATCTGTTGATTATTGCTTTGATTTTGAGAAGTTTTTGTTGTGATTTTGGGATGATAGATAGATTGATCGTGAGAAAAACGGTTTTGTGAGAGAAAAAAGATGTGAACAGAAGAGGAAGATACTGAAAGAAAAGAAAAGGAAGGAGAAAAGAGTCGTTGGGCATGGGTTTTAATGCATTATTAGTGGGCCCAATTGCTTTAGTGAAAATGAGAAGTAGAATGAGAATAAAAAGTCACTTTTTTTTAACTTTTGGCTTCTGCTCTAGAAATGCAAATTTGAAAAATGCATTCTACACAAAATGCATTCTGCAAATCTTAAAATGTCCAACCAAACACCTTAATTTTATTACAGAATGCATTTTACACCTAGAAATCCGTGGGAATGTGTTTTTGTAGTGGTTCCAAACACTGCCTAACAGTAGACTAAAATACACAAATCATGTTTTTAATTTTAAAAAATACTCAAGTAGATCATAAAAACTGTATTATGCACTAACAAATACTTAAATCTGAGTAGGATTTTTTTTTTTTATTCAATTGTTACAACAAGTGGGGGAGGGGCAATTTGAACTTTGATTCTACTCTAAATGTGAACAGGCAATGCCATTGAGCTATAAGGCTCTTGGCCAAAGTAGTTAACACAAATGAGAAAAAAAATCGTCATAGTTGTTTGTGATGGAAACCATATTGTCCTATTATTAAAAGATAAAAAGGTAGCAACTTTCATTTCTAAAAAATGTAGGAGTTGAGAAAAATATCACCTCAGAGAACTCCTGGTTTGAAATCCCCTCGATTGATATGACCTCTTTCTTGTCTAAATTTAGGATTTCAAGCATCACATCTGTAGTTCTTTCTCCAATTTTATATGGTTCAGTCACCTTGCTTGTACCTAATACACAAAAACCTCAACAATGTCACAATTTTGCATAATATGTGTTTTACTGTGTACATTTAGAGGATAGGTGTTATAAAGTCAATACCTACAACTTGTACAAGCCTATACATTTCTTGCTTTTGGTCATTATTGGGAATTCTTATTCGCACAAATGAGCCAATAACTTTGTCATGAAATTTGTCAGCATCATCCATAAGACTCTCCATCAAATTACGCCGCAAGTAAATCAAGTTAATGTTGTGAACATCAATTGCTGCAAATGCATCTAAATTAATGTGTGACCCTCTCTCATCAGGTCTTTTACGTGTTCTACGCCTCTTATCACTACCTGTCGGAAGTTGGTTATCATAATTCCCATCAGTCTCCAACTGACGTGCAACAGCATCGACAACTCCCACTCTTAAAATATCATCTGCTGGAGAGTTTTCTTTTATAAGAAAGTGAGATTCAAGAAGCTTGAGCATTTCAAAGTGAGCAACACGTGCTTTTCCAAATAGATTTATAAGCCTTGAATCACAAACAATTTGGCATTTTCGCAGAGGATCACGGAGATTGTTTTTCGTTATATACTCTAGCAAAAGAGCCTGGACATCAAACTGAGGTATTGGGGATGTATCACCATTTTTCATATGCGCAACAAACTCTAAGAGTTCCTTTGATGCCCATATTGAGCCTTCAGGCAGATGCATCCCGTTATTACTAACTGATTTCTCCATAGAAAGAGAGTCTTTATTAAGCAGAGGCTGCTTCCTAGTCTTTCTCTTTCTGGAATTATTTGTTTCTATGCCTGTACAAGAATGGTTGAAACTAGAACCTTTGTCAGTATTACCATCATAAACTTCACCTGAAGATTCCGTCTTACAAACTATAGTATCAGCTTCTTTCCATGGATTTTTAGCTCGAGTAAGCTCATCTAAAGTCAAAGACAGTTTCCCCTTCAAAAATATCCAATACATCTTGAAGAGATACTCCCAGCTGCTTTTGTCATCAAAATCCACTTGAGCCTGCACAACATAATAAATTATTCCATATTATCAGCCCTGGAATTTTTTGCATGCCCTATCCAAATTGAACCAAGCTGAGAGAGCTTTCTTTTTTTTAACAAGTCCAAGCTAAGAGAGCTTTGCTCACATCAGAAAGTGACCAAAAGAAAGAAAAAGAAGAAGACAGAAGGAGTGTTCAGCATATCAATTCCTTTATCTTTCTTTTTTTCCTTTTTTTTTTTTTTTGGATCAACAATAATTAAAAAGCGTACCGTGTCCTTATTTCCTTGCAAATTCTCGATCAGCTTCACAGTTCTCATGCATGTGCCACAAAATCCATTGCTTCCTCTTACGCACAGATAATCAGCATCTTTGATACAACCCTTGCACAAAGAATATGTACAAGTATAGCACATATAATGTGCAGCCTTCTGACAACTACTGCATATATGCCAACCTGAAATGCATGAATACAGTAAAGAACAAAAAGTCATACAACCTAAAGATCACAAGTCAAATTACTAATGGAGATTAAAAAAAATGATAACTTCATTTAGTGTATGTTTGAAATGGAGGGAAAAGGTGGGAGAGGATAGGAGAAGAGGGGACAGTAGCAGGAATTTTAGTATATTCTGGCCACCTTCCCCGATCTTCTCCTCTCCTCTCCTTCATCTAAGCACAGGGTTAAAATAGCACCAACTACTGAAAACTCCAAAAAAAAATATTTAAAAACCCAAATAACAGACATAGAGTTCCATTTTTTAAGGTAATCTATACAGGCATGCAATAGTAGGTTTTGACCCAGGACCTCATCCTCCGCCCATTCGCATAGGGTGAGAAAAGTGTCATTTTCATTTAAGTCATAACTCATTGATAACTTCACAAAAAAAAAAAAAAAAAACTTTTGAGTCTGTTTGGCCCCGCAAAATTCATTTGTTTGGCATCGTTTTAATAAAGGAATTGCCTTTTTTTGAAAACACCAAATATCATGTTTGCAATTCACATATAGTAGGTAGCTTTTTCATTAACGCACCGCTTTTAAAACCCAAATCAAGTTTTCGCACCACGGTATTTTCTAAAACGGCTAACCCAAACACACTTTTTTGTTTCATAACACTTTTTCCAATAACATTGATTAGTCATGTATTGGAATACAAATGATATTACACAAACGGAAACCAATGGCATCAAGCATTTAATAACAATCATGTCATTTTGTTGATCAATAATATTTACATCAAGAAGGTAATCTATAATAATAACAATGTACACATTAAAACTACCATATAATGCTTATACAACGAACATGCCCCAGCTGAAAGGATCCCCTCCAATTGAATCCTCCCGTTTTTAGTTATATGTGTGACAGGTGGTACTTATTCAATTTTTAAATAGCACATGCCTTTCAGCTAAACAAAAATTGAAGGGAATTGTATAATTCAATGGGAGTGATCTTATGCTTCTAGTACCGCGAAACACGGACACAACAGTAAATGAAACTGTTAAAAACTATCAGATTGCTTTCCTTTCATATGCCTACAGGATAACACAGTAACTGCATTCTATATACAGAGAGATTTAAAAGAGAATTAGATGCTACAACCAACGACATACCGCAATTCCATTTAGCCCGCGATTTAAAGAACGCCTCGTCCCGCTTAATGCATGAAGGATGGTATGCTTTAGGGCAGCCCCTAACAAGTAATAAACAAAACAAATAAAGTAAATTAATAAGCTTTATTTCTTTCTCTCTCTTTTTTTCTCCTTTTGGGTAATGGAAATGAAGAAATGAATAAATAAACAAAAACTTAAACCCTAACCCACGCTTTCGTCGCCCATAAACTGTTTTCAAAAGCCAAAATCAGCTCATTTTTACTCTTAATTGAGCAACTTTCAGTTTCACTGTTCTCATTTCTCAAGCCCTAAATAAATTAGCAACGAAGAAAACAAAGCAAAAGAGGAAAATTGGCGATGAAAGACTCTACTGACCGGCGATCACAGAGCACGAGGCTACCACCATCGAAGCAAATGAAACACACGTCCTCTTCGTCCTTCTTCTTCCTCGGCGGTGGCGACGTTATGGTCATCTTCGGCTGACCTCTCGGCGGTCGACCTCGCTTTCTCTTCGCCACCACCACCGTCGTCGTCGTCGTAGTAGTAGTCGTAGGAGTAGTAGAATCCGGCACCACCGGAAGGGGAGAAGGCTCCACCTTGTTCTGCGTCGTTGTTTTCGTCATCATCATCATCAACTCCACCGCCGCCTTGGAAGCGTCCTCCGTCGCCGCCGGTGTAGCTCCGACGAGTTGGGAATCATCGATATGACATTGATCGACGCTCATGAGGTCCTCGTCTCTGCTCTGCTCCGACGAATTGTCAAAGCAAGGCTGTGATTGCCCTCCTCCATCTTGAATACGCGGTTTGTAAAGAACCAAAGCTTGTTGATTTTGATTTTGACTTAGCTGTTGCTGTTGTTGCTCTTCCATGCCCGAATTCGGGGAAGTGAGAGACAGAGCGAGAGAGATTGAATTGTTAAATCTAAAATCGGAGATTGAAGGTTAGAGGTTAGGGGTGGTCTTCGAAAACCCTAGACCTTGGGTCGATTGGGGAGTAGTGGGCACATGGAAATGGACTCAGTGTGGATGTGACAGGGCATTGTTTTTTTTATTATTACTTCTTTTCTTCCTCAACCTTTTTTTTTTTTTTTTAATTTATAGAGAAAGTGAAATGGAAATAGAAGGAAGTTGAGTGCAGAACGACACCCAAAGACGGTCAATTGGGATTGGCTCGAATTGTTTGTGCTGGCACTTTATAGTCGCTTAATGTTGTAGCATACCACACGAGTTACACACTGTCCTTTTCGGCTCCAGTTGGAATTATATATTATGTTTTGAATTTCGTAAAAGCACTGTTTCTTTTACATTTGTGTTTTGAAATCTGAAAGTATTGTTTTAATTGTAATTATAGAATAGTGAAAACACCATTTTACAATTATAAACACCATCTTTTGAAATCTGTAAGCATTGTTTTAACTGTAATGGAAGAATAGTGAAAACAAGATTTCAAGCATGTGTTATCTTCACTCCTTAACAGCACAATATAACGGTTTTCGGTTAATGCCATTAAGATAAGTATTTATTAATAAAGTATTTTAAGAAAGTTTAAATATCACTTTTAATTATAATTGTAGAATAGTGAAAATACATTTTCAATGTATGCTATCATAACTTCTTAATAGTCCAATAATATAACACTTTTTACTTAATGAAAGAGTTAAGACGATTAAAATATTTATTAATAAATTATTTTAAGAAAGTTTTAATATTATTTTTACAAAAATTTTTAAAAAAGTCAATTGCTTATTTTTTGCCATAAAAAAATTTTAAAAACACTTCTTGAATCAATATTCTTAAAATATTAGTTGATTTTTTGGTGGTTTTTCAGTAGTTTTTTTTTTTTTTTTTTTTTTCCTGTTAATGGTACTTTGTCTTTTACTGCTTCTTTATTTTATTTTATTTTTTAAATTTTTCATAACTTTCTGCCTTGAACCGTCAAACGCGGCTCTTGTGAGACCTCATTCTCCAATCTCGAGCACCACGTGGTCAGTGGGCACCTAGAAAAGGCTGGAGATTGTCCACTGGGGTCCACTTTGGACATGTTTTGGTTCAACGCCTAAAACATGATCAAAACAAAAAACTACTCTTCTCTCTCTTTTCCTTTTTTTTTTTTTTTTTTAAATCTTTTTCCTACATTTTTAGGTTCAGCCCCCTTTTTCCATTTTGCCTAGCTAGGATTTACAAGGAAACGAGACTAGTTCACAAAGTCAAGCACACAGTAAATTTCATTCCATTTGCACAAGAAGTTTATCATGAGTTGGCATTTTGGATATATTTTTTTTTTAAGAAATTAAATTCTATAATGATGGGGTGTAAAACTTATATTTTACACCATTTAATAATGATTGCCACATCAGCATTTTACTTAAAATTTATTAAAATTCAATACATCTTACCACACCTAATAACATCTCGATAGATTCCCAATTTAGTTGGATTTATATATGGGTATTATAATTGATTGAGTGTAATTGTGTTTATTCTTAAATATGTGATAAGATGATGTGGCATGTTGGGATTGGATGGGTAAAACATGGGTTTTACACCACGTCCTTATAGAATTTAATCTCTTTTATTTAATTCACCACTTTGGTGAATCAACATCTCAGTTTGTTATGAAAATATTCTTTATTTGTTTTGTTATAAATTTTTTTTGAATATATTTTCAATATTTTGCAATGTTTGTCTTACAGTAAAATCTTAATTAACTTTTTTTAACTTTTCTGAAAAAAAAAAAAATTTACAACAAAACAAACCTAAATGGAATGTAGTGAAAAAACAATAAAACTAGTTTTATAACAAAATTAATAACATTTTCACAATACCTAATTTGTCTACTAAGTCACATGCAAGTAATTAAAAATAGGCAAAAATGCAAAACTGACCCTTTAACTTTCACTGTTTTTCATTTCAGTCCTCTAACTTTCAGTTTTGTCAATTCAGTCCTCTAATTTTCAATTTTTGTCAATTCAAGGCACTGTTACAATTCAGTTACTGTTGCCGTTAGATAGGCTATGTGGAAAAGGACAAAATGGTAAATTGTAGATCGGAGGTGGAGTTGAGAATTTTTTGTTGATTTTTGATCACGTTGATCATGCCTTTATCAATGAAGATCCAGTCGATCGATTTTAACACACAGGAAGAGACAATGAGGATCGACTCAGTGAAGCCGATGGCGTAGTCTCGGCTGAAGAGGTTTTTTGATTTCCAGTTCCAAGCGTTCTTAGGAATTTCACGACGGCGCTGGAGAAGGTCGTGGACGAGGAGCCGCAATTTCAGAAGGACGGCTTTAATGGCTCGGTTGTGGTGGCGCCGGTGGTGGCCGCTGAGTTTGAGCTAAGTTTTGCCATAACCTCGCCCCTCTCATTCCGGATCATCGCCCCAACACCTGAGCAGTTCAACTCCGAGAAGATCGCAGCATCAAAGTTCAACTTGAAGGCAGATTCTGGAGGTGGATGCCATACATTATCACCTGGACAAGTTACTGAAATCCGTAGCTGTCCCTGTGGATGATGGAAATCCTCCAAAAATTCCTTTGTTCGTTTATTTAGCCACCTCGGGTCCTTAAGCTTACCACCATATACCACCGTGTTCCTTTGGTTCCAGATAATCCAAGTTTGAACTAAGAATAATTCGAACTCAAAATTCTTGAAATAAATGGAGTACGTCCTGCTGCCCTTGACCGCATTTTTGTAGCCTGATCACCATACATCTTTCGCTACTGCATAAGCATGGATCCCTGTTTTAGCCCCCCCTGAACAGAGCACACATCCATCCTCCTCAACTATTTTCCTCAGCTTAAGATTGTCATGTGTTGGCAATAAAAACAACTAACTATTTACACTTTTCACATATTATTATAATAAAATCGTATAGTCTTGAAATAACTACTAGATCTTGTCAACATCTCCAAAAATATATTAGATGTGATATCTAGCTTGCGTCATCTACAAACATAACATCATTTTGATTTGTAGCGTTTGACTAGATAGGAGGTTGTTAAATGTGGGAGAGTGCTTGATCCTATGTAAATTAAATTTCAAACGAGCTTGTTGAATAAGGCAGAGTGTATGATCCTATGTAAATTAAATATGTAGGCTCTAGTCTCAACCAAACAAGAAAACTAAAGAGATAAACGAGCAAAGGAATTTTTGGAGGATTTCCATCATGCACAGGGACAGCTACGGATTTTAGTAACTTGTCCAGGTGATAATGTATGGCATCCACCTCCAGAATCTGCATTCAAGTTGAACTTTGATGCTGCGATCTTCTCGGAGTTGAACTGCTCAGGTGTTGGGGCGATGATCTGGAATGAGAGGGGCGAGGTCATGGCAGAACTCGGCTCAAACACAGCGGCCACCACCGACGCCACCACAACCGAGCCATTAAAGCCGTCTTTTTGAAAATGCGGCTCCTCGTCCACGACCTTCTCCGGGGCCGCCGTGAAATTCCTAAGAACGCTTGGAACTGGAAATCAAAAAACCTCTTCAGCCGAGACTTCCCCATCAGCTTCACTGAGTCGATCCTCATTGTCTCTTCCTGCGTGTTAAAATCGATCGACTGGATCTTCATTGATAAAGGCATGATCAACGTGATAAAAAATCAACAGAAAATTCTCAACTCCACCTCCAGTCTTCAATTTACCATTTTGTCCTTTTTCACAGAGCCTATCTAACGGCAACAGTAACTGAATTGTAAAAGTACCTTGAATCGATAAAAATTGAAAGTTAGAGGACTGAATTGACAAAACTGAAAGTTAGAGGACTGAAATGAAAAACAGTGAAAGTTAAAGGGTCAGTTTTGCATTTTTGCCTTAAAAATATTAATTATAATAGATTATAGTGTGCCAATAATGAGATGGTATATAAATCAAAATATATGAAATTGTTATGAAAAAATATTTTTTTACAATAAAAAAAGATTTACTAAACTATTTTTAAAAAAATTATAAAAAAATAATAATTAACTATTTTGACAATTTTTTTAATTTTACATAAAAAAATTTTTAAGATGGCACGTTAACCGGAACTATAAAAAAAAAAAAAATATATATATATATATATAATATGAGAGTGCGGGGTGTTTATGGGCCTTCAATTTTTTATTTTTTTTTAATTGATTGATATTCTACTCCCAATACGCAACATGGGAAAACGGGACCAAAAAGTTCCACGCTAGACCGCTATAAATAAATGTTTAAATTAAAATTTTGAAAAAACAAATAAGTCTAAGATTCCATCATTGTCTTGATTCATTAGCATATGTCAGAATGCCTTTCCAAAAACAAAAAGCATATATGTCAGAACTTGGTTGGATATTTATAGATGGTGGGTTTGGCCAGACAACTAAAGATTAGAAGAATAACTAAAATCAATACTTTTACTGACATACCAAATTTGAGAGTGAAGTTGGTTTTTACTTATTGTCATAATTTTTACAACTTAGCATTAGTTAGCAAGATGTGAAATTAAAGTCTATCCTTACAATATCCCTGGAATTGCTGTAATAAGATTGTGCTTCAAGATAAGATATATCTTTGGTTTATCCAAACTATATTAGAGAGCCGAAAAAGAATTACGTTTTGCTGAAAATATTTAGCTATGTGACACAATACTGACAATTGTGCTGACTGCTAAACGACTAGCAAAAAAATATATAAAGAAAATATGAGTTTTAAGGTATAATTTTTTAAATAATAATACTAAGCAAACAATATTTTTATAATATTTTTACAACAAATCTCAACTATTAAGCTTTTATTAATTACAATCTAAGCTCACTACTTAAATTACTTATTTACTCACTGGTAACAATTTGTCATGTTACTCTTTTTTAATATATGCATCGAGTTTTTTATCTATAGAAATTACCTTTGACAAATATATGGGTTCTAGACTTCAATTAATATAACTAGTAAAATTCATCGTTGCTAAAACCATTTTAATCTATATACTTATAAGACTGTTTTATCTATGATAGGCCATTGGGTTTGTTTGGTGGGATATTTTTTAAAAGGTTGTTGTCTTTTTAAAACTCATAAGCTATCTTTCATCAACTGAAATCTTTCATCAATTTTGTTTTAGCTTATATTTTTTTACTACATATTTTTAAAATCTTTTTTTTCCTCACATTTTTAAAGTATGAGTATTTTTAGTACATATTCAACTAAAAGCAATCAAAAAAAATAAATAAATAAGTCAATATCAAACGCACACAAAATCTCATATCACTAAAACATTTCAATCTATATACTCATAACACTGTTTCATCTATGATAGGTCATTGGGTTTGTTTGGTGGGATAATTTTTAAAGGGGGGTTATGTTTTTCAAAACTCATAATCTATCTTAATCAAAAACTTGTTTTAGATTTTCGTCAATTTTGTTTGATCTTTCGTCAATTTGGTGAAGAAGCTTTTCTTTTCTCTGTATTTTTTAGTGAGCTTTTAATAAATATGACAATAATTACTTCTCAAAACAATTAAGAGCTTTTAATAAACATGTCAGTCATTATTTCTTAAAATAATTAAGAGTCATGCTAGACATAAATTTTTCATATAACTCACCATCATTTTTATGGGAAATATAAAAATCTATTAAAAAAATTAATTATTTTTTTCTTTTCTCATAAAAATTTTCTAAAAGTATTTCTTAAACTAACGTCCTTAATAAATCTATTAACTTTTTTCCCTTTTTGATGGTTTATTATTTGTCTCTAGATTTTTTCAATAATTAAACTTCTCTCTTTTTCATTTTTGAAAAACTCTAGAAGACTATAACCAATGAAAAAAATTTCACATTTTCTTACAATGTTGTGTTGTGGTGGACTCCAAGTCTCCTAGTCTAGTGTATTGTGGTGTGAAATTTTATATTTATAATTCAGTGTCATTAGCATAGCTCTATTTATTTTCTTTCTTTCTTTCTTTCTTTCTTTCTTTTTTTTTTCCCTTTGGGCTAACTTAAACTTCTCATAATATTAAAAGGTTTTAGTTCTTGACAGGTAATCATGCATGTGGTTGTGTTATGGCAACGCTTTTTTTATGATCTTTACTATATTGATAACAAATTCTGTTATTTATTGTCAAAAGCATAACAAAACAAAACACCATAAGAAGATAGAGTAGCAAGCTTGGCATGCGTTCTTATCGTTTGGATGATACTAAAATGACCTCGAATAATCTCTCATTCTCCAATTACTAGGATTATACTTATTATTTCTTTAGGCAAAAAAAAAAAAAAAAATCCAAATTGTACGATGGCGCATCATTGGTGTGATGGTTACTCTACCAGTATAAATATTTGTAAGATATAGAAAGTAAGAGTCGAAATTCAAGTCTTCAAGAAAAAGTTTCACACATATATACTTAAACTATACTAAAGTATAATTTCTATATTGTAAAAAATATATTAAAAAATTATTATTAAAAAAAAAAAAAAAAAACCCTGGATTGTAATTGTACCTACTTTAGAAAAACAAAAACGACTTTAGATCCCATAAAAAAAAAAAAAAAAAAAAAAAAAAAAGGACTTTAGATTGTACACGTAAATATAAAAAATCGGGTATATTATGTGGTGTGGACTGCGCGCGCGGAGTTAGGCGCCTCTACATTCGATTCATGCGTACGATACATACTTTTGGACAAGTACCGTCTCTCTGTGACTTTAGCTGGTGCCTTCAATAATGGATTACCAAACAATCTTAACAATCAATGACTCCATGTGGTGGGGGGTTGAGGCCCTGAGAGATTATTCTTCATTTTGATGTAAAATATCAAGGACGAGCAAAGAAAGAAATCTAAGGAGGAGCTCATGTAAATGGACCTTAAAGAGTTGAGTAGATATACACGTAATGTATAAATAAATACGATATGTCTTGCGAGCGCATCTGGTCAATTGTTCAAGTTTTATAAAGGAGCACATGTATACAGTTTTTTTTTTTTTTTTTGAGAATATTTTAGTATTTTAACTTATGGCGTCTGTTTCTGATAATAGTTATTTATTATCAGACTAAAGACACCAATCAGTTTTTGGTGCAAACAATGATTGAACTCCAAATCTCTTATACAACCATCAAAAATTTTACCAACTGAGCTAACTGGAACCCACATATAGTTTAAGAGTATGTAGAAAGTAGTAACTTTGAACACGTTTAATAATACAAATATTATGATTTTGGAAATAAAGGACTGGGAACCACCAAAATCTGTTTGTTTGGGTTTTTTTTTTTTTTTTTTTGAAAATTGTTTTTACTTTTTTATTTTTAAGCATGGCATTTTTGTAATATTTTGATACCAAATTGTGAGTTCTAATTAAGTCAACTAATAAAATTTCTTCTCGTTAAATAAGATATCTGAGTTTCAATCTTTGCCTACACCAAAAATCAATCAATGTCTTGATCTGATAATAAAAAACAATCATTAAGAACAAATGTTATAAGTTGAAACTATCTCTAATATATATATATATATATATTTTTTTTTTTCCTCTCTTGTTACAAATATTAAACCCTCTCTCATTCTTTCTCAATGTCTATAACTCTCTTTCATGATTGAATCTCAACAATTTATTTGTCACAATGGTGAACGACTAACAATAAATGGGTTTTTGGCTCATAATATCATTGAGACTGCTTTGGTTTAAGATGTAACGTTTTTATTTTCTTTTTAATAAAGTTACGATCTTTTTATCAAATAAATAAATAAAGAAAAATAAGTGGGTTGCGATGATGAATGGTTAGTAGCAAGTGGCTCACGGTAGTGAATGTCAAAATCTCTCTCTCTCTCTCTCTCTCTCTCTCTCTCTCTCTCTCTCTCTCTCCAAACACTTTTAACATCAGGCTTCATGTAGTTTATTGTTGTTGTTGCTGTTGTTTCATATCCATTAATTTGCATGATTTGTATTGTTTCTTGCAATTTCTATCTACATTATTAGAAAAGTCCAGAGTTACATGTTTGTTTTTAATGATTTTGAGTGTTGGGTATGTGGCAAAAAACAAAAACCCAACAAATATTGCTAAACAAGTTTTGGGATAGAAAAACACTACAAAAATGTTTTTTAGAAGATCAAGCCCATTTGGTTAGGGATTTTTAGTGTCATTATTTAAGTATTGTAAAAATACGTATGAGTTAAAAACTATTATTAAAAATCTAGTACTAAACAGCTCCGTTTTGGGATATAAAAACACTTGAAAACAAGTTTCGAAAAATACAAAAATTAAAACACGAACTATTTGCCATTAATGATTAAGGGGACATAATTGGCTTATGCCCTTTTCACCCAAATTATATAGCCTTCTGCCCCTCTTCCCAAACTAATTAGGGAAATACTCTTCTTTTGTAACTCAATTTGCTCAAAATCGAGTTTTAAAAAAAAAAAAAAAAATTTGGAGCCCTATAGTAACATTTTAAGGAGCCTATAGTAACGTTTTAAGGATTTATAGTGATGTTTTTGAACTCGACCTCCATGAACTCAAGTTATAAGTAATTTTTTTACCTTTTTTTTTTTTTTTTTTTTACTTATAACTCGAGTTCATGGGGATTTAATTACAAAACGTCACTATAGGTCCTTAAAATGTCATTATATGCTCCTTAAAAATGCCACTATAAAGCCTAACTCGATTTTAGGCAAATTGAATTTTAAAAGAGAGGTATTTTCCTAATTGGTTTGGGAAGGGGAATAGAAGGCTATATAATTTGGGCGAAAAGGGCATTGGCTAATTTTGTCCATGATTAAGGCTAATATATGATTGGCCATAAGAGGCAGAGAATAAGACAAATATTTCCTCTTCCAAAATTCATAATATTCTCTCTTTGATGATCTCTCACTAAATACATGCCTCATTAAAATTTTACTTGTGAGGCGTGGGGGAGGGGGTGGAAATATTACGAAGAAAAACATTACAAAAATTACAAATGTCATACATCCTTCAAAATTTTTACGTTTTCTTGTGAGTACACAGAACTTCGGTGTATATGAAAGCATTTGTAAGCCAACACACATCTTCTAAAATGTTACACTTGGCAGTGATTTAGTGAATAGATCGACCAAATCGTCAATTGATCGTACATATATGCTAGACATCAATACCACCACTCTTCTATGGCTCATTTTTATTAAAGAATTTTGGTGAAATGTGCTTAGTTCTATCACCTTTGATTTATCCTCCTTTAATTTAAATGATAAACAGTATCGTCCTTATATAATATCGCTAGGTTGTATATGATTGAGGGTTATCCTTATCCACATTTTCCTTAAATATATAATAAACGATCTAAATCAAATGCATTTACAACATGCTTCATGAATTACAATAACCTCTAATTGGTTTGAATAAGTGACGGGTATTGTTTGCTTGATCTCTATGGAATAGCTGTGTTGCCACACGTGAAAATATCATTTTTTTTTTTTTTTTTGTTATCTAGTCTTTGTAGGGATTGTGAAAATAACTTGAGTTTACGTATCCAACCAATTGGGGATTTAATCAATTTTGATAAAAATAATCTCATGGCAGTCGTCTCATTAAACATAGTACATGCTTGACCCTATTCTAACGCATTGAGTTGGCGCAAACTTATATTGTGGTAGATAGTGATTGAAAAAGTTATGTTTGGTTGCATGCAAAACCATAATGTGTAGTACTTCAGGCTCAAGAGTTCATCATTTTTTTAGGGCGAAAAATATCATTTCATACATCAGGCCAGTGTCCAAACTACCATTATGGTGCTCAAATGATGAGCTCTATGCATATGAATGTGCTTCATGACCCCCTTTTTTTTTTTTTTTTTGGTGTATGGTGATTGATAAAAATCAAGGGCAGCTCTACATAAAGTCCAGAGTGGTGACAGGATCACCCTGACTAGGAAAAAATAATAATAATTATGTATAAATTTTAAAAAATTATGATTTTTTTATCCTTAAAAAAAATTTGTGACCACCATAAGTTTTTTTTTTTTTAGTTTCAACATAATTAAACTTTAGACAAAATTTGGCAACAAGCTTGGTTGTAGACTAAGTCTACAACTTCAATTATTATTTTTTTTTATTGAATTTGAATTTTAACAAATCTATCATTTAATTACATTTTCTTATTATATCTTCCAAACTTGCAAAATTTCAAGAAGAGAAAAGATATTGCTATGTCATCAATTAAATATTTAAATTTCGAGTTTTTGTAGTTTAAAATTATACATAAAAAATAAGTTTAGGGACCGAATAGTAAATAATGTCCGATTGACATGAAATTTGACACGTGTTTTAAAAATATAGAGAACAATCAATTCAGCTGTTAGATTTTCAAAATATATAACAATGTTAATTTGTTTAGTAAGAGTTGTAGTCTAATTAAGTTTGTAACCAAACTTTGACCTTAAACTTTGGTCCCTTAACAATATATTAGGTCCTTACAAATAAAAATAAAAAAGTCCAAGAAAAATTTTATTTAACTAAACTTTTGAAGAGATAAAGCTTGCAACATTGATAATAAGACTATCATGTAATGATTTCAAAATAGGAAAATTCATAGAAGAAAATTGTAAGGTTTTATGTGTTTGCATGTGTATGCGTTTTTCCAATATATGAAATTCTATTTTTATTAGATTTTGTATAATTTAAATTTCTTAATGACCACCCTCAAAAACCTTCATAGAGCCGCCATTGATAAAAATTCCACTTGAAGATTTGCAATCTCCAAACCAAGACAAAGTTTTATTTCACCAAGATATTCATATCAAACCTGTTATTTAAATAATATAATTGGAAATTTTTGTTAGCTCCTATGGCATCCCCATAACATGTAAATCCTCAATATATACTGCAACAATGATAAATCATAATTCAAAATTTTTAATAAAATCGCAGTAGACAAATTGAATTAATTTCAAATCATTATTTCATTATATTTTAGCTAAGACAATTGTACAATTTTATTTATTTATTTATTTTTAAATTCATATAAGGATTTTTGTATATGCCTCATGCATTGTATATCATTTGACAGTATTCATGTATATATCATTATCTAAATACTAGTATGTAACCTGTGCAGTGCTTACGTAAGGGAATAATAAATTCAAGCGGTGTTATTGATGTTAGCTTGGGTTATTAAACATATAAGACATTAATTCGACCAGGACAATTAGAGGTATTAAAATGGTTTTTCCTTGTAATTTTGATGATATTAGTTACGCCAAGTTTCTCATTACATTATTCTCAAAAAAAGTTTCTTATTATATTACTATTATGTATATAATTTTGAAAATCACTATTACATATTATATATACAATATCAATTTATAATCATTGTATGTGAAATTATACTTGTAAGGACCAAAAATGTTATTGGTGCAAGCCCGCTTGGAGTAATTGGTTGTACTCTTCAAACATGGCTCAAATCAATAGAATTTGTGAGAGACGGGAAAGAACAACAACCATGGGCTCTGCTCGAGGGCATTTTATGGGGAAAAATCTGGTTTGTACTCAAACTAAATGAGCAACTAGCTCTACACAAAAGCTCCCGAGGAGGCAAGACTTATACAGACAATGGCACTATTCCCTCTTCTTCTCCAACACTACACCCTCTCCTTTTTTTTTTTTTTTTTTTTTTTTTTTTTTTTTTCTGATCTCCCTTTACAATGCCCCTCCCCTCTCTTATATACCTGTACATCCCTCATATCTCTACCACCCATTTTTTCTCATCTCCTTCACATCTCATGACACTTGGTACTGTCTGTCTCTGAAAAAGGTGGTGGAAAGAACCCTCTTAGCTATATCCAACACTGTTCAAGTCACTTTCTCATTAATGCGACTAATAAAGCGAGTGTCTATCATTTAATGCGGATGCAACAGACTGCTCCAGCTTGGAAGTTCCTCACCTACCATTGACTTTTGCTCTCTTTAGATCACAGCTCCTTTTGTTGAGCGTTGTAGGGTGCTTTGGCAGACTCGTTTCCCTCCTCAGACATCTTTCCTCCTCGGGCCCATGACTAGTAGCATTTCCATACTAATCTTTTGACCTTTCTAATTCCTCTTCGGGCCTTGGCCCAATGTTTTGACCCTATGACTTCATCCTCAGTCCTCGAGTACCCACAATACTAAATACAACACAAAATAAAAAGAATAGATTAGTCCAATAATATTTCCTAAATTGAATGGGGATAGGTGCATGAGATTGTTTAACTCAATAACAATTTTTTAGGTTCAAGATTTTTGCATACAAAATATATAAAGAGAAACAATTTAAAAAAAAAAATATGCTCATTAGTTTAGAGAAAAAAATAACAGCAAAAATCTAAACAATTTAATTTTTATGGAAAGTTAACAAAAGCAAAATCCAATTTTGACTCTAATTGATTTCCCTTTAAGCTTTAGGTTTAATATATATATATATATATTGCCTAGTTAGCAATAGATCATACATAGTCATAGTATATTATATAAATAACCCATAAATTTAAATTATTTTTAGTTACACAAAAAAAAAAAGTTCATAAATATAAAATAATTCAAACTCTATTTTCCAATAATTTTATATATAGAGTTAGATATATGATTAGGTTTTTTATTTTTTTTTTTAATTTTTATTTATGGTTTATTTATATTGGACTTCTTGTTTTCTATACTGAATTAACTCACTTGACACAAAAAATTTAAAAACTTAAATTAGATAGGATACTTAGTACAAAATTAAACTCTAATTGAAATCTAAATTTTGCATTGAATTAGCTCACTTTGCACAAAAATTTAAAATTTTAGATTAGATGGGAAATATGGTGCAAAATTATACTCTAATTAAATTATAATTTAAAATTTAATTGAATTTTTTTCTATGTTTTGCTTATTACTAATATATATATATATATATATACCTATAGATATGGTGCAATCATATCCATTAAATGCATATCTAAGTTTTTCGTAACTACAAATCTAATAATCTAAATGTAGTTATATTCATTACATGACAATATGTCTCTTCATAATTAATATTAATGCCTTGCAAGAAACCTTGTGTGACACTCTTCATAATAATTAATACTAAGTCCTTGCAAGAAACCTTGTTTGACAAAACACGCTAAGTACATTATTACGAGACAAAAGAAATACAAGAGCAAGAGCATGACAACAACCTTCTTTAAAGGCTAAGAGCATTCGCATCCAGATTTCATATCTCATCTTATTTTACCATCCTAAAAAGTTACTTTATCAATTAACTATACCATTTTATAATATACCCAGCATCCAAACTTTTATTTTTCTATTCTACTTATTAAAATAATATTTCTATACAATAAAATAATATATCCCACAATTACCATCATTTACAATACAATACATTATTTATTCTTTCTCTTTCTTTATTTCTGTTCAACAACCACAATCACCACCACCGCTGCACTACACACACCTAACACCACCACCACCACCACCACTACCACCAGTAACCCATAATCTATCGTCAACACAAAAAAAAAACACCCAGGCAGCAAACACACACCGCCAACTGACCCAAAACCCACTCCGATAAAGCCACAGACACCCACCCACTGTCAGCCCACCAGCCACAACTACTTCCACCACCTCCATCATCAGCCCACCAGCCATAAACACAAACCCCAGTAGCTAAACAAAAAAAAGAAAAAACACAATCCAATGCCAACACAGCAGCACCTACACAAAATAAGGGAAAAAAAAAAAAACCCACCAGATCACTGCCACATCCACTGAGCGAAACCATCATCGTTGACATCGGTGATCTTGAGTGAAACCATCATTAGCGACATTGGCAACCCACCAATCTACACCGATTCGTACCCATTCCAATTGTACGATCCAGCTACCTCTCTCTCCACCAATCCCCACCACACGTCCATCATGATCCCCTCTACTTCGACACTCTTCAGCGCCTGCAAACTCTCGTTCATCGCTTTCCACCTATTCATCGTGTCGTTCATCGTCACGCTATCCAACGGCATCATCACGAAGAGATCGGCTTGGAGTTCTGGCAAGAACTCCGATGTGGTGCGTGATGCTCAATGCCATGGAGTATTTGAGAGTGTGATAGAGAAGAGGGAGAAAGAGAGGAAAGTGTGAGAGATAGAGAAAGACGGAGAGATAGATGAGAGATGAGAGAGAAAAAAAGCTGAATAAAATATTAATATTACTTTTGGCATAGTGTTATAGTGCCATCTTACATGTAAGATGGCATTGTAGCACTAAGCCAAAATCTTTTGCAATTTCTCACTTTTGGCCTTCCAATTGCTGGGTGTATTTTGGGCCTAAATGCCAAATGTTGCTTGCATTTGACATTTCTAAGGCCGGCTGGGGATGCTCTAAAGGCTAAAAAGTGTAGATGATATCACCTTTGAGCATTCACAATAAGAAAGTGTAAGAAAGTTATAAAATACTATTTTTAACAATTTAAAAAGTAATTTTATATGTTTTAACAACTCACACCCAACATCAAAGAATCTTTGACATAAAAAAAATAAAAAATAAAATCAAAGAATCCATATTAACATCCATCTCATTAAAATAATATAAACAACTTATTAAAATAAAATAAAACTTCCCCACAAAAACTCATAACAACTAGCCACCACAACCTTCTCACTACCACCATGGAAACCACAATCTACCGTAAAACAAAAAACGCAAAACAAAACCACCGCCACAACGACAGTGACAACCACCGTTATCAACAACCCCGCACAAAGAAACCTAGCAAAACCCAGCAACTCACTTTTGTTGAGAAACCCAATAACCCATTGCCGCCAAGAAACACCACTGAGTCAAATTCCACCATTAAAACCAGCATCACCAATAGAAACATAACCAAAACCCACTAGCACCAAGACCCACCAAATCAAACCCATAATCAAGCTACAATCAAGCCATAAGAGCACAACCAACTCAAACCCACGAATCCAAGCAGACAACACCTCACAAATCACAAAATCGGCAACCCAAACCCAAGAATCCAACCTCCATGCCGAAGTAACAACAACAACAACAACAACAACAACAAAAGTGCAGTTCTTACAGTTTATTTTTTATGTTTGTATTGGTTGTAGGCAAACGACTTAAATAGCTAGATAGAGAACCAAATAGTCCTAAACACTCTCACAAAAGCTAGAGAAATTGATTAGATAAAATCAAATAAGTTAGAAAAATGAAGGAAATCGATAAGAAATTAAAAGAATCAAAAGAATTGAAATTGCAATCATAGTCATAGACTGATATTAAGAAAATTACTCTTGATTTGGAATCGTCGACAAGACCTAGAAAGCTGCAGAAATAGATGAATGGCTAAAAAGATGCCCACAAATTTGTTCTCACCTCAACATCGATGTCCACAATCCAATTTCACATGGGCTAGGTTTGGAGTTGAGAGGAGAGAGTAGAGGAGAAGTGAAAGAGGAGAAAGAAAATAAAAAAAGAGAAAACAAACCTTATGCATGCGAAGTGATTTGTGAGTGTGTGGGGAATAAAAAAAATAGTTTTTGTTATACCATCCAGCTACTATGAGCTGTTGGAGCTAGTAGCCCACTGTAGCAATCACTCAAAAAATTTTAGCATTACCTTTTTTACTGTATTGTGTGTTTTTGGTTGCTAAAATGACTATTTAGTTATTTTAGCAACCTTATTGCAAGTGCCCTAATACCCCTAAGGAAAATTATCCAATCTTCCCCATGATTGATAGCTTTTTTCATCTTGCTTGATTGAGCTTTGGTCTCGCTCATGCTTTGATGGTGCTACCCTTGAGAACTTGGCTCTAGCTGGTTTAAGGATTGTAATCAGGGACAAGCAAGGGATGATCATTGCGGCTCTGAGTCAGCGTATTCCTTTTCCCAGTTCAGTGAATATGGTGGAAGCTCTGGCAGCTAGGTGAGCTCTCATCTTTGCCCAAGAAATTAGCATCTCATCTATGGAAGTAGATGGTGATTCCCTTCAGGTTATAAGAGCTATCAACAATAAGAAGTTAGACAGATCGTGGTTGAGACATATTATCCAAGACGTTAAGCTGCTGAGGTCCTGTATGCAATTTTGTAGTTTTTCACATATTTGTAAGGGGGGTAATAGATTAGCCCACTCTCTTGGTAGAAGAGTAGTTTTAGCTGCCGACACCGATGTGTGGTTAGAATAGCTACCATAAGACTTAGATGATGTTTTTCAGTTTGATTTTCTTTAATAAAATTGACTTACCTGTTTCGCAAAAAAAAAAAAAAGAATACAGAAAAAAGAATATATATTTTTTATTTTTCCTTTTTATAATTTCTTAAATAAATTTTTAGTGTATATTATTTTAAATTCTTGAAATTTACTATGAGAAAAAAAAATCCGAAATATCCGTACATTTTTTTTTATTTTAAATTTTTCGAAAACTCGGCTTAATTTTAGAAACAACGGGGCCCAATAAGGTGGCCCCAAGCAACCCGGAACCCGAAATGTTGACATATTTTGATATTCCGTGCACTGCGAAGCAATCAAAAATAAAAAAAGGATCCCATTCCGAACCAACTCCAACACTGCTATTTGTATTTAAGCAATCAACACCTGTTCAGTTCTTTTGCGAAAGTAACGGAGGTTTCCTAAAACAAAAGAAAAAGAAAAAGAAAAAAAAAGAAAAACGAAAACCAAACCCCAAAAAGACTCAATTTGGTTATGTCGCAGAGAACTAGACGACGCTGCGAGGGCACAGCCATGGGTGCCATCGTTCTCGATCTACGACCCGGTCTCGGAATCGGACCTTTCTCTCTCGGTATTTCTCAACTCATCTCTAACCTTTTCGATTTTTAGATGATTTGATTAAACGACAGTTCTTTTTTATCGGAGTATATCTGGTCCGATCGTTTTCCCAATTAGTTTCAGATTTGGATTGTATCCTAATCAGCTTGATTTTTTAGTTATTCACCTGTTTGGTTCCCGAGAAAATGCGAGAAATTAAATAATTGTTTGCTAGTTTTAATGAAATAACGTTTTGTTGAAGCTGTAATGGATGAAGTACAATTCACTCAACTACCAAATTGAGTGTTAGGTTAGGTTACCGGGAACTTTGTGCTTCAAAAGCTTAAGCTAATTAGAAGAATATTAGGCATTTTTGTGGTTAATAAATGTTTCAAATGTTTGGTGCTGAAAATGGTTGTTGTTGTTGTTGTTATAGGGATGCCAATATGTGAAGCATTTGCTCAGATAGAGCAGCAGCCTAATATCTACGACGTTGTTCACGTGAAGTACTTTGATGAGGTTTGGTTTAGAGAATTGCACGCGTACTTTGTGATTTTTCAGAAATTCAATTGATGCTATATTTGATTTTTTGTGACGCATTTACGCTGTGAATCCAGTTGGAGGTGTCTTATATATTTGTACATATGAGTCTAATGCAGTCTTGATCTTGTAAGTACCTCTTATGGTGGTTGTTTTATGCAGGAGCCGCTGAAACTGGATCTTGTTATTAGCTTTCCAGATCATGGTTTTCATCTTCGTTTTGATCCTTGGTCTCAGGTAATACTTTTGTTTGTTTAAGGTTTTTTGTTAGGGTTCCTTGTTGCAATCCTGTGGATTCTTTCCTTAGTGAGCATCAATGGGATGATGAAACTATTGAATATAGTTTTTGAACCTATTTTGTGATTGTCTTAGCCGTTTTGGTAACTAGTGCATTGTTTTGAAAGGATACTATTCAAAATTGTTAGATGTAATTATTTTTCATGCCTAAATCATGGAATAAAGCTTTGCCTTTGGACTTATTGGGCAAACTAAGTTCATCTTTCTACTTTGGATACCTTGTGCTTTTTAACTATGGATTTTATGTGGCAATGAAGATGAATGGGCCTCTGAAGAGATTTCTCTGAGACATAATTGTTACATCATGATAATTATTATTTTTGTTCTTTTCATATCTAGAATTGTTGTTAGAACTGGTGTTTTATCATTCATCTTGCACACCAGGTTAAACTACATGGTAAACTCATATGAAGAACTATGTGGGATATAGAAAACAATAAATTCTGAGGTTTCAACTTTCAGCATGGGCATGATTTTAATGTGTGCATCTATTGAAGAAATTAAAAGCACAATAGGATTAGCACAATCACTTCAAGCTGTTTAAACTGTCAACTTGTGACCTGAATGGAGGTTTTCTTTTTTGTTTTTTGTTTTTTTTTTTTACTTAATTGATGCAAGTAAATCAAATTTTATCTGTGGCAAAGCATTTTTTTGATTGGCAATTCAATAGACCATTTCAATTCTTTGGCATAGGTTCTTCAGTTTACATAATGGATAGATTACTCTGTGGGAAAGAGTAATTCTGTCTTTCTAGTTATTGCTTGGGACTATAAATTTGTTTCATCTTCAGATTTGCTAGTGCAGTTGCCTTATGTTATGAGTCCCATTCACCTTTGAGTTCTGATATAATTTTGGTGCTCTGTTCTCCAAAATTTGTTGTTATTGCTCACATGGATTGTTGTTATAAATTGATTTTCTATGCAAATATAATGTACACGACTATATTGTGATACAATTTGATTAATTTGACTTTGAATTTTGTGTCAGAGGCTAAGGCTTATTGAAATTTTTGATGTAAAACGGCTTCAAATGCGCTATGCTACGTCTCTGATTGGGTAAGTTACTAAAATAAGTTTTATGATTTTTATGCTATTAGTTTTATTACTGAGCTGCGTTTCCTTTTGTAGGGGACCATCCACTCTAGCTACTTTTGTAGCTGTATATGCACTTTTTGGGCCAACCTATCCTGGAATTTATGACAAAGTTAGAGGTGTTTACAATCTATTTTACCCAGTATGTATATGGAATTTATGACAAAGTCATAATTTTATTTTTTTCCTAATATATCCTTGCCTAATTGTCTTACATCTTGGGGACTGTCATATGTGCATATTTTGCAGGGCCTATCCTTTGCTTTTCCAATTCCTAGCCAGTATACAGATTGCTGCCATGATGGGGAAGGTGTTGTTTCAGCATTTCCCAACTTGGGTTTATACTTGATTGAGTGAATTTTCAAGTTCTGATTACTTAAATTGACTCCTTTATTTCTTTTATGAAAGCGGAATTGCCATTAGAGTTTCCGGATGGCACCACACCTGTGACGTGCCGTGTCTCCATATATGATAGTTCTACAGACAAGAAAGTTGGTGTAGGATCCCTAATGGACAAGGCTTATGCTCCTCCATTACCTGCTGGCAGTCTTTACATGGAAGAGGTGCATGTTAAGGTTTGGTTTCATCCTTCATCTTCCTGCAGTATTTTGATTGAATTGTCATTGTGCTTGAGTCTGGTATCATTTTAATTGAATTGTTTGTGGAATCCAGTGGGCCATCTTATGGATGGTCATCTGCTTCTCCTATTAGCATCAACCATTTAGCTTTAAGTATGGAAATTTTTTGGACCATCAAATAAAGTTTGGTTTTGAATGTTTTAGTTTGAATGTTTTAGTGCTTGCCAATTGTGTTATTTAGTTATTTGGATTCTGAAGTGTAGTTTTTTGACCCATTTGAGTTTGAATATTGGATAAAATTTAATTCAATGTCGGTATTGTCCAGCTTGGAGAAGAATTATATTTCACTGTTGGTGGCCAACATATTCCTTTCGGTGCATCCCCACAGGCAAGTTTTAGGTTTACTGCAATTAAGCTTTAGTATCTTTTTTCTTGGTAGATGCTTTCATGCTCACATATTACTTTATGCTTTTGTTTTATTTTGTGTCATACAATTTTCCATGGAATCTTAGATGTCATTTAGGCTCTTAATGGAGGTGCAATGTAATCAGAATTGTCTTTCTTTCTTTCACACTCACTCACATGCACATGCACATCAGCTAAAGATATAAATAATTTTATTTTTGCAGGAAACAAAATAAATTGCTATCAACTTGACTCACAAAGTCTTATCTTAAAGAATTCTGGAACTATGTTGGAAACAAAACTATCATACATTTAATGAGTTCTATTTGGGCATAATATGGTATTAATGATAATTAAAAAACTGTCACTAGGATTTTTAAATTACATAAATTAGTTTAATTGCTGGATTTTTCTTTCTCATCTCTTTTATTTTCTGGGTTCTGTTAATGACGTATTGTTTTTAGAAGTTTCAAGTGATATTTTAAAATTTCCTTATACTTCTTTCTCATTTTCTGCTTAGTTTGTGTTCTTATGAGGGGCCAGATTGATGCAATGTTGTCGTGCCTAATTTTTTAGTTTTCTTTTTTCTGCAGGATGTGTGGACTGAATTAGGTCGTCCTTGTGGAATTCATCAAAAGCAGGTATTACTGAGACAGGAATATTTCTTTCTCATTATTGTTTATCTAGTGCGAGATATTCTATTAAGTCATACACCATGCTGTGTTTTCTGTCTCTTTGACATGAAATGCAATGATGAAAGTATCTTTTCAGCACAGAGGCAATTGAGTGTTGCATGCTTTAGAAGGAAATTTATATTTTAAGACATAACAATGAACTAAGTTGCATTGTTTGCTTTTGACATTCATGTTGTGTCCTGTAATGCTCTTTAAGTCTTCCATTGCCATGTTGGTTGAAAATTCTTTTTGTTAATAATTTCTTTCCCTCATTGGAAGGTGTCTGAATTCCAGTGTATTTATGACACTGGAATAATCTTGCTATGCTTGTATCTGCGGCTGCATAGGTGCTTGGGCTGTTTTTATTATCCGGTGTCTAAGCACTATAACTATCATTACTATATTTGAATTGTTTGTCATAATTAGTGAATATTGATTTGATTTAGTTGTACAGGTAGATCAAATGGTTATTCACTCTGCATCAGACCCTCGTCCACGGACAACACTTTGTGGTGATTATTTCTACAATTATTTTACCCGTGGTTTGGACATCTTATTTGATGGGCAGGTAACAACTTTTAGTTTTTGGGTTCTAGTGATATGTGCAATCATGATACCATGCATGATGACCTTTGCATTAGGAACTATAATATCAGTGTTTTGTATTTGCAGACCCATAAAATCAAGAAGTTTGTTTTGCACACAAACTATCCTGGTCATGCAGACTTCAATTCATATATAAAGTGCAATTTTGTTATATTTGGTTCGGACTGTAAGTTCTTTATCTGTTTCAGAAGCTTCCAATTAAACCTTTTAATAGAGAAACCAATGAACCATTTTTCATTTTGTTTATTTTAGTTGAGGGTTCTTTTGAGGAAGTAAATAGCAGTGGACATAGGATTACACCAAGCACCAAGTGGGAGCAAGTGAAGGTATATTGTTTTTGCCTACTTGTTCTTCTCCATATTCTTAGTTTTTGTCTTTTATTTTTCATTTTCAATCTTTTCCGTGGATGTGATGTAGAGTTTCAATTAGAGATTTTAGGTGTTTGAGTAAGTATCTAATTGGATGCGTCTAGTGAGTAGAATCATATATTTCAGTATAGCGCCTGTTTCTTGGTACCTGGTTATTGGGTGTTTGTGGGGGGGGAGCCTGGGAAGTGGGGTTTCATTCAATATTCAAGTTGCTTCATCATTCTTGGAAAAATCCTTTTTTATTTTTTTCCTCTTCTAGATTGTCCATTCCTCATCTACTGGCAGTAAGTTTGTGGGTGGGACATATCATATGTTTGCCAGGTTAAACTGAACAGAGACATAACTGTACCCCATTTATCCATGTTACTGCTGTCTTAACCTTTAATGTCTACTCCCTTTATAGTTATTTAGGAAGTAACAAATATTTTTACCTTCTAGGAAATCCTTGGTGACTGTGGGCGAGCTGCCATCCAAACACAAGGTTCTACAAGCAATCCTTTTGGATCTACATTTGTGTATGGTTATCAAAATGTTGCATTTGAGGTGAGTTAGTGATGATCTATACATCTTACTTGCTTACAATTTTGAACACCTTTTTGGTCTCTAAAAATGAAAAACAAAGTAAATTTAAATCTGAGTTCTGTTGAGTCAGACAATTATACTGCTACGCATTTAAACTTATTGTATGGTGGTAAGAGGGACTACTAATAAGATTTTCATTGATATTAGCAGGTGATGAAGAATGGCTATATCGCAACTGTAACTCTCTTCCAATCATGAGTAAGTGTCTGGTAGGTTGCTCTATCTTGCTCTTCCTCAGGAATGTTCTTTTGTCTTTGCATACAATTCAGTTCTACAATTAGTTTCCTATATTTTTCTTTAGTTATCATTTAATAAGGTTTGTTTAGCTAAAATTCTTGGATCTACTAATCTTGGAGAGTTTGGAAGTTTGGTTCTCATTAGTCACTGTTAGTGACGTAGGACAACCACAAAAACAATAGAATAAGAAGATAAACCCTAGGAGTCAACACCTAAGGGTTGCTTGGAGTCAGTACCAAGCAAAACTAGAGTTGGCACCAGTGAAAGAAAGCACACGTTTTTTTAATTATTCTCAAAACTGTCTTACAATAATCCCCAAAAAGTGTTTAAATAGCTAACAACAATAAGGCATAAAGAAACCCTAATTATTAAATGTCTGGACTTGCTTAAACTCAAGCCTAGTAACTTATAGGCTTCATCCATAAGGCCACAGGTTGGGCCGTCTTCTTTCTCCTATACGTGCATGTAATTAGGGGCTTGTACCTCGTGTCCGCACCAACTTCCCACGGGTGAGAAGAACTCGACCCCGTCGAGTGGAAATCTGAAGAGCTCTGATAATACTCCAGCAAGTCAGGATCTAGTCGCTGTAGCTCATCTCGAGTAATCCAAGTGCAATCAGAATCTGGTCGCCTTCGCCATCGGACTAGGAAACGGTGAACTCCTCCATCCCTGGTAGAAACAATCTGCTCATCTAAAATAGCATCAATAGATTCTTTATGTGCATAAGGTAAATTTAAGGGTAAAGGGGTGGGAATAGGGGCATTAATAGGATTAGGCAAAGACTCATCAAAAAGGGTATCAAGAATAGCTGTAGGGCTTTTATAAGCAACTAGATCCTCAATATTAAAGGAGGAGCTAATACCATAATCACGAGGAAGGTCAATGACATATGCATTTGGGCCCATTCATTTCAATACCTTGAATGGTTCGGCACTATGAGCCTGCAATTTTTTAACGGTCCTAGAGGGAAACCGTTCAGGTCGAATCGAATCATGACATAATCCCCTACCTGAAACTCTGCATGACGCCGATGAGTGTTAGCATGAATTTTATATTGAGAATTACTTGCCTGAATTTTTTTGCGAATCTCATTATGCAAATCATGAATATGTAGTGCAAATGCCTCAGCAGGCTCAGATACCCTAACATGTGGGGACATAGGCAAAAGATCTAAGTGCTTCTTAGGTGTATATCCATGCACAACCTCAAAAGGACTAGCACATATAGACCTATTGACAGGGCTATTATATGCAAGTTGGGCTACAGGAAGAATTGAATCCCAATTCCTTTTGGCTTCACCCACTAGACACCGAAGGAGATTGCCTAGACTACGATTAACCACCTCAGTTTGACCATCAGTTTGAGAATGAAATGTTGTGGAAAATTTCAATTTGGTGCCCACTAAATGCCACAAGGTCTTCCAAAAATAACTCATGAAACGAACATCCCTATCAGACACTATGGTTTTGGGAAGACCATACAGTTTGACAATCTCATCAAAGTAGAGCTTTGCGATCTTAGAAGCATCAGAGGTCTTCGAACAGGGTAGGAAATGAGTCATCTTAGAGAAGCGATCAACAACTACTAGAATGGAATCATGCTTCCTAAAGGCGCGGGGCAAACCTAACACAAAGTCCATACTCACATCCTGCCACGGGCGGTCTGGCACAGGTAGAGGCGTGTACAGGCTAGTGTTTTGCTTGCGATGTTTAGCCAGTTGACAGGTACGACACTGACCAACTATCTTAGCAACGCCCCTCTTAAGACCAGGCCAATAGAATTGACGTTCCACTTTCTCAATTGTTTTGTCTCGGCCAAAGTGACCTGCAATCTCGTACTGAAGACCGAGGGATACATAATTGGTTGGCTTTGAACAAGTAACCATCTCGAAGGGTATAATCATCCAGGATTGGCTGTGGGGCATTACTTAGGCTAATGTAGAGCTCCCCAAAATCTGGGCATGACTCATATTCATCCTTAAGTCGTTCAAACCCAGTAACCTGGCTCTGATACCAAAACTGACGTAGGACAACCACAAAAACAATAGAATAAGAAGATAAACCCTAGGAGTTAGCACCTAAGGGTTGCTTGGAGTCAGCACCAGGCAAAACTGGAGTCGACACCAGTGAAAGAAAACACGCGTTTTTTTAATTATTCTCAAAACTGTCTTACAATAATCCCCAAAAAGTGTTTAAATAGCTAACAACAATAAAGCATAAAGAAACCCTAATTATTAAATGTTTGGGCTTGCTTAAACTCAAGCCCAGTAATTGATAGGCTCCATCCATAAGGCCACAGGTTGGGCCGTCTTCTTTCTCCTATACGTGCGTGTAATTGGGGGCTTGTACCTCGTGTCCGCACGAGTTAGAGTCTTGTCTGTCAACATTTTTAGAGAACCACCATTGTCTTGATATTTTCCAACTTTTAAAGGTGTTATGGTGTAGATACGACTGCATTGTGGCATTTATCTTAGTTCAACTGTGCCTTTTCAAAAATGCTGTTGATTATTGCAGTTTCTGATCCCTGTTACTTGTGATTATTGTTATTTTTAAGGTTTGTTCAACTTGGATGCTGACACATCACGAGTAGTAGGTGGGATTTGTACAGTCAATTAGTGCTGAAGCAGCAAATACTCTCTGTAACTTCACCGTGGCACGGGACACTTTGTACAGTTATTTATCAATTTGTACAGAAACGTTTATATTGTGCTAATATTTATTTGACTTGGTAATTGTTCAAAGAAAAGATGCAAAGACAAACTGCCACTTTTCATTTTATAGAATGTGCATTTCATATCTCAGTTTGGGCATATTCATTTGCTAATTGAAGGTCTTTTTAATGAACTCTTTCTACTTTGATGGTTCTAATCATTCAACTAGTAGTGCAGTACCTTATAGCCTAATGAAAATTCTGAGGAGACTGGGGTTCAACTATTCTGGGTGAACGTTTTGCTTGGGAGAAAAAGGAATGAAAAAGAAAGAAAAACTCATCAAGTTTTTGGAAATAGCATAAAAAGTTTGCTACTTAACTTCCGATATTGAGGGTTACATAATATAAGGGGAATGAGGTTAGTCATTCCAATAGCATAGTTTTAGTTTAGTAGCAAACTATTATGCTATTTCCAAAAACTATGCATATTCTTTTTGAGGAGAATGCTAAGTTCCAATAGCATAGTTCAATTTCGTAGCAAACTATTATGCTATTTCCATTAGGAAGATGAGAAATAGCATAATACTTTCTAAAAGTGTTTCAGTCCCTACACCACTACAATACTACATGTGCGATACAAGAATCTCCGCAGATGCTGGTTCTACTTGCATGCTTTTCAATTTAATTGTTGGGAATGAGAATATGTGTCGTGTAACTCACTAAAATATATTTTTGAGTTGCACCATGGCGTTGAAGGTGTACCAAGTGCAGTTGATAACTTGAAATTATCCCTAGTTTGGGAGCCAGTCCTGGCCATTGATAAAACCAAGTGAAATAAATGGTTCAGCCTCCTCAGCAGTGAGCTCCTTAGACCATGAAACTCTGCCCCCGAAATCAGCCCCTGGTCCCCAACACTTGTATTGTCCATAAAATACAGTCCTGCAAAGCACATGTTAACGTTGTTTCAATTGGTTAAATACAATGATGCTGGCACATAATCAAAGGCATGTGGTAAAGGGAAAAAAAGAGAACAAACATACATTTCCCTGTTTTTGTCTCCCCAGTCATACCATCCTCTAGGAGTGATGATCTTGTCCATGTATGTGTACGCAAAGACTACCCTAGAGAATGTGCCCCAAGCTCTTCCCAGGTAAAGGGCACCTGATCCAGTGACCTTGCAATTGACAAATGAGAAGCCAGTTTCCTCAAGGAAGCTCTGTCTCTTTTGAGCAGTCAAGGCTCCATAGCTACTGGTGATGGCATTCAAAATGGCAATCCTTATAGCACGAGAGACCATTCCCGAAAATGAAATCAACGGAGCCTTCAATGTAGCAATCCTTAAAGTAGTGTCTGCCTATGTGATCATAAAGAGTGTCTTGTGCTCCTATAACTTTGCAACTGAAGAAGGCTGCTGTGTCAGCTGAAATCCGCAGAGCCACTGCTTGCTTGCCTAGAGCTCCTGATGGTGGCGATGGTGCTATATTCTGTTATTTCAAAAAATTGACACCTTACTTTAGCCATTAATATGTGGGTGAGGGTATTAACTATAAAGTATAAAGACATATCATTACTTATAAGGGCTCCATACGGAGGAATCTTTTCTATAAGAAAAATTATCTTATGAGATTGTTTCATAAGATACTGTTTCGTTTTAAAGTAGATATCACACAAAGTGTGGGACTCACATGTTATGAGAGACTTGCTCTAAACTAAAAGCTTGTAATTTTTTGTTTATTTATTATTATATAAAGGGAGGGTTGTAGATTTAAATGGTCACTAATGTGACTGATTCATCACTTAAATCCTTATTTGTGTTAACTTTGGTTGTGTGTTAGTAATCATTAACAATTAAAAAATAGGTAAATCATGCATTTATTCTTATAGTTTAGGAATGATTTTAAACTGGATTCTAATTTTTAAAAAGTTTCAATTAAAATCATAAACTTTATAATTCGTTTGAATATTTATAAACAAAGAAGAGTGAAATTATGAAAACTCATATAAGCGAGACTTAGAGCCTAATCTAGGCACTAAAATCAGTCCATGTGAATCTTTGGATATAAAAATCTTATGAAATTATTTAAGAATCCTAACAGATAAATGCACTTTGATAAAGATGTAATCGTTGTGTGGTTTTTTTTGGGGTACTAAAATACCTCATGATGTTAATTTGTGCCAAGATAAGTCTTAGGTGTAGTTTATTTGTTTCATGAAATAATTCATGGTTTTAATTGAATTTTTTCAAAATTATCCATAAATTACAAGAGAATTGTGTTATTGGAAAACAACATATATGGATATGGAAATTGAAGTATACTTTAACTGAGCTTAGACCTACAACACCCTACCTTAAGACTTATTCTGTAAAACTTTGAGACTATAGTAGATAAATTAATAATGGTAAATACCGAAGCCAAAATCATGAATTGACTGACCTTGAAGGTGATGTTCTTTGCAATGAAGTAAGGAGCATCAACTGCAAATGTGGCAGAACTAAAGGTACCCAATGGATGCCCAGTTTGTCCAATTCGGTCGGCTGTGTCGTCCCACTCAATAATGGTGTTATCTGCACCAGCACCTTCCAGGGTAATGTATGCCATAGTCGTAGGAATTAGGACCTTTTCCCTACATTTTTGCTCATAGTTAATTTAAACCAAAATATAACCCTTTGACTATTAGTGTTAGATACAATAAATAAAATCTTAATCGTTTAATGACCTCTCTATTTTAGATCATTCTCTCTTCCCCCTTCCCCCTCCCATCTCCCAAAAAAAGTGATGCAATTTTGTGTTATGAATGATTATTGTTCGTTTGTTCTCAGCTTATTTGTTTTTTTGCTAAAAATTATAATGCTTATATTTGAAAAAAAAATGGGATTTTAAGAAACTGTACATGAAATAAAATAAACTAAAAGTTAAATCGAAAAAACTAGTTAAGACTATTCGAGAAGATGTTTTGGAGGAGAAAATGTTTTGGCATGACTATTTTACAAACACAAATTATATAGGATTACAGGTAATAAATTTTTTTTTTTTTTTTAAATTGCATGTTATGTTGACTCTCGGCAAAAATCTAGTATATTGGTTTTGTGTTAATGTTACTTTATAAACACACAACAAGACCAAGCAACCAATCACAACTAAATATGATCCGTGAGTAACAAAACAAAGACAGCTCCATTAATTACCTGTAAATCCCTGCACTGATGGAAATAACCACCCGACAGTTATTGACTACTGGTATCGAACTGATAGCCTTTTGAACTGTAACAAAATTACCAGTTAACTTCGAGTTTTTGTTTACTCTTATGGTTGAGCAAGGTGTTAACTTGTTGGTTGCTTTCTGGAAGAGGGAGTGCTTGAAGGAACCTGTTTGTTTGACCCAATTCAGGTACTCCTTTTCGCTCACCACGTATTCATTAGACACATTTGTATGTGGTAAAGAACTCGTGCTTTCCAACAATAAAATCAACAAGAACAGCTTTACTACTATCTTATTGAAGTTGTGCTTGTGAAGTCTGATTGTCATTGATGCTGCTAAGTGCTAAGTGAAAAAGCACGTAAAAAAAAGTCTCTAGTTGTAGTTGAAACTTGAAAGCCTTAAACTAAATTTGGTAAGCTTGGAATTTGAGTTTGTTTGAATGGAAGGTTTAAAAACATAAGAGCAGGGAAGGTCAAGGGAATCTAGCAAGTTGTGGCTCTATCTGGATTGTCTCTTCCAATCACACCCATTAGGCCCAACTGTGACTTTCTGTCAAGTGGGGTTTCTTCTTGTCTGTTATGGTGAAATTGTTTGTTTAATCCATTAAAAGAAAATTAAATCAATCTAGTTTGCTGGACAAAACAGTGGATCATCACATGAGGCTGATAAAGCTTTACATAATTGAACGTTGGGCTTGATAAAGGTGCATCTCTTGTGGCTCATTTTTAGACCTCAATTAGATAGTAAGTCTTGTAGTGGGGGAGACAGCAAAAATGGTGTGAATCTTTTCATGTTTCATTTTTATTTGTAGGGTGAAAGTAGCTTGGTAATGTGCTAAGAGAAAGAACAAACGAAGGGGTATGTTTTGGGTACAAGTGTGGTAGAAGATGACAAAAGGTGGTCATAAAACATCATGTTCATGATGGAGATGCTACGTAAGCATATAGTTTTTTTTTTTTGGTTGATGGGAACATGAGCATATTGTTGATTTGATAGCGTAATGATAATTTCATTTGTGTACAAAGTTTGTTTGGCTAAGGATTGGTTGTCCTCATATAAAATTAGGTACATCTTATGTAGTTTTCATTTTTCTGTGGAGAGTGAATAAATATTTTTAAAAACTATATGATCTAATGACATTTGGTCCTATTTTGTGGGATTAAGATCTGGAGGTCAAATTTCTCTTCTTACACTTCAAAAAATAAATAATCGAACAATTATGAACAATCATGCACATAGTTTCCTCCCCTCAAAAAAAAAAAAAGCATATAGTTTCCTTAAAAAAAATGTTGATGTCTTTAATTCCAAATTTTAACCCTCATACCCCATGACAATTTCTTTTGGGTGTAATGTTTGTTTGGCCAATAATTTATTGTCCTCACATAAGGCTAGATACACTTGATAATTATTTCAACTTTTTATGTAAAAAGTAAGTAAACAATTTTGTCAATGGTCATATGATTTAATAGCATTTTATCCTTGTATGGGAATTAAGATTCAAATGTCAAATCCCTTTTTTCACTTAATGAAAAAGTAAGTGAACAATTGAAAATGATTGATTGATAATGTGTTTTAAAATTTTGATCCATACATCCCTAACGCTTTTAAGCTAGTATTACCAAAAAAAATAGTGATTTGATAACGTGTTTTAAAATTTTGATCCATACATTGCTAATGCTTTTAAGCCGGTAACACCAAAAAAAAAAAAAAAAAAAAGTTAAAAAAGCCAGAATTTAAAAAATTAAATTAAATTCCGTTGCCGGGACTTGAACCCGGGTCTCTCGGGTGAGAGCCGAGTATCCTAACCAACTAGACTACAACGGAGTTGTTGTTGGAGTTACTCAAAACATATTATAAATTCCAAACGCTTGGAGTACTAAATTAAATTCTGACACTCCTCAGGCCAGGGTTTTAGTGCCCTGTCTGTCTAAACTCAAAGCCCTCGCTCGCTGAGCATTTCTCCTATCCGTTCTTACACGCACATAAAAACACAAACCAACCGTTAGAAACACACAAGCGATTTGTTTTGTTTTCATATAGTACAAAGAAGATTGATTGTTTTATCTTTCTTCTACGCTGCGCAGGTATGTTTTTTTTTTTTTTTTAAACTTCAATTTCCGCATTTGGAGTTTATTTTTAGTTCTCACGGATTTCAATTACTCACTCTTAGGTTAAATCCATTCTTTTATTTTCCATTCCACTGCAAAACCACACAAACATAATCGAATTTATTACCTGTTGGTTGGGTTCTAGAGGCTACTGTTTTTGGATTGTAATTATTTGGAGATTGAAAGTTAGATTTTATTTTGTAGATTACTATGCTTGCTTCACTTTTATATTTATGATTACTTAAAAAAAAAAAAACTATTTTTATAACTACTACTAGGTTGGATATTTCTTGTTGCTATTGGGCTTATAATGCAGTGTTATTAGGCCAAAATACATTACTGATCCCTAAACTTTAGCTCATAATCGATTTTAATCCGTAAAGTTTGATGTGATCGCTTTCAGAACATAAACTTACATTGATCACTTTGAACTTCAGGGACTAAAATCGCTTGTGGCCTAAAGTTGATTCAAGTTGTTGTGTCTACTCAATCTGATATGGCCGATTCTGTTTATATGTTGCAGCCATTGGTTTGCGGTATTTTGTAGCAAAGTTAGTGTGTCATAGATTGACAATAGCAACTTAGGCAAAAAGATGACAGTGTTTGGATTGACTGCTAGTCCATCAAGATGTTGTCTCCGGATACCTTCATGTGGCCCGGGCTCGCTGAATAGGCGAGCTTTTGCGCTTTCTAGTCCTGGGAAGCCTAAACAACAGATTGATTCTCTCCGTTTAGTAAGGTACTGCCTAATTGTTACCAACTTTTGAACTTGGAGTGAGGGCTGTACACTACTATAACATTGTTATGCTTTTTCCTTGTTGTGACCGAACAGAACTGACTGGATTGGTTCTAGACAAAGATGCAGAACGCGGCCGTCTCACTTGATCAAGTGTGCAATGGATGCTTCCTATGGTGATACGCCAAATGAACCCACCGGTAATCTTTCACTCTCTTGATTAGTTGATGATTGTGTCATTGTTATCCATGGGGATTTATACTTAGTGGATAAAGGTTTATTGCAAGCCATGGTTTTGTAAACCTAAATAATAAATAAATGTGCATCTTTGTTGTGAACCTTTCTGAGGAAGAACTCATGAGAACCTTCATGACCTTCTTAAAATTTTGTCCTGACCAGATGATGTGCATAGTGAAGTATTGACATTTGCCTCTGTGTTTGCTTGTAAGGTTGGGAGCTTTACTGAGCCATAAATTATTAGTGATTGACGGAGTTATTGGGCTACTGACCAGTTGTAACTTTAATATCTAACACTACATATTTTGTAGGAACAGTGGAGAGGTAAGGGAAAAAGGGGAAGGCTGAAGCTATCTTCTTACTGAGCCAATTAAAATGGTTTAAGTGAAGATAAAATTGGCAATTCACTTTTTTTTTTTTTTTTTTTATGATACATGATCTCTCTCCTTCTATTTCTGCATCCATCAAACAAGGAAATTCTCTCTCACTGCCTTCTCCCTCATATGTCTCACAGCATTGTAAAAAAAATAATATAAATGTTGGAATTCACATTTGTATGAACAAGAAAATAAAACATGTACATAGGACACAATATTTTATATGGTTTGGCCAATTTCATGCCTATATCTACAGGCAATATCAACCAAAATCCATTATCAAGAATATAGATTATAAAAACTCAAGCAAACTTCACAAAAAAAAAAAACTAGCACACTTGCACAAACCTCACAAACACACCAAAACTCTCATAAACATAAACTAACCCAAATCCCAATACACTCAAAACAAACTCACTGCGTACTCAACTACTCATAAACTTGACACTTCACAAGCCCAAAACCTCAATGCACTCACTGGTGTTCCCTCACTCAAAACAATTGGCAAACTATTAATTCACACATCTGAGTATCTTTCAAGCCCGAAGAACTATCAAACTACTCTTTGAAAAAGCCCAGTCATGTTCTTCTAAGAGTGTTTTCTCCTCCCCAATGGGAGGACCTCTTGGTCTAAAACTACTCTTTGAAAAAACTCAGCCATGTTCTTCTGAGAGTGTTTTCTCCTATCCAATTAGAATTCCCTTTATATTTTTATCTATATATAAGGCTTCAATACTATTTCTTTGGTGGACAAGAAACAGCAAATTACTTCTTAGACTTTTCATTCATCCCAAGAAAATTCAGACCGAGTGAAAATAAGAATTTGAGGCAATTTTCAACAGTAAATGTTCCTATGAGTGAGCTGCTTTGAGAATTCATGCCTAAGCTGTTTTTGCATCTGACATTTTATAATTGGATAAATTGTGGTCTGCTCTTGTATTGAGAAATTTGGTGTTGGGTGACTGGATTGCCTTTGTTGAACTTATTGGTGTCGCTCACCAGTATGACTTTCTTTCATGTCACCATCCTTTCTTGCACTATTCTGCATGGAATTTATTAGAATTTAGAAAGCATGTTTCACTCTTTCTCTCTGGGATTTAGCTTAGGTGGTTTAGGGTGGGTGGGGTTGGGATAGGTTTTAGGTTCTACTCTTATCACTTGTTAAAAACAAAAATGTAGACATGAATGACTCTCTCTCTCTCCCCTTCATATGCAAGGCAACTAGGGACTTGCTCTTAGTTCTTTAAGCATTAAGTTGATGCAAACCTTCACATTGTAAGCGTCTTTTCTGATTTATTGCTGCCGACCATATTCTATTAATTTGGTTCACTAAATATTGTAACAATTTAGTGCCATTGACTCTAAAAATCTCTCCTTTTCTGCAAGCTCAGCTATCTTTCCTAGAATTAATGTGAGGGACCCATACAAACGACTTGGAATAAGCAGGGAGGCTTCTGAAGATGAAATTCAAGCTGCAAGAAACTTTCTTATTCGTCAATATGCGGGCCACAAACCAAGTGTGGATGCTATTGAGTCAGCCCATGACAAAATAATTTTGCAGAAGTTTTATGATAGGAAGAACCCAAAAGTTGACATAAAAAAAAAGGTCAGAGAAGTCAGGCAGTCCCGTGTTGTTCAGGCTCTTACAAATAGGTTTCGAACTCCATCAACAAAGTTCATTATAAAAACATCTATTGCATTTATAGTGCTTGGGGCTCTCACTGCTTTCTTTCCAACTGAAGAAGGCCCGACCCTTCAGGTTGCAATCTCCCTGCTGGCTACCATGTATTTTATATACGATCGGTTGAAGAGCAAAATCCGAGCTTTTCTTTATGGGTATGTGGAACGGTATCTGTTTAATTAAATATGGAATATTGGAATGTTCCTGCTGTTAATTACTTAGGTCATTGTTTTTAGATTTTCTTCATAGAAAATTTGTATTGTACCAACCATTGCATTTAGTCCTGAGCCCAATGTCATGGTATATGCTTCGATAATGAGCTAATGTTTTTCATGATTATCTTAAATGTCATGAGCTTTCCCTGATTATGCAAACGTTCCAGAATTTCAGCTTATGGTATTCCCTTTTGAAATTAAATGCATTCTTGAATCTCCCTGCTACTTAAACCTAAAATATTACATAGATCCTTATCATAAAATTTGTTGTTATGTTGCAGGGTTGGATCTTTTGCTTTCTCATGGCTGTTGGGAACATTCTTGATGGTGGCTGTGATTCCTCCTGTACCTGTACTTAAAGGACCGAGGAGTTTTGAAGTGATGAGTTCATTAATAACCTATGTTCTACTTTGGATTTCGTCTACATATCTTAAGTAGAGCCAATTATATATAAGTACAAGGCCTCAATTCTTTTTGGAGAGGAGATCACCAGATTTTCTTTGTAGCTGGTTTGTTGATTCCCTGATTTTGCTTAATAGAACTGTGTGTATCTCTAATTACAGTTTTGATACTTTCTCCGGCTGTCGTGTTAATATTTTGTTGAATGAGCCTGCAGTTTAGGAAGAAAAGTTTTATGGAAATGAATGTTTTGTTTGGAGAAAGGGTGTAAACTAGAAAAAGATACTGGTCAGGTTTGAGTGAGAGTCTAGAGGTACTAATTATTAAATAGATTATTTAACCTGGGTATTTTTGGAAAGTGGTTAAGTAAAATAGGATTTTATGCTAAACAAGAGAAAAATATAAATAGGAATCTAAATATAGATCTGAAACTTTGAAAGCCTGAAATGGGCCACAGTCCACACGGACCACACCCGAGATAAAAGAGAAATAGCATAGTTCTATTTTCTCCCCCAAAGCTCTTCTCCAAAAACAAAGTACCCACGCGCAGAATCCCATCCACAGCCGAAACAAAAAACCCCTCATGTGCTCCATAGAAACCCATCTCTCCAAGTAACCAAACTCCAAAACAACTCGAGCCTACAGTGGTCACTTCTAATCATGTTAATATATCATGATAATATCAAGTCAACAAAATCATTTCTAGTTCCTCATGCAACCTAAGATTTATGTTTTCTAAAAAAAAAACTACGATTTATGTATATTTCATCAATTTCACATAAATTATAAAGGTTCTTTTCTTTTTAAAATGATGTTTGAAAGTCCCTTAGGACCTCACCCTATAAAAAAAAAATCACAAACACACCATCTATTGTATTCCAACTTGAACCCATTAAAATAGCTTTTATTTTTATTTTTTTGACAAATACATGGATAGCCAAAAACTTTACCTAACTAAAGATTAAAATTTTTAAAAGATTGGTTACATAACTTTACCTAACTAAAGATTTTTTTTTTTTTTTTTAATTTATAATTTTTGGATTCCAATTTGAATTTACTAATGTTCCAAGATCCAAGAATGAATCACAATTTGGAAAAAAAAAGAAAAACATAAATTGTAATTATTTTACAATATATGGATAGCCGAAATTTACAAATTAAAGACCTAAGGTTAGAATAAATCTAATAAAGAGCTCTCTCCCTTGTAGGAGTCTCTCTCTCTCTCCTCTGGTAAGAGATTTCTCTCCTCTCCTCTCTGGTAGAGTCTCTTTCTCCCCCTAGTGGGGTGTCTCACACTCTTAGATTCATGCTCTCCTTTGTAATGGAACAAGAGGTAGTTAATAGTCTTCAAAAGCTCTGTCTCACCAAGGAAGAAGCAGAAATATCAATCACAGCTCATAGCAGAACAGTCCTTTTGGAGGAATGCTCTTTAAGCCTATTTGGAAGGCTACTTTCGGACAGACAACAGAACCAAAGAGCTCTGAAAAGCACACTACAAGCAGCATGGAAGATGGGTTCAGAGCTATGAATAATTGAAGTAGGAAATAACACTTTGCAATTCAAGTTCAGCTCTCGCTATCAGATGGAATGGGTTGAAAACAGTAGGCCTTGGAATTTTGAAAACAATCTGCTACTTTTATGCAGATGGAAAAATGGTCTCACATCAGAAAGCATTGTCTTCACTCATTCCCTGTTTTGGGTGCAACTATGGGGCTTACCATCTGAGCTCATGTCTGAAGGGGTAGGCCATGATATTGGGAATAGTATGAGACGCTTTGTTAAGATTGACAAGTGAGCTAACCAATCCGAGCAAGCAAAATTCATGTGCATAAGAGTTGATCTTCCCATTGATAAGCCATTATGCAGAGGAGGAAATGTAGTGGGCATGGATAGTGACAAGTACTGGGTTCATTACAAATATGAAAGGCTGTCAACATTTTGTTTTCTTTGTGGCAAGATGGGTCATGATGATAAACATTGTCATGCTTGCTCAGATAGACAGAACGCAACACCTCAATACGGTGATTGTTTAAGGGCGTTTGGAACGTCTAAAGGTGGAAGTGGCAGACCGAGTCGCTTCTCTAATGGCGGCCACAGTGTTGGTAGCAATAACCAAAGTGGTGGAAAAGATCAAATGTTTGAGAATGCGCTCCAGCCCTTTTCGGCAGCTCACGGTGGAGAATGCTCTAACAATGGTTGCGTTCAAAATTCAAAAAATGCACAAGGTTTAAGCAAAACTGATCAGATGAGGGGACGTGATGTTAAAGGCACTTCAGCGTGTCAGGAAGCAGAAAGTATGGTGGGATTAGACAACTTGGATGCCAGTTCGCGAGTTATGAGGCAGGAAGGGGCCCCACGTGATAGAGCCTATGCCAATCCCTATGGAAACATCCAGTATCGGGGTGTTAGTGATACAGTTTCAAATGTGGGCCAAAATGCACAGGAATTAAAAGACCTACCTGAAGTTGCAAGCCCACACAAGCCCATGGTTTTGGTCTAAACACATGAAATAAGTGAAGAACAAGCTGACCAGGGAGTTATGAAGGCCCAAGCTGGAAGGGGCCGAATAAAGAAACTTGCTAGGGAGCAAGGACTAGCCCAAGATAAGGTCTCTGAATCCCAAAGCTCAATTCTAGGATTGAAAAGGCTTGGCTCTCAAATTTTCTCAGACGGTGAAGAGAAAGTCTATAGAAGACAGAAGTGTGGTGGTCTTGTTGGAAGTCCCTGTAATGATAATATATTGGCGGCAACTGCTGTGCAACGCTGCCAGGAGCCATGAATTCGTTAGGATGGAACCACCGGGGGCTTGGGACCCGCTCAATCAGTTCGAGCGTTGCATGATCTTGTGTGACAATGGGCTCCCAAAATAGTTTTCCTATCAGAAACTAAGTTAAAATCGAAGCGTATGGAAAGAATTTGAAATTGAATTGGTTTTGCAAATTTCAAGTTGTGGTCGTAGTGGAGGTCTGGCACACCTTTGGAAGAGGGAGACTGACCTAGAAATTAAAAGCTTTAGTAATCACCACATTGATACGGTAGTCACAGAGGCAAACTCAGATTTTAAATGGAGAATTACTGGGTTCTATGGCCATCCTCAAGCTCATTTGAGACAGTTCTCATGGGATTTACTTACTTATTTAAAAAATCAGTACCAGCTTCCTTGGATTTGTTTTGGAGACTTCAATGAGAGCTGTTACGTTCCCAAGGGTAGATGGAAAAGTTTAGAAATGTGGTTAATCACTATGGCTTTAAGGACCTTGGCTATTTTGGGCCTGACTTTACCTGGTGTAATATGCAAGAAGGAGTTGGTAGGATGTATCTCATACTTGATAGAGTATTTGCTACTAGTGATTAGGTGGACAAATTTGGTGAGGTCAGAGTCTACCATTTAGTTGATTCTACCTTGGACCATTGCGCTCTGTATTTATCTGATCCTAAGGCCCCCAAGCTGCCACGTGCTCGCCAGTTCCATTTTGAGTCTATGTGGACAAAGAAAGAGGAATGTAAGGAAATTATTGAAGCAGCTTGGTGCTCAGTTAGTGTTTTAAGTTCACCTAGCGAGATTGCGTCTGCTCTTTTTGCTTGTGCAGCTGACCTTAAGGCTTGGAGTTCTGTTGCATTTGGGCAAATTCCAAAGGAAATTTAGGAAAAAAGAAAGGAGCTTAGTTCCTTAATTCACCTTGACAGTGATGGGTCTTTGGGTGAGGAGATAAACCGAGCATGAAAGGAAATTAATGATCTCCTTGATAGTGAGGAGATTACTAGGGTCAACGTTCAAAAGTCCACTGGCTCAGAAAGGGTGACAAGAATACTGTTTTTTTTTCATGCAAGGGCCTCTGAAAGACGGAAGCAAAATACAATCTTGGGAATCTGGGACAAACATGGTAACTGGTGTGGGGATCAGGACAGTATTGCCAGAGCTGCCATTTCCTATTTTGAGGAATTATATACCACCTCCCACCCGAGTTAGTCAGAGAGTGTAATTGCTCCCATCCCAACCTTGGTTACTCCCGAAATGAACTCAGAGCTTTCTAGAGCCTTTACCAGGGAAGAAGTAGTCTCAGCCCTTAAGCAGCTACATCCATCAAAATCACCCGGCCCTGATGGTATGTCTGCCATTTTTTTCCAAAAATATTGGAATATAGTAAACACTAATGTTTCTAATATGGTCCTAAATGTTCTTAACTCTGGCATGTCTTTAGCTGATATCAATAAAACCAATATTGCTTTTGTGCCAAAAACCAATAATCCCCAAAGAATGACTGAATTCAGACCAATTAGTCTATGCAATGTGGTTTATAAGCTTGTTTCTAAAACTCTAGCTAATCGCCTCAAGGCTATCCTTCCTTATATTATTTCAAAAAATCAAAGTGCATTCACAGATGGTAGGCTTATTACAGATAATGTTTTGGTGGCTTATGAAATTATGCACTACCTGAAGCACAAGAAATGTGGGCAAGATAGCTTCATGGTTGCAAAGCTAGACATGAGTAAAGCTTTTGACAGAGTAGAATGGAGCTTTATTGAAAAAGTTATGAGGAAGATGGGCTTTAATGAGAATTGGATCAATCCAGTGATGAATTGCATATCCTCGGTGTCTTTCTCTGTCATTATTAATGGCACAACGTATGGGAGCATTATGCCTACTAGAGGGCTACGACAAGGCGACCCACTGTCCTTGTATTTATTCCTTCTGTGTGCAGAAGGTTTCTTGGCCCTTATTCATGATGTGGCAAGGAACAATTAGCTAAATGGCATTTCCATTTGTAGGGGGGCTCCAAGAATCACTCACCTTTTCTTCGCTGATGACAGCCTCCTCTTTTGTAGGACCAATGGTACTAAGTGTAGTAAGCTAAAAGAAATTCTTAGTATGTATGACTTAGCTTCAGGGAAAAAGATCAACACAGACAAATCTTCTATCTTTTTTAGCCCAAATACTTCCTAAGAGCTTAAAGATGAGATTATAAACTTCCTTGGGTCAATGCAAGACTCAAATCATGAAAAGTACCTTGGCCTCCCCTCAATCATTGGTAGATCCAAGAAGCTTGTCTTTGCGGAGATTAAAGAGAAGGTAAGCAAGAAGCTAGCAGGCTGGAAGGGTAATTTGCTCTCTATGGGTAGGAAGGAAGTTCTTATTAAAGCAGTGGCCCAAGCCATTCCCACTTACACAATGAGTTGCTTCCAACTTCCAAAAACTCTCTGTGAAGATCTTGAAAAATTGATGAGCTTTTGGTGAGGGCAAAAGCACCAAGAGACCAAAATGGCCTGAGTTGGTTGGAAAACTATGTGCATGCCTAAGTCACAAGGAGGAATGGGTTTTAGAAATTTGCAGGCTTTCAATCTTGCCTTGCTTGCAAAACAAGCTTGGAGAATCCTTACAAACCTGAGTTCCTTGGTAGCCCATATTCTTAAGGCGAAATATTTTCCCTTTTGTGATATTCTCCATGCAAGTCTAGACAGCAGCCCATCTTACACCTGGTAGAGTATCTTTAACAGCCTAGAGGTTTTGCGTAGTGGTACAAGATGGAGAGTTGGAAATGGACGTCTAATCCACATTTGGGATGACAAATGGCTCCCAAGCCCCTCGACCTACAAAGTCATCTCTCCTCCTAGCCCTTATGAGGACTACCCCATGGTCTCATCTCTTATTAATCCAATGACTAGATTGTGGAAGTTTGAGACTGTCCGTGCCCTCTTCCTCCCTTTTGAGGCTGATATCATTTTAAAAATCCCCCTAAGTTACAATCTTCCTGATGACAAGCTCATTTGGAGAGGGAATAAGAGGGGTGAGTTCACAGTTAAAAGTGCCTATTTTGTCGCAAGCAAACTCCTTGACTCAAGGGATGAAGGGGAATGTTCCTCTGGTGATTCAAATGCTAGGATTTGGAGGAAAATCTGGTCTTTAAAGCTTCCAGAAAAAAATCAAGATTTTCTCTTGGCGTGCTTGTGTAAATGGCCTTCTCGTACTCACAAAAATGGCTACTAAAGGTATTTAAACTTGCTGTGTTTGTCCAATTTGTTATGAGGCGCTTGAAAGCCTTCTTCATGCGTTAATCTCTTGTGATTTTGCTCTTTCGGTGTAGTCCCTTTGGAATGATTACCCCATTGATTTGCTGCTAAAAGCAACTGATTTCAGTGATTTGGTGCTCCATCTTTGCTCTTCTCCGTCTGCTTTGTGCCTGGAATTCTTCTTTGCAATTGCTTGGTCGATTTGGTGCAATAGGAACAAGCTCACCCACGATGAGAACAGTATGCTGCCTTTGCAAGTTTTGGAGATTGCTAAGAGATTGGTTGAGGATTTCAGGGAGGCCTCCTCGTGGGACTTTTCCTCTCCTCTGTCCCCACAATGTGGCTGGGTTGCTCCCCCGCCAGGCTATTTCAAGGTTAATGTGGATGGTGCCCCTTCCATTGATGGCAGTGGTGTCTCTGGTGTAGGAGTTGTCATTCGAGACAAGTTGGGTGTGATTGTTGCTGCTCTCTATAAGGCTCTGCCCATGCACTACCCAGCGGAGTGGACAGAATTTTTGGCTTTGGAGCACGGTGTTCTCTTGGCTCAGGATTTGAACCTTCCGAGGGTGATCTTCAAATCTGATGCCTCTTCGGTCATTGAAGCAGTTTCTCAAGTCAACAATGGTGGCATATTGGGACATCTTGTGCAAAGCATTCAGTCCATGGTGTCTGTTTTTGATTGCTGTAAGTTCTGTCACGTGAAAAGGGATTACAATAGGGCTGCTCATGAGCTAGCCCAATTCGCTAAGTGTAATCAAGCTTCCAATCTCTGGAAGGGTGTTGTCCCACCCTGTTTAGTTCACTTATGTCAATCTGGCCTTAGTTGTTTACGTTAGCTTTTGACCTCTGTTGTACTCCTTTTCTTGTGTTAATGAAATACAAGTTTCTCCTCAAAAAAAAAAAAAAAATATATATATATATATATATATATATAATAAACATATTATGGTATGCCAACAAATACATGATGGATAGCAAAAACCAAAAACTAGACATGTATATGTCATCAATTTCATCAAATTGCTGTTTTACATCCAACCACACCCAAATTGCACTTTACCCGTGTTGATATTGCTAAAACTTTTTAGCAACCGTGAACAGTAAATTGGTATATTTAAGAACTACTGTATCAGAGTTTGTAAAATAATATATATTCGGTATATTGTAAACTTGTTTGAAATGTTGAACACCAGTGCCCATTTTGCCCACCTGATACGGGACTTCTACTGTACGAAGAAGCTATCAAATTAGAAACCCAAAATTAAATTCCATTTAGCATTTACTCATTCCTATCTCTTACTTAGAGCAATCCTACTGTGGTGCACCTAGTCACCTACTCATTGCCCACCATACCTTTGCGCACACCCACCCACAAATATCACTGGTGTAATCCTACAGAGAAATTTTACATGTTTTACAAAATAATTTTCAAGGTTTCATACTGTAACCACGTGATTTGGATAAAATTCGAATTGCCAAGCCAGATTTAAAAATGTATACTTTACCGGCTTGATCACAACTTTTAATACTTTTAATCCCATATTATTACAATCCACACATGGATGCACGGAAACAAATAAAACCCTAAAAATAAAATAACAATCTCATTTTAATTAAAGTAATAGCCCAATGATATTAATTAACACTCTTTGATGTCTCGTGTTTAAGATTCAAACCTCACCTCCCCCTCTCCGCATTATTTACCTATCAAAAAATATATATGTCAAAGTACATTAAACCCATGAGCCGGCGAATAAAAATAAATGGTTGAGTAAAAAAAAAAAAAAAAAAAATTTAAACCATGGGTTAACAATTTGAACTTGATGTTAACCATGGGTGGATTAAAGTATAATTTCCCAACTTCCAAATACTCATGTTTCAAATCTCTCTATAATGACATTCTTTGGCTATAATATTATGACATCAGTCTTTTCATTCAAAAGTTATTCAAGACACATGGGTGAAGGATTCGTCAATTTGACATGCATCTAATTACATAGACTGTTTCCACATTCACCAAGTAATTACCTTTATCTGGATATGATAGGTATACAACAAATTTACAGAGGTAATACCAACCGTGCCTCTAAATTACTTCTGTCTATAAATATATACAGGTTTGATGTCCATAAGATTGCAACTCATTTCGCAATATCTGAGATATATTTGCATATAAACATCTGCTCAGAAGATATAAAGCACAACATCAAGGTTAGTTAAATAATCATTTTACACATTTATGTGCTCCAACCATCAGATAGCACTCCTAGCTGCATCTTGGCACTGTGACAGCCACAAATCTATGTGTTCCACGATCTGTTGCCTTACTTTATTGACTGCATCAGGAGAGCTGCAGTTCTCGGCATTGCCTGAGAGGAGAAACCAAAGCTTCAGAAGAGACAACATCAACTATTTGCAGGAAAAGTTGACGAGCATGACCGTTAATGCATATTATATCGGAATGTCATTCAAAGTGGCAATATTAGATACATTTAATGGTTAAATTTCAAGTCAATTACATCAAAACCTTCAATATAGGAAAGCTTCTAACTAAGAAGCGTGGAGACGGACATTGCAACAATTCTAAATTGGAAGGCTTTTAACTAAGAAGTGCGGACATAAACATGGCGACAATTCTTAAAAAATTAGAATGTGAGACGGCAGTTAATATATATATATATATATATATATATATATATTGTAGGTATTAGAAATAATTAACAGCCATTAAAAGTATTTGAAAACATATCTAGAAAATTCAACTAAAAGCAACAACAACAATCAAACCTTAGGGTCAATCATATGTATTTTTAGATGATGCTCTAACGTGTATTTGTAGTGGATCCATTCATAATAAAAGAAATAATTAAAAATTTGCAATTATGTGCTCTACTAAAAACAATTTGAAAATCCTTATAAAAAAAACACAACTTGAAAAAGTACAACTAACTCTTCTACTGCACTATGTAATAGCATAATAGCATTAACACAGTGTAATGATAAATAAATAAATGGAACTATATTTTAAGTTTTAATTTTTAACAAAGACGTTCAAAATAAAAGCAAACTATATGAGAGAGAGGGCCCAGAAGTCTAAAAGACTAGGTAAAAATGAAGAAGAAAAAACCCTTAAAACACAGTTGCCTTCATGGCTGAGAGGGAGGGCCAAAAGGCAGCTGTACTTAACTGAGAGAGAGGAGCGAGTAATTGCACTTCCAGTGGCACCGATAACCACTGGTTTGAGTCACCGTAGTTTGATCAAGTGAGACAACAAGCAAGAGAGAGAGAGAGAGAGAGAAGGCCAAGATAGTTTAATCTGATCTGGAACGTGAGAGAGAGACAGGCTGTCACTCTTGATTACGGCTCAGATTGTCTCAGGTTATCAAAATAATTTTTTTCGATTCCATGTTTGGATGGTGTCATGACCATCCACCAATCATGTCCAAAATTTAGATTTAAATTTTTTTGCCAGACATGCATGCAGCTATGATGTGTATCTTGATCAAGAACAAAATTTACTACGCAACTTATTCGCTCATCAATGTTAAACTAATGATTGTGAAAAGATAACCAAGTGCTTATTCTTCCAGCCATTGAAACCCATTATGGAAGCAATTGATTCCGGATGCATCAAATTTTACATTTTGAACATGCAAATTATCAGCCCATTTCAAAACCCATGAACTGGCCAAAATTTAAATGAGACATTGAGAGTATAAAATCTGAGACAAGCTATGCATACCTTCAATGTTTAAAGGAGCTTGGGGACATCCTCGTAAATCGGTGCCATGGCCACAATTATGACAAGAAATGGTGTAGGAAGGCACTACAAAGTTCAACAGGCAGATGTTAGTAAAAGAATAAAAACGTCATAAAGGAAAGACATCAAAATGTCCTTATCCCATTAAAACGAATCCACATAGTTGTTACATGCAGGAAAATCGCCAAATCATTCAAATACAAAGAGTAATCATATACAAATTCTAAAGCAAGAACCACAAAAAGACGACTGAAATATATTAAACCTTTTTTTTCTTTTTTCTTTTTTAATAATTAACTAAAATATATTAAACCTTACAAATTTGGTTCAGAATTTCTTGTGAAAGCTTATATATAATATCTTTCATTGTCGATTTAATCAAATAATAGAGATGCATCTATGGAAATGTCTACAGGAAAAAGTCTGCAGTGATTACTACTTATATTTAAGATACGTGTTCTAACAAGAATTGGCCCAATTTGGTGGGATTGAAGCAATTTTGACATCTAAGGAAAATATATATATATATATATATAGAGTTGAGTTTAAGTTACACCTGGTATAATTCTAAACAATGTTATACCATCCAATAACTTGTTATTGAAATCATATTTTGAAAATCTCACTATTAGATTACATGTTTTATATGTTCTTAACATGCATACCAATTTTCATGCCAATTGGATGTTATATACCGTTTGATCCATAAATTCATCTTTTATACATTATTTTAGATTACAAAAACTTGAATTTAAATAATTGATTAATAACATGACTATTGATCTTTGATTACTTTGAAATTTTGCAAGCAAGGAGAATATATAAAGATAATGTAATCAAATGGTAGATTTGTCAAAATTGAAAATTCGCATCCAATTAAAGTTACACTAGGTGTAACTTGAAAAAAAAAAAAAAATATATATATATATATATACACACACACATATTTATGTAATAAGTATAATTCCTATATTATTACAATAATTTTGTAATTTCATATCAAAAAATTAGAAACTCACTATCTGTCGATGAAGTCTGTTTAGATGCGTGACGCCAAGGATCTTGTGAACCATTGGTGAAAACTATTTTTGAACCTGCGTTTTAAATTTTCATGAGAAGACGTGAACTATTAGTGAATACATTGATAGTATTTCATCACAGTAACTCAGCACCTACATGCACAAAATAAATACTTTCAGTCATCGATTTTCTCCTCTGAACTAAACTAACTTCTTTAAAATCCGCCTTCATATAAATACTAAACCTCCCTTCTGACATTTAACTTTTACTTATCATTCAGTGCATACAGCCCTCAAGTTCCCACAATGCAGGCTTCTAAAAATTATATGTAAAGAGCTAGATTCCCCAAGCCCATGAATGAATGTTGTAAAACCAACAAAAAGCAGCAATTGGTTACTAGGAGATGAAGGTAAGAATAAATAAAGCTGCAGATATTTACATGCACACATGCAAATAGGTATGATGGAGAGAGAGAGAGAGAGAGAGAGAGAGAGAGAGAGGAGAAAGAGAGGTGTTTGATTTTAAATTTTTTAGATATATCTAAAAACATGCAAAGAAAATAAATTGGTTGCCAAACCATAAATCATAGACTACTATCCAACTATCAGGAGCTAACATCGACTCAGCTACCAAATGGGTACTATGGTCCAATACTCTTTTAGATGGTTACACCTAGGAAGCACTACTACAGATATGGGACATGTATCCAACACAACATGGATACAGCAATATATCAATTAATGAAAATTTAGGATAATTTTCTGCCTGCATGCTATAATTTGTTAACATATTAATGAATATGTTTAAGTACATGCTATGCTAGGTTTTAGTTCAGAAAATAAACAACATATGCCAAACAAAACATATGTCTAAATAATAAACAAATTGAGAACATCTTAGTTTCATAGGGAGAAAGTGAGTGAGAGTGGAGAGGATATAAAAAAAGTTAAAGAAATACTTCATGGTATCCATATAGGATACATGTCTGATATGGACATGGCTGCTAGTATTAAGCATCCATGCTTCCTAGAGATTTGAGAAAAAATATAGACAGGAGCAAAGTCAATGTTTATACCGGCAATTTTTGTGCCTCCATAGTAAATATTTGTTGCAGCAACATCAGGATAGATGCCTTCTCCAAAGACATTTTTGCAAAGGTCGAGATGGTATCTGTCATTTATGAGCAACCAAAATGCATACCCAGATACGCATAATAGGGCACACAAAACCAACCGCAAAAAGTTTTAAAATTTTTATGATCTCTAAATAAAGGCAAGTAAAAATACAAAAGATAAAAAGGGCACATTAAACACAATGAGGTGATGAGAAACATGCCTTGTGTCAACTTTTGTGGAGCGAACGCTATCATTTAATGGTGCCACCTGAAAATATGCAACTTCAGTACAAACTTGGAACCACCACAACCGGTCGGCACTGTCTTCACTAAGAGCAGTGTTTTTCAAGTGTTTCTGATTGTATGTTTGGACATTAACACCAAAACTTCCAAGATAATATTCCTTCACATATTTGGCATATGCATCCTGCATGAAACAATGTTAGAAGCATTAGACAACAGCTGGATGGAACACAAGGCCAAGAAAATGTAACATCAGCAGTGCTAAGAAGTTGAACAGAGAAAAATGGAACAAAGCAAAAAAGAATAAACTTAATCGAATGTAACATGTGACAAAGCAAAACATATATCTATAACTAAAAGTGCGAGGAGCAAGATCTGGATAGCTCATCCATTAATAAGCTAGGGATTACTAGTTATAACCAGTGAAGGCAGTCAATAAATTGTCCAAAAACAAGACCATTGATGTCTTAAAGAAGTCCCCAATGAAATAATCAGATCTATATTCTATAGCAAGAAAAAAGGAGCATACCACCAAATTGTCTCCAGCCTTCTTTGCTTCAACGAGAGGGGAGCATAGTTTATCTGGATTTCCATATTGAAACTGCAAAATTTAAAATTCAAAGATCACTAGTTTGTGAAAATTTAAAATAGAAACAGAACTGGAAAAGAAACCATATTTACCGCTATCGCAGCAGCATCAGCGAGAAAATAAAAGAAATCGCCATCAATCTCAAGCTGCAGACACAGAGAAAGGTCAACATGCAAGATAAAGAGTATAGAAGAAAATTCTCATAAGTCTGCAATTTAAATAATGTTTTGGAGTACAACATGAATCATGATCAATTATGACAGGGAAAAGACTCAAACCTCAGCTGCACCAAACAATGTCTTCACTGCTTTTGCATCTGTTGCAAGTCTTTGTTCAACAAGTTCATTAGTTTCTTGTAATGCAGCTTTACATTCTGCACCAGCTGACTCACCAATCTGCATTAGAAGATAATATTGAAAGGATATATCTAACAACAGAGTAAGAAGCATGGACATGACACGACAAAAGACACAGCAACATAATAATTCTTGAAAACTTTGGACACGACATTGTAGGGATATGACAGTTAATTAATTAAAAAAAATATTTAGGAATATTTAATTTATTTTTAGGCATATTTTATGTTTATTTTGAGTTTTCAAATTAAATAAGTATTTTTTGGTAAGTTACACACGCGCCTCTTGAATCCACAACCTCACCCTCCATCCCATTATAATGGGAGAAGAGGGGCAAATTAAGCTCTAGCTCATGGGGAAAAAGAAATAACAAATATAAATCTTTAAAAACATAAATTTTTATATAATATATATTTTTTTCAACTTGACACACTGAGGCTATGCATGCTGAGTGTAAAGTGTCCCTTATTTGTCTGTGTCCAACATGGACATGTTGCGAATTTTGGGGTGTCCGTTCTTCTTAGACAGGAAGTAATAGCAAATTAGCAAGACGAAGCATTCTTAAAGCTTAGCTCCAGAAACAAAATTTTTATTTGTGTATACACCTTGTGTACGCAGAATCTCTCCTATATATATATATCCTATAAAAAATAATTATTCCTAAAAAAATAAAAGTTTTTGATCTGCACATGGAAAAGAATTTAAAAAAAAAAAAAACCAGTCTTTTACCTGCTTGTCAAATTCAGTGTAGTTATAAACAGCAAGAACAACTGCAGAACTTGCAAGGCTTCCACATGTTAAATGTGGGAACTTAAGACGGAACCATGCACTAAGAGCTCCTGGGTATGAGACACCAAAAACGAACCAGGGATTTTCAACATTTGCTCTATTGGACTTTGAATTTAAAGATTCCTGCCAAAACAACAAAAAAAAGGCTATCAAAACAACTGATAAAGGCAATAGAAATAAGGCCATGGAAACACCCCCATAAGATTAAACTTTCAAGGTCCAAAAGGAAATGAAAAAAATCATAGGCTTCATTGATTGAAGCCAAGAATTTTACCCTCCTAAATCAGAATGTCAAGAAGACTTCTTCTATTAATGCTTCACTGCCAAACACTAGAATATGAAGTATTGACTTACGGATCATGACTGGTAGCCAGATTTTTTTTTTTTTTTTTTTTTTTTTTCTAGGTCACTGATCCTTGACTGGCCTATTTAATAAATGAGAAGATAACTTGCCTGGTAATGCTGACGAAAAACAGCCAAATCAAAAAGAGCCTGCTTAGATGACAGATATCTCAAATTTTCTGTCTTCAATGAGTTGAAGGGGGAGCTTTTTCCATAGTAGCGATGCTCAAGAGAAACCACTGCTGCTCCGAACTTCTTTGCTAAAACCTATAAAAATTGCAAGGTTTAAAGTTTTGCTCCTAATTATACTTACAAGAATCATAAAGTTCGATTGTACAATAGACCCTCTCTCTCTCTCTCTCTCTCTCTCTCGGTAAGGACCCACAACAAAAAATTTGGGTTAAAAACCATAACTTACACTAATATAGTCATTGGTTATCCCACTGCAAGAAGATTCACCACAAATTTTCAAAAAGATTGGTCCATCTGGAAGCCGGAAGTGATCAAGGAATTCATAATATCGCTGCTGAAATTGCCTGTGATCCTGAAAATACAAGTGCAATCTAAGAGTGAGCATGATGCACATCACATAATTGACCAAGTTGCAATCACAAATAATCTGAAGAGAAGTTTTGTTAGAGGCCTCCACCACAAAAAGGGATGAACTGAATAATTATATGGGTCTCAAAACGTATTTAGGAAAGGAAGGAACTAGAAACTATATTCATGTAGATTATAAAAATAAGTGCAGTTCTCTTGTCAAGATTTTTTTTTTCCTTGGAGGGATCATATATGTGCAGATCAGACAAAAGACATGGATAATTCTAAAATTTACAAAGCCAAAAATCACTTTGATTATTTAAGCACACCCACTATTGAACAAGGCTGTAAAGTATACTCATAAACTAATCTTAAACAGAACATTTTTCATATATATAAGTAACAGAATTTGATTGATCATAAAAGGAAACACCCATGTACACCGGAGGTGTACGCGAAGGAGCTTACAATACTCATGCCTTGTAGCTCAAGTGCCACTTCCTAATGTTTCCAACAAAGACATTCAAGCTTCAAATCTCCCCTCTCCATGGCAATCACTGAATTATGAACTTATTAAAAAAAAAAAAAAAAAAAGTTTCCCCAAATGATCACAATTCTGCAATTCTTAGCACAACTAATCACAATTCACAAAATTCAATTTCATCATCATTCATTTCTAAACAAACCATACACTACATTTCTAGTTACAATTTACAACAACTGATCTGATCCCACCCCTTTTACACTATAAGCTATATACAAAATGGCCTTCACCAGTTCCACAAAATTTCGCAAATAAACAAACAAATTTATCAAAAAAAAAAAAAAATCATTGCATAAGAGAGAAAGAAACGTACAAAGGGAGAGAAGTGGTCGAGAGTCTGATTGAACCAGAACTCCTTCTGAGTCAAGTAATTACTACTACTACTACTTCCAGACAAGCGGTCAAGCCTAGTATGAGATGTGAGAAATCCATGAGAGAAGCTCGAGAATAATAAGAGCAACAATAGCCATGGCAGAATCATCGAATCCTCCTCCTGTCTCATCATCATCGTGGTTCCAAGGTTGTCTCTCTTTTCTTCTTTCTTTCAAAGTTCTCAACAGACTCAGAGAGAGAAATAGAACAACAACAACAGACGCTACCTTAAATACAGTTTTATTTCGATAAAACAAGCAAAGTTTTAAAATTAATATTGTTTTTTGTTTTTTTTTTTTTGGGGCCTTTGCGGTCCAGTTAGATTTAGTTCTGGACCTGCCACGTCAGCATTATGCCCAGAATTGGAACTTCCGAAAGGTCCAATATCCTATCATATTAATTCTTTTTTTTTTTTTTTTTTTTGAAACTCCTATCATATTAGTTCTAACACGACATTTTTATTTATTTATTTTTAATGTCAAGTTACTTGTATGACATATATTGGTTGCTTCAGCAAAATGGAGATTGTATTTTTGTTTCCTTGGCTGAAAAGGGAAGTTTCCCCCAAAAAAAGAAAAAAGAAAAAAAAGAAAAAAGAGAGGAAGCTTCCGGTATTTTCTTTCCACCCTGTTGACGTAGGTGGCTTGAATTGCCATTGAAGCCCACAAGCCCACTATTTGTACGTCGGTCAAGAATGACCCAATACAACTAGGAATATAATTCCTAGTAATTGCCGACCTATAACATATATATATATATATATATATATATATATACATACACACATATATTAGGTTTGTGATAAATGGCCAATATATAGAGAAAATTTGAAAATTCTATTAACCCAGTAAGTGCAGCCGCATAAGAAAAAATAGAGGAAAGAGAGGCACTCAGCTTCTATTCTTATTGTTTCTGTGAGAAAGTGCTAGGGTGTAACTGGAATTCGGGTTTCTTGAGAGTGTTCTTGTGTACTGTTGTATCTCTCTATTTTTTTTATAGTGAAATTTCTCTGTCATCGCCGTGGAGGTAGGCAGTTTGCATGTTCTATCTGCACAACAAGTGGTATCAAAACCAGGTTAGGAATCAATCATTTGAATGCAGTAAAGATATTATGCATAAAGTATGACGTAGAAAAGTTTTATAGTAAGGGAAATTTTTGTCTTTGGCAAAGGCAGATGAAGGATCTCTTAATTCAACAAAGAGTTCATAAGGCCTTGCTTGGGAAGGAGAAGAAACCAAAAACAATGAAGGATGTAGAATGGGTAGAGATGGATGAGAAAGTAGCTAGCGCTATTCGTCTCAACCTAGGTGATGAGGTCATTCACAACATCCTAGAAGCAAAGACCACAAAGGAGGTTTGGGAAAAACTAGAAGGTCTTTATATGATAGAGAATTTGATGAACAAATTGTATGTGAAGAAGCAACTGTATAGTTTGCTTATGAAGGAGGGTTTTGGTCTGTTGGAGCATCTTAACACATTTAACATGTTGAATACCCAGTTGTCAAGTTTTAGGGTGAACTATGAGGACGAAGATAAAACGTTACTCTTATTAGTGTCACTCCCTACATTTTTTAATCATCTAGTGACTACGTTGATGTACGGGAAAGAGACTATAGTACTCGAGGAGGTGACTAGTGCTCTTTTGTCACACATAAAGATGAAGTAAGATGGTGATGGTTCTCAGGCCGATGGATTTATTGTAAAGTCTGACACAAGCAATAGGGGTAGAAGGCTAGAAGCAAGTTAAGAGGACGGAACTCCAGCAGGAACATATCATTGTCTAAATCACGTGCAAAGAAAGATGTAGAGTGCTTTTATTGTCACAAGAAAGGGCATTACAAGAATCAGTGTAAAGAGTTGAAAGAGTATTTAAAGGAGAAGAGGAATGGAAAAAAGCCCCTAGAATCAGCTAGTATTGCTGAAGAAACATCAGATGACAGTGAAGTTGGTGTAGATTTACTTTTAGTTTTGCCAGGTAACAATGTTCTATTGGAATCTTGGGTTTTAGATTTAGCATGCTTATATCATATGACTCTAAAGAAAGATTGGTTTGACACGTATAAGCCTTACAACGGTGGTATGGTCCAAATGGGTAATGATGCTACATGCTCGGTTATTAGAATTGATACCGTGAAGATCAAGATGTTTGATGGAGTTGTGAGAGTTCTTAGTAATGTCAGACATGTTCCAGATCTTAGAAAGAATTTAATTTCTTTAGGAGTATTAGATGATTTGGGCTATTCATACTCATCAAAGACTGGAATCATGAAGATCACCAAAGGTGCTTTAATGGTGATGAAGGGATAAAAAGTAAGCACACTTTACAAATTGATTGGGAACACAGTTGTAGGAATAGTTGCAGTCACCACTCCGATAAAGTCCAGCATTGACGACACAGAATTATGGCATATGCGACTTGGCAATATTGGTGAACGTGGTATGTTAGAGTTGCACAAGAGAAATTTATTGAAGGGGGTGAAGACATGCAAGCTAAACTTCTGCAAGTATTGTGTGTATGGGAAGCAGCATAGAGTTAGTTTCAAGACAGGCTCTCATACAAGTAAGGGTGTTCTTGACTACATTCATTTAGATGTTTTGGGTCCAGTATCACTTTCTTCTCATAGTGGTGCTCAGTATTTTGTCAGTTTCATAGATGACTATTCTAGAAAGGTATGAATTTATTTTATGAAGCATAAGTTTGATGTGTTTAGCATATTTAAAAAATGGAAGGCACAGGTTGAGAATCAGGCTAATAGGAAAATAAAATACCTTAGAACAGATAATGGACTAGAGTATAGAGATAAAGAATTTATAAGATTTTGTGAATTAGAAGGCATTACTCGTCACTTCACAGTTAAAAGAACTCCACAGCAGAATGGGGTGGCAGAGAGAATGAACAGAACCTTAGTAGAAAGAGCTAGATGCATGAGATTGAATGCAGGGTTGCCTAAGGTGTTTTGGGCAGAGACAGTTAACACAACAAGCTTCATTATTAATAGATCTCCATAATCAACCATAGATTTCAAGATTTCAGAAGAGGTTTGGTCAGGTAGACTAGTTGATTATTCGAGTCTAAAAATCTTTGGTTGTCCAGCTTATGTGCATGTGTAGAGTGGAGAGCATTCTAAATTGGATTCGAAGTCAAGAAAATGCGTATTTCTTGGTTTTGAAAAAGGTGTTAAAGGCTACAGGCTTTGGGATCCAATCTCAAAGAAAACGGTGATCAGTAGAGATGTCATATTTGATGAAGCCTCTGTGTTGAAACAGAATGAAGCAGAGACATTTGATGATAGTCCACAAGAGAAATTAACTATCGAGGTGGAGTTTGACTAGAATAGTTCACCCAGTGATAAGGGTGATGCTGAGATTGATCCACAACAGCAATAAGAAGAGTCTTATTCAATTGCTAAAGGTAGAGAGAAGCAGTTTCACAAGCACCACAGAAATATGGCTTTGAAGACATGGTTAGTTTTGCTCTCGTAACCAGCGGTGGAGATCCATTCATTTTCAAGGAGGCTACAAATAGGAAAGACATTGATAAATGGCTTGTAGCAATGTTAAAAGAGATGGAGTCACTACAGAAGAATAAGACTTGGGAATTAGTAAAATTGCCCAAGGGAAAGAAGGCTATTGGTTGCTAGTGGATATTTTGCAAGAAAGAAGTATTGTCAGAAAAGGAAGGTGAAAAATTCAAGGCACGATTAGTTGCTAAGGGTTACTCACAGAGAGAAGGATTGATTATAATGAGATTTTTTTCACCAGTTGTGAAGCACACCTCAATTCGAGTAATCCTAGGATTTGCGACAATGCATGATATGGAGTTAGAGCAGCTAGATATGAAGATCGCATTCCTCCATGGAGATTTAGAAGAAGAGATTTACATGCAACAACCCGAATGCTTCAAAGAACCTAGCAAGGAAGATTATGTTTGTTTGTTGAAGAGATCGTTATATGGTTTGAAGCAGTCTCCCAGCCAGTGGTACAAACAGTTTGATTCATTCATGGTCACACATGGGTACATGCGCTGTGAGTATGACTGTTGTGTTTATTTTAGAGTACTTGCTGATGGCTCATATATATTTCTTGCTCTATATGTTAATGATATGTTAGTAGCTGCAAAGAGTAAGCAAGAAATTGTGAAGTTGAAGTCTTTATTGAGTAGTGAATTTGACACGAATGATCTTGGAGCTGCCAAGAAGATCCTTGGGGGAGAAATTCACCAAGATAGAGGGGCTAGTAAATTATGGTTATCTTAGAAAGGATATCTTAAGAGGGTGTTAGAGAGGTTTGGTCTGCTTGATGCAAAACCTGTTAGTACACTGCTTTCTGCCTATAGGTATATGGTAGATCCAGGCAAAGAGTATTGGAATTCAGTAAAGTGGATCTTTAGATGTCTTACAGGCACTCATGATTTCGGTATCCTCTTTGATCAGAGAGCTAGTACAAAAGCAGTGGGTTATGTAGATTCTGACTATGTAGGAGACCTTGATTCTAGAGAGTCCATGACAGGCTATGTGTTTAGGTTTGTTGGTGGCCCAATTTGTTGGAAGTCTACGCCACAGGATGTAATTGCTTTATCCACTACAGAAGCAGAATATATGGCGATGACAGAGGCAAGAAAAGAAGTCGTTTGGCATAGTGGACTGGTTAATGAGCTTGGTTACAAGCAGGATAGCATGGTGCTACATTGTGATAGTCAGAGTGTAATTCATTTGGCAAAGAATCAGGTATATCATGCAAGAACAAAGCATATTGTTGTGTGATATCACAAGATCAGAGAACGGGTTTCTTCTGGTGATATTTCTTTGTCGAAGATTCTCACTAGTGAGAATGCCTTTGATATGTTAACAAAGCCAGTTCCAATAGATAAGTTCAAGCACTGCTTGGACTTGATTGGTGTTTGCAGCTTGTGAGCCCTTTAGGGCTAAGGTGGAGGCGATGGAGGAGTTTGCTCGTGTAGCTTGATCAATTCAAGCCAAGGTGGAGATTTGTTGACGTGGGTGGCTTGAATTGCCACTGAAGCCCACAAGCCCACTATTTGTATGTTAGTCAAGTATGACCGAATACAACTAGGAATATAATTCCTAGTAATTGCCGACCTATAACATGTATATACAAATATATATATATATATATATATATATATATATATATTAGGTTTGTGATAAATGGAAAATATATAGAGAGAATTTGAAAATTCTATTAACCTAGTAAGTGCAATCGCATAAGAGAAAATAGAGAAAATAGAGACAATCAGCTTTTATTCTTATTGTTTCTGTGAGAGAGTGCTAGGGTGTAATTGTGACTTGGGTTTCCTGAGAGTATTCTTGTGCACTGTTGTATCTCTTTATTTTTTTAATAGTGAAATTTCTCTGTCGACGTCGTGGAGGTAGGCAGTTTGCCGAACCACGTAAATTCTTGTGTTCTTTGTGTGTGTGCTTATTGTTTAATTTTCGCTCATTTACTGTTATTAATTTGAGTCTTGAGGTGCTATTTGCACAACATACCCAATAAAGAAAAAAAGAAGAAGAAGGAATTTTTGATTTTTGGTGTGTTTGCTTTCTGTGGATCAGCAATCATCTCTTGCAGATGTGTAGTATCTTGGTACTAGGGTACCATTTATCACAAAGTTTGCGTATTTATAGATGTATATATAGTATAAGTCTCTTTTTTTGGGGGGGAGGGGGGGGGGGGTGGTGGTTATTTTTGCTTTTATACAAGGAGAGAATGAGAGAGAACATTTATTTGTTTATTTTGGTTTAATTATTATTTAAACGATAATAAATTTTATTTTATTGGGTCCAGCTAATGGATGCTGTTAGGGCATCCATTAATCAATCATTTTAGATCACTGTCAGTTTCTTTAAGACTTTCTCTCGTCTCCCCATGTGTGTGTTAAAATAATTAATATTCTAAAAAAAATATATTTTATAATTTTTTTTTTATGTAAAATTGAAATTTTTTTTCATTGTTTCATAAAAAAATTTCTAAAATAGTTTATTACAAAATTCCTTAGGGCATCTATAAATAAAATCCTATTTTATAAACCTATTATTTTTAGTCAAAAAGCATTACTGATTTTTTTCTTTAATTTAAAAAAAGAAAAGAAAAAGTAGTAGGGGCTTATTAAAGATAACTTCTCTATTAGTCGTGATTATAGTAAGAAATAGATTATAAAAAAAAAAAAAAGATTTTAGTAGGAAATATCCTTATCCACTGGACTTAGTGAGCTATAACTACCCTAATCCTGCCAAAGCATTAATGAGCACTAAGTTGGTATTTCACCGATATAAAAAATAGTAACTGATGATGCCCAAATTGTCAGTAGAAACGTTCATCCAGAGTGAAGTCGTTCACAGCTAATCCTGATCTTGAGACAAGTTGAAAGGAAAGTGTATGGACACCGGTGTGGCGCCTGCCACAGAACCTCCGATGCCAAAGTTTGGATAGCTAGAGTTTAAAGAGAGTAATATGGATGTGCTAAAAAAATTTTAATGTACCTTTTGTCGGGTTTTGTTAATGGACATATATAGACGCTTTCTTTTTAGCCGTTGGTTCTGCTTTAATGGTGGTATCATTGCCAAAGTTGTAACGCCCATGTGGGGTGTTAAATGGATAGATATTCTTCCAATGATACGGAAGTTGATTACTATCTTTGTAACGCTTCGTCATGATTGAAGGACGACAGTTGAGTCTTCGTTAGGCAGTTCCTCCTGGGCCGAGCTAACTTCGGTGTTGTCCTTGTCTATCGTCATTCTTGGATGGACAAGTATATTTTTGGGACCATTAGCTACCCCCCTATTCCAAGGCCGTCCATAATTTGGACAATCTAAGGAATATGGGAGGTTTTTTTTTTTTTTTTTTTTGGAAAAGTTTCTGATGCTTGGGGTTACGTTCTCCGCTTTAATTGTTTCATGGCGGCATGGCACACATCGTGGCCACGTGTCCTTTTCTGATTGGTGAGTAGTTCTTGTTTCCGGTGAATACCTTTTCAGTTTTCTCACATTTTTCAAGGTAAACCTTTTTAACTCCTTGCCTTTCTTTTCTCATCTTTTTACTTTCCTTTTGCATTTGATTTTTCTGACTTTCAGCCTTTCTGTCCATTCTCTTCGCGTCTGATTTTTCTGAGCACACTGTTGCCGCTATGTATTTTGCTCCCAGCTTTTTCGGTTCTCTTCCTCATTTCCAGGTACGTTTGCCTTTTTTTAATGCTCTTTTCCCTTTTGACTGTAACATATCATTCTCTTTCATATTCTTATTTTCCTTCTTGGAATTGCGTGTCTTTCCTTAATGGTGGATTATATTGAAGTTAGGCATATTTCTTCCTTCATCGCCTTTCATTTTGCTCGCTTAGGAGGGCTGTTAGATTCTTTCGGTGACCGATACCCACAAATTGGGGTTTTTGTTGTAGGAGATAGTGGCCTTGATTTAGTGTTAGGTGACCTGTATTCGTTGTTGCGACAGTCTTTGTCTTAGTTTAAATCAATTTGTGGGGTCCTTAGGAGGGAAAATATGGGATCTGAGGTGAGATCAAGTGGTCAGGAGAGGGGTTTGTCTTCCGGTGTGGTTGTGGACGGGGCTATTATGGACATAGCTACCTTCGTTCTTCCCCCTTTATCTGTTCTTCCTTCTACTTCTGCCACCCCTCGTCCTTTTCATGCCCTCAAGGAAAAGTGTTCCTTGAAGGTGGATGTCTTTAAATAAGTTTAGGGACAAGTTTCAATTCCCTGATGAAACTAGGGCTCGTCTTCCCAGGAAGGGTGAAAAGGCTTGTGCTTTTGCCCATAGTGAGGTCTATTTTTATGAGGCTGCTTTCTTGTGTGGCCTAAGGTTTCCCGTTCATCCATTCATTATGGAACCCCTAAATCACCTGCATATTGCTCCCGGGCAGCTTATGCTAAATTCTTGGAGGATTGTCATAAGTTGTATGGTGATCTGGACGACCATAGCGAATGGAGACATGATCACTCTCAACGAGTTTATCCATCTCTATTATGTAAAAGAGTCCAAGGAATTTGGATATTATGAACTTGTTCCCAGGGATAGGAGATCTCGTCTCGTCATCGACCATCCTTCGTCCTTCCGTTATTGGAAGTCCAAATATTTTTTTTTGTGTCAGGCGATGGTTGGGAGACTTTATCCGACGACTTTTGGGGGAGTGTCCCTAGGTTGCTGCGCCGATGGTAGACCCCTTATCTTGGTGCGTTTGCCTTTTATATCTCTTCTTTCTAGTATTGTGGCTGTTTTTGATCGTCCTTCTAACCTTGTGTAATTTTTTCTCTTCTATAGTGAAAGAGCGTCCTGAACTTAAGAGTTAGTTTGAAGAATGAGTTTAGGAGGAAATTAAATACGCAAGGATGATCGACGACTTTGACGAGATAGTCGATCCACGCACATTGGCTCATCACTGTTTGGGGCCTGAACCTTCACTTTATGTTCTTCAAGCACTTGACCGAGAACAGAGGAAACGTGAGTTGCCTTGATATGCATGATCATTCTCTTTATTTTTTCTATCTTAACTCTTGGATTTTCTTTCCATTTTGGTGTAGAGATAACAAGCAAGTTTAACAAGGATATGTACGCAAAAATCAAGGGGAAGAAGAATGAGCCCCTTTCTAGTATTGGTCAGAAAACGTTAAGGATAATCGATCAAGAGAATGAGAAAGAGAAAGAAACGGCTGAGAGAGGTTTGTCTACCCCTACTTTGGATGAAGGATAGACATCTTCTCTAGCAATCTCTGTTGAGGAGGTCCCTGCCCCTAAGAGACAGAAGACAGGGTACAAGGGCAAGGAGAAAATGGGTTCTAGTGTTTGGGATGACGCTGAAGCAGCCATGGCTCGAGTGAATGAGCTCTTAACTCCTGAAAAGATGAAGGAAATTTACCTTGTGCCCTCCCACCAGATGGTGAACCAGCATATTCATAAGCTCGTGTAGGTAATCTTTTCTTGCCTTATTCTCCCATTTTTTACTAATTCAAGTTTTAACGATATTCTTTATTGTCAGGTGTTGGGAGAGACGATGCATCTTACTTCTCAATTTTTGGCGAACGAAGAGAAGGCCATTATGGCCACTTCAAAGGTGGAGGCTTTAAAGGCTAAAACTTCGAGGTTGTGGAAGGACTTGATTGCTGCCATGGATGCACATAATACTTCCAAGGAGCAAGTCAAGGTTTTGATTGAGCAGCTTGGAGCCGAGAAGTTATTGGTAAAGCAGAAGAACGAACTTCTCGCGTTGGCAGGCTAGAGGATGAAAGCCATAGTGGCTAAGGCCATCCTTGCCTTCCAGATGACAAATGAATACAACACCATCTTGTTCCAATGGTACTTCAAAAGTTTTGAATTATTGAGGAGGTACCTGGTGAAGCATGGGCCAGGAGTTAATCTGGAAGACTTGGATTTTGAAGTCGTGAATAAAGAAATTAAGGAGGACGAGGCAGCTCCGGCTGCTTAGGCTTCTGTGGCTTCTGGCGAGGATCCTTCTGAGGCGGACAAGGGTGGTGACGATGCTCCTTCGGTTTGACCATGTTGCACTTTTTATGACATCCTTCTTCTTTTTTTTTTTTTTTTTTTTTTTTTAATGCCCTTTATATTTTGGGGCTTTTTGGTCGAACAATCTTTTTAGGCCTCGTATGTTTTGGGAATTTCAAATAATTTGCATCCTTTTACATATATATAATGTATTTGTTGGTATTTTCCTCCTTCATTTCAATTGTGGAAGCATTTTCTTCGTCCTTCTGGGGACTTAGAGGATTTTTGTTGAAATTTTCTCTTTGTCCTTCTGGGGACTTAGAGAATTTCTGTCGAAAAATTCTCTTTGTCCTTTTGGGGACTTAGATAATTTTTGTTGAAGTATTCTTGGATGAAGTTATTCGTCTCAAGAATCTTGTCTCCCCTTTATTTTCGGTTCGGACAATGCACATCCATTTAAGGAATCTTATTGTCTTTTTGATCTGGACGATGTACATCCATTTAAGGAATCTTATCGTCTCTTTGATTTGGATGATGCACATCCATTTAAGAAATCTTATCGTCTTCTGGATGATGTACATCCATTTAAGGAATCTTGTCTCCCCTTTATTTTCGGTTCGGACAATGCACATCCATTTAAGGAATCTTATCGTCTTTTTGATCTGGATGATGTACATCCATTTAAAGAATCTTATCGTCTCTTTGATTTGGATGATGCACATCCATTTAAGGAATCTTATCGTCTTCTGGATGATGTACATCCATTTAAGGAATCTTATTGTCTTTTTAATTTGGACGACCATTTTAGGTTTTTGAGAAAGAAATAATTAAAGCGCATGAATTGCTGAATGATACTTGTGAAATGCTAAATAATCACTTATGAAATTCTAAATAATCACTTGAATACAAAACTTATATTAAAAAGCACGGAATCAAATTATGTTAACTGCTTACAATTAGGCTATGAATCCTTTTCGTAATACCTCTTTAGATGTTCGACATTCCATGGACGAGGTAGCTTATTTCCTTCTAGGTCTTCTAGGTGGTAACTTCCTTATCGTGAATAGTGGACAACTCTGTAAGGGTCCTTCCCAGGTTAGACCTAGTTTGCCTTGTGCTAGGTCTTTTGTTGCAGGAGTCACTTTTCGGAGGACGAGATCCCCGATGCTGAATCTTTTCAGTTTTACTCTCTGATTGTAGTATTTGACCATCTTCTACTAGTACTTGGCCATTCTTTGGAAGGCTTGGTTTCTGACTTTGTCCAGACAATCCAGGTTCAACTTCAATTGATTGTCATTGCTTTGTTCCTCAAAGAACTCCCTCCTGAGGCTAGTGAGTCCTACTTCGACTGGGATGACTGCTTCTATGTCATACGTTAAGTTGAAGGGTGTTTCTCCTATTGGTTTTCGTGTCATAGTTCTGTAAGCCCACAGGACGCTTGGTATTTCCTCGGGCCATGCTCCCTTTGCCCCCACTAACCAGGACTTGATAATCTTGAGCAAAGTTTGGTTTGTTACTTCCGGTTGTCCATTGGCCTAAGGATGTCTTGGTGACGAATACTTGTTTTTGATACCTAGGCTTGAGCAAAATGACCCGAACCCATGACTGTCGAACTGACGACCATTGTCTGAGATGATCGTCCTTGGTATCTCAAACCTGCAAACAATATTTTTTCATACAAAATTTTGTACCTTTGCCACCGTGATCGTTGCAAGAGCTTCCGCTTCGACCCACTTCGTGAAGTAGTCAATTGCAATGGGTAGGAACTTCATTTGTCTCTTTCCCTGTGGTAGGGGGCCCATAATGTCGATCCCCCACTATGTAAATGGCCAAGGTAAGGAAATGGTCTTCATTTTTCCCCCTAGGACTCGTTGAACATTCCCATACCTTTGGCAACTGTCACATTTCTTCATAAAGTCTGCTGCGTTTTGCTGCATTGTGGGTCAGAAGTAACCTACCTTCGTGATCTTCTTGACAAGGGACTTTGACCCCATGCGATCTCCACAAACTCCCCCATGCACCTCCTCCAGGACATATTTGGCCTTTTCCTCTTCTATGCATCTCAAGTAGGCTGAGAGAAGCCTCTTTTGTAAAGTTCGTCATTTAGTATTGTGAACTGGGCAACTTGCTTTTGGATCTTCTTGGCTTCTTTAGGATTTGGTGGTAATCGTCTATCTCTGAGGAAAGACAAAATTGGACTCATCCATCTCGAGCGAGTATGCACAAGGAAGGTTTGAAACTCTTTGATGCTAGGGGAGTTTTGTTCTTCTAGTTTCCAATCATTTATCTTGTCCTGGTCATCTGTTAATGCACTCCATGCTACTTTGTTGGCTTCTGCATTTTGATCCTGTGGGATCTGAGCAAACTCTGCACAATTAAAGTTGCTTACCAACTAATTTGTCAATTTGAGGTATTTCTGCACTCTTGTCTTCTTTGCTTTAAAATCTCCTCTGACTTGCCCTATGACGAGCTGTGAGTCGCTCTTAAGCACGATATTTTCAGCTTCTAGTGCCTGATCTATTCTTAGCCCTATTAACAAAGCCTCATACTCCGCTTCATTATTGGTTACGGGGAATTTGAGCTAGACCCTATACTTAAGAACGTCCTCTTGAAGGAAGGTAATAACGACACTCGCTCCGCCTCCTTTCTGGGTGGACGATCCCTCTGTATTGATTGTCCAAAGTTCTTCCTGGTCGTCTGCATGTTCGGGGATGGTGAATTCCGCTATGAAATCTGCCAATGCCTGAGCTTTTATGGCCTTCCGTGGGCGGTATTCTATATCAAATTGGCTGAGTTCGATAACCCATTGTACCATTCATCCAGTAGCCTCGGGTTTGTTCATCACTTTCTTAATGGGTTGGTTTGTCATTACTTTGATAGGATTAGCTTGGAAGTAGGGACGAAGTTTTCTTGAGGCCACTATGAGGGCAAAGGTGATCTTCTCTATACGCAGATATCAAGCTTTAACTCCCTGGAAGGCCTGGCTAATATAGTACACAGGAAGTTGTATCTTGTTTTCTTCTCTGATTAAAGCTACACTAACTGCCGTGACAGATACTGCCAAGTATAAGAACAAGTCTTCGCCTTCCTTGGACAGACTCAAGAGTGAGGGGTTGCTCAAGTAGCGCTCAATTCTTGAAAAGTTGTCTCGCATTCCTCTGTCCAAACAAATGCTCTTTTCAGGGTTTTGAAGAAAGGAAGACATTTGTCTATTGCCTTTGAGACGAAGCTGTTGAGGGTTGCTACTCTTCCTGTGAGTGATTGTACTTCTTTAACCGTCCTTAGTGAGGACATCTTGAGGATAGCCCTCACTTTTTCGGGTCCTCTTCGTAACACCATAAACCCAGGGAATTTCCCTGAGGAAACTCCAAAAGCACATTTGGACAGGTTTAACTTCATGTTGTACTGTCTGAGTGTGTTGAACGTCTCCTTGAGATCGTCCAGTTGATCCTCTTCTTCTTTGCTCTTGACAAGCATATCATCAACGTATACCTCCATGTTTCTCCCAATTTGTTTGTTAAACATCCGGTTTACCAATCGTTGGTATGTGGCTCCTACGTTCTTTAAACTAAAGGGCATGACCCTGTAACAATAGAGTCCTTGGCTAGTGATGAAAGCAGTTTTTTCTTGATCTTCCTCAGCCATCTGCATCTGGTTATACCCAGAAAATGCGTCCATGAAAGTAAGAAGTTTGTGTCCGACGATAGAATCTACCAGCTGATTAACTCTGGGTAAGGGAAAACTATCCTTTAGGCAGGCTTGGTTTAGATCTGTGAAGTCGACGCACATTCTCCACTTCCTGTTTGCCTTTTTGACCATGACAACGTTGGCCAACTACTCAAGATAGTAAACTTCTCGAATAAAATTTGTAGCAAGCAGCTTGTTTACTTCGTCCATCACTGCTTTGTTTCATTCAGGGGCAAAAACTCTTCTTCTCTGTTGGACGGGCTTTTTCTCTAAGTCTACATTCAGGCAATGTTGGATGATGTTTGCTGGGATCCCTAACATATCCTCGTGACTCTAAGCAAATACGTCGAGGTTATCCCTCAGGAAGTTGATGATTTCTTCCTTTGTCTTTATACTTAGATTTGTCCCTACTTGGGTCGTCTTTGCTGGATCTCCCTCAACTAACTCTATCGTTTCTAGCTTGTCGACGATCTCTGGTGTTTTATCTTTGATTAACCACGGGTGGTTCTTTTTCGAGGCTAGGATGGCCTGGTAACACTCCCTTGCCAACACCTGGTCTCCTCTTATCTCTTCGACCTTCTGTTTTGTTGGAAACTTCACCTTCAAATAGTATGTGGAAGTAGCAGCTTTCCAACAATTGAGGGTTGGTCATCCTATGATCACATTGTAGGACGAGGGTGAGTTCACTACCAAAAAATTATGTCTGTTGGTTACTTGGAGGGGGTATGAATCGGCCGTGACTGTCAACATCACTATTCCATGGGGGTACACCTTGTCTCCACTAAAGCTGACGAGGGGTGACTCAAAAGGAGGAAGTCTTTTCAGGTCTACTTTTAATTGTTGGAAGGCGGAAAGGTAGATAATGTCCGCCGAGCTCCCATTGCCTACCAAAACCCTTCTTGTATTGAACCCCTCGATCATGATCATAATGACTAGTGGGTCGTCGTAAGGTTGCTTTACTCCTCTGGCATCTTCTTCTGAGAAGTACATGTCTTAGTTTGTCCGTCTTTACGAGGTGGGCTATGAACACTGTTTACTTGCCTTTGATGTGACTTTTTGAGGGATCAAAACAACCTTCCTGTGGTTGGTCCTCTCGTGATGGTTTTTATCTCCCTTATTGCACTCTGCAGATGAGGTGGTGGGTGATCTTCATCTCTCTGGAAACCTCCGTGCTGATTCTTCTTACCGTGTTTGTTGGAGTCTCCCCTCTTTACATACTTCTGTAGTTTCCTTTTCCGTATAAGTTCTTTTATTTGCTCTTTCAGATCTCGGCAATCCTCTGTGTAATGCCCATGATCTTTGTGAAAACAGCAGTATTTCCTCTTATCGCGCACACTAGGCGATGAGTGAAGTGGCCTGAGTCATTTAAGATATTGTTCGTCTTTAATCTCTGTCAAAATCTAGTCAATGGGCATCACTAAAGGTGTGAATTTCATTGGTCGAGGATTTTTGTCATCTTTTCATCTATTTCCCTCGTCATTCCGTCGGTCAGCTAGATCTCTTTTTTTTTTTTCCCTTTCGGTTGTCTTCTTTTTCCTTCTTCTTCTCCTTTGGTTTTTCTACTCCTTCTATGGCTGCTAGAGCGTCCTCAACGTTCATATACTTCTGTGCTTTCAATAGCGCCTCTGCCATCGTCTTGGGGGGATTCTTTGCCAAGGAGACCACAAAATCCTTGGACTTTAATCCTGCCTTAAAAGTTGTAAGTTACACCTTATCGTCTGATTCGTCTACCTCCAGCATTCCTCGTGTGAAGCGCGTTACATAGGATCTCAAAGTTTCCTTTTCTCCTTGTTTGATTGTGAGCAAATGATCAGCTGTCCTTTTTGGAAGTTGTCCGCCAACAAAATGACGAACAAACGAGTTGCTTAGCTACTCGAAGTTATCAATGGACGATATTGGCAATTTGGTGAACCATTCCTTGGCTGCCCTTTTAAGGGTAGTGGGAAAGGAGCAACACAGAATCTCATTAGGGGATTGTTGAAGAACCAGAGTCATCTTGAACGTATTTAGATGATCTAACGGATCTTTTAATTCGACAAAGGGCTTGAGTTGGGGTAGACGGAACTTGGAGGGTATCGGGCACTCCTGGACTGCTACGGTGAAAGGTGAATCTGTTTTTCTGAAAATCCTATCCAAACTTTGATCCGTCTTTCCCTTGATAGCATTTCTCAATTCGTCCATCTCCTTCTTCATCTCCCTAAGGAAATCTGAGTTTGCCTCTTCTGGAGTGTTGGTTTGTCTCTTGTGACTATCTTCATCATCATCTCTGTTGATTTCCAGGCGGTTATCTCCTTGCTGCAGCTGCTGCCTCATCTCCTGGTTTTGCTTGGTAAGTTCCTCTATAGTGGTTGTGAGTGACTGAATTTGTAGGGCCAGTGCAGCAGGGTCTGGGTTAGTGCTGGACTCTATCTGAACTTATAGTTTGGAATGGAACAATGTTCTTAAATTGGGCGTTCAAGAATCTTTTGTTCCCACAGATAGCACCAAACTGATGATACTCAAATTGTCAGTAGAAACGTTCGTCCAGAGTGAAGTCGTTCACAGCTAATCCTGATCCTGAGACAAGTTGAAAGGAAAGTATATGGACATCGGTGTGGCGCCTGCCACAGAGCCTCCGATGCCAAAGTTAGGATAGCTAGAGTTTAAAGAGAGTAATATGGATGTGCTAGAAATTTTTTAGTGTTCCTTTTTCAGGTTTTGTCAATGGACATATATAGGCGCTTTCTTCTTAGCTGTTGGTTATGCTTTAATGGTGGAATCATTGCCGAAGTTGTAACGCCTATATGGGGTGTTAAATGGATAGATATTCTTCCAATAGTACGGAAGTTCGTTACTATCTTTGTAACGCTTCTTCATGATTGAAGGACGACAGTTGAGTCTTCGTCAAGCAGTTCCTCCTGGGCCGGGCTAACTTCGGTGTCGTCCTTGTCTATCGTCATTCTTGGATGGACAAGTATATTTTTGGGACCATCAGTAACATAAGCCGAAAATTTACTATACCATTACCATTGAATTATCACTTGAATCTTGTAAATACAAAAATTCGTTTACCCAAAATTAGAGTCATTATTACTTGATGAGGGCATTGGAATAGTTAACACTAAGGTCTAAATTTATTTCCTCATTAATAAAAAAGAGTCATTTTAATAGAAAAAAAATATTATTTTTTTCATGATCATAACATAAATATGATATCAGGTATCTAATCTAGTTATGGGTTCTAATTAGCTCAACTGGTAAGAGTTTTTGAATATATACCACTGTAAGTTTCTTTAAAAAACCTTCTCTCCTCTCCCTGTGTATGTGTGTGTGTTAATACTTAGTATTCTCAAAAAAAAAAAAAAAAAAAAAAAAAAACCTCAACTAGTAAGTTCTTTGATGGTTGAATAAGAGAATTAGATTTCAATTCCCGCCTACATCAAAAACCGATTGGTGTCTTGGTATGATGATAAAGAGTTATAATCAAAAGCGGATGTCATAGGTTAAAAATCTCTTAAAAAAATGTATTATAATCCTTTTTTTTTTTTATATATATATATAATTTAGGAAAGGTATCACAATCAAGTTGGCTTAATTAGTAATAAACTCTCTTATCTTTAAATAAATTATTTGTGTTCAAATTCCACTTCAAAAAAAAAAATCACACACTTAATTGATGGGAAAATTATTAAATACTCCAAGAGTACTATGAATGCGTACTCCCTTCCTTCTCATATGAATTGTGGGTCCCACTATTAATTTAACTAGTGGGACCCACAATTATGTAACAAAGAGGAATATGCATTTATGGTACTCCAAGAGTATTCTATAATTACCCCAATGGAAAGTGCTAGCCTAATTATTAAAAACCAATCCTTACTATGGGTGTCAATTCGGGTTTGCATGTCATGTCGAGATAGGAGTATTTAGCTAAATGACTCATCTTGAATCTGATCCATTTAACAATCATGTCATGACCCTTCAACCCTAACATGACTTGTTAATAAAGTAAGTTGACACAACACAAATCACTTGATATGCTCAATAGACGATTTATGTTGGGTTGACACGAACGTGACATGACCCATTTCAACCCGTTTAATATTAAACATGTTGAGTTGACACAAATTCAATCCATTTAACCCGCTTAAAAAAATCACATGATAAATATTGTTATAAATTTAATAAACAACAAATTTAATGCAAACTCATTGTCGGGGGCAATTTTTTCGTTGCCAATATGATATTTGGGAAGTCAAAACCGAAACTCAACTTTAGGCTTGGAATATGGCCCAAAGGCTATCAGTGAAGTAAGAAAGGCCCATGATAAATATCACATGATAATATTGTTATAAATTTAATAAACAACAAATTTAATACAAACTCATTGTCGGGGGTAGTTTTTTCGTTGCCAATATGATATTTGGGAAGCCAAGATCGAGACTCAACTTTGGGCTTGAAATATGGCCCAAAGGCTATCAGCGAAGTAAGAAAGGCCCATTTTTTCTCAAAGTCCGGGTTGCATCCAACAAAGATTATAATAAAGCCTAAAAAATACCTCATGCAAAGATAAGCTACCACAAAGGATGACCCACCACAATAAGTGCTTAAATAATAGTCTAATGGTGAACAAGAGAAACATCTAGCGGTAAACGTCTTGAAAATTAATAAATGTTTTTGCATAGTAAAAATCATGCATTTCCTCCATAGTCAGTTAATATAAAAGTGAGCCCGTTATAATAAGTATAGAGGAAAATGATCCAGCAGTGAATATGACAGACCTCTAGCGGTAGACGTCTGACAGATTAATAAGTGTGTTTACATGATAAAAATCATATATTTTCCTCATTATTATTAAGTTAACATGAAGGAAAAATTCCATAGTATCCAAGATATTATGGCTTTCATTATTATTGCAATAAATAAGGATTAAAGGCTATAATTACAAGTAAAAGAGGAAAATTAGGATGGAGTGAAGGGAGAGAAAGACTCCCAACTTAGTGCAACAAATATTTAACCAAGGATCTTATGCCCATGTTGAAATATGTGGAAGGATGTATGGTAAATGATGGAAACTACTCTTATATGAGTGGATGAGCAAATATATGGTAATGTGAGAATAAAATGGTAAAGGAACTTGGCTATTTTTTATCATGGTGGAGAGAGACTGATTTTAGCTAATCGTGAGACCTTTATGGTGCTGGGTTTTGTTATAAAATGGAAGGAATATATGTGAGTTGATGGGTATGGGCATTTTTGAACTAAAAAGGGAACTTATTTTTGAATCAAGGGTTAGCAAGATTGATGGAGACTTTGAGAGGATTTCATCCCCTTGATGAGTAGATGGTTCTTTCCTTTTATAGTGAAGCTTAGGGAGCTATAAGCAAAAGCCAAAAATGTTGGGTTTGATCAGTAAGAGAATTTTCAAAATATCCATCGTGAGATTTAGCCAAAAATGGTGTGAGCTTGTTTTTGAATGTTTGTCTCCTTTGGGCAATGTTAGATGGAGCTGAAATTCAAAGCATCTAACCTAGGATTTGGCCAAAAATTGTGTGATTTGCTTTTGAGTATTTTACCTTCTTTGGGTAATGTCATTTTTTTTTTTTATATACAAGATAGAAATTTTACTCTAACTTAATCTAAGTGTATATGTGTGTGAAGTTTCTTCTTGGAAACTTGAACCTTGGCTCTTGCCCCCCACACCCCATAAGTACTTATACTTGTGGAGTGACCACTACACCAAAGGTGTGCAGTGGTTCTTTGGGTAATGTCATTAAGTGTTGAGATTTGTAGATTGATCTCAGTGAATAAGATCAAGACATAAATGGGGCTAGAACTTGGTTGCTGCAACTAAGATTTGAGCTTCAAAGATTAGGAGCTATCACCCTAAGCCAAGTGTCAAGCTTTTAGCCTACTTCAGGGAGCTCCGCTAGAGATCTTTTTATGCCCTCCAAACCACATTTCCCTATATTTCCCCTTTAGGAATTCATGGGCTTGGTTCATGAATTAGTTTTTTGATATTTTTAGTACTTTAGAAGCTAGTTTGCTGAAATTTGGATGATTTGGTCATGACTTTCTCCAGCAGTAACTGAAACTTAGGGAGGAAGAATGGAATTTATTGCATTTCAGCTTTTTGGTGTCAACCCAACCCCTTAGTACTGTTCATGTCAGAAATGGCAGTGGCAGAGAGGCTAATGAGACAGGTGGCCAGCTCCTAATTTGGTTTGGGAGCTTGATTACTTCTTAAGGCACCTTCTAGTGGAAGGCAAAACTGAATAGAGTTCTTTAGTTGGGTCAGTTTGCACACATGAGCTATTTTGGTTGAGACTTCATGTTGGGCTTGCCCATGAGGGCTGAGTATTTTGGTGGGCCTCTAACTTGGTGGTTCTCTCTACTTTGGCCTATCATTTTGGTTTCTCATTGCCATGTATATTTATTCTACATGGGCTTTAGTTGTTAGTAAAAATGGAATGTATTCATGAGATTTAATAGATATTTATGATAGGTTTTGGGTATTAATTTTCCATGGGCTTTAAATAACAATTTGTATAGTTTCTCATAGTTTTTGCCATGGATTATTTTGTAAAGAGTAATGTTAAAGGCACAAACTATTTTACAACATTTTTATAAAATGTTGATGCGGCTAACCTTTTATTGGTTTTCATCTAGGCACACCATTAATATTACTTTTTTCATTTACCAATAATCACTCGCCACATCAACAGTTTGTAAAATTTTTGATAAATAGTTTATATCTCTAGCATTATTCTTTTGTAAATGATATTTTCTTTGGGGCTTTTAAATAGTAACCTCCAATGATTGTTGTGAATAATATTTACCATGAGTTTTAATAGAGACAATATCCATAGGTTTCCAATAAAATATGGTAACAACCACTATAATAGAATAATATGATATTCTCATGAGTTTTTCTATAGATAATCATAATGGGCTTGTAAGGTGAATAATTACCATGAGTTTTTGAAATAAATATTATGAATGTTGTGATATAAAGAGCAATGTTTTAAGAACTTAAAACATTGCTTATCATTGGAGTTTTGTGAAATATTTATGATATAGTATGTTGCCAAGTATTAATAACTTTGAGTTTTTAATAAAATAGTGCCAAGTTGTTAGCTTGGGCTTTTAATAGTGCCAACGTAAATTGAGTTTTTAATAGTATCAAAGTAAATTGGGTTTTTGATGTTGCCAATGAGAATTGAGCTTTTGATATTGCCAATAAGAACTGGGCTTTTGATAAATAAATTGCCATGGGTTTAAACAATGGGATTTGATTATGGATTTGAATTGCCATGGGTTTAAACTATGGACTTTGATTATGGATTTAAATTCCATTGATAAAATTGCTTTGCCATGGACTTGAATCATGGGCTTTTGAAATATTGTCAAGCATAAATAGTCTTGGGCTTTAAAAAGAATTGGGATGTGTGCATTGGGCTCGTAGGGCCAGTTTTGGGTTTAGCTAAATAATGATAATGAACTTTGATAAGATATGAGTTTTTTTGGGCCTTTTGTTATGGTTTATATTGTGGCCCAATTTGGATAATGAGGTATGAAATATTTGTTGGCCAACGGGATGAGAAATATTCATGGAGGCCCAAAATAATTTATGGGTAATATTTTGGTGGTTAAATAAATTTAATTAAATAGGATTGTGACATGTGGCATGTATGAAAAATTGTACCTCAACACTCATAACATCAAAATACCTATTAAGCAGATAATTTGAAAGTTCATAATTACATCAAATACTTAAAACACATTGTCCAAAAGTTCAAAATAACATAAAAGTACTTAATTAATATTAAGTCCATAATATAGTATCATCCATATAAAAATAAGTTATTTACATCTCAAAAGAAGTGCACACTTCAACACAAATTCAAAATAACATAGTTCAACAAAAATATAACATTGATTTAAAAGTAAGTTCTTTATGTCTCAAAAGAAGTTCATACACAACCCAAATTTAAAAAAACATGATTCAACAAAAATATAACATCCACAGAAGTCGCCAAATGCTAAATATCAATATTGAAATAGTTGAAGCAACTAGTAGACTGATTATGACTATGAGTATCATCCATAGATTCTTTAGGGTTTGTAAAGTTTCAACTTTCAATTATATTACTTAAAAGTTTTTGTAATTACTCATTTTTCTTTTTAAGTTTATAATATAGGATGGATATAAAAGGTATTTGACAAATTTAAAATATAATGAATATTTTTTTTTTATATGAGTTAAACGAATTGTGTGAAATGGGTCATTTTGAGTTGTCACGAATAATTGGTGTCAAACATGTCAATTGCGGATCACACAAGTTGACCCGCTTATGAAAAGTTTCTTATCGTGTCGCTTTCGGGTAGACTTGTTTATAACCCAATCTTATTAAGGTCCAATCCTAACCCGTGTCATGTTCAAGGGTTGTGTCAATCATTAACACCCCTAATATTTACATTTGTAAAATATTAAAATTTTACTAAAAAATTGACACTAAACTCTAAAGAGAAAGGAGCGTAATCATGACTAGAGCCTGGGGACAGCCCGGAGCATATTTGCTCTACACCCATTAGTAATTGATACAAAATTTTATCAACCATGTATCATGTAAAAGGGTGATATTGCTTCCTCGACCTAAACGTTGAAGAAGCCCCAAGTTTCCTTCAATAATAGATTTGGTTAGATGTAAATAACTAAATACTAAACAATTAATGAAAGTATTTTTTTTTTTGTCAATTACTAAACAAATAAATAAAACAAGAGAAATTTAGGAACTACTCTAAGCACGCATAGAGAATTGCATCACAGGTTTGGCTTGGGTCTAGTGTTCTATGCATTAGACAAAATAAAATGTTGTCATGTGTCTAAAAATTGCCACGTGACAACATCCCATTGTACCAATTTACAGGGACACATAACATCATCCTATTGGGTTTGGGGTTTGCGTACCGGACCTAAGCCTCTCCCCAAGTCTTAACCTTATCATGAGTTCTCCGGCTGATATTGAAGTACTATTACTGAAATTAAAATTGACCTTAGGCAGCTCCGCAATGACATTCTTGTGGAAGAGAATGCCCAACGTCTTCATTAATGCCTCCCTTCAGGAGAACATCTGTTCTTAAACTTGTGGGTACAAGGACAACACTCATTGTTTGTACGGGTCCTCAAACAATGATTCGGAGGGTACAATCACTGCAGCTTATAGCATCCTATAGTTGAAGGACAATTCTACAGACACACCTAATTGTGGGAATACTACCGACACTTTGTTGATATAATCAATTATAGCGATCATAAGGAAAATGATGCGTCCATGTACAATAAATTGGACAAAAAGCATCCACTACTCAGATAATCAGCATATTGTGGATTTGGAAGTGAAATAAGGTGTTTTCCTAAAACTCTTGTTAATTGAATGGTAGCTCCCTCTAGGAACATGGCCTACACTTTGAGTAACATTTTCAATAAGTATAGAATCGTTTAAGTTTTCTCAAAATATTCCACAATTGTCAAGATGGCAAGTTGTAAATGACAGATAATAAAGTGATGTCAGTAATTGGTTCAAATAAGAACCAATAAGAATCTATCAATTCAACTGTTGTGAAAAATGTTATGTAAATTATTATGCATGTAACATTGACATTTGGGCTGAACTAATCCCAGACAGTTTAAGGAAAAAAAAGAGGGGGGGGGGGGTGGTGGGGGGGAGGGTCGTAATCTTCATTAGTATATTTCAAGGACTATCGAAAGAGTAGCGTATTCTCACTGCTCCCGCAGGATTTGTACTAGAACTACTGCTGTTTTAATGAATCCTTTTTCTTTAAAAACTAATGAAGAACAGTTGGAAATTTATATGAGCTTTTCCCAAGCTTCATCATGATGTCCCAAGCATGTAAAGAAACCTCATAATGTAAATTGTACAATGGTACTTCAACAGGAGTACTGGGCTTACAAAACTTTCAAAATAGTTGCAAACCTTCATTGGAGTTACTTATAGTTTTTTTTGCATTACAATGTAAGTTAAGAATGCTGTCCAACTACTGTTCTGCACAACTAGGCTACACACCAACAGCAAAGCACATTTCCCATGCCTTGGTGCCCACAACCTCAACCAACTAGGAAAAGAGGCAAGGAAAGAAGTTCCACGAAAAATGAAGTATACTTGAAACTTAGCTTACTCTTCTAGCATGAAGCAAATATTATACAAGAGATCCCGCTTCCAGATTTATGATCATTGATCCTGAGAAAAAAATACTTCTGTTTCTTAGAAATGCATGTCAATTTACTTGCTTATAAAAGGAAATGTAATCAAATTTCAATACTCATCTAGTTAATGTTGATTTGGATATCTCAACAAAATGGAATGGTTTAGTTTAGTTTTAAAACTATTATAAGGTTGCAGTCTGAATTTTTAGTATCTTCTGATAGGAGATCCTCAATCTCATTTTTCTCCTAAGCCAAGGAGATAGTTAAATCCCAATAGAAACTGTCGGAATGTAGAATTATGAATTAAGAACCAAACAGATTTGGTACCAATGTAATAACCTCTTGTGACATGTGCGTTTCTTTATACAAGTTAGCAGCTCCAGTGATACTTCAGAATAAAACTATAGAAGAACTCGTCTAACTAAAGCTCATAAATACTGTACTACTAATCTGTGCAGGAGTGCAAATAAATTTCAATTTTATTTAATTTTCAAAGTCAATTGGATTTTATTTTAGACCTTGTTATTAGCTACTTATGTTAGTATTTTATCTAATTCTTTAGAATCAAGATTATTTTCATATTTCAATAATTGGACTATGAACCAAGTAGGATTTGGGTTATTCCATGTAGTCTATCTAAGTGTGGTATCGTACAGTTGTACTTGTACTCTAATGGAGACAATTTACTTGATCAATAAAATTTCCTAAATAAATGTTTTTAATTGCTTGGTGCCAATTATATAGGCAACCCTAGATGCTAATTTCTAGATTTTGTTCTTTCTTTCTTGCTTGATACGGATTCTAAGCAAGTCCAAGTTTATTTTTATTGTTTTGTGTTCTTATTTCTTGTTGATTCTCAATCCCTTAAAAATTTCTGTTGCATCAGTCTTGGCACCAGGACAATCATTATTCAGCATCAGCTTTGGTATGAGAGAGAAACCCAATCCTCGTTCCAAGCACAGTAGCCACATCCAGAATTCAACAACAAAACACTCAGATGTTAAACCTGCCAAAGGAAACTCAAGCCGCCACCTCAACCCACCAACCTAACCTAAAGCTATATTTACCATTCCAACAAACCAATCACACCAAACCATCAAAATCCCAAACTACCCACACTGTCAATAAGAATGCCCCAGGCCCACTAGATTGTAATTTGGCTAGCCAAGGCCATCGATATACCTGCCCGGGCCAAAACCCAATTGTTCACAAAACCCCAAACAACCCAATTCACCAAATAGAAAAATCACCAACCTCTGACAACTTCAATCGACAATCTCAAGCCTCCTCACACCAACAAACCTGCTTTCCTAGTCCCTTGTTGTCTATCCACCAATTGTAGCAACTACTAGAACCAATCACAAGCCCCACACTAACTGACGATTCTTGACTTCCCAAGTCTTGGTGAAGCCACCATTGTCTTTGGTCCACACCTACCATGCCACCACTAGGATTCTGCCAAGATTTGACCTGGCGCATGAAAAAAAAAATGCAACTACCCAATGGTAACAATCCATTAAGCTTTGTTCTCTTTCCTGCTTGGTTATGATTTCAAGCAAGCCTATGTGCTGATTCGTTTTTTTTTCCCCCCTACTTTATTGATTATCAATCCCTTTCAAAATTTGTGCTGCATCACTAAGTACTCATAAATTAGAAATATCATCATCAGTTTCACCATCTAATTGTCAATCGCCACAGCTTTCAAAAAAATTTTCCTCTAAATAAAAACTATATTCTTAACAATGCCTTCCACTCGGCTGTAATATCCCAATGATTCCCCCCATCAACACACCCCCTCCCCCACCACCACCCCCCCCCCCCCCCGTTTTCCTCTATTCTTTTTAGATAAGACTATAACTCTATCAGTTGCACAATCATGCGGAGTTTAACATTTCTGAAACAGAATAGGAGTCCCATCTAAAATCCTCATCAGACAGCCATGCTATAAAACAGCTAAATTTTAGAGCAACTGAACAGAAGTTACCAATTTAGAACATAACAAAATGAATAAACTTTTTCAGATCCAAACTGTTTTGTTCTTTCCAACTCTTCTTCTTGCGAAGACTCTTAATTATTCAGCATAGAGTGCTTATAGGCACATTTTGTCTTGTTGGTCCATTTTGAGAGGGGAAAATTTCTTCAGTCAAATGCTAAATAAGTTCCCTTACCAAGTTGAGATCCGTTTTAAACCAAAATGAAAAATCTATCAGCCTAACCTGATTGTTTGATCCATGTTCATGCATCCGCTGAGGATTTATATTCAAATCAATCATTTTAGTATCCTTCTTGTTCTTGGCATGTCCATCAGCATTAGCATCAGAAGCTGGAACAGGAGAGACACTATGATTTTGCTGGTTCTCTACCACTGTAAGTTTAGGAGGATGATTTTGTACCATTCTGGTCTCACCTTGATCTACAGGTTGCGAAGCTGGCTCCTCAATATGACCAGGTTTATCCCCTGGAAACTACAGAACAAACAAAGTGTTTCTAAGAGGAATTTTACATAACAGAAGGATGACTGAGATTCCAATCTCTCTGTATAGGAATTACAAACCTCAACTTTCTGCCTCAATAGAAGATATCTTCCATGCGTTCTTTTACCACCAACATGAACAATCATGTCACATTGCAAACACAGGGAACTCCCATCTACCTCACAGTAAAAGAAAGCTACATATATGTCCCCAAAAGGAGAATCATAAGCTTGAAATTCTTTTACCAAACACAAAGGGCATATTTCTGAAAAATATTAATAGTAAAGTAAAAAGTAAAAAAGAGACCTGCATACCAGGTGCATTTTCACATATGTCACAGCGGGGAAAAGCACTGGGATTTGCAAGACCAACCCGAACATGCCGGCTAGCAAGCTTATTACACGTGAACCTGCCACTCCCATTAACAGTTATAAAGCATTGCAGCAAGATGTGGACCAGGGCAATCAAGAAGAACAAAGAATATTTAGATTTCAAAATTTTCAACAATGGATGAAATGTTTTTATAATGAGACTTGTATAGAACCAGAAACATATAGAATAATAAGTCATTTCAAACATCGTTTTATTCTTGACTAATATTCATAATGTGTTGAATATAAAAGAAGAAACGACAAAGAAGAGGACAACAAATTACACGTTCTACAGCATTTTGTCCGAGCTCACTAATGTCATATACACCGAACAACCATACTGAAACTTTTTTTTTTGATAGGTAAGTTAGGCACGCACCCAATGGGTCTTAAACGCACAACCTCACCCTCCAACCAATTATTATATGAGAAGGAAGTGCCAGTTGAAACTTCAAAGTCATATTCATCTTCCAAGATTTGTAGGAAAACCAGTTTTACAAGTTTATGTGAGAAACTATTACAAGAATATTGTTGCTTAAAAACACAACCGTTTCAGCTAAAAATCTTGGCACTGTGACAGCCACAAATCTATGTGTTCCACGATCTGTTGCCTTACTTTATTGACTGCATCAGGAGAGCTGCAGTTCTCGGCATTGCCTGAGAGGAGAAACCAAAGCTTCAGAAGAGACAACATCAACTATTTGCAGGAAACGTTGACGAGCATGACCGTTAATGCATATTATATCGGAATGTCATTCAAAGTGGCAACATTAGATACATTTAATGGTTAAATTTCAAGTCAATTACATCAAAACCTTCAATATAGGAAAGCTTCTAACTAAGAAGTGTGGACACGGACATGGAAACAATTCTAAATAGGAAGGATTTTAACTAAGAAGTGCGGACATAAACATGGCAACAATTCTTAAAAAATTAGAATGTGAGAAGGCAGTTAATATATATATATATATATATATTGTAGGTATTAGAAATAATTAACAGCCATTAAAAGTATTTAAAAACATATCTAGAAAATTCAACAAAAAGCAACGACAACAATCAATCCCTAGGGTCAATCATATGTATTTTTAGATGGTGCTCTAACGTGTATTTGTAGTGGATCCATTCATAATAAAAGAAATAATTAAAAATTTGCAATTATGTGCTCTACTAAAAAAAATTTGAAAATCCTTCTTTAAAAAAAAAAAAAACACAATTTGAAAAAGTACAACTAACTCTTCTACTGCACTATGTAATAGCATCAAGACAGTGTAATGATAAATAAATAAATGGAACTATATTTTAAGTTTTAATTTTTAACAAAGACATTCAAAATAAAAGCAAACTATATGAGAGAGAGGGCCCAGAAGTCTAAAAGACTAGGCAAAAATGAAGAAGAAAAAACCCTTAAAACACAATTGCCTTCATGGCTGAGAGGGAGGGCCAAAAGGCAGCTGTACTTAACTGAGAGAGACGAGCGAGTAATTGCACTTCCAGTGGCACCAATAACCACTGGTTTGAGTCACTGTAGTTTGATCAAGTGAGACAACAAGCGAGAGAGAGAGAGAGTGAGAGAGAGAGAGAGAGAGAGAGTGAGAAGGCCAAGATAGTTTAATCTGATCTGGAACGTGAGAGAGAGACAGGCTGTCACTCTTAATTACGGCTCAGATTGTCTCAGGTTATCAAAAATACCTTTTTTTGATACCATGTTTGGATGGTGTCATGACCGTCCACCAATCATGTCCAAAATTTAGATTTAAGTTTTTTTGCCAGACATGCATGCAGCTATGATGTGTATCTTGATCAAGAATGAAATTTACCACGAAACTTATTCGCTCATCAATGTTAAACTAATGACTGTGAAAAGATAACCAAGTGCTTATTCTTCCAGCCATTGAAACCCATTATGGAAGCAATTGATTCCGGATGCATCAAATTTTACATTTTGAACATGTAAAGTATCAGCCCATTTCAAAACCCATGAACTGGCCAAAATTTAAATGAGACATTGAGAGTATAAAATCTGAGACAAGCTATGCATACCTTCAATGTTTAAAGGAGCTTGGGGACATCCTCGTAAATCAGTGCCATGGCCACAATTATGACAAGAAATGGTGTAGGAAGGCACTAGAAAGTTCAATGGGCAGATTTTAGTAAAAGAATAAAAACATCATAAAGGAAAGACATCAAAATGTCCTTATCCCATTAAAACGAATCCACATAGTTGTTACATGCAGGAAAGTCACCAAATCATTCACATACAAAGAGTAATCATATACAAGTTCTAAAGCAGGAACCACAAAAAGACAACTGAAATACATTAAACCTTTTTTTTTCTTTTTTTTCTTTTTTTTCTTTTTTTAACTAACTAAAATATATTAAACCTTACAAATTTGGTTCAGAATTTCTTGTGAAAGCTTATATATAATATCTTTCATTGTCGATTTAATCAGATAATAGAGGTGCATCTATGGAAATGTCTACAGGAAAAAGTCTGCAGTGATTACTACTTATATTTAAGATATGTGTTCTAACAAGAATTGGCCCAATTTGGTGGGATTGAAGCAATTTTGACATCTAAGGAAAATATATATATATATATATAGGGTTGAGTTCAAGTTACACTTGATGTAATTCTAAGCAATGTTATATCACCCAATAACTTGTTATTGAATTCATATTTTGAAAATCTCACTGTTAGATTACACGTTCTATATGTTTTTAACATGCATACCAATTTTCATGCCAATCGGATGTTATTTACTGTTTGACCCATAAATTCATCTTTTATGCATTATTTTAGATTACAAAAACTTGAATTTAAACAATTGATTAATAATACGACTATTGATTTTTGATTACCTTGAAATTTTACAAGCATGGAGAATATACAAAGATAATGTAATCAAATGGTGGATTTGTCAAAATTGAAAATTTGCATCCAATTAAAATTACACCAAGTGTAACTTGAAAATATGTATATATATATACACACACATATATACATATTTATGTAATAAGTATTCTTCCTATATTATTACAATAATTTTGTAATTTCATATCAAAAAATTAGAAACTCACTATCTGTCGATGAAGTCTGTTTAGATGCGTGACGCCAAGGATCTTGTGAACCATTGGTGAAAACTATTTTTGAACCTGCGTTTTAAATTTTCATGAGAAGACATGAACTATTAGCGAATACATTGTTAGTATTTCATCACAGTAACTCAGCACCTATATGCACAAAATAAATACTTTCAGTCATCGATTTTCTCCTCTGAACTAAACTAACTTCTTTAAAATCCGCCTTCATATAAATACTAAACCTCCCTTCTGACATTTAACTTTTAAACCTCCCTTCTGACATTTAACTTTTACTTATCATTCAGTGCATACAGCCCTCAAGTTCCCACAATGCAAGCTTCTAAAAATTATTTGTAAAAAGCTAGATTCCCCAAGCCCATGAATGAATATTGTAAAACCAACAAAAAGCAGCAATTGGTTACTAGGAAACGAAGGTGAGAATAAATAAAGCTGCAGATATTTACATGCACACATGCAAATAGGTATGATGGAGAGAGAGAGAGAGAGAGAGAGAGGTGTTTGATTTAAAATTTTTTAGATATATCTAAAAACATGCAAAGAAAATAAATTGGTTGCCAAACCATAAATCATAGACTACTATCCAACTATCAGGAGCTAACATTGACTCCTCAGCTACCAAATGGGTACTATGGTCCAATACTCTATTATATGGTTACACCTAGGAAGCACTAGTACAGATATGGGACATGTATCCAACACAATATGGATACAGCAATATATCAATTAATGAAAATTTAGGATAATTTTCCGCCTGCATGCTATAAATTGTTAACATATTAATGAATATGTTTAAGTACATGTTATGCTAGGTTTTAGTTCAGAAAATAAACAATATATGCCAAACAAAACATATGTCTAAATAATAAACAAATTGAGAACATCTTAGCTTCATAGGGAGAAAGTGAGTGAGAGAGGAGAGGATATAAAAAAAGTTAAAGAAATACTTCATGGTATCCATATGGGATACATGTCTGATATGAACATGGCTGCTAGTATTAAGCATCCATGCTTCCTAGAGATTTTGAGAAAGAAAATATAGACAGGAGCAAAGTAAATGTTTATACCGGCAATTTTTGTGCCTCCATAGTAAATATTTGTTGCAGCAACATCAGGATAGATGCCTTCTTCAAAGACATTTTTGCAAAGGTCCAGATGGTATCTGTCATTTATGAGCAACCAAAATGCATACCCAGATGCGCATAATAGGGCACACAAAACCAGCCACAAAAGGTTTTAAAATTTTTATGATCTCTAAATAAAGGCAAGTAAAAATACAAAAGATAAAAAGGGCACATTAAACACAATGAGGTGATGAGAAACATGCCTTGTGTCAACTTTTGTGGAGCGAACGCTATCATTTAATGGTGCCACCTGAAAAAATGCAACTTCAGTACAAACTTGGAACCACCACAACCGGTCGGCACTGTCTTCACTAAGAGCAGTGTTTTTCAAGTGTTTCTGATTGTATGTTTGGACATTAACACCAAAACTTCCAAGATAATATTCCTTCACATATTTGGCATATGCATCCTGCATGAAACAATGTTAGAAGCATTAGGCAACAGCTAGATGGAACACAAGGCCAAGAAAATGTAACATCAGCAGTGCTAAGAAGTTGAACAGAGAAAAATGGAACAAAGCAAAAAGGAATAAACTTAATCGAATGTAACATGTGACAAAGCAAAACATATATCTGTAACTAAAAGTGCGGGGAGCAAGATCTGGATAGCTCATCCATTAATAAGCTAGTGATAACTAGTTCTAACCAGTGAAGGCAGTTAATAAATTGTCCAAAAACAAGACCATTGATATCTTAAAGAATTCCCCAATGAAAGAATCAGATCTATATTCTATAGCAAGAAAAAAGGAGCATACCACCAAATCGTCTCCAGCCTTCTTTGCTTCAACAAGAGGGGAGCATAGTTTATCTGGATTTCCATATTGAAACTGCAAAATTTAAAATTCAAAGATCACTAGTTTGTGAAAATTTAAAATAGAAACAGAACTGGAAAAGAAACCATATTTACCGCTATTGCAGCAGCATCAGCGAGAAAATAAAAGAAATCGCCATCAATCTCAAGCTGCGGACACAGATAAAGGTCAACATGCAAGATAAAGAGTATAGAAGAAAATTCTCATACGTCTGCTATTTAAATAATGTTTTGGAGTACATCATGAATCATGATCAATTATGACAGGGAAGAGACTCAAACCTCAGCTGCACCAAACAATGTCTTCACTGCCTTTGCATCTGTTGCAAGTCTTTGTTCAACAAGTTCATTAGTTTCTTGTAATGCAGCTTTACATTCTGCACCAGCTGACTCACCAATCTGCATTAGAAGATAATATTGAAAGGTTATATCTAACAACAAACTAAGAAGCATGGACACGACACGACAAAAGATATAGCAACATAATAATTCTTGAAAACTTTGGACACGACATAGTGGGGATATGACAATTAATTAATTAAAAAAATATTTAGGAATATTTAATTTATTTTTAGGCATATTTTATGTTTATTTTAAGTTTTCAAATTAAATAAGTATTTTTTAGTAAGCTACACACAAGCCTCTTAAATCCACAACCTCACTCTCCATCCCATTATTATGGGAGAAGAAGTGCGAATTAAGCTCTAGCTCATGGGAAAAAAGAAATAACAAATATAAATCTTTAAAAACATAAATTTTTATATAATATTTTTTTTTCAACCTGACACACTGAGGCTATGCATGCTGAGTGTAGAGTGTCCCTTGTTTGTCTGTGTCCAACATGGAAATGTTGTGAATTTTGGGGTGTCCGTTCTTCTTAGACAGGAAGTAATAGCAAATTAGCAAGACAGGGAGCATTCTTAAAGCTTAGCTCCCAAAACAAAAATTTTATTTGTGTATACACCTTGTGTATGCAGAACTGCACATGGAAAAGAAAAAAAAAAACCATAGTCTTTTACCTGCTTGTCAAATTCAGTGTAGTTATAAACAGCAAGAACAACTGCAGAACTTGCAAGGCTTCCACATGTTAAATGTGGGAACTTAAGACGGAACCATGCACTAAGAGCTCCTGCGTATGAGACACCAAAAACGAACCAGGGATTTTCAACATTTGCTCTATTGGACTTTGAATTTAAAGATTCCTGCCAAAAAACAAAAAAAAAGCTATCAAAACAACTGATAAAGACAATAGAAATAAGGCCATGGAAACACCCCTATAAGATTAAACTTTCAAGGTCCAAAAGGAAATGAAAAAAAATCATAGGCTCATGGATTGAAGCCAAGAATTTTACCCTCCTAAATCAGAATGTCAAGAAGACTCTTCCTTCTATTAATGCTTCACTGCCAAACACTAGAATATGAAGTACTGACTTATGGATCATGACTGGTAGCCAGTTTTTTTTTTTCTAAGTAACTGATCCTTGACTGGTCTATTTAATAAATGAGAAGATAACTTGCCTGGTAATACTGACGAAAAACAGCCAAATCGAAAAGAGCCTGCTTAGATGACAGATATCTCAAATTTTCTGTCTTCAATGAGTTGAAGGGGGCGCTTTTTCCATAGTAGCGATGCTCAAGAGAAACCACTGCTGCTCCAAACTTCTTTGCTAAAACCTATAAGAATTGCAAGGTTTAAAGTTTTGCTCCTAATTATACTTACAAGAATCATAGAGTTCGATTGTACAATAGACTCTCTCTCTCTCTCTCTCGGTAAGGGTCTGATCAACAACAAAAAATTTGGGTTAAAAAACATAGCTTACACTAATATAGTCATTGGTTATCCCATTGCAAGAAGATTCACCACAAATTTTCAAAAAGATTGGTCCATCTGGAAGCCGGAAGTGATCGAGGAATTCATAATATCGCTGCTGAAATTGTCTGTGATCCTGCAAATACAAGTGCAATCTACGAGTGAGCATTATGCACATCACATTTTTGACCAACTTGTAATCACAAAAAATCTGAAGAGAAGCTTTGTTCGAGGCCTCCACCAAAAAAAGGGATGAAGTGAATAATTATATAGGCCTCAAAACGTATTTAGGAAAGGAAGGAACTAGAAACTATATTCATGTAGATTATAAAAATAAGTGCAGTTCTCCTGTCAAGATTTTTTTTTGCCTTAGAGGTATCATATATGTGTAAATCAGACAAAAGACAAAGATGGATAATTCTAAAATTTACAAAGCCAAAAATCACTTTGATTATTTAAGCACGCCAACTATTGAACAAGACCGTAAAGTATACTCATAAACTAATATTAAACAGAACATTTTTTTTTTTTTTAATATAAATACAAGTAACAGAATTTGATTGATCATAAAAGGAAACACCCATGTACACTGGAGGTGTACGCGAGGAGCTTACAATACTCAAGCCTTGTAGCTCGAGTGCCACTTCCTAATGTTTCCAACGTTCAAGCTTCAAATCTCCCCTCTCCATGGTAATCATTGAATTATGAACTTCTAAAAAAATAGAATTCCCCCAAATGATTAAAATTCTTCAATTCTTAGCACAACTAATCACAGTTCACAAAATTCAATTTCATTATCATTTCTAAACAAACCATACACTACATTTCGAGTTACAATTTACAACAACTGATCTGATCCCATCCCTTTTACAGTATAAGCTATACAAAATGGCCTTCACCACTTCCACAAATTTTCGCAAATAAACAAACAAATTTATTATAAAAAAATCATTGCAAAAGAGAGAAAGAAACGTACAAAGGGAGAGAAGTGGTCGAGAGTCTGATTGAACCAGAACTCCTTCTGAGTCAAGTAATTACTACTACTACTACTACTACTTCCAGACAAGCTGTCAAGCATAGTATGAGATGTGAGAAATCCATGAGAGAAGCTCGAGAATAATAAGAGCAACAATAACCATGGCAGAATCATCGAACCCTCCTCCTGTCTCATCATCATCGTGGTTCCAAGGTTGTCTCTCTTTTCTTCTATCTTTCAAAGTTCTCAACAGACTCAGAGAGAAATAGAACAACAACAACAACAACAACAACAGCAAACAGACGCTACCTTAAATACAGTTTTGTTTCTTCTCTATCCAACAAGCAAAGTGCTGGTTAAATGTTTGTGGGGGTGTAGGGGTAAGGGCGGGTTCAAGTTTTCAGGGGAGTTTCATACGTATACTAATAGATTAAAGTAAAAATAGAAATTTTATATTGTATAAAAAATAAAAATAAAAAATAAAAGAAGTTAAAATTAATTTAGTTTTTTGTTTTTTCTTGGGCCTTTGCGGTCCAGTTAGATTTAGTTCTGGACCTGCCACGTCAGCATTATGGCCCAGAATTGGAACTTCCGAAAGGTCCAATATCCTATCATATTAGTTTTAACACGACATTTTTATTTATTTATTTATTTTTAATGTCAAGTTATATGACATATATTGGTTGCTTCAGCAAAATGGAGATTGTATTTTTATTTCCTTGGCTGAAAAGGGAAGTTTCCCCCCAAAAATAAAAGAAGAGGAAGCTTCCTGTATTTTCTTTCCACCCAATAAAGAAAAAAAAAAAAAAAAAAAAAGGGAATTTTCGATTTTTGGTGCATCTACTTTCCGCGGATCAGCAATTTCTCTTGTAGATGTGCAATAGCTTGGTATCAGGGTACTGTTTATCAAAATTTTGCGTATACGTCTCTTTGGGTGGGGGGGAGTTTACTTTTGCTCTTGTACAAGGAGAGAATGAGAGAGAACATCTATTTGTTTATTTTGGTTTAATTATTATTTAAAGGATAATGAATTTTATTTTATGGGTCCAATTAATGGATGCCGTTAGGACATCTATTAATCAATCATTTTAGACTACTATTAGTTTCTTTAACACTTTTTCTCATCTCTTTGTGTGTATTAAAATAATTGGTATTCTCAAAAAAAAAAAATCATTTTAGAAAAATTTTTATGTAAAATTGAAAAAGTTTTTCATTGTTTCATAAAAAAAAAAATTCTAAAATAGTTTATTAAAAAATGTCTTAGGGTATCTGTTAGTAAAATCTTATTTTATAAATTTTTTTTTTAGTCAAAAAGCATTACTAATTTTTTTCTTTAATTTAAAAAAAAAAAAAAAAAAAAGTAGTAGGGGCTTATTAAAGATAACTTCTCCACTGGTCGTGATTATAGTAAGAAATAGATTATAAAAAAAAAAAAAAAAATTATAGTAGGAAATATCCTTATCCATTGGACTTAGTGAGCTATAACTACCCTAATCATACCAAAGCATTAATGAGCACTAAGTTGGTATTTCACCAATATTAAAAAAAAAAAAAAAAATAGTAACATGAGCTAAAAATTTATTATATCATTACCATTGAATTATCACTTGAATCTTGTAAGTACAAAAATTCGTTTGCCCAAAATTAGAGTCATTATTGCTTGATGAGGGCATTGGAATAGTTAACACTAAGGTCTAAATTTATTTCCTCATTAATAAAAAAGAGTCATTTTAATGGTAAAAAATATAATTTTTTTTCATGATCATAACATAAATATGATATCAGGTATCATAATCCAGTTGTGGGTTTTAGTTAGCTTAACTGATAAGTTCTCTGATGATTGAATAAGAAAATTGGGTTTCAATCTCCGCCTACACCAAAAATTGATTAGTGCCTTGGTATGATGATAAAGAGGTATCATCAAAAGCAAACACTAGGGATGGTAATGGGGCGAGGCGGGGCCGAAGGATGGGTCTTCGTTCCCGCCCCACATGGTTTTATTTTTCCCCATCCCCGCCCCTTGGGGCCCTGCGAAGCTCCGCCCCATCTCGTAAAACTCAACTTTTTGTTAACTTGCCCTATAGCTAGTATAATTTTTTTAATGAAACCTATTTCATTAATAAAAATATACTTGAAATTATAACTAAATTCATCCCATAAAATCAAATCAATTTTTAGAAAAATTTGAATAATATATCCAAATGTTTAACAAGCCAATCATTAAAAAAAAAATTAAAAAAAAATCCTCATAGTATAACACATAACAAAATAAAGACAGAGGACCACATTGGATGGGATAAAATAAGATAATATTGATATGTTTGTTTAAATAGTAAGGTTTTAGGGTATGAAAAAATCTACAGTTATAACCCTTAGCAACGCGGGGCGGGGCGGGGAGGGTGAGGGGCGAGGTGGGTTGGGTCTAAAAAGTCTAAACCCATCAATCTTGCCCCATCCTTGCCCCACCACCTTTGTGGGGCAAGAAAAACCCGCGCGGGGCGAAACGGGAAGGGCAGGCTAAGCGGGGCGAAAAAAAATTGCAATCCTTAGCGAATTTCATAGGTTGAAAATTTCTCAAAAAAAGTATCATAATCCCTTTTTTTTTTTTTTTCTTTTTTTGTAAAGGTATCACAAACCAACTGGCTTAATTGGTAATAAACTCTCTTATCTTTAAATAAATGATTTGTGTTCAAATCCCACTTCAAAAAAAAAAAAAAAAAAAAAAATCACACACTCAATTGATGGGAAAATTATTGAATACTCCAAGAGTATTATTAATGCGTTCTCCCCCTTTTTTACATGAATTGTGGGTCCCACCATTAATTTAATTAGTAAGACCCACAATTATATAAGAGGCAGGAATAAGCATTTATGGTACTCCGAGAGTATTCTATAATTACCCTGATGGGAAGTGCTAGCTTAATTATTAAAAACCAATCCTTACTATGGGTGTCAATTCAGGTTCACGTGTCATGTCGAGATAGGGGTATTTAGCTAAATGGCTCAACATGAATCTGATCCATTTAACAATCATGTCATGACCCTTCAACCTTAATATGACTTGTTAATAAAGCAAGTTGACACAACACGAATCACTTGAAATGCTTAATAGACGATTCATGTTGGGTTGACACGAACGTGACATGACCCATTTCGACCTATTTAATATTAAATATGTTAGGTTGACACAAATTCAATCCATTTAACTCGCTTAAAAAAATCACATGATAAATATTGTTATAAATTTAATAAACAACAAATTTAATACAAACTCATTGTCGGGGGTAGTTTTTTCGTTGCCAATATGATATTTGGGAAGCCAAGACCGAGACTCGATTTTGGGCTTGGAATGTGGCCCAAAGGCTATTGGTGAAGTAAGAAAGACCCATTTTTGCTCAAAGTCCAGGTTGCATACAACAAAGATTATAATTAGGCCTCGAAAATACCTCTTACAAAGATAAGCTACCACAAAGGATGGCCCACCACAATAAGTGCTTAAATAATAGTCCAACGGTGAACAAGAGAAACGTCCTGCGGTAGACGTCTAGAAAATTAATAAATGTATTTGCATAGTAAAAATCATGCATTTCCTCCATAGTCGATTAATATAAAAGTGGTCCCGTTATAACAAGTACAAAAGAGGAAAATGGTCCAGCAGTGAATATGGCAGACCTCTAGCAGTAGACGTCTAATAGATTAATAAGTGTGTTTAAATGATAAAAATCATATATTTTCCTCATTATTATTAAGTCAACATGAGGGAAAAATTTCATAGTATCCAAGATATTATGGCCTTCATTATTATAGCAATAAATAAGGATTAAAGGCTTTAATTACAAGTAAAAGAGGAAAATTATGATGGAATGATGGGAGGGAAAGACTCCCAACTTAGTGTAGCAAATATTTAACCAAGGATCTTATGCCCATGATGAAATATGTGGAAGGATGTATGGTAAATGATGGAAACTACTCTTATATGAGTGGATAAGCAAATATATGGTAATGTGAGAATAAAATGGTAAAGGAACTTGGCTATTTTTTACCATGGTGGAGAGAGACTGATTTTAGCTAATCATGAGACCTTTATGGTGCTGGGTTTTGTTAAAAAAGGGAAGGAATATATATGAGTTGATGGGTATGGGCATTTATGAACTAAAAAATGGAACTTATTTATGAATCAAGGGTTAGCAAGATTGATGGAGACTTTGAGAGGATTTCACCCCCTTGATGAGTAGATGGTTTTTTCCTTTTATAGTGAAGTTTAGGGAGCAATTAGCAAAAGCCAAAAATGTTGGGTCTGATCAGTAAGAGAATTTTCAAAATATCCATCATGAGATTTGGCCAAAAATAGTGTGAGCTTCTTTTTGAATGTTTGTCTCCTTTGGGCAATGTCAGATGGAGCTGAAATTCAAAGCATCTAACCTAGGATTTGGCCAAAAATTGTGTGATTTGCTTTTGGGTATTTTACTTTCTTTGGGTAATGTCATTTTTTTTATATACAATATAGAAATTTTACTTTAATTTAATCTAAGTGTATATGTGTGTGAAGCTCCCTCCTAGAGACTTGAATCTCGGCCCTTACTCCCCACACATCACAAGCACTTATACTTATGAAGTGACTACTACACCAAAGGTGTGCGGTGATTCTTTAGATAATGTCATTAAGTGTTGAGATTTGGAGATTGATCTCAACTAATAAATCAAGACATACATGGGGTGAGAATTTGGTTGTTGCAACTAAGATTTGAGCTTCAAAGATTAGGAGCTATCACCCTAAGCCAGGTGTCAAGATTTTAGCCTACTTCAGGGAGCTCCGCTAGAGATCTTTTTATGCTCTCCAAACCACATTTCATTATATTTCCCCTTTAGGAATTCATGGGCTTGGTTCATGAATTAGTTTTTTGATATTTTTAGTACTTTAGAAGCTAGTTTGCTGAAATTTGGATGATTTGGTCATGGCTTCCTCTAACAGTAACTGAAACTTAGGGAGGAAGAATGACATTTATTGCATTTCAACTTTTTGGTGTAAGCTTAGTCCCTTAGTATTGTTCACGTCATAAATGGTAGTGGCAGAGAGGCTGATGGGACAGGTGGCCAGCTCCTAATTTGGTTTGGGAGCTTGGTTGCTTCTTAGGGTGCTCTCCAGTGAAAGGCAGAACTGAATGGAGTTCTCTAGTTGGGTCAGTTTACACACATGAGCTGTTTTGGTTGAGATTTCATGTTGGGTTTGGCCATGAGGGTTGAGTATTTTGGCGGGCCTCTGACTTGGTGGTTCTCTCCACTTGGGCCTATCGTTTTGGTTCTCATTGTTAGCCTTACAAAATAGACAAAGCTACCATATATTTACATGGATATTTATTCTACATGGGCTTTAATTGTTAGTAAAAATGGAATGTATTCATGAGCTTTACTAAATATGTATGATAGGTTTTGAGTATTAATTTTTCATGGGCTTTAAATAACAATTTGTATAGTTTCTCATAGTTTTTGCCATGGATTATTTTATAAAGAGTAATGTTAAAGGCACAAACTATTTTACAACATTTTTATAAAATGTTGATGTGGCAAACCTTTTGTTGGTTTGCATTTAAGCCCACCATTAATATCATTTTTTTCATTGACCAACAATTACTCACCACCTTAACAGTTTGTAAAAATTTTTGTAAAGTAGTTTATATTTCTAGCATTATTCTTTTGTAAATGATATTTTCTTTGGAGTTTTTAAATAGTAACCTCCAATGATTGTTGTGAATAATATTTACCATGAGTTTTAATAGAGGCAATATTTCAAATAAAATATGGTAACAACCACTCTAATGGAATAATGTGATATTCTTAAGAGTTTTTCTACAAATAATCATAATGGGCTTGTAAGGTGAATAATTACCATGAGTTTTGGAAATAAATATTATGAATGTTGTGATATAAATAGTGACCATGAGTTCTTATTATATAAATTCCATGGGTTTATGGTTTGAATAAATGAATGTCATGGTTTTAAGATAAATAATCATAACTTTCCATAGGCTTTTATAAGATGATTTCCATGGATTTTGAGAATAGATAATTGTCATAGATTCCATGAGCTTGTAATATTATAGTAATAGGTTTAAGAACTTAAAACATTGCTCATCATTGGAGTTTTAAGTGAAATACTTATGATATAGTATGTGGGTAATTATTGGGTATTCCCAGAGTACCATAAATGCATACTCCCTCCTCTCGCATAACTGTGGGTCCCACCAATTAAATTTATGGTGTGATCCACAATTTATGTGAGAGGAAAGAGTACGTATTTATGGTACTTCTGGAGTATTCAAGTAAAACCTATAGTATGTTGTCAAGTATTAATAACTTTGGGCTTTTGATAAAATAATGCCAAGTAGTTAGCTTCGGTTTATAATAGTGCCAACGTAAATTGGGTTTTTGATGTTGCCAATAAGAATTAGGCTTTTGATATTGTTAATGAGAATAGAACTTTTAATATTACCAATGAGAATTAAGCTTTTGATAAATAAATTGTCATGAGTTTCAATCATGAGATTTGATTATGGATTTGAATTGCCATGGGTTTAAACCATAGGCTTTGATTATGGATTTGAATTCTTTTGATAAAATTGCTTTGCCATGGACTTAAATCATGGGTTATTGAAAAATTGTCAAGCATAAATAGTCTTGGGCTTTAAAAAGAATGGGATGTGTGCATTGGGCTTGTAGGGCTGGTTTTGGGTTTAGCTAAATAATGATAATGAAATTGGATAAGATATGAGTTTTTTTGGGCCTTTTGTGATGGTTTATATTGTGGCCCAATTTGGATAATGGGGTATGAAATATTTGTGGGCCAATGGGATGAGAAATATTGATGGAGGCCCAAAATAATTTATGGGTAATATTTTGGTATTTTTTGGTGGATAAATAAATTTAATTAAATAGGATTGTGACATGTGGCATGAATGAAAAAATTGTACCTCAACACTCATAACATCAAAATACCTATTAAGCATATAATTTGAAAGTCAATAATTACATCAAATACTTAAAACACGTTGTCCAAAAGTTCAAAATAACATAAAAGTATTTAATAAATATTAAGTCCATAATGTAGTACCATCCATTTAAAAATAAGTTATTTACATCCTAAAAGAAGTGCATACACTTCAACCTAAATTCAAAATAACATAGTTCAACAAAAATATAACATTGATCTAGAAGTAAGTTCTTTACATTTCAAAAGAAGTTCATACACAACCCAAATTTAAAATAACATAATTCAACAAAAATATAACATCCACAGAAGTCGCAAAATGTTAGATATCAATATTGAAATAGTTGAAGCAACTAGTAAATTGATCATGACTATGAGTATCATCCATAGATTCTTTAGAGTTTGTGAAGTTTCAACTTTCAATTATATTACTTATAAGTTTTTATAATTACTCATTTTTCTTTTTAACTTTAAAATATAGGATGGATATAAAAGGTATTTGATAAATTTAATATATAATGAATATTTATTTTTTATATGAGTTAAACGGATTGTATTAAATGGGTTATTTCGAGTTGACACGAATAAATTGGTGTGTCAAACATGTCAATTATGGATCACACAGGCTGACCAGCTTATGAAAAGTTTTTTATTGTGTCGCTTTCAGGTGAACCTGTTTACCACCCAATCCTATTAAGGTCCAATCCTAACCCTAATATTTACATTTGTAAAATATTAAAATTTTACTAAAAAATTGACACTCTAAACTCTAAAGAGAAAGGAGCGTAATCATGACTAGAGCCTGGGGACATAGCCTTGAGCATATTTGCTTTACACCCATTAGTAATTGATACAAACTTTTATTAACCATGTTATCATGTTAAAGGGTGATATTGCTTCCTCGAGCTAAATGTTGAAGATGCCCCAAGTTTCCTTCAATAATAGATTCGGTTAGATGTAAATAACTAAATACTAAACAATTAATGAAAGAATTTTTTTTTGTCAATTACTAAACAAATAAATAAAACAAGAGAAATTCAAGAACCACTCTAAGCACGCATAGAGAATTGCATCACAGGTTTGGCTTGGGTCTAGTGTCCTATATATTAGACAAAATAAAATGCTATCATGTGTCTAAAAATTGCCACGTGACAACATCCTATTGTGCCAATTTACAGAGACACATAACATTATCCTATTGGGTTTGGGGTTTGCGTACCGGACCTAAGCCTCTCCCTAAGTCTTAAACTTATCATGAGTTCTCCGGCTGATTGAAGTACCATTACTGAAATTAAAATTGACCTTAGGCAGCTCACTGCAATGACATTCTTGTGGAAGAGAATGCCCAGCGTCTTCATTAATGCCTCCCTTCAGGAGAACATTTGTTATTAACTTGCGGGTACAAGGACAACACTCATTGTTTGCATGGGTCCTCAAACAGTGATTCGGAGGGTACAATCACTGCAGCTTATAGCATATAGTTGAAGGACAATTCTACAGACACACCTAATTGTGAGAATACTACCGACACTTTATTGATATAATCAATTATAGCGATCATAAGGAAAATGATGGGTCCATGTACAATAAATTGGACAAAAGGCATCCACTACTTAGATAATCAGCATACTGTGGATTTGGATATGAAATAAGGCGTTTTCCTAAATCTCTTGTTAATTGAATGGTAGCTCCCTCTAGGAACATGGCTTACACTTTTGAGTAACATTTGCAATAAGTATAGAATCGTTCAAAATATTTCACAATTGTCAACATGGCAAGTTATAAATGACAGATAATAAAGTGATGTCAATAATTGGTTCAAATAAAAACCTATAAGAACCTATCAATTCAGCTGTTGTAAAAAATGTCATGTAAATTATTATGCATGTAACATTGACATTTGGGCTGAACTAATCCCAGACAGTTTAAGAAAGGGGGGGGGGGGGGGGGGTTTGTGTAGTAATCTTCGTAAGTATATTTCAAGGACTATCGAAAGAGTAGCGTATTCTAACTGCTCCCGCAGGATTTGTACTAGAACTACTGCTGTTTTAATGAATTCTTTTTCTTTAAAAACCAATGAAGAACAGTTGGAAATTTATATGAGCTTTTCCCAAGCTTCATCACGATGTCCCAAGCGTGTAAAGAAACCTCATAATGTAAATTGTACAATGGTAATTCAACAGGAGTACTGGGCTTACAAAACTTTCAAAATAGTTGCAAACTTTCATGGGAGTTGCTTATAGTTTTTTTGCATTACAATGTAAGTTATGAATGCTGTCCAACTACTGTTCTGCACAACTAGGCTACACACCAACAGCAAAGCACATTTCCCATGCCTTGGTGCCCACAACCTCAACCAACTAGGGAAAGAGGCAAGGAAAGAAGAAATGAAGTATACTTGAAACTTAGCTTACTCTTCTAGCATGAAGGAAATATTATGCAAGAGATCCCGCTTCCAGATTTATGATCATTGATCCTGAGAAAAAATACTTCTGTTTCTTAGAAATGCATGTCAATTTACTTGCTTATAAAAGGAAATGTCATCAAATTTCAATACTCATCTAGTTAATGTTGATTTGGATATCTCAACAAAATGGAATGGTTTAGTTTAGTTTTAACACTATTATAAGGTTGCAGTCTGAATTTTTAGGATCTTCTGATAGGAGATCCTCAATCTCAATTTTCTCCTAAGCCAAGGAGATAGTAAAATCGCAATAGAAACTGTCGGAATGTAGAATTATGAATTAAGAACCAAACAGATTTGGTACCAATGTAATAACCTCTCGTGACATGTGCGTTTCTTTATGCAAGTTAGCAGCTCCTGTGATACTTCAGAATAGAACTATAGAAGAACTCGTCTAACTAAAGCTCATAAATACTGTACTACTAATCCATGCAGGAGTGCAAATAAATTTTAATTTTATTTAATTTTCAAAGTCAATTGGATTTTATTTTAGACCTTGTTATTAGCTACTTATGTTAGTATTTTATCTAATTCTTTAGAATCAAGATTATTTTCATATTTCAATAATTGGACTATGAACCAAGTAGGATTTGGGTTATTCCATGTAGTCTAAGTGTGGTATCATACAGTTGTACTCTAATGGAGACAATTTGCTTGATCAATAAAATTTCCCAAATAAAATTATTTAATTGCTTGGTGCCAATTATATAGGCAACCCTAGATGCTAATTTCTAGATTTTGTTCTTTCTTTCTTGCTTGATACGGATTCTAAGCAAGTCCAAGTTTATTTTTATTGTTTTGTGTTCTTATTTCTTGTTGATTCTCAATCCCTTAAAAATTTCTGTTGCATCAGTTTTGGGACCAGGACAATCATTATTCAGCATCAGCTTTGGTATGAGAGAGAAACCCAATCCTCGTTCCAAGCACAGTAGCCACATCCAGATTTCAACAACAAAACACTCAGATGTCAAACCTGCCAAAGGAAACTCAAGCCGCCACCTCAACCCACCAACCTAACCTAAAGCTATATTTACCATTCCAACAAACCAATCACACCAAACCATCAAAATCCCAAACTACCCATATTGTCAATAAGAATGCCCCAGGCCCACTAGATTGTAATTTGGCTAGCCAAGGCCGTTGATATACCTGCCCGGGCCAAAACCCAATTGTTCACAAAACCCCATACAACCCAATCCACCAAATAGCAAAATCACCAACCTCTGACAACTTCAATTGACAATCTCAGGCCTCCTCACACCAACAAACCTGCTTTCCTAGTCCCTTGTTGTCTATCCACCAATTGTAGGAACTACTAGCACCAATCACAAGCCCCACACTAACTGACGATTCTTGACTTCCCAAGTCTTGGTGAAGCCACCATTGTCTTTGGTCCACACCTACCGTGCCACCACTAGGATTCTGCCAAGATTTGACCCGCGCACGAAAAAAAAATGCAACTACCCAATGGTCACAATCCATTAAGCTTTGTTCTCTTTCTTGCTTGGTTATGATTTCAAGCAAGCCTATGTGTTGACTCCTAGGGTTTTTTTTTTCCCCTACTTTATTGATTATCAATCCCTTTCAAAATTTGTGCTGCATCACTAAGTACTCATAAATTAGAAATATCATCATCAGTTTCACCATCTAATTGTCGATCGCCACAGCTATCAAAAAAATTTTCCTCTAAATAAAAACTATATTCTTAACAATGCCTTTCACTTGGCTGTAATATCCCAATGATTCCCCCCATCAACACCCACAATGCGCCGCCGCGCCCCCCCCCCCCCCCGCTTTTCTTCTTTCTTCTTTTTTCCACTATTCTTTTTAGATAAGACTATAACTCTATCAGTTACACAATCATGCGGAGTATAACATTTCTGAAACAGAATAGGAGTCCTATCTAAAATCCTCATCAGACAGCCATGCTATAAAACAGCTAAATTTTAGAGCAACTGAACATAAGTTACCAATTTAGAATATAACAAAATGAATATACTTTTTCAGATCCAAACTGTTTTGTTCTTTCCAACTCTTCTTCTTGCGAAGACTCTTAATTATTCAGCATAGAGTACTTATAGGCACATTTTGTCTTGTTGGTCCATTTTGAGAGGGGAAAATTTCTTCAGTCAAATGCTAAAAAAGTTCCCTTACCAAGCTGAGATCCGTTTTAAACCAAAATGAAAAATAAGTAGCACGTGTATGGATGTGTTATCAGCCTAACCTGATTGTTTGATCCATGTTCATGCATCCGCTGAGGATTTATATTCAAATCAATCATTTTAGTATCCTTCTTGTTCTTGGCATGTCCATCAGCATTAGCATCAGAAGCTGGAACAGGAGAGACACTATGATTTTGCTGATTCTCTACCGCTGTAAGTTTAGGAGGCTGATTTTGTACCCTTCTGGTCTCACCTTGATCTACAGGTTGCGAAGCTGGCTCCTCAATATGACCAGGTTTATCCCCTGGAAACTACAGAACAAACAAAATGTTTCTAAGAAGAATTTTACATAACAGAAGGATGACTGAGATTCCAATCTCTCTGTACAGAAATTACAAACCTCAACTCTCTGCCTCAATAGAAGATATCTTCCATGCGTTCTTTTACCACCAACATGAACAATCATGTCACATTGCAAACACAGGGAACTCCCATCTACCTCACAGTAAAAGAAAGCTACATATATGTCCCCAAAAGGAGAATCATAAGCTTGAAATTCTTTTACCAAACACAAAGGGCATATTTCTGAAAAATATTAATAGTAAAGTAAAAAGTAAAAAAGAGACCTGCATACCAGGTGCATTTTCACATATGTCACAGCGGGGAACAGCACTGGGATTTGCAAGACCAACCCGAACATGCCGGCTAGCAAGCTTATTACACATGTGAACCTGCCACTCCCATTAACAGTTATAAAGCATTGCAGCAAGATGTGGACCAGGGCAATCAAGAATAACAAAGAATATTTAGATTTCAAAATTTTCAACAATGGATGAAATGTTTTTATAATGAGACTTGTAGAGAACCAGAAACATATAGAATAATAAGCCATTTCAAACATCGTTTTATTCTCGACTGATATTCATAATGTGTTGAATATAAAAGAAGAAAGGACAAAGAAGAGGACAAGAAATTACACGTTCTACAGCATTTTGTCCGAGCTCACTAATGTCATATACACCGAACAACCATACTGAAACTTTTTTTTTGATAGGTAAGTTAGGCACGCATCCAATGGGTCTTAAACGCACAACCTCACCCTCCAACCAATTATTATAGGAGTAGGAAGTGCCAGTTGAAACTTCAAATTCATATTCATCTTCCAAGATTTGTAGGAAAACCAGTTTTACAAGTTTATGTGAGAAACTATTACAAGAATTAATATTGCTGCTTAAAAACTCAACCGTTTCAGCTAAAAATTTATGGCTGTTTTACAAGGGAAGAGACTAGAGATACAGTATATATAAATATATAGATAGATTATGGAATCTTTCCTACAAAGTAATCATGAGAGAAACCCAATACGAATCAAGAAGAATTACATATACTAAAACCAGTTGCAATATTAAATCAGTAATATATACCGTACACGTTTCAATTTATAGGTATATACCCAGGTAAAAAAAGGGGTATAGCTAAAATAATAAAAGTGTTAGGAAAACAAACCTTTTCGTCGCAGGAACGACAGAGAGCGGCCTCGTCGGCAGCACAAAATACGACAGCTGCCGCACCCTCACAAGCGTCACAAAGCGTTCGCATAATTTTAATCCCCTTCCACTCTCATTTCTTCGAGTGACCAACACTAGTATATAATACTTACACCAACTCCATGACCACCAAACTTCAAAAAAGCAAAACAACAACCAGACCAAACAAATCCCACAGAAAAATCTCTAATAATGGGTATTATAATTATTATAATAAGTGTGTGTTTGTATGTGATTGTTTCGATTTTGTCCAACACAATGATGGGAGAGAAAGAAGAGCTAGGATAAAAAAGGAAGGGTGGTTGAGACTATGGGTGTGGTGTAGGGGGGGACCTGAACGAAGAACAGAGATTCGAGAAGAAGAAGAAGTGTGCTTCTGTATCATGGATTTTTTTAATAGTAAATAAGAAAGACATGATAAAAGGGAGTTGAGGGGTATTGTCAACTTTGTTCCCACGAAATCACTCCACGGCCACAAGCTTCAAAGCTCGGTGGGGCTGACAGTGAGTTGAGGATTAATCTCACCCACCAGCTTAGATAGCTAACTTGAAGTGGGGCCCACTCCAATTTTGAGTTTTGCTTATGTTTCTTTGCTTTTGTCTTTGTTTTCGTTCTTGTTTTGTGTCCATACTCTATTTATGATTATCACTGTTTTGAACTGTAGTGTCTCCTCCTCGTCATCCTTTTTTTTAGGTCATTGAAGCGCAGCCGTCCACGGGGCATCTGGTCTGCTTCAAATATGTACCGAAATTTATGTTCTGTCGTCACTCGTCACACTGAGAAACAAAATATCTCTCGGGTCCATGTTTCTGGTATTGACTGGATTTCACTTAACAGGATTTACATTTTCAAGCATCTATTCTAAGAATAAGGGATTTTTTTTTTTTTTAATATGAAAATTGTAATTACACTATTAAAATTTGAGGTAATTTTGGTTTTATTTTTCCAAGATTTAAAAATGGAATCGGTTCTCCTAACTTTAACATTTGTTGGGATTTAAGCATTTTTCCACATTTGTTGCGGTGAGGTGTCCGTTAGATGCCATCTCAACCGTAAGGGACAAATCAAAATTACCCCAAATTTTGAAGGTGTAAGTTGCAAACTAATGATTAAAATGGCGTAATTTTGATTGAATGAAAAAATTAACGTTGTTTTGAGTTTAGTTAGCACTTAACAATCACCCTACAGGTCACAAGGCACTGACAAAATGACTTAGAAGCATTATGGCTGAACTATTATTGCCTATTTTATAGGTTTTTGGCTAAATATCGGTAAAAATCAAGTTTATAGGCGATATACTAATATGTAATCCCTAACAAGTTATTGAGGGAATAGACGAAAGGGAGCAAATTATTGGCTTTCTTTTTGCCGAATTACATGGCAATTTGGCATTCTAAAGGCTCGTTTGATAATGTTGTTCTAGTAACATTGTTTAAGAGTCTGTTTGAATAGTACTTATTACTGAAAACTAAAAATACTGTAACAAAATAATTTTTAAATGTGTGAATAGTGCTGTGAGACCTAGTTTTAACTTAACATTTGCGTTCTTCCGTACTTGTGGTTGCGGGTCCTGTGAACAGTGTATGGGATCTACAGAAAAAATGCTAATCGCAGACTCCACAATTTTTCAGTGCAATCCAAACTCAATTAAGTGTTATAAAAATACATGTTAATGAAAAAGTGTTTCAAAAATACATATTGCGTTGTTTAAATAATACAATTATACGGGGCCTAAATGCCAAAATTTGGACTATAAAATAAAAGCCAAATTTCCCTACTATTTCTCTCTCCTAATTCAGTCATGTGAATGCCAAATTTGGTCAAGCTTTTCTCTTTCCAACCTTGCTAGCAAGGCATGATAGGAACAAGGTAAGGTAGGCTAGGGCAAGTTAGGTAAAAGAGAGAATTAAGTAACAAATTTGACATTTAGAGTGCCATATTCAATGTCAAATTCGTAATTTGGCATTTAATATGTAATTTATTAGGTCCATCGAGAGGATTGCTGAAGTGGTGTCATTTATGCAAATATGACATCATCTAATGGTTTTTTATTTTTAATTCTTGTGCTAACTCACACATTTGCATAAGTGACATTATTTCATTGATTGGAAGGACCACTTCAACAGTCCTCCCATCGGACCTAATAATTTCTCGTAATTTAGCAAAAAGAAAGTTGAATCTGCTCCATCTCTTCAATACCCGCAATTACTTGCCACATATCACCCGTAAACTCAATTTTTACTAATATTTAGCCAAAAGACTCAATTTTTAACCAAGAGAAGAAAAGGATTTAAATAATAAAATAATTTCCATTAATAAGTGTGTCCAATAAACATTAAATGAATAAAAACCAAATTACAATTTATGGAAACAAAATGAATTTTTTATTTTTTAATATATAAAACATTTATATAGATTAATATGAGGTACAATGAGAATAATTGAATTTAGCAAGAATTTTCAAAATCGAATTGATCCTTGTGTGCAAAGACAGAAGTTAGCCTGATCACAAAGTAATGTATTAGTATCGAATGAAAGAGTCAATGCTCAAACCTCAATAGTCCAAGATGTTTATGCTAATATTTTCCCAAGGGATTATTCACTTTTCTAAATTTAGTCAATTAAAATGGGGAAATTGTGAACAATGTCTTTTCGAGGGTTATATGGTTTTTAGAGAGGGAGAGGAGTCAAGAATCAAGATGGTTTTTGTGGTTCTTATTACATTACATTTTACGTGTGGTGTTGATATTTTTCACTTCCCGTGCCAGATAATTATCCCAAGAGATTGGGATAAGTATAAAACTTATTTGTATAAAAGTAGTCAACAATTTCGAAAGAAACTGAGTCTTTTATATATCTCTCATTGGCCTCTTGATAAGCCGAGCCAAGTTTAACTACAAAGCCTCGTTAATCCTGTTAATTTATATCATCGATTTTGTTTCTGTCCAACATGGCAAGGCTCCATCTTCTCAACTTCATGGTGCCAAGAGAACCTTTACTCCCTTTTAACCCCTAAAAAGAACGACATGCTTGCAAAAGATATCTTCGATGGATAGAGCTTGGTGATACGGGGTATAATTTGTTGGTTAATCATTGTTACACGTTTACTTTTGTACAGATTTCATGTACACTCTTTTGATTGTGTTTTCATTCACGTCACAATTTTAATTAATAAACACGATTTCAGCTGACGTGTGTATATCATGGTATACTTGGTTTGTTACTATCAAGACTTTCATTTGTATTCCCTGAAAGCATGACATAAATGCAATCAAGCTCAAACCGTTCAGGTATTGGCATTGTGGGTAGAGATCATGAAGGGCTGGTTATCGCATCACTTGCTCAAAATGTGACTCAAGCATATAAACCAGTGGAGATTGAAGCTATAGCAGCAGCACGAGCCATTGAGTTTGCTGCAGAAATTGGCGTGGACAGAGTTGTGCTTGAAGGGGACTCGAGTGTCGTTACAGAAGCTTTGAGATCTAAAAAGGCAGGTTTGGCAGCGTATGATCTAATCATTCAAGACCCAAAAGTAGTAGAATTTTTTTTTTATAGAATTATCTTATTCTCATACAAAGAGAGAGAGTAACAAAGTTTCCCATGACTTGACGAGATTAGTACTTTAACTTATCCCGTTATATGGTTGGAGGATGTTCTATCATCAATTTTTTATTTTGTTTAAACTGATTAATTATTTCATTGGAATAATATAAGTTGACTTCCTTCTAAAAAAAAAATAAAAAACTTAAACCCGTGAACCCAGGTTCTTGATTTAACCAGTGATTGGTAACGAATCCATCACAAGCCAGGCTGCCGGCATCATTAATTATAGAGTAAACTGTATAAGATCAATAACAAGAAGAGCAGCAACAACAGCAATTTAACACCACAAAGCCACAAACCACTTTTATAGAGATGACTGGCCCACAACATTGGGACACATCAATAGGCAATTTCTTGCATGTACAGTTGCACCCATGGGAAGCTTCCATCAGCGGAAGCTTTCAAAGAAAATAAAATATTGACATTATCAAAAGCCACATATTGGCTTCAATGTATATATTACAAAAAAAACAAACTCACTCAATCTTACAATCTTTATTGGAGGTACCAGATTAACCAATACAAACTTTCTTGAAACCAAGACACAAGGCCATAATAGGCTTTAATTGTTATACATTTGGGACGCAACAAATTTGATTTTTTGAAAAACAAAAGAAGATGAAATTGTTCATGTTTTGGTGAAGTTAAAATGAAAAGTTCATCATTTCCATGCTCAAGCTTTCCATCATGACATTCTCCATGAAACCACATTTAGCTGGTGCCTTCTTGAAACTTTCCCCTCTAGGCTTGAATGCACAGGAAGAGATAGGAATTACAGGGATATTCTCACAGTTGCAAAGCTCGACCATATAGCCATCTGGGTCATGGAAGAACACCTGATCCACCTTTGCCCCATCATCTTCTACCACAGCTGTTACATACCTCATCCCCATATCTTGGAGCCTCCTTATAACTAGTCCAACATCAGTACACTGTCCAAAAACATATTGTTAAAATATAAGCCATACGATCAGTGACACAACTATTACTCCAATATATATAGCCTAATGTTTATACTTTGCTTTTTTCTTTTTTCCAAATTTAAGTTCATATTTTCTTACCTGGAAGGAGATGTGGTTGTCTTTGGGATTAATTGGTCGCAATTCATTGACGGTGTCATACTCATCAAGTGCAGGGTTCTCAATTAAGTGTATCCCAATGCCATAATTGTACAACCTACATAAATTCATACAAATTTGATTAACAAGGTTCATCTTTTCCCAAAAAAAAAAAAAAATCTAAAGAAAAATGTTCAGCAAGTGTGTCAATATCCTTCATCAAATTTTTTTTTTTAATAATTAAAGTTTGATCAAGGATTTTAAGTAGGTACTCCTATATTTTTATTTTTGGAAAATGTTAACGGATAAAGAAAACACATGCATATATATAGAGGGCGTATAGAAAGCTAACCAAGCTCCATTGAAATTGAAAGAAGAGGGGCGTTTGATGAGAACAAAGCCCAAGACGTCTTCATAGAACCGCACTGAATCCCAAACTGATCTGCACAACAAAGATACATGATTCAATGAGAGCAGAGGCAGTGCCTCGTAGCTGCTTACTTCCACGATCTCCATTTCTCAGTTCTTAAACTATTTTTTTTGGCACACAATTGCACTCAACTAGCTTGCCTCTTAATTCTTTTTTCTAGTTCTTCCTTGTATGCATGAACTACATTATAGGGATGCTCCTTTTATAAAGAACGATGTTGGAAATATAATGTTGCCTTAACTCAAACTGTGCTCAACTATTGTTGTGCAATGTTGAAGAGTGAGTTATAAGTGAGGAACTTTCCTGGCAGATTCTCTCGTGTCAAATCAGACAAACTGAAAGCAGTCATAATCATGTGGTTTTCTTTTCGTCCACATTTTTATTTCTCTATAACTTCCAATTATCCAATACGACCAAACTAGGATAGTAAATAAGAAATGCTACCTGCGTTCCTGGTAATGCTACAGAAGTTTCGTTTTCAATTTCAAATAGGCTCGAGCCTGCATAGTAACCAGCCAAGGCTAGCAAACTGTACACTGTTATATATATCTAAGAAATAAAATCTTAATCGTGAAATGGATTGTTGTTACTAATAAAATATCCATCTTCTCATTTTGGATTTTGAGTAATAAACAGTAATTAATGACCCCTCGTGAATGATAATAGGCCGAGGCTATAATCTAAAAAGTACTAAGTTCTCATTGTTATTTTTTTGCTAAACGCTGAGTATTTGCTTGCTATAAACGTAGAATTAAACAACAACTTGGCTAGAGAGTTGTCAAGCCTAAAGCAAACATGAAATTAAAAGTAATTAATATGCCGGGTCCTGATAAACTATTCTCCAAATCCATTAAAGATATTTTGTGATATCAAAGTTTTAGATCAACAAATATCTTCGATGGATTTGGAGAAATGCAACTGCTATTGACACCTCAATTCAGTGATTTCCATTTTGTGCTAGCATCAGCATTTCCATTTTTGTAGAATGACAATATCAATGGTTTTACTTTTTCCAAAATAGAGGATAGATGTGGGAAAAGGCTATAAACAAGACCAGCTTAAATTATTAGGATTTGTGCATTTATGCTTTGAGCCATGGCTTCCTTGAGCTCCATGATGGTATTCAAACTTAACTGGCTTAATTAATTACAACCATTAGGCATGGTCCCTAAGCTTGTCACTCAGTATATTTGGATAACTGAGCTTAGTAAAATCAATATAGCTAATCACTACTGGAACTCACTTCCAAGTACGTACGTTGCTTAATTTAGCTCCTGAAGCGATGATCAGGCTGGCCCAACCACGTTGAGTATGCCCTCAAGCCTCTGAAGCTTGTGCAAGCAGAAAGTACAAGGGTCCGAAAGTTGAGAAGTTTCTATGATGTTTCCTCTCAAAACTTGGGCATTATCATTTTTCATTTGTAATTCAACAGCCATATATGGACACAAAGGCAGAGATATCAAACTCTACGCGTATTCTTTATATCAACATCAATTGGCTGATGTGTTTGCTGCTTGCATATATGCATGGATCCAGTTACCCAAGATCAGCACAGCAGTACTGCTTGCTAGCAGGTTATTTGTTTTTGTCTCAACTTTCTACCATGTGATCTAGTGTTTTTTAGCTTCCTTTGGCCGGTGATTAAAAATTTTGAATGCTTTTCATATTTTCGAACCTTGTAGAGACTACAAGCTTCTTCTACTGAGGAATATCTAATTAAATTTAATGGATGAGTGTGACATAAAGCGTCACGGCAGTATAATTACCTAGCTTAGCTACTTTTGCCATTCAAATGAATAATGCTTTTGTATTCAAGGCTTTATCAGAAGAGTGTTCCGAACGTTCTTGCATTGGTCACTATTTTGGTTTTTTTTTTTTTTTTTTTCAATCTTGTTCCTTCTCTCTAGGGCAACTCTGTAGCCCATGCCTTAGCCAAAAGAGCTAGAAAGTCCTCTCCTCTCTTAGTTTAGATAAAGTCTTTTCCACCAAACATCTCTTATTTAGTTTTCTTTGATGTAATCCCTTAGTTCATTCTTTAATGAAATTGGTTGATATTTTTCTCAAAAAAAATAATATATATATATATATATTAATATGCAAAGTTGGAAGTATAATTAGAATTTGAAATTAGAATATAATTTTGCGCCATATGTCTAAATTTATATAAGAACCATACTATAATTATCTATTTAAGTTTATGCCATGTTTCCACTTAAGTTTGTTAATCTTTGTGCTAAGTGAGTTAATGAGTGTAAAATATTAAGAATATAATATTAATGAACTATGAAATTAAAAAAAAAAAAAAAACAAAAAAAACCAATCATATATACTCAATAAAAACCATTACACAACAAAGATCACTACATGTTTTATCTTATTAAAAATTAGAAGGAAAAAAAAAAGATCATAAGTAATATTAAAAATTTAGATAAGAATTTTAATATGTGATTTATTACGTTTACTTTAAAAAAAAATTGACTAATTATTTATATTTTTATAATAAAAATTATGTTTGATTTTAAATGTATCTATATGTATGCATGTATTACGTGCTAATTTTTTTTTTAATAATTTAACTAATAATTTATATTTTCATAATAAAAAATTGTATTTAATTTTAAATGTATCCATGTGTTTGTATAGATTATATGCTAGTTTATTATAATGCATAAACCAATATATGTTTAAATTCTAGTACCTCATTATTTTGGATTTTCTACTTATCTGGTGAGCCTTACAACATTCATAATTCATTGAGTTTGAATGTAACGATACCCGCACACAACAATGTACTCAAACTACATGTTACTTGGACCAATGACCATGAATACCTGGACTATTACAAAGCCCAAAATACCCGGATCCAATGGCCGTAAAAATATGGACTATTAGAAAACCCAAAGTGCCCGGAAAAAGGTTTTTTGTTTTTTTTTTTTTGAAGGTCAACAATTTTTATTTCACAAATCTAAAGATGAATATGAATTTGTTACTGTACATCACTTCAAAATTATTTATCATTTCTTAATTAATGAAATGATATTTCACATTATTAGGAATTACGTATTACTTTTCATTTATGTATCTACTTTTTAGAATTCATGAACTCTTTCCATTTCAAAGCAAATGGAGAAATAAATACCCCATGTATCTCATTACTTAGGATGCATAAGATATTGGTGTAACAAGCTTCCCACCCAACAAATTAATTAGGCATTCAACAAAGGCCGCAAACCCATAAAGTTGTTACCTTACAAGCATGGAAGACTTTCTTACAGAATAGTAACTATCCTTAAATAAACTCCAAAATTATTCTCAATAATTCAAATGCCAAAACAATCTCCGAAGTATCAATGAAGATAAAAATCCATAGTCTTAGGTGCACAAAAATTGGGGGGAAACAAAAAACAAAAACAACCTAAATCCTAGAAGCTTGATATAAAAGGCCTAATGTTCTCTCAAAGCACACAACCCAAGTAATAAAGTCCCAAAGGTAGCTATTCCTCTTGATTTGACAAATAAATAAATAAATAAAGGGGATAAACTTGACAACTCAATAAGCAATCAAATTTTTAATCAATTGAATCTAGGGGTGACAATTGTTACCCAACTCGCAAGTACTCAGCCCGACCCAACCCGATAAACAATAGGGTCGGGTTTGGGTTTTTAAAATAAAACTCGAAGTAGGTCTAGGTTTTTGCAATAACCGACCCGCTTAGTTTACCTAAAATTACCAAAAAAAAACCTAACTATATATATATATATATATATATATATATTCCCTTACACCTAACCCTAACTCTCACTCTTTGATTTAGCAGCCGCCCCTCTCACACCTCACCCTTACTCAGCTCTCACTCTCAAGTCTTAACTCAAGCAATCAATCCCCACGCAAGGCCTCCCTCAAGCAATCAAGCACCATGCAATCGGCAACTCACCCAAGCCACCATAGCCACAATCAAGCCCAAAAAACAAGATCCAAGAAAATCCTTGCCGACAAGCCAAGCCACAATCAAGCAATCAAGCACCTCGTCGACAAGTCGAAACTCTCATCAATCACGAAAATCTCCACAACCACCGTGAACCACCCCTCCCCCGTTACAGACCCATAACCGGTTGGGTTTGGGTTTTTTTTTTTTTTTTTGTTTTTGTTTTTGTTTTTGTTTTTGTGAGCCAAATTTGGTTTGGGTTTGGGTTTGTGTGTGTGTGTGTGTGTGTGTGTGTGTGTGTGTTGGTGGGATTTTCAAATTTGCTAATTTTATTTTTAGGTTTGAAAAATTTCTAGGATTTGTTGGATTTTTTGTACAGATTGGTTTGTTAGATCTTGGCATCTGTTTGGATGGCAAGAAAATTGCCAAGAAAATGTTGTGATTATTTTTATTTAGTTTTATGTTTTGTTACATGGATATTGTGTGATTTGTGATCTTGGGTTTGTACTGATTTCTATTTTTGTGATTTTAGGCTGGGGCTCGATGGGGGTAGGTTTGGGGGCAACCAAAAAAAAAACTCGTTTATTAAACGGGTCGAGTTTGGGTAACAAGTAGGGGCCCGGGGGTCGAGTTTGGGCATAAAGAAACCTGCTCCAAACCTAACCCGTTGCCATTCCTAATTGAATCAAGCACAAGCCAAAATCTATGCAATATTTTCCCAAGTAGATTAAAATATCATGCGCTTTAAAATTTCATTTCAACCAAATCAATAGTTTCAAAGAAGCAATAAATAACATTTTTTTTAAAAAAATATAAAAACAAATGCATACACTTTATTTTTCGGTAGAAACATATGCATGTGGTATGTAACAATCTACATTATCAGTGACTAACCCAAAATCATACATGAGCCTACTATCTCAACTCCATCTAGCAAAATTTAAAAAATGGAAGAAATGTATTTTGAAATCAATTTTTTTTTAACTTTGCCACCGGAGGTGGGTACATTAGATGTGCTCAGATTGTGGCCTAATGATGTATACATGTGGCGCATTACATGGAAAAGTGAGGCCCACTTGTAAGCTAATATTGTAGGCCAGTGTATGACCCATTGACCAGCCTTAATAATGGATCCAACTGCCTCACTCTTCAAGAGGCTGCTTTGTGTGGACACAGCCACGTGACACCCCTTGGGGAGGTTTTTTTTAAGAACTAGCGTTGGCCGCACGTGCAAACATGCTACCCCAGTACTGAGAAAATTAATATAAATTTTGTGTGTGAAATCGTGAATTTTGATTCTCTCAATTTGATTATATTAAAAAAGAAGTTTAATGTAACTCACCCAATTTTGGCTTACCCAATAAACTAAAAGCAATGTAACTCTAGTGCTATCCATCAATAATAGCTTACTTATGATTTGTTGTGAAATTAATGTGAAAATGTTGTGGATTTAACATTTTTTATTTGATATATAAGAAACTGAGATTTCAACAATTGTGAAAATATTGTAATAACAATAAGTGTTGTAAAATTTTTTTTAAACATTTATTTTCAGTTGTAGTTGGCTACAGCCTCATATTTTATTATTTTATTTCGACTTGTAAGAAATTGACACATCAATAATTGTGGAAATATTGTAAAATTTGTTGTATCAGTATAACAATATAAATGTCAGCTTACATCAATATTTAAAAGAAAAAAAAAACACAAACCAATTACTGAAAAAAAAGAAAAAGAAAAAAAAAAAACAGAGACTAACTAAACCAAAGCACTGTTCTAGCTAGAGTGCTGCACAATGCAAAAACACTGGATGTATAGTACTAAGACACTGTGAGCGCATTTGCGCTTTTATTATAAACATTTATTTTTAGTTGTGGTTGGTCACAGTCTCATATTTTATTATTTTATTTCGATTTATAAGAAATTGACACGTCAATAATTATGAAAATATTATAAAATTTGTTGTGTCAGTATAACAATATATATACTAGCTTACATAAATATTTTATATTTAAAAGGAAAAAAAAAACACACACACACACACAAACAAATTACTAAAAAAAAAACATTAGGCACGGTAGCTAAAGTGCCTCTTGGTACTGTAGCTACCGTGCAAAAATACTGTATTAATAAGTGTCATAACATTTTCACAAAATATTTATTTTCAGTTGTGGTTGGTCACAGTTTCATATTTTATTATTTTATTTTGACTTATAAGAAATTAACACCTCAATAATTGTGAAAATATTGTGAAATTTGTTGTGTTAATATAACAAAATATTAAAAAAAAAAAAAAAAAAAAAAAACACAAACGGAAGACTTAGAAAAAAAAAATGTAACCACTGTAGCTACAGTGCTGCTTGGCACTGTAGCTATTGTGCAAAACTTAAACAAAAGGGTTAAAAAAAAAATAAATAAAAAAAGGACTCACGAAACCAAAGCATTGTTGCATATATAGTGCTGCACAGGGAAATACGTTAGGTGCACAGTGCCAAAGCACTATAGTGGGCATAGCCACTTTTATATATTTGTAAGAAATTGACATGACAATAATTATAAAAATATTGTAAAATTTGTTGTGTTAGTATAACAATATATATACCAGCTTACATAAATATTTAAAAAAAAAACAAATAGATTACTTAAAAAAAAAAAAAAAAAAAAGGCATTGTAGCTACGTGCCGCTTGGTACTGTAGCTACAGTGCAAAAATACTATACTAATAAGTATCACAACATTTTCACAAAATATTTATTTTCAATTGTGGTTAGTCACAGTTTCATATTTTATTATTTTATTTTGACTTATAAAAAATTAACACCTCAATAATTATGAAAATATTGTAAAATTTGTTGAGTTAGTATAACAATATATTAAAAAAAAAAATACAAACGGAAGACTTTAAAAAAAAAAAATGTAACTACTGTAGCTACAGTGCCTCTTGGCACTGTAGCTACTGTGTGTGCAAAACTTAAACAAAAGGTTAAAAAGAAAAAAAAAAGAGGTGCCTCACGAAAAGCACTGTTGCCGCTACAGTGCGCGCACAGTGCAATACGTTATTTGCACATTGCCGAAGCACTGTAACAGTATAGCCGCTTTTTATATATAAGAAAAGGAAGGTTTAATTTTGAGAATATTTTTTTTATTAGAAAAATCATGAGTCTTAAAAAAAAGTTGAGGAGTTGCCACTTATTTTTATTTTTAAGGGAAAATAAAACAAGAAATAAAAACTTTTTTTTTTTTTTTTTAATTTGATTGACTTAAAGGATAAGAAAGATGGTCTACATCCACCAAGGACAAGTTCGGGGGTCAAATTACATCATGGGAAGGTATGAGGCACCCACGCACGCCTAATATGTCTATGGGTCTCTACTAAATAAGTAAGGACTATTTGATATTCAACTAATCATTCAATGGACACGATATTACTAACTGAATTCATTACACCAAATCAAGCAAGTAGTTGATTTTATGACATGTTGGTCTAAAGCTAAATCATAAGACAAGATAACGATAATAACAATTTAAAAAAAAAAAGAAGCAGCAAGTTAATAACAAAACAAAGCGATGATAAAGAAACAAACAAGCAGATCAAGGAACTGACATAACAACTATTATAAAAAGCATGTGTAAACTTAACCTCTTCCAAGTTATCATCTGAGCAACATGAGAAGATTTCATTTTAAGGGAAACAGTGAGATTATACTTTTTTTTTTAAAAAAAGAAAAGAGTGGGGCTTAATCAGATTAGTCTGTGACTTGGTTTTGATTTGAGGTAAAAAAATAAAACATATTTTTATTTTTATTTGTGAAAACCGAAAACATAGGGGTTGTTGGAAGCAGGGGCGTAGCTACGTGTAAGGGTGGGGGGCCATGGCCCCCCCAAAATTTTGAAATTTATATATATATATATATATATATATATAATTATTGTAATTTTTTCAAAATTTAGTCTACAAAAATAAGAGTTGCCCCTCCTCCACCAAATATTTGATTTAGTCCAATGATGCTCTTAAAAAAAAAATTGGTCTAATAATTATAGAGACATAACATTATTTTTCACAATTCTATTTTTTTATTGTAAAATATGCTCTTATATCTGTTAAATATTTGATAAAGTTTGGCACTAAACATATTTGAATCTATATCTTTTTCAACCAGTTATATGGCAATTAACAAGTCATTGACTCATTAAAAAAATAATGTCACTAAAATTATACATGAAATGTCTTTTTAGTTTCTACATAATAGGTTAGAGCAAGATAGCATTAAATATGTTTGAAGCTTAACTTATTCTTCCAAGTTTTGGATCATTTATGTTTTTAAAAATTTCATTAGTTCAATTGAAAGATTTTTTACTTTAGTATAAAATTTGATAATTTGTATCGAAAATGAAATTTTTTTAAGAATTTTACTATATAAAAATAGTAAAAATGAATTTTATTTTATGAAAGATCATCACCAAACATAATTTTGATTAAAATTACTAAGCTCTTTTTGTTTTTGTTTGGTGTGTGTATATATAACTTATCAAATAAAAAAGCGTGTATATAAGTGTATGTGGAGGTTGTCTTAATAAATATATTAGAGTTGTAACTTGGTCCCTCCAAACGAAAATTTCTGGCTCCGCCCCTGGATGGAAGCAGAGTGGGTCTAGAAAACTTGTAGATTAGTTACGATTACAAACCCATGTTTTCATCAAAAGCTTTCAATGCATAGGTCCATAGTTTAAGAAACCACAGGCTGACATGATTTAACCCCACTTTTGACTTTTAACTTTCTTTTATTACAACCAAGTTTGGTTCTTTAGTTATAAAACAACCCAAGTTTCAATCTTTTACATTCAGATCGAAAAGAACAAGGCATCAAAACTTCAAACGACAAAAACACACAAGGATAAAGAGTGGGTAAGGTCGAAAACATACCCTGCAGTTCCTTGGACAAGTTTGATGATGACTCCACTGAGATGAATGGTGACGACAACGGCGTTCTCCGAAGGATGGTCCTCCCACCACGCGATGCTCCACTGACAATGGTTGACAAAGAGGTACTGAACTAGCTGTGTATAATGCGAGCCTGGCTAACAGCAAGAACTTGGATGTTTGACTCGTTAGTTTGGGGCCAAATTTGTCCTCCCTCAGGACTGGATTTTCTCCCAAGAAATTTCAATCTCTCTCATTGCTTTTTTTTTTTTTTTTTTTTGGCGTTTTTTGAAGGCTTTTGAAAATTAGATGCAAAGAAATGTAGTGAAAATGATTCTAGGAGATGAAAAATGACAGGTACATCTTAGTTCTGAAATCAATCAAAAATGGAGTCTCCATGTTTTTCCACTGTTCTCTCTAATTTTTCTTTCTTTTTCTCCCTCTCCTCCCCCTTTTCCTTTGTTTTTCCGTCCTTATATGATCTCCCCTCTCCCTTTTCCAATTCAAAATCCACCTCACTATCTGTTTTTGTTTGCACACCCTACTGCACTTGCTGGAACAGTGGAATGACGACCATGACAAAAATCGTGCAGATGAGGGCACGTCGGACCTGCTTAGTGTTGGAGGTGTCTGTCCACTGTACCTACAATGCATATCTCACCATTCTATTTTATTTAGTCATTTTCTTTTCGACCACTAAAGCTAAGTTTGTCAATATATTTGAAATAAAATGCAATTATTTTTAAGTTAAATTAACAAAAGGAGCTTGAGAGACAAAACTTGATCTTTTTGGATATAACTTTCAAAAATTGATGATTTTGTGGAAAAAGGGAAAAAAGATAAGCATGCATAGATTAAAAATTGTTGCTTCAAATGCACTTAAAATAAAGATTGATGGTTAAAACTAGAAATAAATAAATAAAAGAGCTAAAAATAAAATAAAATAAACACGTGTCAAATGAGAGAGAGATCAAAGAGTTATGCACATCATTTAATCAACTCATCATTGGGGGGACGCATGCGTAAAAGGTATGCATTATAATTGAGGAACGAAATAGGGTGTCTACACTTTGGTGTCATAGATTGTTTTCTTTAGTCAAGTTTGCTTGGGCCACGAGGATTATTTCCTTAGCTAATGGGAAAATGACTAGGTAGTTCAGGAGTACGGTGATGTAGTGCTCCCTCATTTGAAAAATGTTTTTCTCTAATCTTCAAATTCCTTATATACCTTTTTATTGAATGTAAATTTTAAAAATTTAACTGTTAAATTATATGTTTTTATTATATCCTTCCTGCTAACAAAATTTTAAGAATGATAAAGATCGACAGATATGTCATTAATCAATTGTTTAAATTTCAAGTTTTTGTGTTTTAAAATTATGCATAAAAAATAAGTTTATTGATCAAATAGTAAATAACATCCAATTTGAACAAAATTTGACACACGCATTAAGAACATAAATAATATGCAATCTAACAATTATATTTTCAAAATTTACTTCTAATAAAAAGAAACCAGAGAGAGAAAGAGGGGAAAAAAAGAAGGAAAAGAAGAAAAGCAAAGTGAAAGAAAGAAAGAGAGATTTTGTATTCTTTGTTTATAGGTATCAAACACCTTGTCCTAATGCTTAAAAACATTCAAAACCCAAAATTCATGTAACAAATCAAGTAGAGCTAGTGAAAGATAGATATATACCTGGTGGTTTCCACCAAGTGGCATTCAGTTTACTATAATATACTCTTAATGTGATAATTACGGAATATTAGCCTTTGAGTATGCGCTCACGTACATGCTTAGAGGGGTTTTTTTTTTTTTTTTTTTTTTTAATGGTTAATAGTTTTCATTCAACATAATTCGAAGTTGCTATATTTTTTAATTATGAAAAATACCTAGAGGTGTGATGAGTGTTTATACGAAAAACTTAATTCATCTATAAATGCATAATACTGTTAGGAGCCCGGTGGTTCTTAATGGGGATGGATAGGAATTATAGGGGAATTGACTTAATTCGAGATAGTCACCTTCCATAGAGAGAGAGAGAGAGAGAGAGAGAGAGAGAGAGAGAGAGAGAGAGAGAGAGAGAGAGAGAGAGAGAGAGAGAGAGAGAGAGAGAGATGCACTAAGAAATGAGTTGGTTTATTCTTTAATTCATATGTAATATTGAATTACAATCATGTATTTATAGGAGACTACCTTTAATGTCATTGGCCCACTTAGCTTAAGATAATTGACTAGTTAATTCAACATGTGCTCCATGAATTAAGCCACGTGTTAAATGAGCTACATGTGCTCAGATCCTAACTAACTCATCATAATCTCAACCAACTAGCTAACTACATAACTAAAAGAATTACAACAATTATTTCATATTCCTAACATTTCCCTCCCCTTGAAAACACCTTGCACACAAGTTGTTGTTGTGTAATGATACCTTCATTAGGGAAAACCGGCCACCAACCCAATATGCCAAAGCATCTTAACCGTTGATTACACGAACAACTCCAAAGCAATTAATTACAGCCCATGACATAGGAGCATAACGCAAAGTAGTCATTTGAACTTAACCTTCAGCAATATAGAACTCAATTTCTTATAAAAAGTATGATCATCTCAGCTATGGAATCCATCATTTATCCCACAGCTATCACCAAGAAAATAAGCATCTAGTTCTTTGGCTTTGTGATGGCCACTGAGTAACGAGATTTGGCCCCCAACATGAATGTGTGGTAAGTCTACATTTTCATTCTTGATTGCATGAATTTGGTGAAACATGAGTTCGGCTAACACCAATGAGCATTGGATTACTCACAAGAATAGGTGGTTCTTGAATAATAGCCTTCAATGGATTGTCACTAGTAGTAAATCCAAATCTGACTTGTAGTGCTTGAACAAAGGCATCCCAACTAACAAATAACGCAATATCTTTAGCATCTTTGAACCACACCAATGCTTCCCCATCTATGTGAAAATAGGCCATTGGAATTTTTTCATGATCTAGGGTCTTGTAATAGTTGAAGTATTAGTTTGCTTTATAAACCTAAGCAGCGGGTTCTTCACCCTTGAACCTAGAAAAATCAACCTTGATTGATTTTGGAAAAGTTATGGCTAGAGCATTCCTTTATATATGATTCTCATTGAACTAAGGTGTTTAGGGTTGTTGTCTTCTTCTTCTTCTTCTTTTTTTTTTTTTTTTTTTTTTTTTGTTTTTTTGCATCAGTTAATTTCTGTAAAATGATATTAAGTTTTTTCTAAATTTCTTGAAAGTTGGTAATGTTGGAAATTAGAGATGAACACAGCGGAAAAATAAGTTTAAAACGGATCTACTTCATTCAATATTGATAACATGCACAAAGGAAATTTCAGAATTAGAGAAACAAGAGAGTATACCTTGAAGCGGTGAATTTCAAAACCAAAGATTGAAGCACTTAGGAATACTTTTACTCTTCACTCCAATTCCACTAACGCCCAAGAAGTGTGGTCTCTCAATTAGTTACAAAAGGATGATTAGAGAGTGACATACACTCACTTCCACCATTACAATGTTGTTTTTTCACTCATAGAGAATTCTGTACGTTTTTACCTTTTGTATCTAACCAATTATCTAATTGGGCTGGCTACTTAGGCCTTTCCAATTTGGGTTAAGTGTGTGGCTTGGAGTGGGACCAAAAGGGACCAATAAGACACTAGCTACAATGGGCCTTGGGCTTTTCTGTCAATTTTTGACAAGTCCAAAGTTACCATTAACTATATTTAATACCACTATAAAAATATAGTTGCACTCTAGGCCTTATCTATAAATTATATCCCAAGACTTTATTATACATGCAACCCGTTCATTAAATATTCGTAGTAATACAAAGTCATTAATGTAGACTGTCACTTTGTAAATTACTATATCTTAATCCTTGAGTGCCCAATTTAATCCTTTAATGTTATTCATTATATATTTATGAAATTGGATTTCATAAATATATACTTTAGTCTTACTAAAGTGGTTAGGCCTAACTCTCTGAATAACAAACTCATTAAACTTATCTCAAGGGAATACTTTATATCTCCGTTAAGAGACTATGAATTCCATCTTGAGAATACATGTTCCATCAACACTAAATGTGGTTGCCCAATATACTGAGGTTTTGACCATTACTTTAGATCTCACTCCAGATATATCAAAGCAACCTACACCTTATGATCAGGTCCATTATTCTCTCAGGATTAAGAGTTCATGCAAATACAAGTCGTGAGATTTATTATTCATATGACAGTCATTAGGAAAATAATAAATCTCATAACGGCCTAGTTCAATATGTCTTAACTCTTAAAACATATTAATACATCAACCAGAAGTCTCAACTTCCATGATCAATACAAATCATCGTGATTGATATGTTATAGTCTTCACAGATGAAATATCCAATTTCATCACTGACTACGAACTATAATTCTGAGTTTACAAAGAACTTGTGATTTATATCTTCTGTGACTTTTCACATAAATCACATACTATGCATCTCATGGACCAAATGATAATGTCATAATATTCATGTTACCATTATTTCAGATAATAATAAAACAAATTCATTAAACACAATATTAAGTCATACATAATGTCAAACTTAATATCATACATAGCATCATACAATAGGATTTAAGGGCACTAATCCTAGCAATCTCCCACTCGCCCTAAAGATTATTGTGCACTAATCTAACTCCTATTCTCTCCAAATGTGACTCGAAAGTCCTTTGAGGCAAAGCTTTAGTAAATGGATCTGCTAGATTATTTGTACTTTCAATCTTTGCTACCACCACATCTCCACGAGCAACAATATCTAGAATGATATGGTACTTCCTCTCAATGTGCTTTCCTTTCTTATGATTCCTTGGATCTTTAGATTGTGCAACTGCTCCATTGTTGTCACAAAACAATGTGATTGGAACTTGCTCCATTGTCATTACACCAAGGTCAGAAAGGAATTTCTTGAGCCATACAGCTTCCTTTGTTGCTTCACAAGCAGCAACATATTCTGCTTCCAAGATAGAGTCTGCAATACAAGATTGCTTAATACTTGCCAACTTATGGCTCCACCTCCCAAGGTGAAAACACATCCTGAAGTGGATTTTCTGAAATCTAGATCAGATTGAAAATCTGAATCTGTATAGCCAATAGGTATCAAATCCTCACTTCGGTAAACAAGCATATACTCTCTCGTTCTTCGTAGATACTTGAGAATATGCTTTACAGCTTGCCAATGTTTTGGTCCTGGATTTGATTGATATCGACTGACCATGCCAACTAAATAACAGATATTTGGTCTAGTACAAAACATGACATACATGAGGCTTCCCACTCCAGAAGCATTAGGAACTTGTCTCATCATATTTTTCTTCCTCTTGAGTCTTAGGCCTTTGGTCATCAGACGAAGGAACTCCATGTCTGAAAGGAAGTAATCCTTTCTTGGAGTTTTGCATGCTAAACCGTTCTAAAATCTTATCTATGTATCCAGCTTGTGATAAGCCTAATATCTTATAATTGCGATCTCACCAAAGCTTGATCCCTAGAATAAAGTTAGCCTCGCCTAAGTCCTTTATATCAAATTGACTTGACAACCAAATCTTTACTAATGACATTACCCCTACATCATTTCCAATGAATAGAATATCATCAACATAAAGCACTAGAAACATTACTACTTTATCTTGATGTTTTTTGTACACACATGGTTCATCAAGATTTTGTTCAAAACCAAATGACTTGATTGCTTGATCAAATCTAATGTTCCATGACCTAGATGCTTGCTTAAGTCCATAAATGGACCTTTTCAACTTGTATATCATATGCTCTTGGTTCTTAGCTATGAAACATTTCGGTTGCATCATATAGATTTCCTCTTCAAGATTGCTATTGAGAAATGCAGTCTTGACATCCATTTACCAAATCTCATAACCATAATGAGCAGCAATAGATATGAGAATTCTGATAGATTTAAGCATTGCTATTGGAGAAAAGGTTTCATCATAATCAATACCTTCTTTTTGTGTATACTCTTTCGCCACTAGTCTTGCTTTAATGGTTTTAACATTTCCATCTATCCCTCTCTTTCTCTTGTAAACTCATTTACAACCAACAGGTTTAATGCCGTTAGACGCCTCTACAAGATCCCAAACTTGATTGGAATACATGGAATCTAATTCAGATTTCATAGCTTGGACCCAATGATGTGCATCTATATCATTCATTGTCTCTTTATAGGTATAGGGATTCGATTCAGCCTTTCTAAGATAGCTTCATAAGTTTCTTCTAAACCTATGAATCTTATAGGAGGCCGAACAATTCTCTCACTACGACGAGACACCTGAGTACTAGACATGTCACGAGTAGTATCTTGTGGTGTATCTAATACAACCACATCGTCCCTAGTTTCATCTATTGGTTGTTCATTTACAGGTTCATTTATTTCAGACAACACAACTCTACTTCTAGGAGTAAAATTATTCATATAGTCATTTTCCAAGAATTTAGCATTTGTACTAACAAAAACTTTGTTATCTTTACGACTATAGAATAAATAATCCCTAATTTCGTTTGAATAACCTACAAGCAAATACACTTCTGATTTTGGTTTCAATTTATCAAGCTTCCCTTTTAACACATGTGCAGGACAACCCCAAATGTGGAGATATTTTATACTAGGCTTACGCCCACTCCACAATTCCATGGGTGTTTTGAGAACAGATTTTGATGGGACTAAATTCAAAAGATGTGTTGCTGTATTTAAGGCATAACCCCAAAAAGAAATCGATAAAGTTGAGTAACTCATCATGGACCGGACCATTTCTAAAAGAGTCCTATTCCTTCTTTCTGCTACACCATTTTGTTGTGGAGTTACAGGTGCAGTCAATTGGGTTACAATCCCATTTTGAGTTAAGTAATCCTTGAAAACCTCAAGAAGGTATTCACCCCCATGATCAGATCGAATGGCTTTTATGCGTTTACCCAATTGATTCTTTACTTCAGTCCTAAACTCTTTGAACTTTTCAAAGGCTTCAGGCTTCGGACTTCCGTCTCATTAGGTACACATAACCATACCTTGAGTAATCATCAGTAAAAGTGATGAAATACTCATAACTTCCTTTTGCTTGAATTGACAAAAGACCACATACATCAGAATGCACTAGCTCTAGCAAATCTTGAGCTCTTCTACCTTTTGCTTTAAAAGATCGTTTGGTCATTTTACCTTCCAAACAAGATTCACAAACTGGAAATTCAACAAAGTCCATGGGCTCTAAGAGTCCATCTTTGATTAGTCTTTGAATCCTATTTGAATTATATGACCCAAATGCAAATGCCAAAGATATGCATTACTAGTAGAAGGAAACTTTCTCTTTAATGATTTTACATGAGAGTTATTATCTAATTCAGAATTATATAATTCATGCTTATCAGGAGTTAAAATATAAAGACCATCCACAATATTGCTAGAACAGATAAACATTTTATCCTTCTTTATTACAACATTATCTTTTAGGATAACACAATATCCATGTTTACCTAAGTAAGTAACTGAAATTAAATTTCTACGAACATTAGGTACATACAAACAGTCTTTTAATATTAGAATTCTAAATTCAAAACATAAATTATAAACACCAACAGCTACAACTGGAATCTTGCTCCCATCAGCCAAAGTAAGAAACAACTCCCCTTCTTTAAGCTTTCTGGTCTCCTGGAACCCCTGCAAGGAATTGCAGATATGATTAGTACAACCTGAATCCACACACCAAAAATCCGTGAGATTCTATACCAAACATATTTCAAGAAGGAATGTATTAATCATACCTTTGTTCTTGGCAACCTTGAATATTGGACAATTTCTCTTCCAATGCCCTTTCTCACCACAATGGAAATACTTTTTTTTTATCTTCTTTCCTTTATCAGCAACCCCTAAGGCAATTTGTTTACCCTCTTGCTTGGTGAAGTCCTTCTTCTTCTTCTTCTTCTTACCCTTGCCTTTCGGCTTAGGTTGAGAAGTAGAAGCTTCACCAACATTAGCTTCAACATTGGAAGTGCCAAGAATGCCTTCTACCGCTACCAATTCATTCATTAATTCAGACAAAATATAAATCTTTTTGTTCATATTATAGTTAAGTTTGAATTCCTTAAATGATTCTGGTAGTGACTGGAGTATCATATCCACTTGGGATTCTCCATCAATATCGGCACCTAAAACTTCCAATGTATTCAGATTAGAGATCATTGTTAGACAATGCTCCCTCATTGAAGTACCTTCAACCATTCTGGTATTATAAATTTGCCTCATGGTCTCTTGCCTTGCAGTATCGCCTTGCTCACCAAACATCTCTTTCAGACTTAGCATGATGTCTGAAGCTAGTTCTACATCCTACATTTGATGCTGTAGAACATTTGAGATAGATGCTAGGATGTAGCACTTGGCCATCTCATTAAATTTCTGCCAACGATCATATCGTTGTTTTTCCTCAGAAGGAGCATCTAATGAAAGAAAGCTAGGACATGATTTAGTAAGAACATACTTATGCTCTTTAGCAGTAAGAATAATGTTCAAATTTCTTTTCCAGTCAACATAGTTGGATCCAGTCAGTTTATTTTGATTAAGAATAGTTACAAGTGGGCTAAATGATGCCATGTTCTAAATCTGAAAACAATAAACATGAATAAAATCAATAAATTAGACATTATCTATTTAGCATATAAACATATAGTATGGAACCTTAATAAAACCATAATATAATATATGTAACGACAACCCAATCCCGCAATTAATATTCCTTGGAAGCGAGGTTATACCAATCACTATGATTAGGCGAGAAACATTCTCATTATTAATGCTATCATGGCAACTCTTACCGAACAAAAATAATTTGTCGTTTTCCCTTTAGCCTCTAAGTAATAATGACATAGCTCCGAAGGGAGGTTAACATTACACTTAGTCTAGTGTATACCATTGCCTAGAATCAATGTGAATCACTAAGTAACTCCACGGAAGCGTGGTCGTTCTCAATGATAAAACACATTTCATCTATCTTTAAGAAGTTTAAATTGTAGTACCATGAATCAAACACCCTTCGAAGGGAGCAAGGCATATATGCCAAGGCGAGGTGCTTAATCACACTACTTTAAACCAATAATGGAGGCCGTGAGATGCAACTCTTGTATCTCTCTTCCACTAGATGTTTTATATAAAAGGTTTTTAATTATAAAATATGCATAATCTAATTACATATAGTCTTAGTACTTTTACATGTGAAAACACTTAGAAAAATTTCTAATTTTATTTCTTTCGAGCGATCGAATGTGCCCCTCGATTGATCGAAAAAATTAAAAAATTCGAACTTGACCCTCTGACTTGTTCGATTGATACTCGATTGACTTTCGATCGATCGACCAGCAATCGAAAATCAATCTATTTAAAAATTTTGATCACTGTCTCACTCGATTGATAGAAAGTGATTTTCAATCGATCGAAAATCGCAAAACTCAAATTTTCAAAAATTTTCTAAGGCAGTTTTCTTCGTGTTTTCTTGAACAAACAACTTTCAAACGAACATGATGGTCAGAGAATGATGTCAAAACTGAAATTCATTGATGCTATAGTCTTAAAGATCAATTTAACATACTTAAATTCAAATTTAATCAACATCATAACATCAATTTCAGTTTTCATCAAATCATAGTTTCAATAATATGCAGAAAATTAAAACATAATCTTCTAACATTATGAAACTATCATCTCCAATTCTAAAACTCACAAAACATGTTAAACAATACGAAATTGAAGACCGCTCTGATACCATTTGTTGGAAATTAGAGATGAATGCAGCGGAAAAATAAGTTTAAAACGGATCTACTTCATTCGATATTGATAATATGCACAAAGGAAATTTCAGAATTAGAGAAACAAGAGAGTGTACCTTGAAGCGGTGAATTTCAAAACCGAAGATTGAGCACTTAGGAATACTTTTAATCTTTACTCCAATTCCACTAACGCCCAAGAAGTGTGGTCTCTCAATTGGTTACAAAAGGATGATTGGAGAGTGACATACACTTACTTCCACCATTACAATGTTGTTTTTTCACTCACAGAAAATTCTGTACGTTTTTGTCTTTTGTATCTAACCAATTATCTAATTGGGTTGGCTACTTGGGCCTTTCCAATTGGGCTTAAGTGTGTGGCTTAGAGTGGGACCAAAAGGGACCAATAAGACACTAGCTCTAATGGGCATTGGGCTTTTCTGTCAACTCTTGACAAGTCCAAAGTTACCATTAACTATATTTAATACCACTATAAAAATATAGTTGCACTCTAGGCCTTGTCTATAAATTATATCCCAAGACTTTATTATACATGCAACCCCTTCATTAAATATTCGTAGTAATACAAAGTCATTAATGTAGACTGCCACTTTGTAAATTATTACATCTTAATCCTTGAGTGCCCGGTTTAATCCTTTAATGTTATTCATTATATATTTATGAAATCCAATTCCATAAATATATACTTTAGTCTTACTAAAGTGGTTAGGCCTAACTTTCTGAATAACAAACTTATTAAACTTATCTCAAGGGAATACTTTATATCTCTGTTAAGAGACTATGAATTCCATCTTGAGAATACATGCTCCATCAACATTAAATGTGACTGCCCAACATACTGAGGTTTTAACCATTACTTTAAATCTTACTCCTGATATATCAAAGTAACCTACACCTCATGATCAAGTCCATTATTCTCTCAGGATTAAGAGTTCATGCAAATACAAGTCGTGAGATTTATTATTCATATGACAGTCATTAGGAAAATAATAAATCTCACAATGGCCTAGTTTAATATATCTTAACTCTTAAAACATATTAACACATCAACCAGAAGTCTCCACTTCTATGATCAAGACAAATCATCGTGATTGATATGTTATAGTCTTCGCAGATGAAGTGCCCAATTTTATCACCGACTACGAACTATAATTCTTGATAATTCTTGAAGATCAGTGGGTTGAAAATCTTCAGACTTCGACAATTCTGGGAACTGGGTCCTATAAAACCAAAACCAATCAGAGTGAAGACCGGTGGAGGCCGGCCTATAACCCTCTAATGATGAAGTTAGAAGGCTTGAATGGAGAGGAAAATATCTAAGTGTTTTCTCCCTTCTCTAAGTGAAAGAAAGAATGTCAGAATCCCTTTACTTTTACGCAGGATCACGCTTATATAGTGTATGGAATGGTTATTGGCTTTGATAACCGTTCCTATTGTCGAGGAGTTCACCAAAATCGGAGGTAACTTTCATAACTTCCTTAGACGTCGTTTCGTCTGAGCTGATGCCTCTTTTCAAGCAATGGAGGTTTCCATTCTTTTCGGTTAAGTCAAAGATGCTTAGCTCGTCCGTCTCTAATTAAGGGTGGATGAGCCATGGCATGGCCAGGCTTTCCTCGTCCGTCATTTGTGACGGACGAGACCTTCCTTGCCTCGTCCCAAAGGAGGGACGAGGCAACTTGTTTGCTTATTTCTCCTCTTTCTGTAGACGAGCCATATGGACAACTTAAGGTGATATAGTTTTGTAGCATCATCAGTTGCCCCCTTGTTCATTGGGTCGTCCTAAGATAAACAAGGTGTGTTCACAGCAGTTAGATGTGTTACGTGTCAAAAATTGGTTGGTGGAAAAATCTTGTCGATTGATCTGCCCGAGAAGCGTGCCACGTGTCCCTTAATGACTGGGTGACGTCGCTTCAGATGCCTGAGCTTGTTTCCTATAAATAGTGGAATACCTCCGGTACCCTCTTCATTTCTGAAATTTCTTTCCCTGTCCTTCCTCGTCTTAGACATTCGTTTAGAAGCTTCACGCATCTATAGCCTTCCTTCGTCCTAGATCCAGGTATTTTTCTTTTTTCTCGTCCTTAGTTTTCCTGTTAAGATGGTAGACATTGTACTTTCCTCGTCTAGTGATAGCATAGATAAGGCTATAGACGAATATAATGACGAGAGTAGTTATAACTCTAGTAGCGATAGTGATAGCAGTAGGGGGAACACCACGGACGAGGAGTACGTCTCTGGCGTCCCTGGGCTTCCTATAGAAGTTTTACAAGAACAACTTAGGAAAGCCTCTGGGTCTCAGGCTGGTACTTCGTCTACTGACCCTCGTCCTAATCCCTTAGACGAAGAAGAAGTTACTGTATATAGTTGTGCAATAGATATCCCCTCTAAGACGGACGAGCTGAGACTGAAAAACCTTAGGGAGTGGTACCAAATCCCAGACGAGTTTAACCCTAGGGTACCCGTCCGTGGAGAATGGTGTTGCAACCCTCACTTTGGGATTGGCGTCTATGAAGCTTACCTCTTGGGGGGTTTAAGATTCCCTTTAAATGCCTTTACCAGAGAATTGTTAATTAGGTTAGGTTTAGGTATATGTCAGTTTAATCCAAATGCATGGAGACTAATTGTCTCAATGCAAGTTTTGTGGAGTGAAGTATTTGGAAGGGACCGTCCTCTTACTGTGGACGAGTTCCTTTTCTGCTACAAACCTTCAGAGATACACCAATCCCCTGGCTTCCATCAATTTACAGCCAGGGGTAAAGATTGTAGGTTGATCAAGTCCTTGGCCTCGTCTGACAGAAAGTGGAAGACGGAATATTTCTTCGTCTCTGGCTTCTGGGCTGGAAACCCTGTAGACGTTGGCCAGGACTCGTTTGGCCGTTATACTGGGGACCTAGGAAACCTTCGTCCTGAAGGTAAGTTGTTCCCCTTTTTCTTTTCATTTTTGCCTTTATTATTTTTTTTTATTTTTTTTATTATTTTTTAAAAAATATCGACGGCCAATTAACTGGAGTGTATTTTCTTTTCAGCTGTTGAACGTCCGTCCTTAAGCAAGTTTTTCCGTGACCGCGTCCACAGAGCTCGTCTTCACGTGGATAGGGACTTTCACTCGTTGGTCTCACTCAGACGCCTTGCCAAGTGGGGTTTAGGTCCTAATCGATCTGACGAAGCTATTGCACACGAGGTCACGGTTAGAAAAAGTAAGTTTCCAGTCTTCATCGTCCTTGCATTTTGTTTTGTCTTATTTTCAAAGGTATTTTTATCTTCTTTCCCTCTTTTTGTTTTTATAAAAGGGATGGCAACAATGAAGGGAAACAAGGGAAAGGACGTAGCTACTGAGGGTGATCGTCCTGAGGGCGATGTCCAGACTCGTCCTACGACTGGGGAGAAAAGGAAAACCCTGTCAAGGAACTTAGACTTGGGGAATCTCCCCAGTCGTCGAGGCAAGAAGGCCAAGCCCAGCTCGACTCAAGTGGTCAAACCTCCCTCGTCTCAGCAGCCAACGCATGTAGTTGATGTGGACTCGTCCACTCCAGTTGAGACTACTCCGTCCCAGGCCACTCCGTCCAGGACCGTGTCAACCCCGTCTCAGCCTCCCAGAATGGCCCCCTCCAATATCATTGAGAATGAGGACTTAGCCTGGGAACGCTTTAAGCAGGCTGTGACGGACGAGGACATAAATGTTTGCTATGACATGTCCCTTAAAGATTTTGAACATTCTGGTGTTCATGATCTTTTCAAGGTAATGTCTCGTCTTGATCAGTGATTCTCCTTCCTTCCTCGTCTCTCTCTTTTTTTTTTTTTAACTTGTTTCTTTTTCACAGGGGATGTCAAAGTTTATAGCAGCGTCCAAGCAAGCAACGGGGTTGGACAAGACGAGGATCCTGCTAGAGACGAGGATCCAGGAGTTGAAGGCTGAGGCAAGGCAATGGGCTGAAGTGGCTGCCAAGACCACGGACGAGGTGAAGGAGTTGAAGACATTGGTTGAGGAGCTGAGAGCTAGTGCTGCAGAGAAGGATGCTCGTCTTGAGGCCTTACGGAAGAAAAATGATGAGTACGATGCCCTTCTCTCCAACGCGAAGGACGATGCAGTGGCTGAGTTCAAGTTGTCCAAGCAATACACTGAAGTCTTGGACACTAATTACGCAGCAGGGTTTGAGGATTTTAGAAGTGAAGCTATGGAAAGGTTTCCTGACATTGACTTCAGTTCCATTCTCCTTAACCTGAACGCTGCTGCCACTAGTTCTCTCATCCAGACTGGCTCCGATGACGTCAATGTTGAAGACGACGCTACAACTTTGCCCCCTCAGGACGCCCCTAATGCTTCTCCTACTTATTTTTAGTTTTTTTTTTTTTTTTTTTTTTTTTTTTTTTTATGTACTTCTATTTGGTCCACTCTGTGACCACCTATGTAATTTCAATACATTTGCCTCGTCCGTAGTTTTAGGACGAGGCTTTAAACAAGTTTATTGTGCAAAGATTTTTTTTAACGTTAGATATACATTCAACTTAATGTTATTCTCGTGGCATATATATGGACGAGTTTTATTTATTTTGCTTACTCAATTTCGTCCATTGTATGTATATATTTGTCTACCATTTTCATTAGAATTTCAAATGTAGTTCCTTCATGTGACATGGTAGCAATTCAACATTATTGGTCTAAGGACCTGTTAAAACTAATAAAAACCAGCCTGCCTTGTTTACGGACTTAGCTAATTTTTATTCTTAAAAATTGAAGGCTTTCATTGTACTCGTCCATATCTTGGATTGTTTTGACAAAAAGCCTAATTTTTATACTCTGCAGTCCTAAGGCTTCCATTGTACTCGTCCATGTCTTGGATTGTTTTAACAAAAGCCTTAAGTAAAATATTGCCAGATGCTTCTTTCGTCCATGGCTTAACATACACTTGTCTGTGCATTTTTGCCCATGTATTTAAATGTAGTGTTTTAACTCGTCCATGTTATGGATGAGTTTGCTTGGGATTCAAGGCTTTGCTTCGTCCTTTGATAAGGACGAGGATGCCCTAATGCTTTTTCCTTTGGAATGTAAGGCTTTGGACGAGTATGCCTTGTGCTCTTTGGGATGCAAGGCTTTGCTTCGTCCTCTGATATGGACGAGGATGCCTTGTGCTCCCTTTGGGATTTAAGGTTTTTCCTTCGTCCTTTGATATGGACGAGGACGCCTTAATGTTTTCCCTTAGGAAAGCTATTCATTATATCCCTTAAAATATGCTTCAAACAAATGTTGTATGGAAATCAGTGAATTACACAACATTATGTACATTCCACAAATACCATTCATATCACAAGCATTGTTCAAAGACGAGGCAGGCACCTTAGGCCAATGCCTTTATTTAAACATACAACACCGTCCATAAATTTAACATAACAAAGCCACACCAAATAATATAATAATAAAGTTTAGTCGCTGAGCTCGTCCAGGCTGATATTCTACTGGTAATACTTCCTCAAGTGTTCCACATTCCATGGATGCTCTAACTTCCTCCCATCGAGAGCTTCTAAGTAATAGGAACCTTGTCTTTTGCAATTGATAACTCTATAGGGGCCTTCCCAATTTGGTCCCAACTTCCCATGAGTTGGGTTCTTTGTTGCTAAGGAAACCCTTTTTAGGACGAGGTCCCCTATGTTGAATCGCCTTGGCTTCACCATTGCATCATATCGCCTAGCCATGAGATTTTTATACCTTGCCATCCTTTGCTCAGCGTCCGCCCTTACCTCGTCTATCAAGTCGAGGTTCAGACGTAGTTGTTCCTCATTAGCTTCGTCCTGGTAGGTCGTCACCTTATGGTTAGCCATGTGCACTTCTGCGGGTATGACTGCTTCAGTTCCGTATGCTAGCCTAAAAGGAGTCTCTCCTGTAGGAGTTCTCACTGTCGTTCTATATGCCCACAGAACGCCTGGAAGCTCATCTGGCCATATTCCCTTAGCCCCCTTAAGCCGAGTCTTGATTATCTTCAACAAGGATCGGTTTGCAACTTCTGCCTGGCCATTAGCTTGCGGGTGGGCTGGTGAAGAGTAATGATTTTGAATTCCAAAGTGTACGCAAAAGTCTCTGAAAATTGCATTGTCAAATTGCCTTCCATTATCCGATACTAATACCCTAGGCACTCCAAAGCTGCATACAATATTTTTCCACACAAAGTTCTTGACATTCTGCTGTGTGATGTTAGCCAAAGGTTCTGCTTCCACCCACTTGGTAAAATAATCAATACCAACCACAAGGAACTTCATCTGCCTTATACCTAGTGGAAATGGACCAGGATATCCAGTCCCCATTATGCAAAAGGCCACGGGGCCATCATTGGAGTCAGATACTCTGATGGTTGCCTGGGGACATTGCTGAATCTTTGGCATTGGTCGCAGACCTGGACGTATGCCTTAGCGTCAGCTTGCATATTTGGCCAATAATATCCTGCACGGACAACTTTATGGACGAGCGATCTGGCGCCTGAATGGTTGCCACATGCTCCCTCATGAATTTCTCTAAGTATATAGTTTGCCTCGTCTGGGGCCAAACATCTGAGATAAGGCTGGGAAAAACCTCTTCGGTAGAGAATCTCGTCCATAAGAACATATCTTGCTGCCCTCGCTCTCAGCTTTCTAGCTTCGTCTTTTTCATCTGGGAGTTGCCCGTCTTTTAAGTATGACACAATTGGAAACATCCAATTCCTTCTATTTTTCTACTTGTTGCACTTCTGGGATATCTACACTCGACATATATTGGATTTCATCAAACTTGTCTGCAGCTTCGCTGGACGAGGCTTCTTTCGCCAAAGCATCAGCTTCCATATTCTCTTCCCTTGGGATTTGAATAAAGTTAACTTCTTCAAACTTTTTAACAAGTCGCATCACTTTGTTTAAATATTTCCTCATGCGCTCTTCCTTGGCTTCAAACTCGCCATTTACTTGGCCCATGATTAGCTGAGAATCTCCTAGGACGAGGAGTGACTCTGCTTCAACGGACTTGGCCAATTCCATCCCTCTGAGAAGTGCTTCATACTCGACTTCATTGTTTGTTGTCTGGTACTGCAAACGAACTCTGTGTTTTAGCTTGTCCCTTTCTGGAGATTGCAAGACTACACCTACTCCTCCTGCGTATTGCGTAGACGAACCGTCCACATGAACTACCCACTTAACACTTTCTTTTTCAACCACCTCATCACAACTCGAAGTAAACTCTACAATGAAATCTGCCAGGGCTTGAGCTTTTATGGCATGCCTCGGTTGATACTTGATGTCAAATTCACTGAGTTCTACAGCCCATTGGATCAAACGTCCTGCAGCCTCTAACTTGTTCATGGCCTTCTTTAATGGGTGGTCTGTCATGACGTTAATAACATGAGCTTGAAAATAATGCCTCAGCTTTCTAGAAGCCGTTACCAATGCAAAAGCTAATTTCTCCATTAGCGGGTACCGTCCCTCTGCTCCCCTCAATGCTTTGCTAGTGTAATACACAGGTCTTTGCACCTTGCTTTCTTCCCTCACCAGTGCTGAACTTATGGCATGCGGGGTGACGGCCAAGTATAAGTACAATTCTTCTCCGGACACAGACGGGCTCAATAATGGGGCTTTGCTGAGATACCTCTTCAAATCTTCAAAAGCTTTTTGACAGTCGTCGGTCCATTCAAAGGCTTTTTTGAGAACCTTAAAAAATGGCAAACATTTGTCTGTAGCTTTAGAGACAAACCTGTTGAGGGCGACAACTCGTCCGGTGAGGGACTGAACTTCTTTCACATTGCTAGGGGGCTTCATATCCAATATTGCTTGAATTTTGTTAGGGTTTGCTTCAATTCCTCTATAGTAAACCATAAACCCTAGGAACTTCCCCGACGATACCCCAAAAGCACACTTGCTAGGGTTCAACTTCATATGATATTGCCTCAACGTGTCAAATGTTTCCTGCAAATCGACCAAGTGTCCCTTCTCGTCTTGAGTTTTTACCAACATATCATCTATGTATACTTCCATATTCCTCCCGACCTGTGGACGGAACATGTGGTTGACCAGGCGTTGGTATGTCGCCCCAGCATTCTTTAGGCCGAATGGCATTACTTTATAACAGTAAAGTCCCTGACTGGTGATAAAGGACGTCTTTTCTTAGTCCGCCTCATCCATCCTAATTTGATTATAACCGGAGAAAGCATCGAGGAAACTGAGCAACTTATGGCCGGCGGTGGAATCTACCAACTGATCAATGCGTGGTAGCGGGTAACTATCCTTTGGGCAAGCCTTATTCAGGTCAGTGAAATCAACACACATCCTCCACTTGCCATTCGCCTTTTTTACCATTACCACATTGGCCAGCCACTCAGGATAGTATACCTCTCGAATGAACTTTGCCATAATCAGCTTCTGAACTTCTTCCTTGACGGCATTATCTCTCTCTGGGGCAAACACCCTTTTCTTCTGCCGCACTGGCTTGGAGGTGGGACATACACTCAAACGGTGGGTAATAACACTGGGATCTATGCCTGGCATATCTTCATGACTCCAAGCAAATACATCCCTATTCCTTTTCAAAAAACAAATGAGATCTTTCTTGATCGTTGCTTCCAAATCTGCTCCAACCCTGGTACACCTCTCAGGGTCGTCATCATCTAAAGGGATATTTTCTAATGCTTCAATAGGTTCTGCCATCACTCTCCTTTCTTCAATAGTCATTGCTTGAACCTGCTCGTCCGCGGCCAGCATGGCCAGATAACACTCTCTTGCAACTAATTGGTCTCCCTGTACTTGGCCTACCCCGTGTTCTGTTGGGAACTTGACTGACAAATGATAAGTAGATGTAACTGCCTTCCATCTGTTCAAAGTTGGCCTCCCAATTATTGCATTGTAGGAGGACGGACAATCAACTACGAGGAAACTTACTTCCATGGTTACTTGCCGCGGATACGCCCCCACCGTCACTGGTAATGAAATACTACCCACAGGCTGCACCTTCATTCCACCAAAACCAACTAGGGGGGAGCTTGTTGGACGAAGCAAGTCTCGTCCTAGTCTCATCTGCTGAAAGGCTGGAAAGTACAAGATATCAGCAGAACTTCCATTATCAATCAACACCCTTCTAGTCTTGTAGTCTGCAATAAGGAGAGTGATGACAATAGCATCGTCATGGGGGTGATGGACTTTCTTTGCATCCTCGTCCGTGAAGGTGATTGCTTGCTCGTCCATGGTCCCTGCACTTGGCGATTGTCCAGAGAGTTGAACGCTCTGCACTGCTTTCAGGTAGGCTTTCTTTGACTTGGACGACTGTCCTGCAGAACTTCCCCCCAGAATGATTCTTATTTCTCCAAGCGGTGGCCGAGACGGTTCTTCTACTTTGGGCTTCAATTTCTCGTCTTTGTGATCTCGTCCTAGGAAATTTTTCAACTTCCCTTGTCTAATGAGATTCTCAATCTGCTACTTCAGATCAAAACACTCGTCTGTGTCGTGCCCATGATCTCTATGGAAGCGACAACACTTATTTCTATTGCGCTTATTGGGATCTCCCTTCATCTTCTCTGGCCACTTTAAGGAAGGCTCGTCTTTGATTTGCATGAGGACTTGCTCAAGTGGCACGCTTAAAGGAGTGTAGTGTTGATTCCTTACTGATGGACCTGCCCTCTTTTCTCGATCTTTCTTATCCTCCGTTCGTCCCTTCTTTAGACGAGGACCCTGGTCGGATGGACGAGAAGGATTTGATTCTACCCTCTCAGCTCTCTTCCTCTTCTTAGCTATAATAACATCTTCTGCATTCATGAAATTTTGGGCTGAATGGACGAGTTCAGCCATAGACTGAGGTTCCTTCTCATAAAATTTATGTATAAACAAATCTGAATTAACTCCGTTATGAAAGGCTGCCAACAGTAGCTTATCATCTACCTCGTCCACGGTCAGGGCTTCCCTATTGAAGCGTGTGATGAAGGAACTCAGGCTTTCGTTCTCCCCCTGTTCTATCGTTAGCAAACTGGAAGTGGATCGTCTGTGACGCTGACCCCCAATAAAGTTATTAACAAACAACTTGCTAAATTCTCCAAAAGAACTCACTGAATTCGGGGGTAACTTGCTGAACCATACTCTGGTCGGACCCTTGAGGGTGGTGGGAAAGGCTCTGCACATTATTTCGTCTGGAACACCTTGCAGATGCATAGTGGTCTTGAAGGTGGCAATGTGATCAAAAGGATCCCGATTCCCATCGTATGAATCCAAAGAAGGCATTTTGAACTTCGGTGGTAGGGGATGGCCATTGATGGAGGCCGTAAAAGGAAAGTCAGTTCTGTGAACCAAATCTTCTACTGGGTTTGCCCTTCTCATATTCTCCTTCATTTCGTCCATAGCCTTCTTCATCTGATCCATCTCTCTCTTCAAGTCAGACGCCCTTCGTGAAGTGGTATCCCTTGATGGGCTCCCACGCTGAAAATTCTCTCTGCCCTCTTGGTCTTGAGTTTGCCCTTCTTCATCCTGCTCTTGATGTGTCTGCCTTCTTAAGTTAACTTCTCTCCGTAACTCCTGATTTTGGCGAGTTAACTCTGCCATCGCAGCCGCCATCGAATGCATATGCTGAACAGACGAGGCCTGCATATTAGGTGCAGATTGTCGATCGCGATGGGGATTACTCGACGCATCCCTACTCTGTTGAGGACCCAGGCTAGTTGCCCTTGATCTAGTCCGAACCATTTCAAACCCTTTCGTGCGAGAAAAAACTCGCGGAACTAAACGAGTTCAAGAGCGGCAACAAAGATGTTTTTTCCCACAGACGGCGCCAACTGATAATTCTTGAAGATCAGTGGGTTGAAAATCTTCAGACTTCGACAATTCTGGGAACTGGGTCCTATAAAACCAAAACCAATCAGAGTGAAGACCGGTGGAGGCCGGCCTATAACCCTCCGATGATGAAGTTAGAAGGCTTGAATGGAGAGGAAAATATCTACGTGTTTTCTCCCTTCTCTAAGTGAAAGAAAGAATGTCAGAATCCCTTTACCTTTACGCAGGATCATGCTTATATAGTGTATGGAACGGTTATTGGCTTTGATAACCGTTCCTATTGTCGAGGAGTTCACCAAAATCGGAGGTAACTTCCATAACTTCCTTAGACGTCGTTTCGTCTGAACCGATGCCTCTTTTCAAGCAATGGAGGTTTCCATTCTTTTCGGTTAAGTCAAAGATGCTTGGCTTGTCCGTCTCTAATTAAGGGTGGACGAGCCATGGCATGGCCAGGCTTTCCTCGTCCGTCATTTGTGACGGACGAGACCTTCCTTGCCTCGTCCCAAAGGAGGGATGAGGCAACTTGTTTGCTTATTTCTCCTCTTTCTGTAGACGAGCCATATGGACAACTTAAGGTGATATAGTTTTGTAGCATCATTAGTTTCAACCATGGATTTAGGATGAACGACTTTGATACCACTTGTTAGGAACCCGGTGGCTCCTAATGGGGATGAATAGGAATTATAAGAGAATTGACTTAATTTAAGATAGTCACCATCTATAGAGAGAGAGAGAGAGAGAGAGAGAGAGAGAGAGAGAGATATGTACTAAGCAATGAGTTGGTTTATTCTTCAATTCATATGTAATGTTGAATTACAATCATGTATTTATAGGAGACTAACTCTAATGTTATTGGCTCACATGGCTCAAGATAATTGGCTAGTTAATTTAACACATGCTCTATGAATTATGTCATATGTTAAATGAGCTATATATACTCAAATCCTAACTAACTCATCATAATCTCAATCATCTAGCTAACTACCTAACTAAATAAATTACAACAATTATTTCATATTCCTAACAAATACTTATCACACCCTTAGGTATTTTTGTGATTGAAAAACATAACAACTTCAAATTATGTTGAATATAAACTATTAACCTTTTCAAAGGCTAGTATTGCGTAATTATCACATTAAGAGTATATCACGGTAAACCAAATGCCACTTAGTGGAAACATTACTTTTACAATTCTCACAAAAATATTTAACAATTCTCACAAAAATATTTAACAATTCTCACTTTTTAACTTTTCCTTAATTAAGATTGAAAGTTTTTTTTTTTTTTTTTTAACTCTCAATCTCAACTATTGAGAACAATTGTATTAAGTGCAAACCTATTTTGTAATGAAAAACTTGACTCTTATTACAAATGAATTTATGAAAATTCTTTTATATTTCTACAGACTTAGAATTACAATTTCGTGATGTCAAAATAAGGTACGTGGTATAAAAATGGAGAATCTATTATATATTTTCCAAAAATAAATGATCTTGGAGATTGTGTAATGCTTACTGATGATGCATGAAAATCAGTAGGCTAAAATATGTCGAGCTATGGTAATGGCTATAAGTCCTGAAGAGAAAAAAAGAACTGTCAAAGGTGACTGGTATGACCCGGCCAAGGACCCTTCGAAGGTTAAGTTAGTTTTCTCTCTAGGACACAAGAACAAAAAATAGTGAATGGTTAGAACTTACCTCGAATGAATGGAGTTTGCTCCTTTTATAGAGTTAGAAGTGGGTCTACTTGTTTGGATCCATTATAATCATGGATAATGTGGGCGGTTAATGGAGAAAATGGGTATGTGGAGCGAAGTCTCAGGAGTCCCTTCCACTTATTAAGAGCAATATGTCATGGTCTAATTATGTGGAACTGATGGATAATTCTTCGTAGGATTTATTAAGTATAATCCAGTCGTCTATGTATCTAGTCATCCATGTATCTAGTCGTCCATGGAGGACTTTTAGATTGAATCATCGTGTTATTAATGAGCGAGCACTGTATACTCATTCTATCATTCTTAGATTGCTATCTTTAGATGTGGTTAGGTCATGGACGATAGCCAAGGACAGGTTAACTTTAATTGATCCCTATCACTTACTTTTAAACTATTTTGCAGTGCAGTTTGGTGTAGTTTTGGGTCATTTAGAGCACCGCATTTTGCAGTGCAATTTGGCCAAAATCATAAGCACACCGCTCCTCAATTTTGCAGTCACATATTTATTGCGGTGTATAAGGTGCGGTTTGGTCGATTCTGGGATGGTATACTTTTCAAGATGTCATGACCACTTTCTAATTCACTATTAATAATCATGATAATATGACAGTAAATTTTTTTTTTTTTAATATATTAAAAAAAAAACCTGTATAACAAAAAAAGTAACACAAATATATATAAGACCAAAAAAAAAAAAAATCACTATAGAATGATAGTAAACTAAAAGTATCACAAATATATAGTATATACAAAATATATATATATATATATATATTAAACTTTTGAACTTTTGATTTTGTATTTAACCAAAACGAAATTGTTTTTAACATGGAACTGGAATGATCTAACATTAGGCTTGCCACTTACTTAATATTATACTAAATTATTAATATAACTTTAAATATAAAATAAATAAATATATGTGACTACGGTACGGTTTTGTATGGTTTTCTTATCATAAAACCGTACTTCACACCACACAATGCAGTGTAATGCACATCAATTATTTCATTTTATGAGCAATTTTGGTCAATTTGGGTGTGGTTGTGTGGTATGGTGAACACTCTTAGTAGTGGTATTCTTTGTTTCTCTCTTTATCTTCAAATTCCTATCTAATGATCTAGGATGAAATCCTAAACGCGAAGAGTGAAGAATAACTCAATCCATGTTTCCTTTTAGAGCTAGTCTAATTCCTTGTATTTTATTTTTTTCTATGTAACAATAATTTTATAATAAATTTAAAGTGCTAAAATGTTATTAATGGGTAAAAAAATGATTTTGACAAAAAAAAAATACAAACTCATTTTACTCCTCAACTAAATAAATAAATAAATAAATAAATGGCCCCATACATGTGAAAAATGAAGCCCACTTTAAGCGAATGTTGTTGCCCAATGCATGAACCATTGACCAACTTGAATAATGGGCCCAACGGCTACGCTCTCCGAGACCAATTGGCTAGTGTTTTGGGCTGTAGAATTTTTATTTATTTATTTATTTATATAATCAGGTCGGCTTGGGCCACCAGGATTATTTAGCCTCTCTTGATCTTAGCCGAAAACCCTAGAAAAACCCACTACTAGGATTTTCCCATTGTCGTAATGTATTTCATTTAAAAGTATTACTTTTTATAAGAACTCATTTATTATTATTTTTCTTATGTTTTATATATAAAGATAATCAAGGGGCCCAAATACAAAAGTAAATCTACGTCCATAGTTATCTTCTTTGGTAAAAAGCCTTGTAGTTCAATTCAAATCCCCTTCTTGCAACTATCAAATTATAAATTTTTTTTGGTTTTTTTTTTTTAAAAAAAAAAATCTCCTTTGTCTTGCAAATTTTTTTAAATTGATTGATTTTCTCCAATATGTGGGTGTTTATATGTTTAACAATACTTATGTGTAAATCCTAAGTATAACAGTTAGCTAAGAAGGCTACGCCTTTATGCTAGGTTTTAGTGGAGCTATAAGTGGCCAATACATTGAATACAATACAAATAATTTTTCTTCTTCTCGATTTAAGACAATATTTCTCTTACTCACTCACTCTTATGTTCTTTGTTCTCCATATTTTCTACTTCAATTCAGCTTTCACCGTATATAACCTACGCTGTTCTCAACAGCAACAAGATGGAATATTAGAGCTGTAGCTCAAAAACCACTATGATAAAATCTATTATTATTTAGAGCACTCAAACTAGGCTCAATAAACCTTTATCATATCTGAAATATAGCTAAACTTACATTAAAATAAAAGAATAATAAAAAATTCTTGCATTAGGCTCAATACTCAATAGCCTTTAGCAAAAAATTAATATATATGAACAATCGCTCATTATATTTATTGGTACTGAGCTACTGTAACTCAATATTTATAATATTTATGTTTAGTATTTTTCTCAACATCTCTCTCTCATCAAGAAGGATGGGCTAAAACTCGAGCTCCAATCTAGTCCTTCAACTTGACGAATGTCACACAACACAATCTCCAAAATCAAGTCAAAAACGTTGCAAGAGAAGGATGAAGGTTATGATAACTATTTCTTTGTTGAAGATGATGATAAACACCGGAGAGGATGACAATTATTTCATCTATGATGATAAAGATTTTTTTTTTTTTAAATTTAAAGGGTTAATTTGCATCTCTTTGTGAAAATACACACTTTCTTTGTATCTCTTTTTTTGTGTGAAAATTTATTAATTTGTGAAATGTCAAGGGTTGATTTATTTGTAATTGAGGACAAAATAATTCTTAAATTGGGGGAGGATGGATGGGAGAGGAAAATAAAATGATATATTGGATAAAAAAAATAAAGAAATTATAATTATAATTTAAATGTGTGGGGGGAAAAGGGCCTAGTCCAACATAATGGGCCGAGAGCCCATATGAGAGCTATTTTGCGAACGAGAAGAAGGAGATAGTAAGGGCAGGGCCCATCTAGAAGTGGGACCCTTAGAAGGAAGAATTATTACAATCCGAAGAGGATATCTCTTGTCCGAAGAGGTTGTAATCCTCTGAAGCAAATATTATAAATTAATTGAGGGTGTAAAGGGCCAAAATGACATTCTGAGGACTCCACCTGATCAAGATAAGCTCTGAGTATGCTGGGAAACGATAAGGATGGAGAAATATCTAAAGGGAAAGCTACTACCACCGTATTTAATACTCTGCAGCAACTTTTCTGGCTGCATTTATGTGGAGAATACCCCTGAACAGTGTATCCTAACCTACCGCCACTCATACAGAGCTAAAAGAAGATACTTGACATGACATGTACTGAAGTAAACTCATGGATAAGGAACAAGTGGACGATGGAGATGAAGAGAAGGGGGGCTATATAAAGGAAGGAGGCTCCTAACGGAAAAGGGAGAGAGAAAAGGGAGAAAAGAAAAGAGAAATGGAGAGAACTTGATTGTAATCCTAAGATCTTTGTTCATCATATAATCAATAATATAGCTCTTCGGATATTCACTCTTTACGTGTAGTTCCATGTTAGCTTGTGCTTAAAAGCTGTGATTTGTTGTTGTTAATCCCATATTTAACCTAGTTTTTTCACCCATATTCTACCAGTTTATTGTTTTGGGCTTGGGCCACAAATTCTAACCCTACAAAATGAAATAGAAAAAAAAATGTAAATAGTTTAAGGGAAATGTTAACGAATGCCGTTGAGATATTGGTTAAGAATTCATTTTAAGAAAGTTTTGATACAACTTTTATGGAAAATGAAAAAAGCTGTCAAAACATTAATTGTTTTTTCTTTTTTTCTTTTCTCATAAAAACTTTCTTTAATTGGATTGTTAACCAATATTCTACGGCACTTGCTAACATGACCTATAGTTTAATCATGCACATATGAATATGAAGTAACTAAATTAGAAAAGTCAAATTTTTAGTTAAAATTTAGCTAAATAGTTAAGTATTGAAACTGATGTGAATATTATTATACTTTATTTTTATAAGTAGAATTTTATGGTGTTTATTCATTTTTCAATATACGATAGCATTGTTGTTTATATTTTATAACAGACTTTAAATAAAGTTTCTCTATATAAAAAATGCCTTTTTTTTTTTTTTACCTTAATATACTTCTGTTTTTATTTTATTTTTTTCATTTAGATTTTTATATATTAATATGGTTTTTTTTTTTTTTTTTGGATGTTTTGCTTCATTTTATTTGAACTCTCGATTTTTTGTAAACAAAATATACACAATTAAAACACTTTTATACTAGTAAAAACCTATATGTTGGTAGGGGGATGCAGGTTAGTCTATAAGAAAAAAAATATATTGTATATGGTATAAACAACAGAACTGATTTTGTATTAAATGTTAACACCAACAGTCCAATATGTCTTTTACCGCCTTTCTTTTTGATTTGAAATTCGCATTTATTATAGGTTCTAGTTAATTCAACTAGTAAAATTTTGAAAGTTGAATAAAAAATTTGAGATTTAATTCCTGACTACACAAACAATTGATTGGTATTATAATCTGATAATAAAAAACTACCATTAAGAACAAACGTCATAAATTAAAACTCTCTCATTTAAATAAAAAAAATTCACATTTACCTGTTCCACCAGCAGTTGGCTGTTAGTGAATTGGCCATAAATGGCTTTCATAAAGCATTAATTACCAAATGAATTTGAGTGTCTGTTTCGTACTGCAACACAGATAAATTTGATTGATGAGTACTGAGGACGTCACTCACTACCTAATACACAATCTAACAAATTAATTACAACTATATGTATTTGTTTTCAATTGAATACTATATACTATAATAAAGAGAAAATATTCTTCTTATGGTAACTGGCAACCAGATGGGTTGAAAATTCAAAACTTGAAACCCCAAAACTAGTTTTTTATTTTTCCTGGATGTGAATCTCTCTCTCCATGGAGTTTCTAGTCAATGAACACTGCAAGCTGTCTTAGCAATGAATGGATATATAAATTTTTAGTCTTTTACTTTATATCAAAGGCCATTATGGTTTCATTTTATGCTTAGACAAAGACATGCATGGTGTTACTGAATTATATTAACAAGCTTGCCAACTACCCCACAAACACAGAGAGGTAGGTATTTGCTAAAGTTACATCTTACCTAATAATTAAACTAGCTAGCTAATTACACACTGTAAAATAAGAAAAAGGAGCTAATAATTAAACCTAAGTCAATGCATGCAAGAGACTTAATTAGCAAGGTACCCTGTACCCTAAGTAACATCAGAAAAGGCATTGATACGTCGACCCTGGTGCCCAAACTTGACCCTATAATGCAACAAGGGACATGTTTAGTATCTTGTGGTCAATAATTAGAGGGCACCAGGCCAATTTGACAATTGATGATATATATGCATTGCCTAAATTTCTAAGGAATCACCTTCTTTGTTTTCAAGTCTTTTGGACGTATATAATGTACTTGAACAAGCCAGATGGTTGTGTTAAGTGTAATATTGTGTATCATTCATTTCTTCAGGTCTGTGGGATTCCAAAGCTGGTAGGGTGGTTTCCTACTTTCCTCACAATAACAGCTTTTTATTGATTGCTGGACCTTGGGAGGGCCATTTTAATTCAGATACAGGTCCTATAAAAAAGTGGTTTGGTGTACAATAACGAAGCACTTAAGGTCATTTGATAATGATGTTTGTATTTTTTAGAATATATATAGTTAAAAAAGTATATAAAAATACGCGTAATGTTATTTAAACATCTAAAACAAACACATTTTTAATAATATTATTATTTGAGATGGGTTCAAGTTACACCTAGTGTAACTTCACAAGAATTACACCTTTTATGGACTATTGATTACTATTAGATCTAAGGGTCAAAAAACACTCGTAATAATGTCATTATTACTCTCTAGAAATTAGTGATTTTTTTTTTCTCTCTCTCCTTTCATCACTCACATAATAAATAAATAATTAAAAAAAAAACCCAAATGAAAGAATATTTTAAATAAAGAGACTTAACAAAGTACCTCTCTCCTTCGCGTTTCGAGAAATTTTTCAATTTTTCTGCACTCTTGACTTACCAATGTGAGTAAACCTTCAAAGTGAAAAGTTGGAAGCGTCTAGGTTTTTTCTTATTATTATTATTTGGGGGGGGGGGGGGGGGGGGGAATCGATAAAGCTACGAAGAAAAATAATTAAAGAAATCAAATTGAGGAAATGACAACTCGCGAAGGAAGTAAGATGAAACCCCTTTGTGTGCTTTTATTATTATTGTTGTTATTATTTTTTTAGATATAAGATGCAAAATAGGAACTAGAAAAATTAAAATGAGAGGACGACAACATAGAAACCAACTACAGCGAAATTTTGATTCAAAGGAGAACCCAAAACGAGGAAAGGATGCAATCTCTTTTAACTGGATTTCATTTCAATGATATTGAATATCTTTTTTTGATCTCTTAAATTACAAAAACTACAATTACTCACACAGGTCAAAGTAATGCAATACTTATGGCCACATGCGAATGAAAATGGACAGTCACAAGCGCAAAAAGATGGTGAAAATGACGAACACAATATGAGTAGATATATGATGTGAACTCAAGCATAGGATGTTACAGAGAAAGGGTAACAATATATATATATATATATATATATTTTTTTTTTTGAGAAAAAGTATCAATCCATTTTATTGAAATATGAAGATTTATGTTGTTACATCAACATACACTAAATAAGAAATGTCTGGTGGAACGGATTCCATCCAAACAAATAAAGGTGAGGACTTTCTTGCTCTTCTAGCTAAAGCACGAGCAACTCCATTACTTTGCCGCCTCATATGAGAGAAAGAACAGGCTTGAAAAGAACCCATTAAAGACTTACAATCTTTTACAATGTGCCCAATGCTAGACCGGTCTGGGCAGCCCTCTACTAATGCCTTCACAACAATCTCCAAATCACCTTCAAAAATGGCCCGATGCAAACCCAATTCTCCCATGAAGATCATTGCCCTCCTTGTTGCCATCGCCTCAAGAACTTCCACTGTTGAAGGCATGATTATCTTCTCTACTAGGGACGCCATCACCTGCCCCAGTTCGTTTCTCACTATGACAGCAATTCCAGCTTCTTCTTCCTCTGCAAAGTATGCCCCGTCATAGTTAACTTTGTACATTCTAGGTTTAGGTGGAGACCAGCGTTGGGGCTGTGGCTTTATTTTCACGGGTCTGTTCTCAAGCTTGAATTGGAATTCCTTAAGAGCAGATACTGCCGCATCCAATATCTTCTCAGGTGCCAAGCTTTGCTCATTAAAATGGCACTTATTTCGTCTGCACCAAATATACCATGCAGGGACGTAGCCAGTAATAAATACATAGGGGGGCCGGGTTGTAACATAAATGTACTAAATATAATTCTTAAGTCTATTGGATACAAAATTATCAACTTTCATATATCATCATATACTTGAACATGTTGAGAATTCAACTGAAATTCTAAATCTGTGAGAAACAAAAAAAATAGAGAAAACAAAACGCCAAAAGAAAAACAATCACATGCACAAGACAGTATTTACGTGGTTCGGCAATTTGCCTACGTCCACGGAGTTGCAGGAATTTCACTATTATTAAAAAAAATTACAATGTGCGGCTACATTGTTTTTCTTTCTTAAAAACAACAACAAGACAAAACCCTAATCACAAAAAAAAGGCTTTTATATCTTGCGCACAAGATTCATAATGGGCTACAAAACGGGCCAAAAAAATTTTGTCTGCCCAAGCCTCCGCTCCATGGACTAAGCCTCAGTAAATCTCCCATTAAAAACCACGCAACATTATTCAAGTCAGGTTGGGTCATCAACCAGATCAAATCATGCCTGACGACGATTTTTCATGGAATAAAATTCTTCCATTATCATCTCCATAGTGAAATTCCCTGCAATTTCCTTGTCTATATAAACTATCATATTATCTGCCAAAAACTCATCCTCCATTCTATTGCGAAGTCTTGTTTTTAACAACTTCATAGCTAAGAAAGCTCGTTCTGTAGTTGCTGTAGAAATTAGAAGGGTTAACACAAGACGAATAAGTCTATCAATCAAAAAATAGATATTAGACTTTCCTGAAATTTTTAATCCCCTACATAGCACGGAAATTGTACTCATATTCTGAAAATCTGGATGTTTTATCATATCAAGCTCATAATGTTGCAATTGAGACTCCAAAAGTTCTTGTTCATATTCAATAAAATCTTGAGGATAATATTTCTTAACTAAATTGCATATATGAACAATTTTGAATAATCTAAAAGCATCCTTGGGATTTAAAGCTGAACTAAGAATGATAAGTTCCGTTGTTAGCTCACAAAATCCACTTTTCAATTCTTGCAATTGAAAGTCTATTGCAACTGTAAATATGAAAATTTTAAAATGATGTTCCATTGTTAAATCTTCATCTTGACGACAATATCTACCTCGACCTTTAGTGTAACGAGCATTCATATCAGGAATATCAATTTCATGTTGCCACAAAATGCTATAACACTAGCAAGTAAAGGCTCCCATCCATCATCTCTCAACTTTTGAATAAGTGATTTTGTAGTTGAAACTAAATGCATGGCATTTAAAAGGTCTTGAGAACGTTGTTGCAAAGCTTGACAAAGAACATTAGTAATTCTCATTATCTCTTTCATCAAATGCAAGATTAAAATAAATTCAAATGATGTTAATACCTGATAAGCTCCCTCGGCGTCACCGCGTTGTTTATAGTTAGCCCCTTCCTCAGAGATAGTGTTGATAACTTTGCAAGTAGCATCAAACATGTTAATCAACCTACAAATAGATTGAAAATGAGATCTCCACGTAGTATCTTTAGCTCGTTGCAAAGTACCAATCTAGTTTGCACATCTTCTAGTCTCAATTTCATTAGAAGTAATCATATTCTCAACTTGTTCTGCTTGAGTATGTTGCAATTCATCATTACGCTTACTAGAACCAACAACAATATTGATAATATTAACCAAATGATCAAAGAACTGATGAACATCTTTTACTTCTCTAGATGCTGTAACTAGAGCTAATTGCAACCTATGAGCTATACAGTGTACATAATAAGCATATGGGCACTCTTTAAGAAAAAGAGCTTGTAATCCATTTCATTTACCACGCATGTTACTAGCCCCATCATATCCTTGACCTCGAATATTTTCAATGTGGAGGTTATAATGAGAAAGGACAACACATATCTCATTCTTTGAAGTCAATGCAGTAGTGTTTCTAACATGCACAACATGAAAGAAACGCTCTTTAATGAAACCTTCTTTATCAACAAACCTCAAAATGTTGGCCATTTGCTCTCTCTTCGACTCATCCCGAGTTTCATCAACAAGAATGCAAAATTTTGCATCTCCAATTTCTTCATGAATAGCATTTCGCACATTACTAGCAAGAATATGCAAAATCTCCTTTTGAATTGTGGGTGATGTATATTTGGCATTTCCTGGTGCATTTTCTAAGACAACACTAGCTACTTTGTCATTGAAAGTTGATGTGAATTTTATCAATTCAATAAAATTACCTCTATTTTTTGAATCAAGGCTTTCATCATGACCTCTAAAAGCACAAGCTTGGAATGCTAGCCATTGAGCACACTCTACTGAGGTTTTGAGCCGCAACCGATTATTCTTTAATTCTTTTGACGTTTGTTTCTCAATCAGCTTGTCAATATGCCGTGAATGATTCTTTACATCCTCGCAACATTTCATAGCAATTTTATGTGGGGAGTTTGGTTCTTTCCCTTCATAACGAATAAAAGGACAATTCATTCCATCTTTCACCTTTTTCCAACTATTAAAACCTCGTGAAATGAATACATCTGATTCGGGACGACCTATTGGTTTCTTACTAAAAAGGTAGCAAGGTAGACAATATATCCTATCCATTGAAGGTGAGTATTCCAACCAATCCTTATGTGAACCAAACCATGAAGGTTGAAATCGACAATGATGAGTATCATCATTGTATGGATAGTCTATATTTTCAGGTTGATATGGACCTTCTTTGAGATAAGCTCGTCGGATTTCATCTTGTTGGTTGATAGGAAATTCACATATTTATTTACGTGATCTTGGATCACGATCTATCTCTTCAAATTGAAGTTTTGGACATTTGGAGGGGTGTTCATCAGGTATTGAAGTATTAAGATTTGTTTCTACAGCCACAGGTGTCCTAATGTCTGAATTGCTAGCATCTTTTTTCTTAAAGAATGCATCAATTGTTTTTCGTTTGCTCATAATTCTTTTAGCTTTAAGAATATGACTCAAAAATTAACCTGAAAAGATTTTTTTTTTTTTAAATTTTAATTATAAATTTTTACTTAGTTATATGAATGTTATTCATACTTAAGAAAAAAACAAAATTTTCACTATAATTTAAACAGTCAACCTATTTTCAATACAACTTTAATTAATAATAACCCCTAAAAAAAAAAAACAAAAATGATTTAATTAATTTGTCTTTTATAATATATTGGTTAATTTAATTATATAGTTTTAATTATTATTATTTAATTTAACAATAAACTATATTACTTTAATTTATTTGCCATTAATTATACTGCTTTAATTTGTTATATTGTTTAGCCCATGTGCCCATATCCCATCTACCCCCTTCCCACCCTACTCAATAGACAAGCACAACATGCGTCCCAAATCCAATCACAATAGCCAGCTACAATCAGAAAATTTCGCAATGCCAATCACAAATTACAACACATGTTACACTAAATAACAATCAATATTTCACCAAATACCAACAAACTAAGTCACTGACCAACAAAAAGGAATAAAATAAAATCACATTTAAAAAGACAAAAACAGGGAAAAAAGTCACTGACCGGATAAGATAAAGCCACATTTAAAAAGATAAAAAAGGGAAAAAAAAAATAAAACCTAGCCAATGAGAGAGTCACAGTTCAAAAGAGAGAGAGGGACTTACTGAGATGTGGATCAGGCTATTAAAGACAAGAATAAAGAGCCTCCTTCCCTTCAGTCCTTCATAATTCATTTTTTTCATTCAGTGAGAGTGAGATAAAGAGAGAGTCAGAGAGAGACTAAGATGAGAGAGAGTCAGAGAGAAACCTTGAGAGCTGGACTGCCGGAGCGGAGGGAGCAATTGCCAACGACCCAACAAGCACTGCTGCACCGGAGGTCTGGAGTAGAGGCAGAACGAGATCTGTGATCTCCGATGACTCGATGAGGTGATCTGCGATCTGTGATGAAGCGATTTGCGATCTGTGATGAAGGGCGACCGGGCGAGCACGACGACGATGACGAGCGAGCCGTGGCGACGACAACGATGACGTGACCGTGGGTTACTGGGTTAGTGGGCTTGGTTTGCCGGGGTTCCGGGTTTGGTTTTGGTTTGTGTATTGGAGTTTTTTTTTTTTTTTGATAAACACTCTGTGTTTGGTTTGTTGGAGTCTGTGTTTGCTGGAGTTTGTGTTGTGTTTGCTGGAGTTCGATGTGCTTTAGTATTGGGGTTTGATTTCTCTGCCTCTGCCAGATTGCTAGCAACGTGATGGGTTTCAACTCTCTGCTAGCGACGTGATGGGTTCATTTCTGATTTTCTGTATTTTTTTTTTTTTTTTGGTTGAGAATCTGTGGGCTTGCCGTGAGCGAGCTTAGGCTCGCCATGGGCTTGGCTTGTCGTGGGCTTTGTTACCTTTTTTTTTTTTTTTTTTTTTTTTTTTTTTTTTTTTGCTTGAATGTAGAACAGATATATATATATATATATATATATATATATATATTTTTTTTTTTTTAAATTTGAGGTGTTTCTAATTTTTGATTGGGGGCTGGGAAAAAGGGTGAGAAATGGGTAGGGGGGGCCAGCTGTGTAATGTTGGGGGTGGCCTAGTTATTTTTTCTTCCTAGTCTAATGGGAAAAAAAAAATTTTTGCAGGGGCCACGGCCCCCCCAAGCCACTATGTGGCTCCGCCCCTGATACCATGCCACTACCGTGAACAGTTCCAGGCCTTCCTCAGATTGTTCCATGACGGACACCAGTTCCTTGAAAGAGCCCAAGCGCAACTGAAGTCTTTGTATCTTATTAAAAACACGACCCCAACAAACTTGTATTTTGTCACATTCCCATAGTGCATGTAGTGCGGTTTCGATGTCCTTCCCACAATTGCTGCACAGAGGAGAGGTGATTACATTACGCCAATTTAAGTTTGCCAAAGTTGGAAGTGACTCAGTGCAAGCTCGCCAACAGAAATTTTTTATTTTATTAGGAATTCGCATCTTCCAAATTGCCTTCCAGAAACTTCTCAGATTGTTATTGTTTGACCCTGATGCTCCCTCTCTGTTTTCTAACTCTTCCAACAGCTGATATCTCGTCTTTACTAAGTAGTTTCCGTCCCTAGTTCATGGCCAAACTAGCCAGTCCCTCATCGTCGATCTACATAGTGGAATGGCTTTTATTTTCTGAGCCATAAAGGGTGCAACTTTAAGATCAATCAGCTGCCCATCCCATTCTTTTATAGATTGGTCTATGAATGAAGAAACGGTAGAATCATCCTCCAATCTTGGTGTGCGTGGTACAGCTCCAGTTGGAAAACATCCAGGGATCCACTTATCATGGAAAACCCGAATCTGTGTGCCATCACCAACTCTCCACATCATCCCTTTTTCAATGACATGCCTGGCTTTGAGCAAACTATGCCAAGCAAATGACCCCGTGGAGCTTCTTGCTTCAAACACTGATCCTGAAGGGAAGTATTTAGTGCTGAACACCTTGTATAGTAAGGAGGACCTGTTAATTTGTAGTCTCCAAATTTGTTTAGCCAACATAGCCTCATTAAATCTAACCAAATCCTTGAATCTCATCCCTCCCTCAAATTTCGATTTACAAAGTATCTCCCAATTTTGCCAATGGATTTTCCTTTCGCCACCACGCTCGCCCCACCAAAATTTTCTTATTTGCATTTCAATCTCTTTGCACAAACCCACCGGTAATTTGAAGCAACTCATTGCGAAAGTAGGTATCGCTTGAACCACCGCCTTTAGTAAGACTTCTCTCCCCGCTTGAGAAAGAAGCTTTTCCTTCCAACCTTGAAGTTTTATCCACACCCTTTCCTTGATGTAATTAAGGCTCGCCTTTTCATTTTTTTCCACAACTGCGAGCAACCCAAGGTATTTCTCATACTCCTTTATTTCTGGGACCCATAGGAAATTAACAATTTCTCCCTTCATATCATCGGACACCGCTTTACTAAAGAAAAGTGTTGTCTTTTCTCGGTTTATTTTTTGGCTGGATGCATGCTCATAACTAGTTAGGATTTTTTGGATAGCTTGTAAATCTTCCCTCCTTGCACGGCAAAATAATAAGCTATCATCTGCAAAAAATAAGTGAGTAATCTTTGGACCATTTTTGCATAATGAAAGGCCTCTAATACTATCAACAAGATGATATCAACAATATTTATATCAACAAGATGATGATATGGAACAAAAAAAAAAAAAGAGAGTTAATGCTTTGGGATTTTTTTTCCCCTTTAATAGTAAGAGTTAATGCCTAAATCACTAATTTCTAGTGAGTAATAATGACATTACTATGAGTATTTTTTGACCCTTATATCTAATAGTAATCAATGGTCCATAAAATGTGTAACTCTTATGAAGTTAAACTAGGTGTAACTTGAACTCATCTCTTATTATTTTGTATAAATATTGATAGTACTCTTAGTATGTATTTATAATTATGAAAATACAAGAACCATTTCAACTTTGATGAGTTGTTTTTATGGTTTTATGACATGAGATAAAATACGTTTGTTTTAATAAATAACTTTCAAATCTATCAAAGGTTTTTTGAATTTACAATGAAAGATTTATAATTCACCTGAAAAAAAAAAAATCTCTATAAAATTTTTATTAATGAAATTTTGAATTTCTTTTTAGGTTTTGATATATATATATATATATATATATATATATATATATATATAGCCCTAAAGAAGCCTAAGTGCGTCTAGGAGACCCTAAACATACTAATTACTAATTTATGTTAAGCATGATATTAGGTAACGAATAGAGAAGGGGAAAAAAAAAAAAGCTAAAAAAGCAAAATCGGAAAAATTACAAAATCAAATTCCATAGAGTAGGAAGTGTCCCAAAACATATAAGAACTTATTTTAACTTTATTGTATGGGTGTCAAATGGGTGGGTTTGGGGTGGGCATAATTGGGTTGGGTATATAAAACCCATTCACCTATTAAAACCCATTTAACTAATTGCTTCTAACTCAAACCCAAACCCAACCCAATTATAATGGGTAAACCCCAACCCACCTAATTACTCAATTATCAAAATTATCAAAATGTCCATAAACATAGTAGCAGCTCATAGACAGAAAAATAGGGGAATAAGATAAGAAACCAAGTGGTCCACCGTTTGGTTGTCGAGAAAATTTAGAAAAATAAGGAAATGAATTTTGAAAATTGGATTCCAACTTGGCAATGTCACCCCATAGACCATTTTTGTGCATATCCAACGCTTTCAATTGCTGTAAGTTTCGAATTCTGGTCGGAAACCCATTATAGAAGTTGTTTTGAGAGAAATTCAAGTAATTCAATCCCTAGAGATTGTTAATCCGGGCCGGCATCAGTCCGTAGAAGCTGTTACTGGATAGATCCAAATGCTGCAAAGTAGTGATCTTGCTGAGAACCAGCTCAACCTGGCCGATGAAGTTGTTTCCGGTAAGGCTAAGGTTTCTGAGCACTTTGAGTTCAGTGAGAGCGTGAAACTTCAACTCACCAGCGAGTGTGAGACCTTCAAGGACGATAACGATGACATTGCTAGGGTTTGCGTTGTCATCACCTTCGCAGAAGACGCCGTGCCAGGCGGAGGGACAATCATTAGCGTTCAACGATGCAATGGTAGCCGAGTCCCAAGAAGAAACGGCACCGTTGGGGTCGCTGTGGATCCCTTTCTTGAATTCAAGAAGGATCGGAGCTCTGAGTTTGAGACGGAGTGAAGTAGTGGAGGTAGAGAGAGTGTGAGAAGAAGAAGAAGAAGTGTGAGTGAAAATGGCAGTCTGGGAGCTCTCTTTTAATGCTTTTGTTAAAGATATTAACGAAATTGGAATGCGTTTGGTTGCCAAGAAAGTTAGGGAAACAAAAATAAGAAAATTAGAGTCTAATTTTGTCTGAGCGCTTGGGTTTTTTTTTTTTTTTTTTTTTTTTTAATATGAAAAGGACTAGGTTGAATTTGGGTATATTGTTTTTGGGTTAAATGGGGTTCAATGAGTTTTAAGTTAAAACCGAATAATCACTGGATCTAATTGGGTTGATGCCCATTTAACCCAACTAACAATTGGGTGGGTTTGAGTTCAGTTAGAGTGAGTGGATTTGGGTGGACAAATGAGTTTGAGCTTACTTTGCTACCCCTACTTTATTGAAAGTTATAACAAAATAAAAAATTATCATAAATAGCAAAATAGACTAAACATGAATTTTTAATTAAAAAAAAAAAAAGCTCGAAAAGCAAAGGTAGGTCATTGTCATAAGGTAATAGACTTTGATCCTTGTTAAAATTTGCTTCCAATCACCAAATCTCACGCCAATTTGTTTTGAATTCTATTGATATTTTCATATGAAAGTACCAATAGAATTCAAATTTGAAAAGTATATACTCTTCAAATTTTTACGTATTGTTTTGAAATCTAATGTTTTCAAAAGTAGTCCATGTTATCGGTTTGCATCACTTTAACTTTTAGAGCATCCACAGCCGGAATGCTAATCTCATCCTATTTTACCATCCCAAAAAGTCACTTTATCAATTATACAATAGCATTTTACTATTCATCCAGCATCCCAGCTTTTATTTTCTTATCCTACTTATTAAAATAATATATTTACACATTAAAATATATTATCCAACAAATGCACTCCTCTCACAGACTCTCACAGAAAAACGCAGCAACCCTGTTCCAAAAAAAGAAAAACCCAGAACCCACCTTGCCACCACCACGCCACCGGCCAGCAACCACCACCACAACCAAACTCACCACCAACAACAACCACAAGAAACAACCACCAAGAGGAAAGGAAACACAAAAAATTGCCAAAAACTACCACCACCGATCGAGGAAATTGCCAAGAAACACAAAAATTGCCAAAAACTACCACCACCGATCGAGGAAATTGCCAAGAAACACAAAAAAATTGCCAGAAACACACCAAGAAGAAAAACCACTTCAAACCCACGCTCGAGGAAATCACTTCAAACCCACCACGCCGACTCGCCGAACTCCATAAGCCACTGATCAGCAACCCCAAGCCACCGATCAGCAACCCCAAGCCACCAATCAGCAAACCCACCCCGCCGATTTGAAACCCAGGCCGTCGAAAATACTCTATCACTGATTTGAAACCCACGCCGCCGATTTGAAACCCATGCCATCACCGATCAGCAAACGCCATCGCCGCCACGCCTTCAACGGACCTTGCTTCCACCAATAGCGAGTCAGAGAGTGAGAGAGCGTAGATGAGAAAACAGAAAGAGAGAGTTGAGAAAGAAAGAAACGTCTCAGCCCCAGAGACAAAGAGAAAGAGAAGACAGAGGAGAGAGAGAATAAAAATGATTAAAAAATTTATACAATTGTGCTACAGTGCGATTCTATATGTAGAATCGCACTGTAGCACAATCCTAAAATTTTTTAGGATTCTTCAGTTTTACAACCCCAGCTGCTGACTCTTTTAAGCTTAAAATGCCAAAATTTCGTTAGATTTAGCATTTACAATTTCCACTGCGGATGCTCTAAAGAAGTGAAAATCTCATATGGGTAATTTTGAATTGGCTCTGGAGAGGAGCGCCGTACTCTCCGATTGTTTGCACGATTTTTATTTACCGCTCTATTTTATTGATTGATTTTTTTTTTTTTTTTTGTAATTTCCTTTTCGAGAAAAGAAATGGGCTAACCACAAATGGTGTACGGGAACTGAATGACATTAACAGAATGGGCAAGTTAGGTGACCCTAGGGCATGTGCCTGAGAGATTTGCTTGTTTGCTTTCCCTTTTTTTATAGACCTTTCTATTAATTAATGTCACTTTTGTGGTTTTTCTAAAATTTTATAAAAGACAATTTTACCTTAAAATAGCCAGTGAGATTTTCATTTTTCTTTCCTATATGTTAGGCAACAAATTTTTTTTGCAAATTTCTTATCTTTTTTTTTTTTTTTTTCGCAGAATTCTTTTTTTCCCACCATATTTCTTAATGTATGTTTGATTTTTATAATATATCGATATTGAGGGTTAGAGGATTTGAATTCTAAATACTTTTAGTTAAAAATATTAAGAAGTTAAATTACAAGAATCTTGAGATTAACATTTAAGTTTAACCATACAATAATCAGCAAAAAACATCGTAACTTAATTGGTTAGCATTTTTTGGTGTTTTCATGAGATCTAAGTTTAATTATCATCTACACCAAAAATCAATTAGTATTTCGGTCTAATTATTAAAAAAAAAAAACTATTATGAAGAACGGGATTGAAACACTTTGAAAAATTAAGGGCCCGTTTGGTTTGTGTTTTCAAACTACATTTTTTAGTTTTTAAACAGTATTTTATGTGTTTCAACACATTTTTTCACTCACATGCATTTCAAAAAACTACAAACAACAATTTTTAAACTACTTTACCAAACACCCCTAAAAAGTTCAAACCTTCATCTCTTTTTGTAATAATAATAATAATAATAATAATTTCATTAATGATTAAGAAAAATGTGACAATTTAAAAACAAGAAAGAGAGAGAGACTATTCAAGGAACAGACAGGCTATTCTTCAAAGTTCAAACATAACTGTCGGCATACTTGGAAAGAAAAAAAATAATCTAAGGAACAGCAAGCCCGGTCACATGTATGCTGATTCATGCATTTCTAAAAAAATATATACAAAAGTTGATTCCTAACATTTCTTTAGGACATATGCATGGGTGATGGGGTCCACTATTCAAGGACGAGTGCTAAGCCGTTTCTACTCTCTCACCAGTCACCACATGGGATGTAGGTCACTTTATTCTTCTAGTCAAAACGGCCCCCATGTTCTCTACGTTTGGCAGCTTTTTCTTTGCCTCGTAAAATGGAGGGAAAATATTCAAGTCCACATACGATACAAGTACAATTATACAACCTACGTCCTGCGTGGATAGAAAGTTGAATGTGTTTGGATACTAGCGCCTCTCTCTCTCTCTCTCTCTCTCTCTCTCTCTCTCTCTCTCTCTCTCTCTCTCTCTCTCTCTCCTTTTTAATAGATATGAAAGTATTAAAACTTTTGGCGACCATTTCAACGGTGATGGATCATTCAAGACATTAATTAATTTTTAGTATAGACAATATTTGAACCTTAAATCTCTTATTTAACGACAAAAAATTTTACTAATTGAAATGTTTGAAATTTATGTTTGTATACTAGACTAAGAAGCTTAAAAGCTCAGTAGCGTATTACAATTTTATTTATTTATTTATTTATTTATTTTTGGTTAAGAGGGGTCTGCAATAAACTTAACTAGCCATGAAAGGCGATGTTCTGGCTGAGAGCCTTAGAGTATACAAACCATTAGCATCCGCATTTAAAATATTACATAGACTGTCATTGGGCGGAGCATTAAGTACAACAAAATTTCCAGAAAAAGAACAGCCTGCTTTAGCAAGATTATCGGCGCATCTATTCGCCTCTCTAAACACATGGGTGACCTTGACATGCTGAAATTGCTCCAGGAGGTACTTGCAATCATTGAGCAGAGCAGCACATGAGTTATTAATAACTTTCTTGGACAGCACAAGATTTACAACAACTTGGGCATCTAATTCTACATGCAGGTGGTTAATGCCAAGTTGGGCCGCAAGCCCAAAATTCAGCAGCCACACTTGTAGCCTGCCCGATATTCCTCATAAACCCCTTAACCCACTTCCCATCATGGTCACGAATGAGACCACCTCCACCAGCACGTCCTGGATTATCCTGCGACGCCCCATCAGAGTTCAATTTGAACCAACCATGTTCTGGTTTATTCCAGCAGATCGGGTTAACAGAATAGCTCTTAATTTTTTGTCTCTTACTCACACAGTAGAAGTATTCACGTGCTAGCTGGATACACATCAAGTGTAGGTTGAGATTAACCGGGGCATTTTCAAAAAGTACATTGTTTCTATGCCTCCATAAGCACCATATAGCAAACGGAAATTGAATATTCCAAGAAAAGCCGTTAGCAAGAATTTGGTTGCTGCATAAACAGTTTTACTTAATCCAGTCCAGCAGATTGAGATGAAGAAAGTTAGAGAAAATCTGGGGCGTACCTAACTCCTTCCAAAAGTTAAGCGCAAAGGAGCAATCTCTTAAGAGGTGGCTGATGGATTCTTCATGATTATGGCAAAGAGGGCATGTCCTGTGGCAGGTGATACCTCTGTCAGCAAGGGTTTTCCGCACCGGAACACTGCTGTGATAGCAAAGCCATATGAAATATTGGATTTTTGGTATGATGTCAATTTTCCACAGCCAACCTCCAAAGAAGGCGCTAGGCCTTGTTTCTTCATTTCTCGCTAGATCATAAGCCGAAGCAGTACTGAATTCCCCATTTTGGGAAAGTTTCCAAACTAGTGTGTCTTCTTTCTCACCAAACATTTGAATAGGTACAGCTAGGATTTTTTCCACAACTTCCTTTGGCAGTTCAAAGGAAAGTTTCTCCCAACACCATCTGCCTTCTTGAAAAACATTTGCAACTGTTAATTCCGAATCAGTTATTGTGAGCGGACCTTCAATCAGCTCCCTAACTGAGCCCCCTTTCATCCATTTACTTTCCCAAAAATGAAGCTTTGAGTTGGTACCAACATTCCAACAAACCCCTTGTTCAAAAATAGGAAACCCCGCCTTGATGGCAGTCCACGTAGAGGAACATGGAAGCTTATCAGGATTTTTGGAAATCCTTCTTGCCCGTGAGCAATATTATATTTTATTTATATGTTGTTTCCTATTTTTGGAACAATTTTATTTATATGTTGTTAAGTTAAGGGTACAAAAAATATATTAAAATATTACAATCTATGGCGAATATAATAAAAGCTCAGTAGAGTATTACCATTTTTATTTATTTTTTGGTTGATAGATATGATAATATTACAATTTATGATATCTACTTTATAATGATTACTTGTTTTTATCAAGCCAAGACACCCATTGATTTTTGGTATAGGCCATGTTTGACCTCTATAAATCTCTTATTTGAAAATAAGAGACTTTACTAGTTAAACTAACTGAAATTTATGTTTGTATACTAAACTAAGAAGCCTAAAAGGTCAATAGACTATTACCATTCCGTAGATGTTGCCAAGCTATGGGTGCAATATAATTTATCAATAATTGATGTATGGATAAATTTAAAAAATTATGTAAAAGAAAAATAATATTTCTATAAATATTATTGAAACTATCATAATAATTAGCAAGTTACTTGAAGCTCAAAAAATAGTTAAAGTAACACATGCGCGCGCACGCACGCACACTGAGCTTTTTATTTTTTATTTTTTTGGAATAAAGACAATATATAATGTGCAATTTTTATTATATTAAAATACATTAATTAGATTAAAAGAAGTCTTAACTTTTATTTTAAATTTCTTGAAATTTTTGGTAATAAAATTTTAAAATGAGTAAAATTTTAAATTTCTTAAATTTTAGATAGTATACTTTTATGTGAATCAAACTATCTTAACAATTAATAAGATAAATTAAATTTTAGTTGGGGTAGAATTTTTAATTTTTTGAAACTTCTAATAGATTCTAACTAAATTAAACTGTTCTGACAATTAATAAGATAAGTTAAATTAATAATTAAAGAGAGTGTAGTCACTTGTTGCAAAAAGGAGATAATTCTAACACTTATAAATAGTCACTTGGTGCAATCACAGATTCTAACACCCAGCTTTCACTAACCCAACTTTTTTATTTATGGTTGTATCAAACATTGGATACGTGTTATTGGCCTCTCATATGCACCTTTTTACCCTTCTCTCTCCAAATTCTAAATAGTTTGTGGTGGGGGGGGGGGGGGGGAGAGCCCAACCTTACATAGTGGGCCTAGGGTCCTATTTGAAAATTACTGTGTGTCCGAAGAAAATGAACCAATTGAGATGGAGTCTATCTAGAAGAAAGATACCTGGAAATGAAGGAGGAGTACAATCTGAAGAGGTCACCAGTGGTCCGAAGAGGTCTTACTCCTCGGATACGAATTGTCTTGATCAATCAAATGTGTGGAAGGTCCAAATGATCTTCCTAGCAACCCCAATGATAAAGATAAGCTCTGGGTATGTTTGGAGACGATAAGAATGAAGAAATATCTAAAGGAAAAGTTGCTACCACCATATTAAATGCACTGCAATGACTTTTTTGGCCGCATTTATGTGGAGAAAACTTTTGAACAGTATAACCTTAGCTACCGCCACTCACAAAAAGCTAAAGAAGATACATGACGTGACATATACTGAAGTAGGTACACAAATGAAGAACAAGTGGACGATGGGGATGATGAGGAAGGATGCTATATAAAGAAGAAGGGCTCCTGATAAGGAAGGGGGAAAGAAAGACGATAGCAAAGAAAGAAAGACTTTATTGTAGCTCTAAGAACTGTAATCACTATTCAATTTATCATAAAACTCTTCGGACTTCAATTCATTTCGTTTTTACATATATCTTTATGCTGGTTTATACTTGGAGGTTGTAATCAACCGTTGGTAATTCCATAATCAACCTAGCTCTATCACCCACGCTCTACAAATTTATTATTTTGGGCTTGGACCACAAATCTTAACCTTACAGTTTGTGCATAAGAAGAGTGTCATCCATTGTTATTTCCTTAATTAGAGATATTTTTATTACTTTTCAAGATAAGTTAGGATCTTTTATGGCGGAGTGTCAATTATAATATTTTTTATAATATTATTTTTCTTGAAAATCAAGTTTTATGGAGGTTTTAAATTGGTCTCAATGTATGTAAATGAAACTTAATTCAGATTTTGCTTCATAACATTTTTAGAGAGGTTTTTTCCTTATCTATTTTTTGGTGGATTTCGGAAATACAATTCCCCCTAAGGTTAAAGTGTCTTGTTTCTTGTAGTTTTCTTGGTGTGTCAATGGATATCAAAGCCTTCTCCTTGTCATGGTTTGATGGCTAATGAACATGACGGTAGCAATTTTGTTGACAAAGATGTTGAAGGAGAAGTTCTTACAAGAAAAGAATTCTTTAACTTCAATAGAATACCCAACAAGTATTAGGGAAACTACAACAAAATTTCACTACTCCTCTTTCTAGGATTCCCTCTCACAATAACATTGGCCAACCTATTCGCACATTGAAGTCTTACTTTAGATGAATATTTTAAATATTGGGAGACCCATGATGAAATAAAGCATAAGACTTGTACCTTACAATTTAGAGGGTGATGCGGCCAAATGGTGGAATGATGTACAAAACGATAGAGTGCATTGAGGTAAGCATGAAATTTGTTCTTGGCACGGAATGAAAAATATATTGGTTGATTTCCTCTTTACTCTTGATTAGTATTATATATTACGTGGTTTCTCAACAAAAAAAAGAAGAAGATATATTACGTTACACAATTGCTAATTATAGAAATGAAAAATAATACAAAGAAGACTATATTCAAAATATCATCAACCAATCACAAAATTAAAATTATTATCTAAGGAATTATATTAATCAGTTCAAGTTCAAGCATCAAGAAATGAAATAGATTTGGGGAAATGAATATGAGCCGATTTTTGAAAAAATATTGAAGAAGTTGGGAAACATCGAGTTTTACCATCAGAAGTTGAACAATTTGTGCCCAAAAAAAAAAAAAAAAAAAAAACTTGAAAATAAATCCTTAAGTCAAAGAGGAAAGGAGGGATGCCACAGCCAAAATTGATCCAAACGATATAATTAGTAGGCACTGTTTTCAAATTATATTACTTACTAATACCTCAAGTTTAAAAGGCTTGATTTTGGGCTATAAATCGAGTCTTTGAGGGTGTGAGCGTGCCTTTTTTCTTTAGCACTATGGCCCAAGGATCCTGGGCCGTGTGAGATGTTTTTTGGTGGACTGGGATCAATTCTCCGCAGCTAACGGGCTGTTTTAAGAATTGATTGGCGCACAGAACAAACTTCCTACAATACAAACAACTAACAAAAAAAAGAGTATTCGTATTGAATGAGCTTTTAACAGTAAAGGAAATGCATAGTAAATGAAATACAATATAAAGAACACGTTAGGGATCCTCTAATTAGTGAGGTGTGTTTCATTAGTTTTCTTTTAATTGCAATTACAAAGCTCACTAAGACATGGTGCAAGGTTCAAATGAGTTCAAAAATTACAGACTTTGATAGCCATTCAAGCTTCAAAGACTTGCAAAGTTTGAATTCGTTGAATCCGAGCGTGTACTGTAGTGGCTGTCTCTGGGATACCGGGAACGAATTCCCCTGTTTTCCCTTCAGTTTTACAGAGCCTCTTCTACAACTTTTGTGAGACTTCCGAAAACAAATTTTAAATGCCTTAGCAAATGATCTAATCATCCAGAATTCAATGTCCTATCCTTTTTCCTTCCCCCCCTTTTATAGCACAGTCTTGGGCTCCCGGGGTACTACCGATTTTTCCCTTTTGCCCTTTGAAGTCGGTTCCGTGCTTGGTTGCTTCAGGATCATGTCGTTTCCCTTTTATTCATAGTTTCTTTCTTTTTGTTGCGACCAGATGAAAGTCTCTCAGCTAACTTCCCATTTCCAGATTTTCCCGTTGGCTGACCTGAGGCCTTTTGGCTTTTGCTCCAGCTTTCCCAGTTGTACTTTTCTTATCTCTTTCTTCAAATGGTTGGAACCAAAGCTCCTGCATTTTTGCTTTGTACTTCCACTGTGTGCCTGGGTCATAAGGTCCGCGTGCCTTTTGTCTCTTTTCTCTCTTCAAATCTGCTTTAGTTTCACTTCACGCATCCAGGGATCCTCTGCCTCTGGTACTGCTTCTAGGCGTCCCGACTCAATTCTTCTTTCTGGGCTTCCTTCGGCTTGCTGTTTCTTTTATCTGTTTTCTTGGGCCCTTTTCTTTGTGGACCTCTGGATCAGATCCTCTGGGCTCCTTTCCTTTTCTTTCTTTTCTTCTTCCTTTTCTTTATTGTGAGAACCCACCCTTTATTTCCTCTCTTTTTTCTTTTGTGTGAAATGGGCTCAGAGTCTTTTTCCATCTCTCTTTTTTTTCTTTGGGCCTATTTGTGGCTATTTAATTATTTTGAACCTCAACAGAGGGTTGGTTTTCATGTTCTCAAGGAGTCTAACATGGCCCTTGTGTCCACCTGAAAATCGAGTCTCTGAGACTCAATTTCTACGTGTAGTATTTATGTGTTCATCCACGTGGAATCCAGGCGATCTGTGGAAGCCACCTAGAAACCGAGTCTCTGAGACTCAATTTCTAATAGGGCTTTTTTCAAAATTTAACCAAGTCTAACGCCTCTCCACTAAACCTCTGTCACTCACCCTCTCACTCTCACTCTCACACCTCTGCACCCTCACACCTCTCCACTGAACCTTTCTCACTAACCCTCTCACTCTCACTCTCACACCTTTCTCATGCCTCACGCCTCTCTCACTCACCCTATTTGCTTTGTAATCAAACCTCGGCGACCTACAATTTACTCACAAAACCACCTTGAAAGGTCCGTCCAGCTCTCCAATCTCTCTCTCTCTCTCTCTCTCTCTCTCTCTCTCTCTCTCTCTCTCTCTCTCTCTCTCTCTCTCTCTCTCTCTCAATTTTAACATGTTTTGGACTTAGGTTTTCTAGAATTCTGTGATTTGTTGTTATTGCTATGTGTTTCTCTTTGATTTTTCGTGATTTCTAATGATTCAAATATGTTATTTGTCTCTGATTTTTTGTTGGATATATCTAATTATAAATTATGTAGTTGCCTGATTTGATTAGTGCACAAATTTTTTTTAAATTTTTTTTTATTGCCATTAAATATTCTGTAGTTTGATTAAACTATTATTGATTTGTAAGCAATCAATCTTAGTTTGGTAGTTTTTGAAGGACTCTGTGTGTCAGCTTTTGCTCTTTGTTTGTTATGTTTGTTCATCAATATAATTTCTGAATTATATATATATATATTTAAAAAAAAACTATTATAATATTTATTATTTTCAAAATTTTCAGTTAAAATCTAATTTTTAATTTGTTTTGATAACATAGGAAACCTTTTTAAAGAAAGAACCATTTGGACTTGTCTCTAGCCCCAAAAATCTACAGGTAATTCGACCTGGATGGGCTAATTTTTAATTCTTTCTGTTTGGGTGGTTGTTTCATTCTTGATCTTCTTACTAATGAAATACATGATTTAGAGAAAACTTTTATGCTCCAAACAGGGCTTGCAAAATTTACAAAATACGCTATGACTGTGAACATGAGTTTCGCTATGATTGTTTGCTCTGTTTTGATTTCTGTTTTTGGGTTTTTTGATTTAAAGCATTTGGTCTTTATTGTTCTGCGGTATTGGAATTTTTTGACAAAACTATGTTACCTTTATTTATCTTGCTATTTGGTCTCTGCGAATTACATGTGTCAATTGCAGAGGTACCTTGCCATAGATTTATGATAAACACAAGTCATAGCTTTAATGTTACTCCATGTTCTCAATTTATGTGTGATATTATACTTTTTGGTGGATACCCCTCCTATTTATGTGGTACCTAATGTATTGAAGCAATTTGGCTAGTAAGCACTTTTGAAATTATATGTTATTTTATATATAACATTTATATTTGGTAACCCAATGGTGATTGGGTGGTTTTTAGAGCAATTGCCAAGGCTCTTCTAGACATTTTTCACTAATGTTTACAATTACATTAAAATGTGAATCCTTCTTAAAAGTAACATGGTTTCTGGTGATTACTTACCATATTTTTATGATTAATCTAGAGAATATGACCTTTTGTTCTAGTAAAGTGTATTTTTCCTTGAATGGTTGTCTTCCTACCCTATGTGACCTCATAGGAACTGTGTTTTCTCTTTAGGCATATGACTGCCACTTTGTTGAATTTTTTGTTTTTTAGAATCTTTGTTAGATTTTTTTTTTTTTGTCTTGTTTTTGTTTTTTTTTTTTTTTTTTGTTTTTTTTTTTGTTGTTGTTGTTGTTGTTGTTGTTGTTGTATTTTTTTTTTTTTTTTTTTTTTTTTTTTTTTTTTTTTGTTTTCAATAATGTTTATTACATGCTAATTGCTTATCATTCTTGTGCAATATGACTGCTGCAAATACTGGACAGATTGACCATGCACAGCCTGGACCCATTAACAGGTCGGTGTTGAGACAGCAGCCCGACCATCGATCCGAAGCTATTTGGAATGGGCAGGTAAAACACAACATTAAAGATTTAGCCATTTTTCATTCATCAAAGCTAAATAAATTAATTCATAATTTATTCAGTAAAAACAAAAATTTATTAATTCATCAAAGCCAAATAAAATACATATCTGTGATAGTTTACTTAATTAGTTTCCTTTGATAGTTTGCAACCTGCTGCCGCCTGTGATTTGTAACACTGGTGTAAAGTGGTTTGTTGAATGAAAATTTGCTATCAATAGAAGGTCAGTGTATTTGTGACGAATATAGCAAGGTGAAGCTTAGCTCAGCTGGATCATGTAGTATTTACCTGGCTTATTTTAACTCATAATCTGATAACAATGGCAACAACCACAAAAATAAAAAGAAAATCTTCTCTTTATTCTATCTTTTATGCATGTTAATTGTGCGTTTTTTGCATTAGGTACAACCTTTATATGCTCATTAAGATTAAGGCTAGGTCAAGTTGTGTATGCACTTTATGCATGGAGTAGATTTACTTTGCACTGCTTTCTGCTTCTTTATGTTTTCCTTTTCCATCCGCTTGATATTTTGGAATGTGTTGTTCTGCACTGCATCCTTGTTATGGTACCCTATGTAATTCATAAATGTACACACACCTGCTGTCATATATTAATCCATGGTTTTGTTCTGTGCAGGATCCAGGGTCCTTTACATGTCGTAGCCATAGTGAAGAGTTCTCCAATCGAGAGCCAAGGGTGGACGATTGAGTCGTTGACATCATTAAGGCACTTGGTTTGGAGGGACTCCTTAGGACCCTGGGTAGAGAGATTGACCATGGCTTGATAATGGCCTTAGTAAAGCGATGGCGGCCCAAGACTCACACCTTCCAAATGCCACATAGTGAGGTCACCATCACATTGCAGGATGTGAAGGTTCTTCTTGGGCTTCGTGTTGATGGCAATGCTATATCAAGGAGCACGCAGAAAGTTTAGGAGAATGTGTGCTGGGACTTCCTTGGCTTTCGACCTATAAATAATTAGAGAAAGCAACTTAATGGCCAGAAAGCAATCCTCTCTTCGTACTCATCCATATCATCAAGATTTTCACCATCATTCGCAGCATGATCTTCGTCTTCGTCTTCCTCCCTTAAATGTGTCTCTTGAGGTTGGAATGTGTTGAGGTTCAAAATTGATTGCAGTCTAAGGCCTAAAGAAATATCACATTGGGCTAATTTCATGGAAATGAAGCTAGAGAAAATAAAGAAAAAAAGGGGTTGGACTCACGTAATAGAGAAAAGAGAAAAAGAAAGAAGAACAAGGTGAGAGGCCCAAAGAAATAGGATCCAAAGACCCACGGAATAACAGACTTTAAAATACATGAAGTAAGGGAAAGGCCCAGCCGGCCAGGATTAATAAACCAAGAGGAGCCCAATAAGAAGAGCTGGGCCGGGATCCCCGAAGTCACCAGAGTCCAGGGATCCCTAGGACGCGTAAAGTAAGATTGAAACAGGTTCAAAAGAGGTATAAAAAACAAAGAGCATGCGGGTCTCATGCGCCTATTCATATAGTGGGATTAGAGAGTACGAAGCAAAATGTAGGAGCTGTGCCTCAAGGAACCAACAATAAGAAAACCATAAAAAAAAGAGGCAATCGGAAGGAGCTTTCAACCCAACAGTAAAAGATTCCAACTATTTCGGGAAAATGACAAAGATGAAGTGCAACCAAAAGCTGGAAAGGTGGAAGAAAGGGCCAAATAGCTGAATATTAGCGAACGGAGGGGACCTTGAAATGGAAAATTAGCTAGGGGCTTTTCGCTTGGTCGCACCAAAAGTAAGAAGATATGAGAAAAAAGGAAATGACCAACCCCTGAGCAAATTGGCACAACACGAACTTTGAGGGGCAAAAGGGAGAAATTACTGGTACCCCAAAACCCTAAAGCTACGCTATAAAAGGAGGGGGGGATTCATGTTGAGGAGATTCAGATTTTGATTCATTAATTGGATTATTTCAAGCATTTATCATTCATTGCCATTTTCTGGATTCCTAGAAAAGATATAGAGTCATAAAAAAGAACTCTGTAAAGTTCAAGGAAAACAGAGGAACCGCTTCTGGTATCCTAGAGACAGCCACTATAGCACATACTCAGATTCAAAAAATTCAAAATTTGCAAGTCTTAGAAGCTTGAATAACTATCAAAGTCTATAATTTTTGAACTTAGTTGAACCTTGTATCACGTCTTAGTGAGCACTGTAATCATAACCAAAGAAAATTAATAAAATGCCTCTCATTGATTTGAGGATCCCTAACCCTTTTTTTACTGTGTCTTTATTGCTGTGCATTTTCTTGCCGATTAAACTGTCATTCAATATAGATATTTTCACTTATTAGTTTAACTGTGTTGTAAGAAGCTTGCTTTGTGCACCACTTGGTTCTTAAACAGCCTTTTAGCTGCGGTGAACTAAGTCCAGTCCACTAAGAACAATTATTTGACCCAGGATCTTTGGGCCACTGTGCTGAGAAAAAAAGGCACATTCATAGAATGTTTCACCAGTATTGGCAGCATAATCTTGAGAGGGGAGTGTATAATCTCCCATTGTATAGCCTCCCATTGTAGTGCATCCATCATCTTAAAGATGTAGTTGTTTGTTGCACCTCCTCGACATCAACTTTTGCAAGCGGCTCTAAACTTACGTACAACTCAGCAGCATTTACTTGAGGCATTTTACGGATCCTATTAAACATGTTTTTTACATGTTTGTCTTCTTTGATTACCATATACCCGTAATTTATCTGTTCATGAAGGACTTCTTATGGGTAACTGTAAATAATCTTTATGTCATAACAAGCAGGGTTTAAATTCAAGTCTTCCATTATTTTCATCTTCAAATCATATAATGTCTTCAACTTATGACATACCATCATGTAATAGCATTCGATACCCGGCCCTTTAAATGGGAATTCATCAATCTCATTAGGATTGAGAAGGGGTCCACCGTAGTATACATTTATATCAATATTCTTTAGAGATTGTGAACCTATTAGAGTCAAGTGTAATATGTTAGTGACATATTTTATCTATTTCATTTAACATCAATTACAAAACCATTTTATCTACTCAAAGTACAAAAATTACAACTTCTTACATTATATGCATATACAAACACACCCCACATTTGCATAAACTTACCCCACATCACATACAAACACACTAAATCATTATCATTTCATACTCAAACAAATAAAATAACTAAAGACAAAACTCACCCCCATTACAAAATTTCAACTCATTCTAACAAAAAAATAAAGAAAAATATTAAACCAAACAACAACAAAAATAGTCATGATAAAAAGCCTAACAATACAAATATATATCTACAATATTTTTTACTTTTTATAGAAGCCTAGCAAAATATATACACTAACTTGTTACATCATATGCATATACAAACCCCACATTTGCATATACTCACCCTATCACATACAAACACACTCAATCATTATCATTTGTTTCTAAAATAAAAAAAAAAAAAAAAAAAATCATTAATCATACTCAAACAAAAAAAAACTAAACACACAACTCACCCCATTACAAACCTTCAAATCATTCTATCAAAAATATGAAGAACAATATCAAACCAAAAAAAAAAAAAAAAATAGTCATGATATACATACCCATAAAAAAACCTAACAATACATATATATGTAACTAACAACTAGAGAGAGTGAGAAACTGAACTTGACATGAGGATGTGAAAATATGGAGAGTGAGTTTGATTTGAAGTTTTGTAATGGGGGTGAGTTTTGTATGAGAGTGAGAAATAGAGAGTGAGAGAGGAAGAGAGAGTTGCAGGGTTTTTTGGAGGAAAAAACGGAGAGACCCTAGACCCACATTATGAGGACTAAGGTTAGTAGTTGCCCTAACCACATGGAAGCTCGTGGACCAAATATTGAAAATCAAGTCTCTAAGACTCGATATCCAACTGGAATCCACGTGGGATGCAGGTATGACATAAATCGAGCATTTAAGGGTCGAGATGGAAATTGAGTCTATAAGACTTGATTTCCATGTGGAAAAAGGGCCAGGTCAGACTCCTTCAGAACATGAAAACTGAGCCTCAAAAACTCAGTTTATAAGCCCAAAATCGAGCCTCTTAGACTCGAGATGTTAGTAAGTAATATAGTTTGAAAATAGTGCCTATTAATTATATTGTTTCGAAAACGAAGTTAATTCCCAATTTTGGCTGGGAAATGACTCCTGAACAGTATTTTCACAGCTTATAGCATACTCACCCACCTCCAGCAAAGGCTTGATGGGACAAGCATCCAAGGAAAGATTCCTAGCTCTACAAGTGGAGGGTTGAGATGTATCTCAAACAGATATATAAGAACAAGGATTACCTCCAAGAATGGGGATGGAAAATTAAGGGAAGAATAGTAAAATTGGGCTGGACCACCATGTATTAGAAATATGAACTCTTGTATGAACATTACATCCTTGGCCTTACCCGAGCAAACGCTATTAATAGATTCAACCTCCCTTTTTTGCTACTTAATCAGCTTGTTTCCTATGATCTAGCAACTTAACCATATATGTGCATTAAAGTGAATCTAAGAAGCCCATACTCTAACAAATTAATTACACTGAGCCAGTAATCTCTAGCTCCACTCTTCTAAGTGGGCCAAGTCTTCATTATTTTTGCCCTTATATATATATATACACACTATTATAAAATTTTTTTCTTTTTGTTTTGACCCCCTAAAATAAAAATTTGAACATCTTGATTTCCTAACTCTAAATCTTTTTTAAATCTTAGTCCAATTGAAATAAACTTGAATATGATCCCCTTAACAATCTATTCTTGCAAATAAAATTACAATTAATTAAAACTTTGATTGAATCTGCGAGTGGAGTAGCTGAATTTGAATGTGTTTTGAATTTGTTATTTGTTAAGTGGGGATTGGGGCATGGGTTAGTCAGTCAATCAGTAGTTAGTAAATGTTAACACTAAAAGGCAATTAAACAATTAGACAAGGGATGATTCTAAAAAAGATAAGTAAAAAAAAAAAAAGGGGCGTGGGACAAGGGAGTGATTGAGTGAAAACAAAAACAAATGTTAACATAACAAAAATTTTCTTAATAGAATTACAAAGACCAATAATTGTCAAAAGTTGAGTTGAATTGTTAAATAAAGTTACAAATAAATTTACACTTTTGATTGAATCTGTGAGTGGAGTGGCTGAATTTGAATGTGTTTCTAATTTGTTATTTGTTAAGTGAGGATTGGGGCATGGGCCAGTTAGTCAATTAGTAGTTAGTAAATGTTAAAACTAAAAGACAATTAAACAATTAAAAAAGGGGTGATTCTATAAAAAAAAAAAAAAATTTAGACAAAAGGGTGGGACATGGGCGTGGTTGAGTGAAGATAAAAAAAAAATGTTAACACAATAAAAAATTTCTTAGTAGAATTACAAAAACCAATAGTTGTCAAAGTTGAATTGAATTGTTAAATAAAAGAATTGTACAAAGTAAAGACATAAACTAATTGATAAAAATATTCTAGGTAATAATAATCAAAGTTCACTTAACAACAATAATTAATATGTTTATTATATTTTTAATTTTTTAAATATGAGATAGAATTCTTACTCTAGCTTAATCTAAGTGTATATGTGTGTGAAATTCTCTCCTAAAGACTTGAATTTCGGCTCTTGCCCTCTCACCTCACAAGAACTTATAATTATGAAATAATTATCATGCTAAGGGTGCATAGTGGTATTGTATTTAGAAATAATAGATTATTTCCAAAATTTAATCTTAGCAATCATGATTAGTATGTTCATTATATGAAGAAACAATATACCAAATGAACTTATAATTTATCTTTTTAGTACCATGGATGAATTTGTAATAAAAGCTTATCGACCACAAAATTCATCTCTTACTCAAGATTCATCTTCTTATTGATTCCTTTGAAAAAAAAAAAAAAAAAAAAAACCTAGAGTCGCCGCGGCTGGGATGTTCTAGAAATATTCGATGTCAATTAGGATCTCTTTTAAATCTTGTTTGTCAATCAAGTTTTATGGAGCTTTTGATTTTGCCTCCAAGTGTGTAAATGATACTTGATTACGATTTTGCTTGATAAAATAAATGTTTTCTTCTTCTTTTTCTAGTAGATTCTAGGAATTCTTGTTATGAAGTTTTTTATTTTATTTTTTAATTTTTTGGGTGACTTTTTGTCTGTATTATATTTAAATGATTTAATAAATTATATAATTTAAATATTTAATACTCTTAAATAATCCAATTAATAACCGGTTGAAAGAGATTTCTTTAATCTAATTTAAAGGAAAACTTTATCCATATAATACCGCGTCCCTTGTAAGTTGTAACTAGTCATGCCGCTTTTATTTTCTTGAGAAACAAATTTCCTTATTAATAGCAGAAATTTATTATTTTAATGGTTTTAGTTTATCTATAATAATAATAATAATAATAATTATAGTATTATTATTATTATTTTTTTTTTCTGAGAAAAAGTAGTAGTAGTATTTGACTAGTAGTACTTAGTAAAAAGTTGTGCTGTATCATGTGCTAGTATACCCAAAAAAGAATCATTTTAATGTATAGTATTCTGAAATTTCTTAAGCCCCGCTGAGCATCTTAAACACATATTTTTAATTTTTAAACAACATTATACGTATTTTTACATATTTTTTTACATATGAATAATGGCCATATGAATAAACTTACGGATAAATTAAATACACCATGCAAGAAATTAGGTTATTGCTAAATTAGCCTTATTCTTTTTTCATTTCACATCATCATCAGCAATCATTTTATAGCCAAGCGTTTCTGTCTGAAAAAAAAGGACAAAATTCAACCTAATTGTTATCATACAGGAAAAAAATACAATTAAATTAAATTACCTGTAGTAAAATAATCAAAACCCAACAAACTTTGTACAAGATATATAAATATATTATTTAATTTTGTAAAAAATTTCACCAATCTTAGTACTTCTTAACATGGACGGTGGAAAAGTCTATGGTTTTACTTTTGAGGGAAGTCTGGAGTCTCTGGAGTGTCCAGGCATGATAAAAAAGTGTCACGTGGTCCAGCTAAAATTTCTGAGTGAACATATTTATTTATTCAATGCGTCAGGAACACAGTCTGGTACTTTGCCACGCAAATTAGGTACAGTGTCATGGACAGATTAGTCATTTGAACTCTCATGTTATCAACGTCTTACTTAATAAAAATTAAAATTAAGCGCGGACGCGGTTGTTTTATTTCAAAGAAGCAGCGAAGAAAGCAAAGCAACTAACAAAATTAAAAAGATGTAGATGCCACAACCACCACTCCCTCCAAACTTAACTCTTTTTTTTTTTGGCAATTACTTAAAAAACCCAACTCACTAAACAGGCTGTCATAAAGTTAGAATTACAACTAATTTTACACCTTTTTTTTATAATTATTTGACATAATTCACCGTGAATAATAGAAAAAAAAAATAGTAAATTTATGTGAAAACCTATTAAATAGTAAGTTGTAGCCTGCATTTTTATTCATTTTACTTTTATTTTTTGTGTTAGGACTTGGGAGTATAAAATTATGTGAGCGCAGTTGCATGAGGTGAGAGAATGTCACAATCCTAGATAACTTTCTTTAAGTGAAAATAACATTTTCGCTGTCGATTTGGCAATGTGCCCCAACTATACGGCTGTGTTTGGTTTAGGTGGAATACAATACATTTTTCAACTTGTTTTGTCTATTCAGTTTTAAAAATTAGTTTGTTGTATTAAAAGCAAGTTAAGCAACCGACGTTTGAGTTTCAGATTTGGGGCCTCAACCAGCTCCGAGATTCCAACATTCTTCAACCAAACGCAGCCTAGTTGGTATTTCAGTTGAGTCCCGAAAATTTTTGTGTTTGGGTACACAGTTGAAAATATTCAGGGAATTCGATAGAATTCGTCAAATTGTGAACTACTTGTTTAATTCTGGGCAAGTGGCCAAATTTGAAAAAAAAAAAAGGAAAGAAACCGACACAGCCAAAAACAATAAAACTTTGGTCAGAAAATCAAATCCAAGACAAGCATTTTGGAGCTTTTTTTTTCCTTCTTCTCTGCACTTTACTGCACTGCACTGCAAACGGAGCTAATGAAGAATCTTCCATAGATCGCAAACATTCCTTGAAAATGACTGTGAAATCTGAAGCCCAAGGTGAATATCTCTCTCATTTTCTGTTTCTCTGTGTCTGTTTGCGTCTTTTTTTTTTTTGGCAATGGCATTGAATAATCAGAAAAAATGTGGTAACACGAGAGGAAGACTTTTGACAGTCTGTAATTGGGGACCATCTTAGAAAAATACAAACTTTCCATTAAATTAACAGGACCCATGAAAATAAGGCTTTTTGTTATATTATATATTGAGTGTTGTATATGTATATGTATGTTTTGATATGAAGAATACAGGGTTTCATGGTGGAGACAAAACACTGAATAAAATAGGTGGTTGAATTAGCATTGACCCATGATTAGTTTGTTGAGGCAGACGATGATTGTGGATGAAAAAAAAGTTTGTGTGGCCCTAAATGTTCTGATAAGTCCAACTTGCTTTATTGTAGTAGGAACCGTTATGCATTGATGGAACAGACTTAGAAAAGTAGCGGGGAGGTGAAGAAAGGAGACAGTGATAGGTGGTGTTTATTGGAATTATTTTATTTCTTGATATATGGTCTCAATTTTGAAACTTTCTTGGAGGTGAGACATGGGAGCAGCTGGTGGAGAGGAGATAATGCAAGGGCCGAGTGGCCGTGGGGAGAAAATATACGTTTCAGTTCGGCTGAGGCCGTTGAACGAGAAGGAGATTGCGAGGAATGATGTGTCGGAGTGGGAATGCATCAATGACAGCACTATCATATACAGGAGTAACCTTTCAGTTTCTGAGCGGTCCATGTACCCAACTGCATATACATTTGGTAAGGAAGTGCTAAAAGTACATTTTGGTTTACTTTGGTTAATGCATCTACTGGGTCTTATTCATCAAATTGTGTCCATTTTGACATACAATTGATGCAGCCCTCATACTTTTGCTGTTGATTGTACCCACTTTCAGTCAAATCTACTGGATAATGGAAGAAAATATTGCTTGAATTGATCTCCAGTTTAGGAACTTAAAATATCTGTGTGATTTCCTATTTTGTCTTTGTTTTCTTTCTGAAATTCATTCTATGTAACTCATTCTGACTTATAAGTTTCGAACTCGGCCACCCTGGTATAATAAACTCTTTTCAGATGTTAAATTGGGTTCCTGTTTCCATTTGGTTTTATTAGAAAAAGCATATTGTATGAACGATATGTTGCAACATCTGACTGACACGGATTTAATTTTTTAATTTTCTACTTATTTGATCTACGTTCTTTTGTTTGGCTACTTTTTGCTTCTAGACAGAGTATTTAGGAGTGACTGCTCTACAAGGCAGGTATATGAAGAAGCAGCCAAGGAAGTTGCACTTGTAGTTGTCAGTGGTATAAATGGTCAGTATGTTCTCCTTTTCTTTCTTTCTCACTATTCCTGTTTCATGAACTTTGCTTGAACTCCAATAATATCTGCATTATTCTTTCTGATAACCTGTCTTTCAGCAAGTATTTTTGCATATGGACAAACAAGCAGTGGAAAGACGTATACCATGAGTGGAATTACAGAGTACACTGTAGCAGATATATATGACTACATAGAGAAGGTAATTAAAACATTAGGATTCATTTCTCTTTTTTTCAGTTATGCATTTCTTTATTTTCCTTGGGTTCCACTAATCTTTTGAAATAATGTGGATTTGTAGCACAAGGAAAGAGAATTTCTTCTGAAGTTCTCTGCTATGGAGATTTACAATGAATCTGTCAGGGACCTCCTAAGTGCAGATAGTACCAATTTGAGGCTTCTTGATGATCCAGAGGTGAATATCATTTTTGATATGCTAAGGACTGTAGAAGTAAGGTTCTTTGCACTAACAATTTGCTAACTTGATAGAGAGGGACTATTGTTGAGAGACTCACAGAGGAAACAATCAGGGACTGGAACCATTTTAAAGAACTTCTATCTGTCTGTGAAGGTGAGCAATGAGGATGCTTCAAACTAGTCTTTCACTGAATGAATCATGACTGCAGTTATAAACAACATCCTAATTTATCTTCACAGCTCAAAGACAAATTGGGGAGACATCCCTGAATGAAGCAAGCTCCAGATCTCATCAGATTCTCAGACTGGTATGACCAATTTCATTACAAATTTTGGACTGTTCGCCCTCCTGATAGTTTCTAGTACTTTGTTTCACAAAATATTGTGTTTGTGTCAGACAATTGAAAGTTCAGCACGTGAGTTTCTTGGCAATGACAAGTCAAGCTCCCTTACCGCTACTGTGGTATGAATTGTTAACGTTTTACTTCGTTTTAGGGGAGTGAGAGAGAGCAACAATGATAATATTTTTTATTTTGCTACAGAATTTTGTTGACCTTGCGGGAAGTGAGCGTGCATCTCAGTCTTTGGCAGCTGGTGCAAGGTTGAAAGAAGGTTGCCACATAAATCGCAGTTTGTTAACTCTGGGAACTGTTATTCGTAAGCTCAGGTTTGCTGGCCTTGCTTTTCTCTCAAAATTTTGACCTTAAACTTATTTATTTTCATTAATGAATGATTAGCAAAAGAGTTCTATTTGTGGGGAATTTTCTGGTGATGCTTTAGAATCAAGAGTAATTATGAAAGACGATGAATTTAATTAGTGTGGTTTGCAGTTTTTATTATTATTTATACACCTCAATTTTTAAGTCTGGCTTTATGATCTTTCGACCTTACTTAATTGAATTTGCCAGTGGAGTATTAACAGCAACCACATAACAGAGTTCTTCAACTTTAGGTCAACGTTATAGACAGTTATCTGGCTTATTGCAAACAAATTTAACGCTTAATGAAACTGTGAACCATGTGGAAGGACTGAATGCAATACACATCCTATCAGTTCATTCATAGTTAGCAAATCTATGTATTGTCAGAGTATACAACTTCAACCATAAACTTAAAATAGAAAACATAGTCGCCACTTTAGGAGAAGATGATATTGTTGTGCATTGCTATAATGTGCACAATAGACAACATGATGCCCTGTAATAATATGAGTAAGATGCATTAAATCCTCTTCTCTGATAATTGCTTCTCTCATCCAAATGTTTTTTCTGCTGTCTTTCTTTCATGGTAGCCATTGATTAAATCATTTTAGTTATAATTTTCAGCTTTTGTCATAAAATTTCTTCCCTTAACTTGATCACAGTTTATCAAACATGGATATATAGTGCAATCGAGTAGCTCATTGCTTTGATATGATTTTGAATACTAAGGTACTGATCATTATGGACTTTCTAGAAACTACTCAAAATTGTTAATGCAATTTTTATAAGGAACCTTGTGCATGTTTAGCCGCCCACCCCCCCCCCCCCCCCCCCGTTTCTCTCTCTCTCTCCTCCTTTTTTTCCTTTCTGATATGTTCTTTTAGTGGTTGTGTGATTGTAGCCTAGCTTGGAATGAACAGGTCACTATATAGACTAATAGAATTAACTTTGACATTGGGTGCAGCAAGGGAAGAAATGGACATATTCCATTTAGAGATTCGAAGCTAACCCGTATACTGCAGTCCTCTTTAGGAGGCAATGCTAAAACTGCCATCATCTGTACCATGAGCCCTGCACGTAGTCATGTTGAACAAACAAGAAACACTCTCTTGTTTGCAAGTTGTGCTAAAGAAGTGTCAACTAACGCACAGGTCAATGTAGTCATGTCTGATAAAGCACTGGTAAAGCATTTGCAAAGAGAATTGTCTAGACTGGAAAGTGAATTGAGAAATTCAGGAACAACTTCTGTCACATCTGATTCTTCTTCATTACTGAGAGAAAAGGATCTTCTGGTTGAAAAGGTAATGAATAGACTTAAGCCTTCTTGGTCAAGTGGTGTTTCTATATGTTATATTAACTACTCACTTTTTTCGTTAGTATCCAATGTGGGATTTTACTCATAAGTGTATTCCCAACAATATCAAATTTAGCTGCCTATTAAATCCTATTAAATCCCAGAGTACCATTGATGTCCTTTTCCTTGAAATAAAGATAAATGCTTACATTTTATCACATTTGGTGGTATATGTCAAAAACTATATGTACCGATGGAAACCTTATTAGAGCTGGCTACCTATGTAAGCATTGTCTGTTTGTTCAACTGTGTTCATCTTGCCATAACTGATTCATATATTTCTATAGGTTGTATGATTTTAAGTGATACCCAGAATTTCTAAGATTTATCCTTGTCCTTTGACCTTTTTTTTATTTTTATTATTTTAGCATTTAGAGCTTTGAAGTCACAAAGATGCATGAAAAGAACAGATTAATCCCATAACTCACTGCAACTTTATCTAGTCCTGCTCCTGATTCTTCGGAATTCCAGTTCAGCTATTGTTAGTACGTGATTAATTATCATGAACAACAATGAAAACATATAAAACAGGGCCAATAGAGCATAAGAGAGGAGTGGCAAGCGTGACTTGGAAAATAAATCTACTGAAGAATCTAAAAGAAGGGAAAACAGTAGAAGACCAAGATGATAATTTAGTTTTTAAGTTGAATTGACTTTTGAAGTTATCTTTTGATCTTCCTTGGTTTGATTAATAAAATCTATCAATGTATCCCATACTTGTCATTTTATTCTGAAAATATTTTATTAGAGCCTTTGTCACTCTTTCTTCTTTCCTCCTTTTTTGACCCCTTATAGTAGTTGTTTCTTTCATCTCTGTAAGAACTGCCTGCTGTCATATTTATGCTGAAAAGTCACTAATTGACCTCTTGACAGAGGCTCAAATATGTAGCCAACATTTGAAGCGATCCTTTTGTGTGTACCAGCCACCTTTTTTTGGGGGGACCCGGGGGGGAGGTGGGGGCAGAGGCGCAAGTATGCTCTGGGATGTATGATCTAACTATGAGTTGATGCATTTCTTTAGGACATAGGTACATTTTTGCCATGCATGCAATGGGCAGCATTAATTTTATTGCCTAAAACCTTGAATTGTTGTGCTATTTTTTGTTTCCCCATCATGCAGCTGAAGAAAGAGGTCAAAGAGCTGACTTTGCAACTAGACCTTGCTCAGGCTCAAGTTAAGGATCTGCTACAACTGGTTGGTGATGATAGACCTGCAGTAGTACCGGTATGTCTAGTAGAACTAAAGCACCCTTTAACCCTGAGGTACTTTCTTTATCCTTAGTTCCTGTCCATCTTTTTCCAGGCAGATCCAAATCATCTTTACCCCAAATTGAGAGTGCGAACTTCATGGGACTTCGAAAATCAAATATCTGAGACGGCCATTTTGACAGATCCTAATAGCTTAGATGACGGCCATTCAAACGGACACAGTCGGAGTAGTTCTGATGATACCTTGTTTCAAATTCCTCAATTCCAAGAGAAGATCTTGCAAGCCATTTCCACCCCACCCTCTTCAGTTAATATTCCTAGTTTTGTTGGAACTCATCAGTATCAAGGGGAAACAGAAGAACAGACTGATGAAAAATCAGAGGACCTTTGTAAGGAAGTTCGATGCATTGAGATGGAAGAACCAAGCACAAACCTATATGAAGATTCAAGCCCAAACAGATGTGTAAAGTCAAATATATTAGATTCAAGCCCAAACAGATATGCAAACTCAAATACATTGTCTCCCACAGAAAACACAGCTACCTCAGGAGTGACGGTGGTTGATAATGGAGGTAGCACAAATCAAGAATTGGGGTCACCCGTATTGAAAGAAGATAAAGGGTTGAATAGCTTTCTTACAGATTTTGTTGTTCCATCCCCTGAAAAGCCATCTCCATGGCTGATGGAAGAAGATGCGCCTAGCTCTAGATGCTTGAGATTAACTCGGAGTAGAAGTTGTAAAGCAAGTCTCATGACTAGTTCTTCACCTTGGTTTGAAGAGATAGAAAAGCACGAGAACACACCACCAATTTGGTTTGAGAGAGCCTTTACTGGAAGACCTGAGGGTATTCAGATGAAACTTGCTACCTTGAAGTATGATGCCATCATTGACAAGTTATCCAGAAGTAATTCTCATACGTCAGGGGGGAGAGCTACTGTTGATGAGCCTGAAGTGCAGGATGCCAAAAGTTCATCTGATCAGAATAGTATCAGCAGAAGTACTTCAATTACCGGAATGAGTGGAATGGCCGATTGTCAGTGTGAGACTCAACATTCTGATCATTCGGTGAGTGTTTATAGAACACCAAATATATAACATGAAATCCAACAAGAATCTCAAAATCTAATGGACAATTTAGTGACATGGGCCTTATCAATATTTCCTTAACATGAAATTTCTGAAAGATCAGTTTCTTTTGAAAATATAGCCACCATCATTTGTTTAACATGGATTTTCATGCTTGGTAGGTACTGGAGATGGAACCAAAGCCCCCAGCTTGCATAAAGAATGTAAAAGATGTTGGCTTGGACCCTATGCAAGATGATACAGGTAGTCCTTCAAGATGGTTTTCAGAATTCAGGAGGCTCCAAAAGGAGATTATCGAACTCTGGAATGCTTGCAACATCTCATTGGTTCACAGGACCTACTTCTTCCTGCTGCTATTTAAAGGTGATCCAGCAGATTCTATTTACATGGAAGTAGAGCTTAGGAGGCTCTCCTTCCTTAAGGACATCTTTTTGAGAGGTTCTCAAACTGTGGAAGATGGTCGGACTCTAACACCCAGATCAAGGTAATATTGATAACATCTTGTCTAAGAGGTTTGTTTGTCAAATTCATTTACTTTCGGTTTTGCCATAGAGAATTTAAACGTGTCATTCATGAACAGCTTGAAGGCTCTACGACATGAGAGGCAGATGCTGTGCAAGCAAATGAAGAAGAGGCTGTCTAAACAAGATAGACATAACCTCTACCTTAGATGGGGTATTGGGTTGAATACAAAGCATAGGAGGTTGCAGTTGGTACACCGACTTTGGACAGACACAAAAGACATGGACCACGTTGCAGAGAGTGCCTGTGTTGTTGCAAAGCTGGTTGGTTCTGTTGAGCCAGAGATGGCGTTCAAGGAAATGTTTGGGCTCAACTTTACACCCCGACCCTCAAGCTGTCGTAAACATCGTCGTTGGAAACCTAATGTGAAGTCTATCCTTTAAGCTTGTTTCTAGATCACCATATGGAAATTCGGGTGGATGTGATTCCTACCTCTTCATTTTATAGTTGATTATCAGTTTACAGAAAATTTCCACGTTATGTAAATCTGATTCTGATTGCAATTGAATGTAAAAAAGCTTGTAAGTTGTTCAGGTTAATAGTATGTGTAACTGTAATCCCATGTTTTCCTCCTTTCCTGTAAATCAGCCTTCTCTGATGACTAATAATCAAGGTGGAAACATGAGGCCTATATACGGTTTCTTACCAATAATATTGAAGTTTCTTAATGTCAAAATTTTTTCATATACATCTCTACATTCTCCTTTTGGACATGCTTTTCCTAAAATACATCTGTGATCAGACGAAAAGTATGGTATTAATAGGTTCTAGTTAACTCCTAACCTATCTATAAAACAATAAAAATAATTTAACCCATGGTACTTATGGCTTGGCCTACTAAGAACTTTAAAATTTAATTGACACATCTTCATGTTTCCAACAAAGACGTCGAGAGTTTCTTCCTCATTGCAACTATCAAATTATCAAAATAAAGGTCTAGCTTTGCATTGATCCATAGATTTTAGCATGTGGAAGGGAAGTTGGGCTTGATTATATGAAAGTTAAGATGAGAGACTTCTTATGGACCTACATGAGATAAGAGTGGGTGAAAGCCATTGTAATACTGGAGGTCCAGCAAGCTCAGATCATGAGGAAGAAGAAGAAGAAGTTCCAACAGCTAAAACAGTGTCGTGCATAAGGCGAGGCAAACATAAAGGAAAATCAAAACAAAACGTTACCGTTTCTCATTAAAAGGAACGATGCCGTTTTGTATATAAAACATAAGTCAGTTAGAAGTTTGTTAGTTGTGGAAGTGCACGTGTGTGAGGTTGTTAGAGCACGTGTGAAACGGTTACAATCTCCTCTGTCTCTCTATCCCTCACTGTGAATGTATAAATATAGATGATCACCTCCATTGTAATTTAATTAAGAGTTGTATTCAGAAATATAACAATTGAAGAAGTTTTGCAACTATTCTCTCTCTCTATTTTTCTCTCTTTTCTCTGTTTTTCATTTCTTGAGTTTCTGTGATAATTCTATAGAGATTGAGATAACTTTTCATGGTATCAGAGCTTTGATCCAGTTCAATAGCTTCGTCTTCTTCAGCATCTGCCTCAACTAATCTCCCTGCTATGGCTACTGCAAGTTTACCAGTGAATACTTCACTGTTGCTATTATCAAATATGTCATCGATGATGACTGTGAAGCTCGATTATGGGAACTACATAGTTTGGAAACATCAAATCGAGGTAATCCTTGATACCTATTCCATGATTGATGTTCTTGATGATTCAATCACTGATCCAGATAGATTTCTTAAAGATTCATCTGGTAATTTTACTACTGAAGTGAATCCAGCTTTCATAGCTTGGAAGAATCGTGAACAAGCCATGTTCACTTTTGTGAATTCCACTCTTTCCCCTGCAATTCTTGCTATTACAGTTGGGCAAAAGTCTGCTAGGGGAGTTTGGAAGGTGTTAGAGAAAAGGTTTGCATCTGTCTCAAGGTCTCATGTGATGAGTCTGAGAAATGAGCTGAATGCAATTAAGAAAGGAGTTAATTCCATTGATGGATATTTTTAGAAAATTAAGCAAGCTAGAGATAGATTGGCTACTGTTTCTGTGTTTGTGGATGATGAAGAGCTGCTCCACATTATTCTTGATGGTCTTCCATCTGAATTTGATTCGTTTAGTTCAGCAATTAGAACTAGGAGTGATGTTTTGTCAGTAGAGGAATTGAATGTGTTGCTCAATGCTGAGGAGAGAGTAATTAAAAAGAGGTCTAATACAATTGATTCAGCTTCTATCGCTATGGCTGCAAGGTTTCATTTTCAAGGTTTTCAACAAGGAAGAGGAGGTAGAAATAATAATCAGAGAGGAAGAGGTCGAAGTAATCATCATAATTTTAGAGGTAATCTTGGAGGTTCTCATTATGGTGGTGGAAGTTATTCTCATCCTAATCCTAATCAGTTTCAGAATTTCAACTCAAACAGTTTCAATTCAGGAAATTCAGGAGGTTCTCTTCAGTTTCAGAGTTCAAATCAATCCAAACAATCATCTAACCATAATTCAGGCCAATTAAGTAGACCTATCTGTCAGATCTGTGGCAAGAACGGTCATTCAGCCCTTGATTGCTACCATAGAATGGACTTCACATATCAAGGGAGGCATCCACCTACTAAACTGGCCTCCATGGTGGCTAATGCTGCTCAAGTTCAAGCTTCCAATGCCTGGCTTACTGACACTGGTTGCTTAGACCATGTGACACCTAATCTATCTTAACTCTCTTTTATGTAGCAACCAGTTCAAGGATTAGAATCTGTCACAGTTGGCAATGGACAAGAACTACCAGTCACTCACATTGGTAATGGTGAGCTTCGAACCTTAACTCATAACTTTAGGCTTAATAACATTTTAAGAGTACCTGACCTTGCATCCAATCTTCTATCTGTTCATAAACTTTGTCTTCAAAATAATGCTTTTTGTTATTTTGATGCACATAAGTTCTTAATTCAAGATTTGTCCACGGGGAAGATCCTCTACGTAGGGTTGAGTAAAGATGGAGTTTACCCAATTCCATCTAATCCTAGTCTGTCTTCTACACCCTGCTTCAATTCTCTTCAGAATTCTGCATTTGTCACTCTCAAACCACATAATATTCTGCTATGGCATCATAGACTTGGGCATCCAAGTTCTAAGATTTTCTTTTCTGCTTTAAAATCTGTATTTCCTTCTGTTTCTTTGTCTCAGATTGATGAAGTTTGTTCATCCTATGAGTACTGTATAAGTGCAAAAATGCACAGATTTCATTTGAATAAAACACCTCTTGTTTCAAATTCAATTCTTGAGCTTGTGCACAGTGATGTTTGGGGTCCTTCTCCAATCACTTCTTTGCTTGGATTCAATTACTATCTGATTTTTGTTGATGACTACTCCCGTTTTACTTGGTTATTTCTTCTCAAACATAAAACTGAGGTTCTTGCTGTTTTCAAACACTTTTAAGTCCATGGTTGAGACTCAGTTCAGTTCTAAACTTAAGGTTCTAAGAACTGATAATGGCTCTGAGTACATCAACAATGAGTTTAAATCTTTTTGTTCCACCTCTGGCATTTTTCATCAATCTTCCTGCCCTCATACACTTGAGCAAAATGGTGTTTCAGAGAGAAAGCACAGGCACATAGTTGAAACTGGTCTCACTTTTTTATACTAGTCTCATCTTTCTCTCAATTATTGGTCCTATGCTTTCTTTGCTGCAACTTATCTTATTAACAGAATGCCTTCTTCAGTCTTAGGCTTTCACTCACCTTGGGAGAAGCTTTATTCCAAATCACCACCTCTTCATGCTCTTAAAGCCTTTGGGTGTGCCTGCTATCCATACCTCAGGCCATTTAACCAAAGAAAACTGCAACCTAGATCAAAACCTTGCATTTTTCTTGGCTATCCTCCACTTTCTAAAGGCTACATATGTCTTGATCCAACCACTAATAGAATCTACATTGCCTGTCATGTTTTGTTTAATGAGTCTCTCTTTCCTTTTGCTCATAATTCTAACTTCACTGATCCTCATATTCCTTTCTCCTCATCTCTTTCAAATTGGTTTTCTCACCCTCCACCCCTTGTTGCTGAGTCTGGTTCTATTTCACCTGCTGAGTCCACCAGTGCCTCCACACCACCTGATCTCACCTCTTCTCTTCTTCCTTCTTTCCTTTCTACATCACTTCCTATTCCTGTTGTTCCTCCCCCTTTGGCTGTCCCTTCCTCTATTCCTACTTCCTTACCTATTCCAGCTCCTGCTGTTTTCAACTCTTCTTCACTTCCTGCTCCTAGTGTGTCTAGTTCCACTGCTATTGTTCCTACCTCCTCTAATTCTGATCCAATGCTCACAAGGTCAAAGTATGGTATCTATAAGCCTAGAGTTATGCAGGTTCAAGCTGATTACACTATCACAGAGCCTCCATCCTTCACTGTTGCCTCTAAATTCCCTCAATGGGTGGCTGCAATGGATTCTGAGTTTTAGTCCCTTAAGAAGCAAAATACTTGGACTTTGGTTCCTCTTCCTCCCCATAAGAATGTGGTCACTTGCAAGTGGGTTTATAAGTTGAAAAGGCACAGTGATGGCTTTATAGCAAGATATAAAGCCAGGCTAGTTGCAAGGGGGTATCTTCAATAGCATGGTTTGGACTATGATGAGACATTTAGTCCTGTGGTGAAGCCTGCAACTGTTAGAATTCTTTTGGCTTTGGCTGTACAATTTGGATGGGAATTGAAGCAGTTGGATGTCAGCAATGCATTCTTGCATGGAGTGCTTAAGGAGGAAGTTTATTTGGCTCAACCTCAAGGATATGTTGATCCTTCCTTTCCTCAGCATGTCTGTCTACTTCATAAGGCACTTTATGGTCTCAAACAAGCTCCTAGAGCTTGGTTTGAGAGGTTTACTTCTCAATTGTTGCATATTGGATTTTGTGCTTCTGCTGCAGATAGCAATCTATTCATTTTGAGGCATGGTTCTTCCATTGTGTTCCTGTTGCTATATGTGGATGATATCATAATCATAGGCAACAAATCAGGGTTTGTCTCTTCTGTGATCAAATTGTTAAGTGCTGATTTTGACCTCAAAGACCTTGGCATCCTACATTACTTCCTTGGCCTGCAAATTGACTACACTTCCTCGGGGCTGTTTGTTCATCAGGCCAAATATGCCTCGGATCTTATTAAGAAGTTTGGCATGACTGATTGTAAGCCATGTAAAACTCTTTCCTCTCCTAACTGTCATCTCCTACCTAATGACAGTCCATTCTTGTCTGATCCCACTCCCTATAGAAGCTTGGTTGGTGCCTTACAATACCTCACTTTTACAAGACCAGACCTTTCCTTTGCAGTTCAACAAGCTTGTCAACATATGAGTACTCCAACTCATAATCATCTTCAGGCAGCCAAAAGGATTCTTCGATACCTCCAAGGCACCTTACATTTTGGAATTGCTTTCACCCCTAGTCCTATCTCCTTATCTGCGTACAGTGATTCTCATTGGGCTAGAGACCCTATGGACAGGCGTTCCATTACTGGCATGGTTCTCTTCTTTGGCAATTCTCCTATTTCCTGGTCTGCCAAGAAACAAGGCACTGTGTCTCGTTCTTCCACTGAGGCTGAATATCGTGCCTTGGCTTCCACCACTGCTGAGTTGTATTGGATTCGCATGCTTCTTCGAGATTTTGGTAGCTTCCTTCCTCATCCTCCTCTTCTTTGGTGCGATAATGTCAGTGCTCTAGCCATTGCTACTAATCCTGTATTTCATGCCCGTACCAAACACATCGAAGTTGACTTCCATTTCGTTCGTGAAAAGGTTCTCAGGCGTGATGTGATGCTTAAGTTCATCTCTACTTATGATCAGTTGGCTGATCTGTTTACTAAAGGTCTTCCTTCTCCTAGGTTCCTTTGGCTGACCTCCAAACTCATGTGGAAATTCCCCATTCGTTTGAGGGGGGATGAAAGCCATTGTAATACTGGAGGTCTAGCAAGCTCAGATCATGAGGAAGAAGAAGAAGAAGTTCCAACAGCTAAAACGGTGTCGTGCATAAGGCGAGGCAAACATAAAGGAAAATCAAAACAAAATGTTACCGTTTCTCATTAAAAGGAACGGTGCCGTTTTGTATATAAAACATAAGTCAGTTAGAAGTTTGTTAGCTGTGGAAGTGCACGTGTGTGAGGTTGTTAGAGCACGTGTGAAACGGTTACCAATCTCCTCCGTCTCTCTATCCCTCACTGTGAATGCATAAATATAGATGATCGCCTCCATTGTAATTTAATTAAGAGTTGTATTCAGAAATATAACAATTGAAGAAGTTTTGCAACTATTCTCTCTCTCTGTTTTTCTCTCTTTTCTCTGTTTTTCATTTCTTGAGTTTCTGTGATAATTCTATAGAGATTGAGAGAACTTTTCAGTGGGTAGGTTTCCTCGAGAAAGCGTGTAGTTATTTTTAGCAATGACCCAATTTCTTGCATGGTGTATTTAATTTATCCGTAAGTTTATTCATATGGCCATTATCCAAATTTGTTATATCCCACCTTAGATTCAAGTCTCTTAAATTTAGATTTGAAATTTGCTTGCTTACTAAACAGACACTTTTTTTTCAAGCATTTTCAAGTCACAACCCTATGCAAATTAAGCACAGAGCTCTTTGCTATATTCCTTACAAATAGTGATCTTATTCTTTAAAGCGTGCTTTTGATCCAACTTAAAGATTCCTTCTTTAATTGATCTTTGCTATGACTTAAATTGTAGTGGCTTTTTTAAAAATGTATCTCTAATATTGTTGTAAGCTCTAAGATATTTCATATTTGCAATTATTCATTGCAAACGATTCTCCATTGTTTTCAAGTAATATGATGGATAAAAAACCCAAATCAAAAGGGAAAATTGTGAACAAGTATTTTTACCTTGGTTAGACAAAGTCGGTTCTTATGCCTTTATATTTGCCAAATTTCCACTTAAATCTGTTTCCCCTGATCTCTAAAGCGAATTGGAGTCTCAATTAGAGATGACCAAAGTATTTGCCTTGCACGGGTGTCAATTAACATTTGATGAGTCTTAACTAACATTTGACCATTTGATTGGATTGATTTTGGTGCTACATTAAAGATCCTAAAATTCCCGTCAGTTTGACGATTTATGAGGAAATATCAGGTTTGTATTAAATGAAATATCTCTACATCAACGAAGTCACCTATTTTACTGTTACTCAAAAAAAAAAAAAAAAAGTCACCTATTTTACAATTAATTTATGAAAAGTCTACATACTTTGCTTTGGAAAGTATACACGAATTTCATTGAAAAATCTAATATAATTTCCATGGAAAATTAGTCCTTAAACTGCATTTTGGCTCTTTTTTAAAAAAAACATGTCATGATTCCCTTAAAAATTGTGTCCTAAATTGATTGATGAATTTATCTTATTTTTCATACATTATGTGCCATCATTTTATTAGGTCCAATTGCTTTTGAAATATTTCTCATATTTTATCACATTTGTCCCATGGCCTTTATCAAATCATCCATATGATTTACTCGAAAGACCAATTAATTGCTAATTAAGTCCATGTCATAGTACATTGTTTAGTGCATTGTTATCCATGTTTTAATCCTTGCATATGTTAATTTTGGGATTCCATTGAAGCCATGTGACAATCTCAATTGCTTCACATGACATTCTCATATCGTGCCACATGCCCCTTCTTCTAGTATATTCATTCCCATAGGCTGGCACAAGCTCGTGACATCATTTTTGTCATCTTCTCCAAGTGGGGCAAGGAGGCAACCCATTGTTGCCCTAGACTCCACTATAAATTCTCCCACTTTCCATTCTCGGCATTATCAATTGTCAACCCAATCGGAAAACCCTACAGAATCACATGGCCTGCAGAGGATTTTCTCTCTGGCATCCTCATTCCCATCTCACCAAAATTTCCATCTTCCTTCATTATGAACCAAATAAATAAAAAATAAAAATAAAAAACCCTGTAAACCTCACAAAAAACCCAACCATCACCTTGACCAAAACCTAACACAAACCACCTCTCCCCCTAGTTTCCTCACAAAATCTCTCTTTAGTCTTTACCTAAGCCAAAAACACTAGAAATCTCCCTTCTCTCCACTTACAACTAGGTATGACTTCAAAAGCTCAATAGAATCTTCTGGGAAATACTTCACAACACACACTCATCAACAATTTCAATAGATTTTCCTAAAGGAAAATAAGCTAACTTTCAAGTGTCATTTTGATGGAGTGTTGCCATCTCTTCATCCATAATTGACTTCCAGCCTATAATAGACATTACATCCTAGACAAACTTAGGGGCCATAAGAAAAAAAAAATGTGTGTGTGTGTTGAGAGAGAGAGAGAGAGAGAGAGAGAGAGAGAGAGAGAGAGAGAGAGAGAGAGAATTTTAGATTAATTAAAGTATACTTTTGGTGCTTAAAGTTTGGGGTTGTTTACGTTTTGACATTTTAAAATTTTATTTTAATTTATGAAGGGCCAAACAGAATACTTAATCAAACATGAATGACCAAAATGAAAATAACTCCAAACTTTAAGTGGCAAAAATGTACTTTAACCTTTTGGATTCAAAAATATATATATGACCCCCACAAAAATGAAAACTAGACATTTTAAATTGAAAGTTGGCCTAAAGAATTTAAAAAATAAAAAGGTCACTTGACTCATATGTGTTTAACATTATAGTTTGATATTGAGAACCAAAGTTAAGTGTTTGAGACTTGGGGTTTTGAGTAATGCTGCTATTTGGATCTACCTAAAGGATTATTTGGATTTTTATTTTATTTTTTTATAATTTTTTTTTTTGTCTATATGTTTGGTTTTTTTTTTTTTTTTTTTTTTTGAGGATTTTATTTCTTTTTACTTGATAACTCTAATTGACTTTTTAGTGAAAAGAATATTGGACATATAATTAATTATGATACATATGACATTCAACTTTCACGGTCCACACTATTTCCTTAGAGAATGGTTAACTTTTACTTACTCTTTTAGTTGATTCTTAAAAATAATAATAATAATAATAATAACAACCTACTCTTTTTGTTGCTACCGAATTATGACACAATTTTTTTTTTTAGTATGACATTAGGATGACAATTTTGCCCCGCTTTCAGCCATACAGGTTTTCCCTGCCACACAAAGATGGTGGAGTGGGGATGGGACAAAATTTTAGCCCCACACCATGGGGCAGGGTGGGGATGGATTTAGACTTTTTAGACCCAACCTGCCCCACCCCGCATTGATAAGGGTCATACTCTAAAACCCATTTATTTAAACAAACATGCCATCAGCTTATTTTATTTTACCCAACAAGGCTTTCTGCCTCTTTTTTTCTTTATTAAGATTGGAAATAAGGTACCAATTTTAATATTTTCTTTTGTCTTTATTATAAACAAATTTATATACTATTGAATCTTTGATTTTGTATTATGAGATTTTTGTTTTTGTTTTTTTGTGATATAGTCTTGTTAAACACTTTAATATTATTATTCAATTTTGCTAAAAATTAGTTTGATTTGATGAGATAAATTTATTTGTAATTTCAGGTATATTTTTATTTACGAAATAAGTTTTATTAAAAAAAAATTGTAATAGTTGTGGGCAAATTAATAAGAGTAGAGTTTTATGGGGTGGGGCGGGGATTTGCGGGGCCCTAAGGGGTGGGGATGGGGTAGGAAAATTTTTTCCGTCATGCGGGGCAGGGCGGGACAGGAATGAGGTAAGACAAAACCTTACGGGATGGGAGCAAAAACCCCATTCTTCGGACCCGTCCTGCCCCATTGCCATCTCTTAACTGAAAATGTTACATTTTCAATTATGAATATTTTTTAAACTTGGTATTGCAACAAAATTAAAGATAACTTTTTTAATTTTGCACATTGAAAGAAGCATTATGTATTATTTAATGGAGAATCAATCATAAATGACTTTCGTAGTTTAAAGTAATGTTGAGTTTCATTTTTTAGTTGACAAAATGATTGAGCAGAAATGTATTAATAAATGGTCATTTTAGATATTTTATTTATTTTTATATTGAATAAATATTAGTTTTATTTTTTATATATTAATTTTAAATTTCAAACTTTAGTAATTTTTATTTTTTATTTTTGAATGGTCAATTTTTTTTTTCATGCTTTTTCCCCCTAAAGAAAAATCATGATTCCATCTCTGGCTTGTTTAGTCTATATTTTGACTCTTTGTTTTATTAAAAAAAAAAAAAAAAAAAAAAACTTTGCTCATCTGCAAAATAAAAGAAAAATAACTAAGCCTTTTGCCAATTATTTACAATCCTATGCAGGGCAGTGAGCTATTTGCTATTCCTTACAAAAGTTGAATTTTTCTTAATTTGCAATGATCCTACTTAGTTTACCGGGTGCTTAATTTGCACTCTGCTGATGAGCCAGATATCAGCAGAGTGCAAATTTGTATTCGTTCTTTGTTTTGCTTCCTTGCTGTTGTAGCCAGAATACTTCTCTATTCCCTTCCTATTGTTTGCATTGGAGTATTCAAGAATATATTGTGTTTACTGTAATTACTTCCAGAAGAGTTTTTGCAGTCCCCAGCGTTGTTTCAACCCTCAGCATTGTTTGACAAAAACGATATTACAGTTCATCAGCTGACGGTGGATCATTATATCGTAACTATAGCCTGCAAATATATATTGTACTTTATTTTGAAATATATATTTTCAGTTTCTATGTTGTTTTAGAAGTGAGGTATGTATGCTTTTCCAAAACTCAAAAGTGTTGTACCTCAACTGTCTCCTTCTAAAGTAAGATTTGCGTTTGTTTCACTTGTGTAATGATCATTGTTTTAGGGTTTGTTTGTTGGTTTGTTTTATTTATTTTTTTCTGCCTTTATGTTTTTGAATGGATGTCAGGAATAGCACACTACGAGGCCTAGCAAAATATCGATGGCATATTGACTAAAATTTTTATATTTTGAGACCATTCAAATTTTTTATTTTATTCTGAATTTTTGTATTTTTAAAGGATAAATTCATGATTTTTTATTTATTTATTTTTTTATAATAAGAATTGACATTTCTTTAGATGAAGACGATTACAACTAGGATTGGGTCTTCCAAAATTATCGATCTCTAATTATTAATTTTGATTTTTTTTAATAACTATAATTTTCACAATTATCTCTTATAGGATCTTTTAATGTATGTAACTATGTATGACCATAATGATATTTAAATTGAACAAAAATAAATGAGAGATAAGATTTCAATTGACTCCTATTACTCTTCTCAAGGACCAATTAAAATAAATAAATTTTAATTCCATGCTATATCCACTTTGAAATCTTTTTTTTTTTTTTTAACAAATAAAAAGCAATTTTTATTATGACCTAGATCAAAAACTCAAAATTTCACCGAGAAAGTGACCACTTTGCCATTGAATTCCATAATGACCCATGATGATGTGAATTTTATCTCAGGTCAAATTTGGACTTTTCTTTTAAAGAAATTCCTCTTTTCGAATATTGTGCACTCTAATAATGTGTTTTACTCTATTTGCATCATTTTAAGACTAAAAAATTTCAATCTCCCAAATATATGAAAGGTGAATAGACTCTTCATTTATCTCTTTATTAAAATTAAAATCTTAGGCCTTGTTTGGTTTTTTTTTTGTTCACTCATCACTCTTCGCTCAATTTTTATCACTCACCACTGATCACTGATCTCTCATCTTTCATCATTCAAAAATACTCCAATTTCTATAACTCAGTTTGGTGGGTTGTTTGGGTGGAATATCTCAATGGGTTTTTCAATTCCAACACTCACCTTTATGTCACTCACTGGGTCTCACAAAAATCAATTGCAAATCAGATGTACAGAACGGTCACCAAGCCTACCCGCGTTGTCTCCTTCTCTCCTTTTCACGCCCTTTCCACAACAAAACACTTTGTCTCCAACTTCAGAAACCCAAACACCACAGCAACGTCTCCACTCTCTCACCACCGATCTTCAGCTTTTCAAACCCTTACTCCGCCTCTCATTTTCTGCCCCTCATTTCTCCGCCTCCACTATGTTAGATCCCTCCGTTACGAAGAGGGCTGAAGGTGCTTTCAGAGGTTCCCTTGTCCTCCCTCATCTCGAACTCCAAAAACCCAAATGAAGGAATCCTAAACTCCCAACTCTGAACACAACCTTCAACGAGGTATCCCACGTTGCTCATCTTTTTCACCTTCAACTTGTAAACCCTTCGCGGCATTGTGGGTCTACTGAAGAGAAATTTGTGAGCCCTCTATTGGTACGATCTTATTTCTTACCGTTTTTATGATTTTGTCTATACATTTCATAAATTTGTTACTTCAAAATAAGTAAATCTATCTTGAACAATCAAATCCTGTGAATATGAGGTTGGACTTGAAAATTTTTACTTTAGGTTTTCACTAATATGAAGATTGTAAGGTGTTATTCAATTGAAGGGGAAAAGGGGGGGGGGGGGGGGAAGGGGTTTCAATTTCTGTATCTTGTTTATGGAGTGTTAATAGACATCCTTTTTGTTCTGCTTTCAATTTTGTGGGTCTGCTGAGGTCTGAGAGTTGTGAGACCTCTGACTTTTGCTCATTACTTAACGTTTTCATGATGTTGGGTCTATATTTCATAATTTTGTTAACGGGGTTAGAAATTTGGGGGCCAATCTTTTATAGGATTAATTTATCCTGATTGATTAAAGGAGTAATGGCTATTTGGGAATTTTTCTGAAACCTGTGGCAGGGTCATCAAAATTTTTAAGGCTATGTTGTTATTTGAATGAGAACCAGACCTTTTGCGGGCTCCAATATCTGCTGCCTAATGCTTGTTTCTTCAGAGTCAATTATGTAGTACTATGTTGTGATGACTATTTTCTAAATGGCCTAATTTTTATGTAGCAAGAGAAATTGTTTTTGTTGATGTTGTCTATTCCCATCTATTGAAACAACATTGACCATATGTGCATTGTGCTTCCCTGTTTTTGTGAGAGGAAGGAGAACATGTAATTACTATTTTCTCAGTTGCCCTTTACATTTGGAGTTTTGAATTATTATTGTGGTGCAAACCACAGATGCTAACTTTGTGTTGACTTGTGACTACATTTCAGGCCAGGAAATTAGAAGCCTAGTTTGTATAGACTCAAGCCTTGTGTTTGTGTGATATTGTGGCTATATTTCAGGCCTGGAAAGTGGAAACCTAGCTTGTATGCACCTTTTCTTGCTTTTCAACCTTAAAGTTAGGACCTTGCATGTATTTTTTGAATTTAGGTTGCTTGGGAAACTCACATTTCTTTTTTTTTTTATTGCAATTTACTTTGTGAAATAATCTTGAAGCACCTTCAAGTTTTGAATGTGAAGAACTTCAAATACATTCACATAGAAAATGGTTCACTGCACTTGTTAGAATTACTTCTATGATCATGCTTAAGTACCACCCCATTATTCTTGCACCATCAATAATAACTGCAATCTGTGCACTATCATACCTACTCTACTTTCGTAATACCCTTAACCCCCTTTTCTTTCCCTTTTATTTATTGTATCAAAATATTTGGACTTTGCATGACTTTAGAGGTCTGACGTAATTAAAGTTGTGTCAAATCTTTTTTTATTTTTTGATTAGTAACATATTTTATTACAGAAGAGCTAAGAGTAGTGTGAAATCTTGTGGGCATGCAAGCTTTTCTATTATATATATATATATATATAAGTTTTGGTTTTAGTCTTAGTATTAGTTATCGATCTGGATTAGCTAACATGGTATTTATAGAACCACTTAGTATTATGAAATATTCACTTTATTGTGCTTCCTTTGAGGGATACTATATTATTTTCTTAAGCTTCCTCGTGTGTATATTCCATCAAATTGTCTTCATATATACATATAGTTAAGGGTAAATGAAAAGGATCTCATGGTCATGACACAGATCTTTATTTATCCCCTACACCTGGAGGTTTTCTAATACATGCTTTTTTCTTCTTCTATCTTTGTGCCTTTTGAATTGGGTTGTCTATACATATAGGGGTGGGGTTTCAAACAATGTCAGAGGCAAGTAGTTATAACACCAATTCTAGTCAACATTCGTGTGACATGGACCAGTGTGTGGTGCGGATGTCTTTGAAGCTCCATAATTTTGGTAGGAGGTTCTATGGCTGTAGACATTGGAAGCCTGTGAGTATCAAATGCGCTTACTATTGTTTTCACTTCATCGTTAAAACCATCATGCTCCTCAACTCATGTACTTACTAGCTTTGTTAAATTTGCAAGATAGTGACCAACATTGTAAATCCTTTAAGTGGTTGGATGGCAACACATGTAGGTGTGGTGCTGAAACAACACCAATTGTAATAGCTAAATTTACTAGGCTAGAGGCTGAGGTAACCATAGCAAAAAACAATGAGACCGAAGCTTGTGCATTGTTAACAGAAGCACTTTAGAGGGTAAGAGCAACAAAACGTGATGCTGAAAAAGCAAGGATTGCACAACGTATGACCAATAAATACAAGACTGCTTTGGTTATCTCATGGTTGACCTTTGCTATATTGTTTGCCATATTATTTGTATTTTTTCGTATGTCTAGTGAGTTTGGATTACAGCAAATGTGTCTGGCATGAATCTGAATGCGTACATGGGCTGCATAATGTAATATTATTAATGTTTTGGACATGGAAATGTATTGTACGTGTTGGACCAAAAATTGTAGTGTAGGTGTTAGTCCTAGCAATGTATTGTACGTACTTTCATTTTGACGAAACTGTTGTATATGTTGAACTCTTAGTAGGAATGTTTTGTCAACAACTTATATATACTATTATTGTTTTGTAAAATATCATATTATTTTACAAATAGTATGACAATTTCAAGTATACACACTCCAAAGAATATAACTTAGTTTTGTTAATGCATCTTCACATTGTCACCAACGGTTACATATCCATGCATGATTCATATAATTTATATAATAGTCATCACCAAGGTAAAAGCAAGTCTAAATGGAAATTTGCAATCAAGAATACATAACCCCAATGTACACAAATTCAGTTTATACCACCAACTTCAAAACAACACATTCCAGTGTACATAGCGCAATATTATTATAAACAAATACATAATATCTACTGAAAATGCACCTAGTAAATGCTAATCACCTGGCCTATGCTACCAAGTCTATAAATATCAAAATGTAAGCATTTACATGGCAATTCATGTGCTATCATCAATTCCTACAGGCGACATAATTAGCTCACATAGTATCGGTGATGTCATCCCTAAAGTGGGCCATACGTCTCTTTGATGCTTCCAACATCTCCACAACATGCCTCTGGTTTGCGGTGCTGGTGGAAGCTCCACTGTTGCCACTACCCGGCGGAACAATAGGATTTCCTTCATATTCAACATTGTCCCATGTGTTAAACAATTCATCACGACACTTACTAATAGGCATAAAATTGTGTAGACAACAACATGCAGTAATCACATAGCGCTGCCTACTGTGCTTGAAATTAGGCATTAAATTGAGGATGGGAAAACGAGCATTTAGCACCCCAAACAATCGTTCAATAACCATTCATAATGAAGAGTGTTGATAGTTGAACAACTCTTTCTTGGTTGTTGGAGTCCTGTTACTAGAATGAAATTCCTAGGCATGATACCTAGTTGATTTTTGAGGTGGAAGGAAACTTGTGCCAATAGGTAGGCCTGAGTCCACCAAGTAGTATGATCCTACATGTTTATGAAGCTATTCAAAATTGGCATAAAAAACTATAACAAAAATATGTAAAAATTGATAGCCTTTGAGATTAGTTGTAGTACCCGTGGGTGGCCATGGGAATCCATGTTTCGGGTCACCAATCGCTTCCTCAAACACCCGTGAGTCATTAGCACTACCTTCCCACCCCGCATGAACATAAATAAATTGCATATCCATGTTGCATACACATAACACATTTGTGGTTATGGTAGCCTTTCGCGACCTGTACGCTTGAGTCACATGTTTAGGAGGCCGAACACTCACATGGGTGCCATCCATTGCCCCAACACAGTTCTACACATGACATAAGTACTGATGATGTACGTACCTAGTTAAACCGAATACGTTTACAGTATAATTAAGTGATATATATTACCTCGAACCATGGGCAGTACTTGTTCACCCGAAGATGTTTGGGGAGGCAAACTACATTTGGATCTGGCTTAATCAAATGTCTTGCATATGAGTAAAGAGCCTGTAACACCTTGCGGAAGTGGTAGGACACCATCTCAGTTGAGTGTTGGAACCTATCTGCAACACACCTCATTTGGGTATTGTGGCCAAGTATGTATAACAACATGGCGATTGCTTGCGTGGCATCCACATCACCCTGCCCTTCCTTTAAGTATCCATGACCGATCAACTCATCCACTAAATGTAACAGATACGGGCGTGTCATGCGAAACATTTCAAAGCACTTATTAGGATTACTATCAAGTTCATCCATGTATCCTTGGCCCGTGAGGATACTATCACGCATGGGCTATTTATCATAATGTTGTTGCATATAGGCGAACATCTCACCTACCAAAGAATTCACAAAGTCAAACTCTACTTCATCTTCTATATCACACTTTGAACCCTACCAGTCATCATCATCAATATCATTACTAGCATCATCAGCATCCATGGCATCAAAGTATGATTCGTCAAAATCATAAGCCAGGAATGCATCTAACCATTCACTCCTTGATGCCATTGTCACCTACACACCATCATGACATACTATTAACCCCTTTTATTTTATATAGTAAACTTGTTTACATTAACAAGCACTCAACAATAAACCAAGGCGAATACGGGAAATTATCATAAATATTCCGAATAATAAGTTTAGTACTTGAACAATATACAAGACTGCATCAAGTTTAGGAAATAATAACCAACAAAACATATCAATGTTTTTGTGACAAAAGGTTCAAGTACTACAAGTACTATCACATAATAAAATAAGATCCAAGTATCAAACCTCCGGGTTAATAATTTCCTCCATCCATGCCCCCCTCCTGTTCTCTAGCATGCCTATGAACACCACCCTATTATTCTTCACATGGAGAGCCCTTGAAATCTTTAAATATTCCTTATCATTGAGATTCGCATATTGATTAAGCATGTCAATGGCTTTCCCTAGAGAACATGGATCACTTCTAGTTGCTGATTGGGCAAATTGTTCAGAAGTGCCACTTGACTTCCCCTTGTGACCGCTAAACCTTTCCCTCATCATTGCAGTGTACTCCTTTAGGGCCACAATCATCTCATTGACTTTGTTGGACTTCTTTGCCACTTTCTTACCCTTGGCACTTGCTTCTTGCACAGGATGCTTGCCTGCAGCTTGGGTTTGGTCAACACCATTAGTCTCCTCCGTATTCCGAGGAATACTATCCAAGTTTGGGGTGTAACAGTCATCATCAAGATGGATAGGAGCAGCATCAGTGGCAAACTCATCCTCCAGTGCATGCTCTTCATCGCTGTTCAGTGCAGGTGTGTTTGATGAAATCTGAAGGTGCCTAGTTGCAGTACTGGGGGCAAACAACTACTTCAACTTATCATAGTCAAGGCATCCCTTCTTTCAAAGGTTATTTGCATTCCGATTAGCCTACAACAACACAAGCATAGGAACAATTGTTAGGCAGCAAAGTAATCACAACAATGTAAAGGCACTCAATACTAACATGAAACTTGTAATGTGTAAAGTAACATACCGCCACCACATGCTCCCAAACCTCATCAGTGCATGTAACAGTTTAGGTGGCCTTATCCTACCACAACCCCGTACGATTCAACAATTGACTCCACTTGCGTTGTTTACCTCGAAGCCTATTATGCTTTTGGAAGACTTGCTTTTGGTTAAAAGTTTACTAGACCTTTTATTAAGTTCTTGTGTCATTGTTTCCCACATAGGGCCCTTTAAAACACCATTCTCCATGTTACCCTTAATTTGTTCCTCTGCCATAATCTCTATAAATATGTGTTCTACATGGGTTGGCCACCTTTTGTCTTCCAAATCTTGGGATTCATGTGCCATCTAATTCAAATATCTCACATGGTAAGATGAACACACTTTGTATTGATAGGTAAATAAATGAACAAGGAATATTAATGTGTTACCGTGACCAAGGAATGTTACTTTGTAAATAAATGAACAAGGAATATTAAAGATAACACCATACATAGGTATACTCCAGTTTGTAGCTAAAATATTACATTGTGACCATGTAACATACAAAAAGTCAAAAGACCTTGGCATTGTTTTACTACAAAGGTGGTCACTAATAGCCATAGGTGAGTGCATGTGAAAGTATATGCTAACAACACCATAGTAGTCTACAAACCATCATGGGAACAAAATAAGTTAGCATAAGCAAAATGGTTAGCTATGCACTACAATGCTTCGAATTCCACCAATTGCCTCTTACTGAGACGAACCAGCTGCCTTATCTGGACCAGCCCCTCATTCGGACCCACCACTGGCCGCCCACGCCTTGGCCCATAATGAACTCCGTGGGCAGAACAATACTCCCTCCGGACAGTTTTGAACTGACGCATAACCTGCCTCTTGCGGAAATCCTTCCCAGTCCGAGTGTTGAGACTGTTTGTGATCACATCCCACAATGGCTCATGGGGAAGCCCAATTGCAAAATTACCCAACATCCATTGGCTGAAGACAATGTCACAAAGTTCATTGACACATTCATCATCCCACCTCCTTAAATCCCTAGCCATCTAACAATAACCTCTGATCATGTAACAATCACATATAAACAAGAAACATTTCCATGTATTCAATCAAAGTCAAATAATAGTGTTTAGGGTCTTAACTTAAGGTGCAATAGTTTTAACAAACTAAATCTAAGATTCTTAAATGCCTCATAGATATTTCTCCTTCTGGGAAAAAAGAGAGATTTACTACATAGTAGCAATCCCATTGCTTAACTCATCATGAGTACAGCAAAAATTACCAACCTCCTGTCTAAAGTGAGAAATGTGCATTAAATCAATATCATTACCAAATAAAAGACATCACTCATATCTATTACTTTTTGTCCAATAACGTTTGACTCATAAATGTGTCACAGAATCAAGGAAAATAATGTTATTGCATAACACTTGGTTTGTGTGAGTTACTGGAATGCAGTAGAACTGCATTTAAGGAAATTGAGCACTACAGAAATTTTATAGAAAAAATAAAAGAGTAATAGAGGAACAAGCCAAAGACAGACATTGTACAGAAAATTTCCATAACACTCGGTACAAAATTTTTTTTTCCCAAGCCAAAGCAAAGCAAAGCAGACATTGTTCACTCACCATGGCTGTAATAGAGGAACAAACCTAGAAACTTCTAAAATAAACTAAAAAAATTAAAAACATAAAAAGAGGCACTACAACATGCATCGTATGACTCTTGGTTTTAAATCATACCGTAAAAAAAAAATAATAATAATAAAAAAAGAGTAACAGAAGAACAAGACAAAGGCAAACATTGTACAGGAAATTTCCATAACACTTGGTACAGAAAATTTTTCTTTTCCCCAAGCCAAAGGCAAAGCAAAGCAGACATTGTTCACTCACCATGGCTGTAACAGAGGAACAAACCCAGAAACTTCTAAAATAAAAAAAATAAAAAAAATAAAAAAAAAATATAAAAAGAGGCATAAAAGCTATACTTGAGTAGAGAGTAAAAAGAGAGGCATAAATAAACAAGCATTCAGAGCCATTCCTCAAGGTCTTAGTAAACACAACACAAAAAATGGAGGAACATGGAAAAAACAAAAAATATCAAAATAAAACCCAACAGATGGAGGGGCTGAGTATGGGTCTCACCGGAAACAAAAGCGGTTCACGGAGTTGGGCTGAAGGTGCTGATCGGCGGAGAGATGTGCTTCAGACTTCAGTTGTTGCTGTGCTGTGGGTTTGGGAGAAGGAAAATGCAAGTGATGAAAAGTAGTGAAGTAGTGAAGGGCTAAAGGTAGTTGGGAAAGTAAACACAAAGTACCATTGGAGTGAAAGTGGGTGCTGTGATTTAATGTAACACTGCTGTGGGACCCAAAAACAGCTCCATAATTACACATATTGCCACTGAGTTAACAAAACTCAAAACTCAAAAAAATAGAAAACAGCTCGGAGGAGTTTCCAAAACTGGTAACTCATATCCCAAAAATTTCAGATTTGTTAACTGAGTTAACATCCCGAAAAAAAGCCAAACAAACTTTATACATGTAGGGCCCACGGATTTTGAGATATGAGTTAACAAAACTCAGTTTTGTTAACTAAGTTTCCCTAAATCCAAACAACACCTTAGGCTTCAAAATTCATTGATCTGCCCTGCATGTGTACGATGTAACTACCCATATATATATATATATATATATCTTAAGTCTTTTTATTTTTATATATATATATAATTTGCAATTTATTGAAATACTAAGAAAAAGAACAAGTGGGATAATCAATGGCTATTTGGTGATGTTGTTCTAGTAACGTTGTTTGTATTTTTTTAAAATACGTGTGAGTGAAAAAATGTGTGCAAATACATGTAATGTTATTTAAAAACTGAAAAGTATTACTTAAAATCATGTACCAAACGGCCCCTCAATCTTGCAAATGGTTGAAATGGCCCGTGGAAGATTATCCTTATTAAAAAGAGCAAGAAACATTAGAAATTTAAACAAACTTGGCGGCAGTGTGAATTACATGTTCTCTTGACCCAAATGATATATGATTTAAGTATTCTTAGGGAAGATGATGAATTCGTCTCTCTTCTACAATAATTATATTATTTCTTGTCTCTTTCAAAGATGAAGACTCTAAAAATAGGTGAACTCTCTTCTAGTAAAGTTTGTAGTTGCTCAAGTTAGGGTCGGCCCTAGTCACAGTACTCCCAACCTCATTTTCTTGATTTTTTTTTCCTTAAGGGTTATTATAAAATTGATTGATTGATTGATTTATAATGTAAAATTTTGCTGGATGATTGATTTATTGTTCATAACTTCTTATGTCTAGCTAGCAACCTAATAATGGTCTTTTGCTGACAAAAGAAGTAAGAAACTTTTGGCAATAGTTAAAGTATCTTTTGAGAAAAATTTGAATCCCTCTCTAGTCTCTGTACATGTCTATATTTGAGAAAATCTTATATTTACTTTGGGTTATATAAGATTTTTACCTTGTTTAGACAAAATCTGTTTAATTTTCTTGGTTTGTATTTTCTTATGGCTATATAGATGTCAAATATCCATAATTTTTTTTCCCTCTCTAGATAAAACTAAAGCTTTAATCCGAGATAATGAAAGTTTAAAGTGTTGTCTCTTTTTACAAAGAGATCAACTAATTAATGACGTGAAACATAGGTAATGGCCGATCAATGAGACAAGTATTTTGTCTTGGGCGTCAATGTTAATGATAGTCTCAAAATCTCAACCCTTCTTCTTTGATATAATTTCTCAAGTCTCAAAATCTCAACCCTTCTACCTTGATATAATTTCTCAAGTGTTATTAGAAATAGCTAGGAGTAGCGGAGAGTAGAAATTATTGTATTAGGGTAGCTGAGCTAATTCTCAAACTTTACACTTCCTTTTGAAGGAAAATCCATTTCCAAACTACGTGCAATTTAGCAATCAAGCTTGAATCTATTATAGATATGTTTCTTATGGCAATAACTATTATACTAGTTATTATAACCTCGACCATAATTGAGTTAGTGCTCTATGGTAGTCGGTTAATAATCTGGGTAGCTGTGTTGGAGATAGTACATCCTGAGCCAGATAGCAGCAAAGGGCAAATTTGTATTCGTTTTTCGTTTCGCTTCCTTGCTGTTGCTGCCAGAATTCTTCTCTACTCTCTTCCTATTGTTTGCATTGGAGTATTCAAGAATTGTGTTTACTGTTACTTCCATAATCTTTGCAATCCCCAGCATTGTTTGACAAAAACGATATTACAGTTCATCAGCTGATGGTGGATCATTTATTCATTTATATTGTAACTATAGCCTGCAAGTATTGTTGTCCATTATTTTGAAAAAGATCTATGTGACATTTTCAGTTTCTATGTTGTTTTAGAAGTGAGGTACGTATATTTGATTTCCCAAAGTGCATGTGTTGTTCCTCAACTCTCTCCACCTATGTTCTCAATGGAGATAGGAATCAAATCGATCCCCCTCCTTTACTATAACTAGTTAGAAATCCATGCAATGTATGAGAAAAATTTGCTTAAAAGTAAGTTGGTCTCAAAATGAAACAATAAACTTGGATTCTATAGGATTTCAATCATTACTATTTACATTAATAAGAATTGAGTAAGCAGGAAAAGATTGAAAAAGATTCATAGAAATGAACATCTAAATAAACATAAATTTTCTTTAGTAAGTAAAGTAAGTACATACGGATAGCCGAAATTTTATATACATACATATATATATATATATATATATAAAGCAATATAAATCGAGAACTAAAAATTAAAAGTAGTACCTATATAATAAAATAATTGAATGGAGTAACATTATTTATAGTAAAAAGATCACATATAGCATACCACCGCTCATGAATTTGATTGAATGAACGTATCATTGATTTTGCCAATAAAATTCTGCTTTAAGCTAGACTATGTAAATACAACATGAAGACTTTTAAAAAATAGGTGTGCATCTAACTAAAAGTTTATGTAATCCTATCATATGGGCTGCCAAAATTATTTTTACGTCATAGATTATATGCCAAATATTTGTGGCTAGAATCATATAAATTGTTTAGATTTTCAGAAGGGATAAATGCTATCATGAGTTCAGTATCTCAATTGTTTGTTAATGTATGAACTTATGATCATCTTTATGCTTATGATGGACCTACCACTTTCATGCAATTCGAAGGCATCCCAAACAATTTGGTCCAACTTGGTCCAAATTGGTCTTCATAGCTAGTACCATAGCATTATAGATAACTCAAAATTTAATATGAATATAGTTGAATGCAATATGATTATTGGTGACTATGCCATACTGCATACCATTTGACATTTTCTGTAACACAGTAAGAGAAGCACTCGTTATCTTAGAAGACAATCCCTGCAATATGTAACCCATTGGTAAAATTGAATATTATCTTCAATTCAAGGAATCCTAATATATCACTTAAAATGAGAGAGAGAGAGAGAGAGAGAGAGAGAAGTTTTGGAAGAGGAAGAGAAAATAGAGTGGTGGGACTATTAAGGTTAGATTGTAAATTTTTTTAAAATTTTTTTTAGAGTGATTGTATGTCTTCCTTGAAAGTACATCTCCATTAGTTTACACAAGAGATCTGAATTAAGACTTGAAAAATGAATAGGAAGATTGGTTTGGTTAGATGGGATCACTGAATCTGGACCGCAAACTATTGTTCACAAAGAAGCTAAAGAGTGTATATAGTTTGAAGGGAAGCTTGTACAGATGAAGACAACTTTTAAGTGTGTTAGGGACTTGGCTTTCAAGTTTCATCTACATGTGGAGGAGGAGAAAGAGAGTTTGTAAGTGGGTTAAGGTCTTAACTTTCATCTACACATGGGAAATGATCATGCTTAGCTCATAATATGTAAGAAAATAAGTGAGTTTGGGCTTTTCATAAAGTTTGGTTTGATCTGGTTTAATCTTCAATAAGAACCTATCTTTTAGATAATAGTTAACATGATCTTTTGGGTAACAGTAAAATAAAGTTAATGAAAAAAGGCTAAAGAGACTAAATGCAAGATTAGAGTACCACATGACAAAACCTCATACTCTTCCACATGAGGTCTCTGCTTATATATATATATATATATATATTTATCACCAGCATACTGACTTAAATTTTTATATTTTGAAACCTTTCAATTTTCTCATTTTATTTTGATTTTTTTTGGTAATTTTAAAGGATAAATTCATGATTTTTTTTAATAAGAATTGACCATTCTTTGGGATAAGGATGCTTACAACTAGGATTGGGTCTTCTAAATTATCAATCTAATAATCAATTTTTGAAAAACAAATAATATAGTTTAACAACTAGAGTTTTCACTATCTTATAGAAATCTTCTAATGTATGCATGACCATTGTGACATTTCAATCCAACATGATAAATAATATTTCAATTGACTTGTAATACTCTTAAGGATCCATTAGATGTAAGAGAGCGTATGAAATCTTTTTCTCTCTCTCTTGAGAACGTCTTTCACTTCAACCAAGCTTTCGACACCGCCACTTCACTGCGGTGCTCTACCCCACACCCTCCTTCTTTTTCTGATTATTTTAGTCTTCTTTCATTCCTTTCTATACTCCTATCACCATCCTTCTATTTATTTCTTACCTTTCCCATACTTCTTTTGCACTGTTCCAATGACTAAACCCATCTCGTGTGTGGTGGATTGTGGAAATCTAGAAGCACCTTTTACTTTATACCTTTTGTTTGTACTAAAAAGTGTTTTTTTTTTCAACCTTTTTCTCACTTGCTTCGTTTTTTCCTACCTTTCCTTACCTTTGATTGCGTGTTTTTTTTTTTTTTTTTTTTTTTTTTTTTGTCTCGTTTCTTTGGGTTGTTCTCTGTTTGGTACTGTTTGTCTCCTTCTTGTGTTGACCATGGGGGACTAGTTTCCAGCTAGAGAGTTTGGCTGGACTGAGAGTAGTGGGTTCGAGATCAGTGTTGGTCCCTTTGTGAAGGAATCTGATACTTCTTCATAGGCGTGTTGCCAGGCATGGCCCTGTTTTGGAAGCTGACATTGAAAACCTTCATATGCAACGAGATTTCTGGAGCCATTGTGCCATTGGGTTCATCATGGATTATCGAAAATTCTCCATCCATCATCTCCAACAAATAATCAACTCTGCATGGTAGATTAGAGGGGTAGTTTCAGTTATAGGACGTGATTCCTTCTTTTATTTGATACATTTTGAGGTTTTAGGGGATTTAAACCACTTTTTCTCAAAGGGGCCTTGGGTGGTGGATGAAGCTTTTCTGGTACTAGAGAAATGGAGGCCTAATCTGGTGCTTAACAGATTACAGTTGAACTTCATCTCTCTATGGGTTCAATTGCATGGTCTTCCTTTAGAATACCAGTATTCAGAGTTGGCTAATCGCATGGGAAAGATTATGGGTATATTTGAAAAAGTGGACTGGGAGGATTAGATTCCTAAGAACATTAGATTTATGAGAATCAGAGATCGGATTGACCCTTGGATGCCACTGACTGCAGGTTTCATGCTATAAATGGATGATGGTTCGAGGACCTGGGTACAATGTACATATAAGAAGGTCCATAAATTATGTGTCTGATGTGGTTTGATTGGCCATACTAGAAGCCAATGCAGTGAAAGCATGGATGAGGTAGAGAGGATGCTCATCAGACAACGCAACCGAATCCAACGCGTTCGCAGTTTGGGTTTGATTCTCTAGATGCTTACTTCCACAATGAGCTTCGAGCTTTTTACAACAAACTACGCCGATGGACTACCCAAGTCAAGTATGGAAACCTTTAAACCTCTCACAATTCCTAACTTCATAATCCAAACCCTCATCTTCATCAAGTCCCACCGCAATCAAACTCCTCCTCTCACTCTCAGGAGGATGATTAGTAGGTGTTTCTTGACCCTGAGACACCCAACATCCCCAATCCCTTAAGTATTCCCCCTCCCTACCCATTTTCCCCTACATTGAACTCTGAAAACGAACATGCAACTTAAATTTTGCACCCCTATCTTTAGGTACTTATACCATCCCCCCCACTCCTTTCAATTCCCCTGTTTCATCCCCTACTTATACTCTCACCATGGATCCCTCTCCTAACCCTTCACTTGATCAATCCTCTGCTAACCTCACTGACACTGTCCTTAACACTGAGAACATTGCTATCTTTACCTTGCGACCTTCTAGGGCCATCCCTTCTGACTCTTCTCTTCATTAGACTTGGGTTGCTGACAGAGGACCCTTTATGATAAATGGTGTTTGGCGAGATTACTCTAGGGCTGGTTCTGAAATTGATAGTGATGAGACAGTGGTGATGTTTAACCTTGATAGGCTTAATGAGGGATGTCCTGAATGGATATGTAAGGATACATGGGGAAGAGGTTAGATTCTTGAAGACCTTGAACCCCTAATTGAGGCTTTGGTCCAATGGGTGGATAGAGACAGATTTAGATTGGAAGTGAGTGGACCTCGTGATGGGCCTCAAATACATAGACTTCAAACACTAGGCTAAAACCTTGATGGGCCTCACTTTTTGTCTGACCCTGCTCCACATCACATTGTTCATAGCCACTCTGTGAGCCTGGATACTGGACTCAACAACATACTACCCTCTGAATCTGTTGACTTTGGCCCAGAACCTCCCCCTTCACCTTTAATTGCTTCGGATCCTAGCACCTCAACAAATTTGCACTGTGAGGAATGGTGGGAAGGGAATCAAGCTTCCTCCAAGAAGAGAGTCAGATCAGAACTGGGAACGATTGGAACAAACATATGACAGAAACTCCTCTGTGGATTCTTCTTAAAGGAAGGTAATCTTAATGCATCACTTGATTCCCCTTATTACATTGCTGAAGCTTTTGTTTGTTTTACCAATGAAACTACTCCTTCATATCCAAATAGGTGCTGGGAAGCTGTCCAGGGGCAGCTTCCCCAGTAGTCATGAGGATCTTGAGCTAGAATTGTAGAGGTTTAGGCAAATCCTCTGCAATTCTACAATGTCAACAAAAAGCCCGTGAATATAAACCTGATTTTATATTCCTTATGGAAACCAAACTAGTTCAAGGGAAGGGTGGAGATATTTGGCATAGATGTGGATTCACTGATGGTTGGAAGGTTCCTAGAGTGGGTCTTAGCGGGGGGTTGCTTCTTACTTGGATGCCTAGGCAAAATGTTAGTATTATTTTTAAGTCTGCTCACCTTATCCATATCAACTTCTTGGATAATAAGAGTTTACCTGCTTCTATCACTTTTGTTTATGGTCACCCTAAGCTAGTCAGGAGGGCGGAAGTTTGGCATCAGCTATTAGCTCTTAAAACTAAAGCACACCCCCAATAAATTTGCATTAGGGATTTTAATCAGATCTTGTCTAGGAAGGAGAAATTCTCATTCACACAGGGTAGTATTGTTGGTGCCAATTTACTTCAACAAGTTATTTCAGATTTGAACTTATGTAGCTTATCTACCTCTGGACAGCGGTACACCTAGATGAACAATAGAGAGGATACGGACCTTGTTATGGAAAGACTAGATAGGGTTTTTGCAAGTATTGATTGGCTCAATCAATACCCTTCCTACTCTTTGAGGAATCTGCCTATTGTTAGATTAGATCATGACCTTATTATTCTGGATTTTGAATACCTTACTACTTTTAGGAAAAGGCCCTTTAAGTTTGAGCATATGTGGACTACTCCTTCATGTAAAGACATGGTCCAATAGGCTTAGCTCTTTCATTCTCATGGTTCTAGAGCCGAGCAATTATGGAAGAAACTCCTTAATGTTAAAAAGATAGCTCTGGCTTGGAATAAGCAGGTGTTTGGGAAAGTCGAGAGAGATATTAAACTGAAATAGGATCAGTTACAATGAATTCAAAATTCCATTTCAACAATTGAGGATGTTAGGATGGAAAGATCCCTTAGGAATGATTTAGAAAAGCTTCTAAACAGAGAAGAATTGATGTGAGCTTAGAAGGTAAGATCAAATTGGATTCTCCAAGGGGACATGAACATTAAGTTCTTTCAGACTGTGGTTAGACAAAGAAGGGCACGAAATAGAATCTTTTAAATCAAGAATGATCAAGGATGCTTTATTGAAAATCCTAATGAAATTGAGGCCATCTTCACTAATCATTTTAGGTCCTGCTTTCAAAATTCAATTCAGTCAAGTTTTGATAGCATTGTTCAAGAACTTCAATCCTTCCCTATAACTTCTCTTTCCCCTCAACAACTTGCTTCCCTTAACAAACCCATTATCGCTTCAGAGATTGAAGAATATGTTTTTCAAATTGAAGCCCACAAAGCTCCTAGGCCTGATGGCATTCCTGCTTTTTTCTTTCAGAAATATTGGGGCATTGTCAAATCTGAACTTATTAGAACTCTCTTAGCCTTCTTTCATTCTGGTTCTTTGTTTAAACCCCTTAATAAAACTTTTATTATTCTCATTCCTAAAATACCCTTTCCAGAAGAGGTTTCCCATTTTAGACCTATTAGCCTCTGTAATGTTGTTTACAAAATCATCTCTAAGGTCTTGGTTAATAGGTTAAAGCCCCTGATGGATAGCATTATCACCCCTTACCAGAATGCTTTCATTAAAGGGAGGAACATTTCTGATAACAGCCTCATCTCCCATGAGATCATTGATACATTAAGAAGGAAAAGGGAGTAAGACCGGTTTTGGAGTGCTCAAGATTGATATGAGCAAAACTTATGATAGGGTAAATTTGACATTCCTTAAGGCTGTCTTCACAGTAATGAAATTTGAGGAGAAGTGGATTAAATGGATCATGAAATGTGTCACTACAGTTAGCTACACTCTTCTTGTTAATGGCAATCTGACTTCTTCTTTTAAACCCTCACAGGGGTTAAGACAGGGAGACCCTCTTTCGCCTTATCTATTCCTTTTCTGTGCAAACATCTTTTCTATCTCCTTATCTTAGGCACTTAACCTTAAGTAGATTCAAGGTGTGAAGGTTGGTAGAAATAGACTCTCCTTTACTCATCTCTTCTTTGCCGATGACTCACTTCTTTTCTTCAAGAAGGATAATAAGACTATTAGGAACTTGCAACTTATCCTCAATTGGTATTGTTTCCATTTCTGATCAGAAAATAAACCTTGCCAAATTAGACTTGTACTATTCTCCCAATATGCCTGCTGAAGATCAGGAAAGTATTGCTCAAAATCTAACCAAGTACCTTGGAATTCACTTTAAGCTCAAAAGTAATAGGTGTATTGATTTCCAATTTCTGGTGGACAAACTCCAAAGTTGGAAGGCAAGACTACTCTCCCAAGCTAGCAAAACTACCCTTATTACCTCTGTCCTTCAGTATCTGCCTCTATATACCTTTGCTTGCTTTAAGGTTCCTAATACCATTTGTAACAAAATGGATTCTATCATTAGGTCCTTCTGGTGGGGGCATGAGCAGGGAAAGAGGAAATTGCATCTGCTAAAATGGGATCAGATTAGTAAACCTAAGAAGTTAGGTGGCTTAGGTTTGAAAAAATTTAAATCCATGAACCAAGCTATGCTTGCTAAACAGTTCTGGAAGTTAAACCACCAACCTCAATCCCTGTTTGCTAGGACCTTTAAAGCAAAGTATTGCCCTAACTGCACTATCCAGGATTGCTGTCCCAAAAAACACCATTCTTGGTTCTAGAAAAAACACTCTAATTTAAGTAATAATGTGTTTTACTCTATTTGCATTATCTTAAGACAAACTTTTCAGTCCCCCGGATCCCCCCCCCCCCCCCCCCCCCCCCCCCAAAAAAAAAAAACACAAAAAAGACACTCTAATAAGTATTTTTAAGGAAGATGATGAATTGGTCTCCCTTCTACAATAATTATATTATTTCTTGTCTCTTTCAAAGATTAAGACTCTAAAAATAGGTGAACTTTCTTCTAGTAAAGCTTGTAGTCTGAGTGAAACTCCCAACCCCCCTTTCTTGATTGTTTTCCTGTAAAGTTATCGTAAAATTGATTGATTGATTGATTTTTCCTTAATTGTTGGATGATTGATTTATTGTTCTTATGTCTAGCTAGCAACCTAATAATGGTCCTTCGCTGACGAAAGGACTATACAAGAAGCTTTTGGCAGTAGTAAAAAGTTTCTGAATTTACATCATCTTTTGAGAAAAAAAAATTGAATCCTTTTCTTTCTCTAGTCTCTATATATGTCTACCTTTGAAAAAATCTTATATTTACTTTGGGTTATCTTTATCCTCGCGTGGGCAGCATTTGGCAGTTTTATTATCTGGCTAGTTGTGATGCAGATGATACATCCTAATCCAGATATCAATAGAGAAGAGATTTGTATTACTTCTGTTGCTGGCCTTCTTTTTGGTGGTATGACTCTCGTGCCTTTTGTTAAACTTCTCATTGAAGTGTTTTTGCAATGTTGGAAGTCTGTTCCTTCACTACTGCCTCGCAGAGCCAACTTAGCCAAGGTCACACCTTTCTCAACTTAAATGGCCAAGAATGCTTGATCAATGGTGTTAAAAGTCTGTAATTATTATTTGCCATGATTTTGAAATGGACACTATGTAAATATTTTGTTTGAATAATGATTTAGAATTGCGATTATGTAAACACTCAGTTCAGGCCAGGGAACATATACGTCAATAGTATTATGATATCTACTTTTTTAGCAAGTTTATCTACATTAGAGATGAACAGATTCTATAGTTCTTCTGTATGTTTCTTATTCTAGCTACATTAGTTATACAGAATTTTTTTTTTATTATTATTTTAATCACATGAAATTATTGCAATGGTGTTCTTGGGATAATTTACTATCATTCCTCAGATAATCGTGTCTTTATGAGTTGCATAAATAATTTATAGTAATTTTAATGAAGCATGTGTGAATTTGACAGGGCCGTAACTTTATTTTTGGTGGTATTTTGATGGATAATTACTGAGTATTCAATAATTTTCTGTTTTGATTGACAAAGATTCAAATTCAAATTGCAGAAATTATATCATGGAATTGAGTGCACTATCAATTTTTATATATGTAGAAGATTTGCTGCCAATTTTTTTTTTTCCCTTTATTGTTGCAAAAACTATATAAACAACTTTTTAACCAAAAAAATATATATGTAAATAAGAATAGGTTGAAATTTTATCATATTTATATAATTAAAAAAAGAAAGATATTTAGCATCTTAATTTTGAGGATCTAATTCTCTTTTTGGTTAAAATATAAGACATTAATAAAGGAGAGAGGGTGGCATCTCATACAGTGCTGTACATGAGCCAAACACAAGGGTGTTTTAAACCTTAAGCTTAGGTTTGCCAACTCTATCTACTGGTGAAACTTTAACCCAAACACTTATGGCAAGGAATTCAAGTTTATACCACCACACTAATGAGTTTTGGTGGGATCTAATTCACTAGGTTCATTTTACTACAATTTTTTTTTTTTGAGAAGCATTTTACTACAACTTGTATACACAAGTTATAAATAATGAGTAATAAACATCATGACTTTCAGCATATATATTTATAATCTCACTTTCAGCATTTTTAAAAAGGGGTAATTCGTTGAAAACTAAGAAAACCGTCACATGAACAAGCCAATCCTAATACAAATCCTATCATATCTTCAAATAAATAAATAAATATATTATAAAATACCTGCCGTAGTTCATATCATCCGTGACAAAGTTTAATGACAAAAATATAAGACAAAGTATTGCCGTTCTACAACCTGTGGGCCAAGTACGTCAGTAGGACGAGGCTGTGGCTTTTCAAAATATGAAAGCAATTGCTTAAGCTTTGTCATGTTATTTTTGGAATTTGGATTGCTTCTAAGAAGTTGCAAAGAAAGTTCAAGTTTTAATCATAAAAATTATGTGAAGTTGGAATATCATTTGATTTTATAGGCCGGATCACACATCAGCATTCAGCTTTATATATATACTAGTATTATTCTTGTATGATGTGCAACTTGATGAAGATTCATATATAAGTTAAATTTTTTTAAAAATAATTAAAACTAAATTATTAAATAACTAGTAATAATAAATTATAAAATAAGTCAATAATTTTAATAAAAAATTACTTTAAGTTCTAATTTTTTAGAGTTTAGACTTTAAACTTTATCCGTGTTTATCTATTTTTATATTTTAAAATTATCTTTGCACTTTGTGTTAATTTCTTAATATGAGATGTGATATGAGTTTGATCATTTTTATTTGGGTTATGTTTAATCTATACCCTAGTCAATACAAACAATAATAAACAAAATAGTTCCTCAATACTGATTTTTCCTAGTGATTGTCTAATTAAAAATTTCAATGCATTGACAAATTACATACAATAACCAAAACCCAAAATTAAAACATACACAAAAGAGTTCAAATTTTGAGAATGTAATTAAAATTAAAAATAAAAATAAAAACTTATTGTAGGTGGCTAAGATGGGAACCCAGGCCCAATAGGAATAGGTGTGGGCTAAAGCTCCTACCCAATGTAATTTATTTGTAGAGGTGGATTGTTAAGGTCAAGCCTTAATAGCCTTAATTGGTGAATTTGGAGGAAAAGCAATACATAAAACAAAAGTGAAGAAGTTAATCATGGGAAGAACAAGTCATATTACTCAAACTCTTTCCTCGAGCCTGTTCGAGGAACAAATATTTCTTATAATAGTCAAGTTTTTAGGTTACACAATTTCCTATCCTTTTCTCTCCTTTCTCTTTGTTTTGTTTTTCCTTTTTCGATCCACTTCTAGGAGGATCTTTCCTACTATATATAGCTGCTTGGATTGCATCCTTGCCCTAAACTTGGAGGGTTGTTGATCCTTTCAGATGTAATTGTCCCATCATTGCTTTGCTAATGATGGTAAAGTAGGATACACGGTGTGATGACGCTGTTTAGGGGTCATTCTACCATTAATGCACCTGGCTAAATTGGTGCAGTGCATTAAATGTAGAAGTAATGGTTGCTTTACCTAGAAGCTTCCTTCTTGCATTTCTTGCATGTCTCTACTTTCTTCCTCGGTCTTCAATCACATGACCTTGGTAGTTTGTCTATAGTCTCCCAAGGAATGTATGTTCCTCGGGCGGATCGACTTCCTTAGTTTCTCTATTTGGATTGCCCTTATTGTGTTGGGCTTGAGATCATGAGTAGTTGGGCCTAACTGCCTTCTCGACCCGAACTTATTTGGGTAATAACCTTTATTTAGACCCTCCCACCCCCCCTCCCCCTTCCCCCCCAACACTTACATAAGAGAACCAAAAACCTAAATGGGTGTCCACTGTTTTACTTATTTATAGTAAATCTTGCACGCATATTTAGAAGCAAAAAATAATAAGTAAGATAAACTTATTATATTAAAACATAAGCATAAATTGAATCTTAGGGGGAAAATGTGAGTTGTGTGGGATTTAAGTTTGGAAAATTTTGATGATATACTTTTAGTTTTATTTAAATTAAACAATTGTTAAATGTTATCCTTTAATTTGAGGAAATATATCATAAAAAATAATATAAAATTAATTTACTAATTAGTTGTTCTTAAAATGTTGATAATAGACTTTTATTTGGAGTAGAAGTCAAAATGTTGTTGTTGTTGTTGTTGTTGTTGTTTTTTTTTTTTTTTTTTTTTTTTTTTTTTTTTTTTTTTTTTTTTTTTTTTAAGAAAGAAAACATGGGTTGTTATATGAAATTTAGGTTTAGAATTTTTTTTTTTTTTTTTTATAATAGACTTCTAGTTTAAATAGAATTTAAATTTTTTTAAATATTTAATTTCAGAAATTTTCGATAATAGACTTTTAGTTTGAATAAAATTGGAATCGCTTAAGTTTAAATGCATAAAACTAATTTACTAAATAGTTTTTCTTAAAATATTGATAATATACTTTTAGTTGGAGTAGAAGTCAAAACATGGGTTTTTTTTTTTTAATAAAACAAATGTGGGTTGTTGTACGGGATTTAAGTTTAAAATTTTTTTTAATAGACTTTTAGTTTGAATATAATTTAAATTTGTTGAAATTTAAATGATAATGATTTTCTAAAATTAAATAATTGTTAAATATTATCTCTTAATTTGAAGAAATATATCCTAAAAAATAATATACAATTAATTTGCTAATTAATGAATATAAAAATATTAAAAACTTATATAATAGAACCAAAAACTTAAATGGGTGTCCAGTGTTTTGCTTATTTACAGTAAATCTCAAATGAAAATTTAGAAGCAAAAAATAATAAGTAAGATGAATTTACTAGATTAAAACATAAGCCTAAGTTACATCTTAGGGGAAAAAATGAGTTGTGTGGGATTTAAGTTTAGAAATTTTTATGATAGACTTTTAGTTTTATTTAAATTAAACAATTGTTAAATGTTATACTTTAATTTGAGAAAATTTCATAACAGAGAAGATAACATTAATTTACTAATTAGTTGTTCTTAAAATGTTGACAATAGACTTTTAATTGGAGTAGAAGTCAAAAGGATTTTTTTTTTTTTTTTTTTTTAAGAAATAAAACATGGGTTGTTATGTGAAATTTAAGTTTAGAATTTTTTATAATTAATGTAGGGTCCGATTTTGTAGCCCAAAAGATATAGGCTTAAGGCCCAACGAATCCAGAATAATGAATTTGTAGAGAGTGGATTGAAGGTTTAGGTGCTTGCCGGCCTTCACCAGGCATGAACTACTTCCTCTTTTATTGAAAGAACACTTAGACTAATTTACAACTGATGGATGCTCCTCGACCCATGGCCGAGGAGGCTTGTTTCCCAAGCTCCACCATTTTCTTTTTTCTTCCCCCCACCCCCCCCACTCTACACTTTGCTCACATTTCTTATATATCACTTTCTTTCTCCTCCTGTTGATCATTCATTGGCCTCCCTTCTGGCTGTCTGTCCTATCAGGGGTCATGACCGTGCTCGAGTGGCTCACCCTGATCGATGTTTCCCTGCCAAGGGGTTACGTCCCCATTAATGCGGCCAGGAGGGTTAGGTGAGCGCATTCAATGCCGAGGTGACAGTTCGCCCAGGGTTTGCCCCTTTTCCACACTTCTATTGCCAACGTGTGGTACTGGGTCTTCCTCTCCTCGGACAGCAAAGGAATCTCCTTTGGGGGGGTGGTCCTTGTCTGTTCATCTTCGGACCCCTCCTGCATCTTCGGCGCGGGCCATTTGGGCCTGGTTTGAAGTGGGCCAAGGCTACCCGATCTTCTGGCCCCACAATAGCCCCTCAAAATCTTGCTGCACGCATCTTCGGGCGGAGAGTAGGATTTTGACATCCTTGGCCTTACCCCCGTCAGGATTGGGGTCTATTCATCTGCCCAAGGCACGTTGCTGACGTTTCGGAGCACGTAACGTACCCAACATTAAATTCTTTGTGCTCCCTACGTCTAGTGAGGCGTTATCCATCCAACGGTGGGGGTTCGTCTCGCATTTATAGGCGGGAAAACCCACATGGTTCCTCAATTCGGGGTATAAATACCTGTACGAACCGCTTCTTCCTGTTCCTCATTCGTAATCAAGAATTCTTGTGCATCCTTCCTGAGTCCAGCCACACTCTCACATCTCCAGCACAAAAAGCCTGTCCGAGGAGCTCCTCCTCTTTTCAGTAAGTTGCTCTATCTCTCTCTGAGCTCTCTTTCTCGTTACTTCTTCTCCTTCATTTGTTCCTTCTTAGTTCCTTTAGGTGTCAACTGGGATGAGTAGATTTAAGAAATATGTCCACACCGAGGAGACGATGGAGAAATTCATCGCTGACTATTGAATTCCCGCCAATGTGGGTCTGAGATATAGTGAGGATGGGGATTGGTGCTTACATAAGCAGGAGGGTGAAGTGGTAATTCCCATTGCCGCCTTCCTCGAAGGGGGAATGACGATTCCAATGGAGCCGGTGATGAGGGACTACCTCACACACTTCCGGTTGGCCCCTACCCAGTGTGGGATAAACGTATTTAGGATTTTAGGCTGTGTGGACACCCTGAATGAGAAGATGGGGTTAAGGTTGACCCACCACGACGTGAATTGGTGCTACAACATTCAGCATCTTAAGGGCAAGTCTTATTATCTGAAGACGAGGGATGATAGGGTGCGGTTCATCCAGTGCCTCCCTGAGTCCAACAAAAGGCTAAGCGAGGACTTACTCATTGTGTCAGGGGAGTGGCACGATGGCCTTCACTGCCCAACGACGGAAGGGATACCAGGTGGGGCAGCAGGAGTAGGAGGGGTTTTGAGTTCTTTTGCCCTTTTTTCTTCTCTTTTTTCTTTTACCAACATAGTGGTGTTTTCCCCTTGCAGACCCGCATGCTTTTACGCGCCACTTCCATTTGATCAACCGGGAATATTTGCAGACAGTGCTGAGGGCGCCGGTTTACATAAACGAGGACGACAATCAAGTCAGGATCGCCCACATAATCTTGGTGTATACTCCTGCCCAGAAATCGTTCCCGGTTCCGAAGCACGTCATCCTAGCCAACGATCCTCGGCTTCAGAGGATTACTGTGACCGAGGACGAATTTTCGTTTCCCAAGGAGCCCTCCGACAAGGAAGCTGTCACACTAGCCATCCCCTCCTCTTTCCAACCATTCGCCGAGGTTGCTGAGGAAGGTCTAGAGAGGGAAAGGGACGCATTTGACGTTTTTGCTCAGCTTAATCAGTCCGAGGATCCACTTGGGGACTTGGGTGACCCTAATTTGAGCGAAGCAGACCTCCTTGCTTCTGAAGCCCCTCTTCCACCAACAATGAGTTACAAAAAGAAGCCCACTACCGACTTACTAGACTTGATCGAGGGCCAGTCAGGGAAGTCCCAACAAAAGCTTCCTCCTACTCTGCCGAAGACTAGGTCGACTTCTGCTCAGCAAAAACTCCCTCCTCCTCCTCCTCAGACACGCTCGCCCTCTCAGTCCGTGCCTGTCGCACCCAAGAAGAAGAAGGACAAGGGCAAGAGGCCTATAGAGGATAAGACGGAGCCTTTGCAGGAGAGGGACCCTACTCTGCGGCCGTCTAAGTAGTTGAAAATAGGCGATAGGAGTCAGGATTGGCAGGTCACCGACACTACCTCGCCCGAGGCTCAGGCCTGGCTCCTAGCCCCGATGCTCCGTGGGGAGCCCCTGAGGGATAACGCCTCCCTTAGGGACTTCAACGAGGGCGAAGGTACGCGCGTGGCCGATGCCTGGAGAGGAGCCTGCTGCTCCCAGCAGATATGGTAGAGTTTAACTCTTTGACGAGTGAGCAGGTTTTCCTCAGCCTCAAGTGATATGTAGGGATGGTAAGGGCTACAACCTCGACTCTTCTCCCACTCTTTTTCTTTTATTAAGCTCATAGCGCATTGGTTATTCTGGCAGACTTTCCAAACTATCTTCATGTTGGAGGGGGCGGCAAGCGACCAGAAGGAGGCCCTCAAACGGAAGCGTGATTAGCGCTTCCAGGCCACCGGGGCTCTGAAGAATTCCGAGGCTGACCTCACCAAGGCCCGAGAGGCTCTGAAGGTGGTGACCAGGGAGTAGGACAGTGCACTGTCTGGTCTTGAGGGCGCCCAAACCCAAGCCACGGAGTAGACGAGGCACCGGGGTAAGGCGGAGGAGCAATTGCAGATCGCGAGGGATCTGATCACTGACCTGCAGGCTGATGTGACCAAGGCCGAGGGGGCCCAGAGGGAGGCAGAATAGGCCAGAGACCAAGCTCAGCGGGCCAAGGACGAGGCTGACCATGGCAGGGAGATGGCCGAGAGTGCCAAGGAGGAGGTTGAAGCCGCAGCCTACGCTGTTGGGATGGCTGCGGTAGAGGCCCTCTACAAAGCTCAAGTCCCGGGGGTGTGTAGGCGATACTGTTCCCAGGTCTGGGCTGAGGCTCTCAAACAAGCTGGGGTGGAGGCCATGTCAGACCTACGGAAGGCTAAGAGCATGTATTACCCACCTGCTATCTGCGAGGTCGCCCTTGATGGCGCTAACGCTGGGGAAATCGTTGAAGAGGTGGGGGCTGCTGAACTGGGGGAGCATTCGAGCGAGGAGGTACCCCAAGAGGTAGTGGAGGTCCCTTCCGATGATCCAACCCCCACCGCCGAGGAAACAGCTGCTCCCGCCGTACCCTCGTAGGCCATCCACTCAGGCCAGCGCTCGGAGGGGTTAAAGGTCATCGCTGTCCAGCCTGAGCAAAAGGAGTAGACTCTTTGGCACCTCGGCTCCTCCTACTTTCACGTCGTTTCATTTTATTTTGTTGTGCTTCTCCATGTACAGTGGCTCTTGCCATGCAACTTTTACGGACTCGTTGTTGTAATGCGAATTTAATTTCCCTTTCCGCTTATTTCGATTGCTTATTTATGTGCACGCTGTCTGCTTTTCCTCTCTTCCTTTGATCTGCATGATTTTAGCTTGAATTGTATGTCGGCCAATCGTGGCAGTAACGATGAGAAGGAGAGAGAATGTATGCATGGGCAGCCCTCTTGCATCTTAAAGGCTAGGTGAGGCTTGATCCTTTCCTAACTTGGGATATTTTGTAGTTAAGTCTCCCTGTAGGCCTGAGTTCGAGGACCATGCAGTGCCCCTGTTCTGTCTGGCCCCCAGGTGTAGCCTTCGAGGACCATGCAATGCCTTGGTTTTGTCTAACGCTTTCGTTTCTCTGTAAGTATCTAGTTTTTCCACAGGTTTGAGTCCGAGAACCACGCAATACCTTGGTTCTGTCTAGTACCCAGGTATGGCTGAACGGTTAGTTTCCCCATAGGCTTAAGTCTGAGGACCATGCAATGCCTTGGTTCTGTCTAACGCTTTCATTTTTCTGTAAGTATCTAGTTTTCCCATAAGTTTGAGTCCGAGGACCATGCAATATCTTGGTTCTGTCTAGTACCCAGATATATCTGAGTGGTTAGTTTCCCTATAGGCTTGAGTCCGAGGACCATGCGATGCCTTGGTTCTGTCTAACGCTTTCATTTCTCTGTAAGTATCTAGTTTTCCCAAAGGTTTGAGTCCGAGGACCATGCAATACCTTGGCTCTGTCTAGTACCTAGATATAGCTGAGTGGTTAGTTTCCCCATAGGCTTGAGTCCGAGGACCATGCAATGTCTTGGTTCTGTCTAACGCTTTCATTTTTCTGTAAGTATCTAGTTTCCCCATAGGTTTGAGTCTGTGGACCATGCAATACCTTGGTTCTGTCTAGTACCCAGATATAGCTGAGTGGTTAGTTTCCCCATAGGCTTGAGTCCGAGGACCATGCAATGCCTTGGTTCTGTCTAACACTTTCATTTCTCTGTAAGTATCTAGTTTCCCCATAGGTTTGAGTCCGAGGACCATGCAATACCTTAGTTCTGTCTAGAACCCAGATTTAGCTGAGTGGTTAGTTTTCCCATAGGCTTGAGTCCGAGGACCATGCAATGTCTTGGTTCTGTCTAACGCTTTCATTTTTCTGTAAGTATCTAGTTTCCCCATAGGTTTGAGTCTGTGGACCATGCAATACCTTGGTTCTGTCTAGTACCCAGATATAGCTGAGCGGTTAGTTTCCTCATAGGCTTGAGTCTGAGGACCATACGATGCCTTGGTTCTGTTTAACGCTTTCATTTCTCTGTAAGTATCTAGTTTCCCCATAGGTTTGAGTCCGAGGACCATGCAATACCTTGGTTCTGTCTAGTACCCAGATATAGCTGAGTGGTTAGTTTCCCCATAGGCTTGAGTCCGAGGACCATGCGATGCCTTGGTTCTGTCTAACGCTTTCATTTCTCTGTAAGTATCTAGTTTCCCCATAGGTTTGAGTCCGAGGACTATGCAATACCTTGGTTCTGTCTAGTACCCAGATATAGCTGAGCGGTTAGTTTCCCCATAGGCTTGAGTCCGAGGACCATGCAATGCCTTGGTTCTGTCTAACGCTTTCATTTCTCTGTAAGTATCTAGTTTCCCCATAGGTTTGAGTCCAAGGCCTATGCAATACCTTGGTTCTGTCTAGTACCCAGGTATAGCTGAGCGGTTAGTTTCCCCATAGGCTTGAGTCTGAAAACCATGCAATGCCTTGGTTCTGTCTAACGCTTTCATTTCTCTGTAAGTAGGGGTTTGTCTTTGGACCGCTTTATTGGAGACGATTCCTCCTTGGGTCGGACTATGATCTTATACGTGGCGTTGACTTCGCCTCCAGCTCGAGTCCCCCATCTTTTTCATTTACGAGGCGTCCCTTGGCCATTCGTGCTCCACGCTTGACGCTTCGGTGCGCGAGACGCGTCTTCATTAATGTCCTCGTGAATTAGCACAAATCCAGCGGTCTACGGTCCCCTTGGAATTTGATAACTCCGTGATTAGCACTGTTGACAGTTTTCTTTTCGAATTCTGTGTGGATTAATTCTCACCAGCCTTCATCTTCAATATAAGACTCTCCGGGGGGAAGGTTTCTTCACACTCCATGAACTCCCCAACGCAGATAGAAACGCGTCCTATCAATTCCCCTAGCCCTTTCAATAACCCCGCCAGGATTGTGACCGAAGTTGGTAGATATGAGGTGGCTCTAGGAGGGTGTGAGGACACCCGGGCCAAGGGCCGTTGTGACCGCAGCCCCCACTGGGCTTTTGGCGGGGCAGAGTCTAGGCGTAACACTGATGGTGTCATGCACGGTGGCCTGGAGGGATGTCACTAAAGTACCTAATGTCTTTCCCCGGAGCGCACCCCTGATAGAGGGGACGCGCAAACACATGTCATGGCTGGTGCCCGAGTGTTGCCATCTCCAACGGCCAACACTCGTGAGGATTGGAGAGAATCAAGGGAACATCATGAGGGAGGGCGTTCCGGTGCGCCTGCATCTGCTCCTCGCTTTGTTCAAGCTCTGCCGCACCGGACAAGGAATTGTTGGTGGCCTTGAAGTGAGCCAGCCTCAGCCCCTTTCTCCCCTCTTATTGTCAAGTTCTCCCATTCTCTTGATGCCAATAAGAGTACGGGTTGACACTTCTCTCTAGCTAGTTCTAGAATAGGTCCACCTGGGCCTCTGATTGTAGAATTAGCTTGTAAATTTATTTGTAAAACACGTCTACCTGAGCCTCTGATTGTATTTTGTACTTTTCTTTTTATGAAATGATATCAAGCTTTCTTTCTTTGCTGTTAAATCTTCTATCTCGAACTTTTATCTTTTTGCAATGTTTGTTTGGTAGTTCTTTTTTTTTTTTTTTTTTTTGCATCATCACCGATCTTCCGTAGAATGATTATTTAGAACTATCGCCTGTTGTGCCAGCCGGCGCACTAATCCTTCCCACAGACGGCGCCAATTGTAGGGTCCAATTTTGTAACTCAAAAGATATAGGCTTAAGGCCCAACGAACCCAGAACAATGAATTTGTAGAGAGTGGATCGAAGGTTTAGGCGCTCGCCGGCCTTCACCAGGCATGAACTACTTCCTCTTTTATTGAAAGAACACTTAGACTAATTTACAACTGATGGATGCTCCTCGGCCCATGGCCGAGGAGGCTTGTTTCCCAAGCTCCACCCTTTTCTTTTTTCTTCCCCCCCTCCCCCCCACTCTACACTTTGCTCACATTTCTTATATATCACTCTCTTTCTCCTCCTATTAATCATCCATTGGCCTCTCTTCTGGTTGTCTGTCCCATCAGGGGTCATGTTCGTGCTCGAGTGGCTCACCCTGATCGATATTTCCCTGCCAAGGGGTTACTTCCCCATTAATGCGGCCAGGAGGGTTAGGTGAGCGCATTCAATGCCGAGGTGACAGTTCGCCCAGGGTTTGCCCCTTCTCCACACTTCTGTTGCCAACGCGTGGTACTGGGTCCTCCTCTCCTCGGACGGCAAAGGAATCTCCTTTGGGGGGGGTGGTCCTAGTGTGTTCATCCTCGGACCCCTCCTGCATCTTCGGTGAGGGCCATTTGGGCTTGGTTTGAAGTGGGCCAAGGCTACTCGATCTTCTGGCCCCACAATTAACTTTTAGTTTTGGTAGAATTTAAATTTGTTTATATATTTAAGTTCATAAATTTTTGATAATAGACTTTTACTTTGAATAGAATTTAAATTTGTTCATTTTAAATGTATAAAATTAATTTACTAATTAATTGTACTTAAAATATTGATAATAGACTTTTAGTTGTAGTAGAAGTCAAAACGTGGGTGTTTATATATATATATATATATAATGGGTTGTTGTTTGGGGTTTAAGTTTAGAATTTTTTTTAATAAAATTTTAGTTTAAATAGAATTTAAATTTGCTGAAATTTAAATGATAAATTTTTACTAAAATTAAACATTTTTTAAAAATATTATCCCCAAATTTGGAAAAAAAAATCCTAACAAATAATATAAAATTAATTTACTAATTAGTGAAAGTAACCACTTGGTGCAACCACAGTTTCTATGCCAAACTTTTATTTAATACAGTAAATATTATCAACATTCAGCTTTCTTTTTTCTTCATACTATTATTTAGGATCATATTCATCAATCAACTTATTTATAACCGTTCATCCAAAAAGGGGAAAAAAAAAACCTATTTATAGCCTCACATTGGTTGAGTGAGAGTTTTAGAAAGAAGACCTCGAATAATATTATTAAGAATGAGAAGCTAAATTTGCCTGAACAAAAAGAATGACTGAGGAAGCAACATCCTTCATCCAAACAACATAATTTAAAAAATTAATAGCTAACTTAGCCAAACTATACATTACTTTGTTTTCCTCTCTCTTTGTATGAGAATAGGACGATTCAAAAAAGTTTCTTGCAAAAACATAGTCAACTTTCTTTTAAAAAAAAAAAAAAAAAAAAAAACCACGTTTTGTGTGTGAGTTTGTAATACTTTCACTTTTTTAAATAAAAATAGCTTTGACTTGAACCATGAAAACCATCCCCGGTTTTCAAACCCGTGCGGTTTGAATGGTTCTTTGCTTTTCTCACTTAGAACGTGTGCGGGTCGTAAATGAGGCCGATGGGCCCAGCCCCACTTAGGCTCACAACTTATTTTTTTGTTGGGCTGAATTTCCTACTATGGGTCATTCTCCAACTAAAGGCTCAATGAGATCACTTTTTTCCTTTTCAGCAATACACTACCTCCTCTTCCTCCCCTAAGATATTCTCTCTGTTTGAATTTTCTACTCTCTATCTTCTCCCCCCCCCCCCCCCCTTTTCAACCAACCCCCTCCATCTTACCCTCCCCTCCTATTTATAGTTCAAAACTCAGACGCAGGTCATCAATGCTCTCATAGTTAGTGCGACAGAGGGTCCAGTAGGGTTCTCTATAAGTGGGAGGTCAGGTATGGGTGGCTTTGGGACTTGGTTTCCACTTACGTTGGTAGCTCGGTAGAGTCGGTGCGCGCTTAGTGTTACGGAGGGTCCAATCAGGGGGATGATAAGTGAGAATTTAAGCTTGGATGGCTTTGGGACTTGGTGCCCACCTCCGTTGATAGCTTGGCAGCGGCGCTTAGAGGGACTTCTTTGAACAAAGCAAGGATAACACGCCGTTCAGTGACCTCTCCCCACATGCTCGATAAATCTCTGCTGAGCATAAATTTAGTAGTGAAGCTTGGGCCCCCGGTTGGCGTTAGTAAGGACAGGGCTTTTGGGTGAATGGGAGTTGGGCCCAGTTACTGTACACTTGAAGCGGAGATTAGGGACTGAATGGGCCTAACTATTTGGATGCCATTGAGTGGGCCTAACTGTTTGGATGCCGCACATTAGCCCCCCCTTGATTTATGCTCGACGCTCGGCGTGAATCAAGGAACTCAAAGGGCGCACGTTACGAGTTCAATGAGGCGACGTTTGGGGCATTGCAGGGCTCCATTAATGCGCCCTAAAAAGGCGCTCCGGATCTGGCCATGCGTTACAACTCTCATCATTGCCTGGCGCTTCGTGAACCGAGGAGGTGCAGTTTGCATCGGGCGTTGGGGTCATCAAGGCTTGCTAATCAATTTTCATAATGGCTGATTAACCGCTGCCCATCCGTTTTGGGTTCACTATAAAAGGTACACTCAAAACTATTCTTTTACTTTGCAAACTCTGAATTCTGCGACTTCTTCTCTGCCGCGCATTCATCCGTGTCTTCATACTCCAGCCCAGAAATTTCTCTCTCCTTAGAGCCCACAGTAAGTTTTCTACACTCCTTTTTTCCATATCTCCATTTCATCTTAAATTTTAGGGTCTTAGGATGGGGTATTCATATCTCTTAGATACAGCTGCGGCCTTAGCTACCTTTAGGCAGGCCTTCAACATCCCCAGCGATGTAGAGGTTGCATATTGTCATGAAAGTGAGATGGCACTTCATAGGGGGGGGCAATACAGCCTTCTTCCCTTTAATGGCCATCTTGGAGGGTGGGGTGAGGTTTCTCGTTGACCCCTTGATAATAGACACACTTAGATACTACGGCCTGTGCCCGGACCAACTTCCTCCCAATTTTTACCAGTTAGTGAGTTGTGTGAGTAGATTAAACCAGACCTTCAATTTACAGTTAAACCAGCACGATATAAACCATATGTACAGTTTATGCGGAAGTAAGAAAATGAATTACTACCTCAAAGTGAGAGACATGAGGGTACGGCTGATATCCTGCCTGCCCGATTCAAATAGAAACTCTGCCGGGGAATTCGTTATGGTGCGCGGTAATTGGTTTGTTGGCGAATTTCCGTGTCCGCTTACTAGGCGAGAAGTGGGTTCGTCCCGATCATTAATCCTCTTTTTTCTTTTCATTATTATATATATATATATATATATATATATACCTTTTGTCTGAGTTTATGCTCGGACATACATACACAAGCATTCTGCCTAATTTGACTTTCATCTCTATTGGTTATTCCAGACGGCAGGGTGTTCGTCCTGGACGTCAGAGCCGCGCACGTAAGGGATCTTAATTTCGTCCTCAGGTCCAAGATTTTCGTTCACACAGATGGGCAGCTTCGAGCCTCTCACCATGTACTCGGGGTCAACCCCGTGTACTCCACTTGGCAGAATTTTAGTCAAGCTCTGCTAGTTGACAGCCCCCTTCTATCTTACATAGACGTTCGGTACGACTTTCTTCCCCCCTAGTTTACGGCAGGCGAGGCATGCGAACAGGGTCCCCGGTATATTTGTTCTGATGAGATTCCACTAGTGAGGGACAAATCAGCCGAACGTGTCTCCCGGGCCCGAAGGGAACATGCACACGAACAGATCCAGCAAGAAGCCCCCATCCAACAAGAAGTTCAAGTTGACCAGGAACCCCCACCCACAGATACCGAAGTAGTTGGTGAGTCATCAGGTGAAGTTATGGTGACTCGGAAAGTAATATCAATCGCTTGCTGTGTTCTCGGAGCCCGGCCTTCCGGGCATCAGTAGCAACCAGAACAACCTCAAGGTCGCACCCAAACCAGTTCACCACTGCAGACAGCTCCTACATGGCAAAGGAAGAGGCCGCGCACCACCGAACAAACTCAAGTCGGCCTGAGTGATGTGCGGTCAAGGACGCCCCCGCGGCCATCGAGCGGCATCGTAATTCGTGAACCAGCGACCCAGACGGGGCTGAACGTGGCGTCTTCATCCCGTGCCATGCCCGCATGGCAGCCCTCCTTTATGCTGGACGGCAAACCTCTTCCCTCGGATGCATGTGTACACGTCTGGGGGAAAGGGGCCGGTGGCCACATCGCCCAGACTTTGGCTCATGGGCTTTTTTTGCCCGAGGATGTGCGTGCCTTCGAAGATGGTACAGACAAATCGATGGGGCGACGGTTGCAATGGCACACTGTCGCGGTAAGTCTAAGCCCCCCCCCCCCCTTTTTTTTTTTTAAGTGGCCGTCCATATGCTTTGCCAGGCTGCACAGCTGGCCTACATCCTTAACCGGCGTGTCACAGATCTGGCAAAGGATGCTGGCCGAGAGAGAGCTTTAAAGGACGTGGCTGAGGTAAATGCGAAGGAGAAAGCGGTGGCTGCCGTGACATTTGAGAAGAAAGTTGCTGCTGCGGAGAAGGCGAGGTTAGCCGTGGAAAAGAAGTACAAAGAACTGGAAGTTCAGCTGGAGGAGACTGAGCTCAGGTTGGGAGTGGCCGAGAATAAACTCAGTGCACAGTCCGAGGAGCTGGGCGATATGAGGGCGGCTTTGGAGGAGAGCGAGAATAAGTGGTACCAGGAGGGATTCGCGGACGCGGAGAATTCGGCAGAACCGGTCATTCATGACGCATGGCGGCTCGGCTTCGAGGAGGGTTGGTTGGCCGCTCTGTAGGCTTTGGGGGTCCCTGAGGATTCTCCTTTGAGGAACCCTGGCCAGATCCCATTTCCAGTCCCATAGCCTGAGCCGCCGGCCACAGCTGGACATGCTGACGACGAAGACATGACCAGCCTAAGGGAATTGGTGGAACAGATTGATTCCCATGTGGAGGTGGAAGAGCTAGAAGTGGTTAGCCATCCTTGCCTTGGAGATCAGCCCGGCCAAGCACCCATTCACAATCCCATCCAGCAGCAACCATCTGAGTCTGAGGCCTGAGAACACCCTGCAAAGTCCGCATCATGACTACTGAACTTAGCCCCATTTGCCTTAAGAGATTTTCTTTGTTTGTTTGTTTGTTTTTTTTTTTTTTTGGTTTGCCCATATCACCGGGTTGTGGTGATTAAACAATTTTAATTATTATTATTATTATTATTATTTTGCTGGTCTTGATACTCAAATGGCCGCCTTGTTTTGCAGCTGAGACAATGATTTCCTAATGTTTACAATTAATTCTCACTGTTTCTCCTTTCTTTTGTTCCGTATTTGTGTGATAATTACCGGTAGGCCAAGTCCTGTTTCGTCATAAGGTGGGGATTTGGCCTGTTTACCGATTTTTATCCTTGGAAGAGTCAGGCCTTAGTCCTTAGGGTAGAAATTATAAGGCTTACGCCTGCTCGGGGATATAGATCGAGCCGAGAGTTAGGTTTCTGTCCTTAGGATAGAAATCATGAGGTTTACACATGCTTGGCGAGATAGATCGAGCCGAGAGTCAGGTTTCTGTCCTTAGGATAGAAATCATGAGGTTTACACATGCTCGGCGATATAGATCGAGCCGAGAGTTAGGCTTCTGTCCTTAGGATAGAAATTATAAAGTTTACACCTACTCGGCGATATAAATCGAGCCGAGCGTCAGGCTTCTGTCCTTAGGATAGAAATTATAAGGTTTATACCTGCTCGGCGATATAGATCGAGCCGAGAGTCAGGCTTCTGTCCTTAGGATAGAAATTATAAGGTTTACACCTACTCGGCGATATAGATCAAGCTGAGAGTTAGGCTTCTGTCCTTAGAAATCATAAGGTTTACACCTGCTTGGCGATATAGATCGAGCCGAGAGTCAGGCTTCTGTCCTTAGGATAGAAATTATAAGGTTTATACCTGCTCGGCAATATAAATCGAGCCGAGAGTCAGGTTTCTGTCCTTATGATAGAGATTATAAGGTTTACACCTGCTCGGCGATATAGATCGAGTCGAGAGTCAGGTTTCTGTCCTTAGGATAGAGATTATAAGGTTTACACTTGCTCGGCGATATAAATCGAGCCGAGAGTCAGGCTTCTGTCCTTAGGATAGAAATTATAAGGTTTACACCTGCTCGGCAATATAGATTGAGCCGAGAGTCAGGATTCTGTCCTTAGAAATCATAAGGTTTACACCTGCTCGGCGATATAGATCGAGTCGAGAGTCAGACTTCTATCCTTAGGATAGAAATTATAAGGTTTACACCTGCTCGACGATATAGATCGAGCCGAGAGTCAGGCTTCTGTCCTTAGGATAGAAATTATAAGGTTTACACCTACTCGACGATATAAATCGAGCCGAGAGTCAGGTTTCTGTCCTTAGGATAGAAATTATAAGGCTTACACCTGCTCGGCGATATAAATCGAGCCGTGAGTCAGGCTTCTGTCCTTAGGATAAATACAACACGGCTGCCATATTTTCGTAAAATGGGATAACAGTAATCAGTATGAACCGTCATTTTCATTAGTCTTCATATAACAGCGGTGCTTCAAACATCCACCTCCCCCTTTTTCTTTTTTATTACATGGCCGATCAGTGATAGAACTTTTTTAGGTTATGAACGTTCCACGGTCGCAGCAGAGGTCTTTCGTCTAGGTCTTCCACATAATATGCTCCCGCACCTGCGATTGCGGTTACCCTGTAGGGCCCTTCCCATGTTTGAGCCAGTTTCCCAGAGTTGGTATCTCGCATACCCCCCAAGGCCTTTCTCAGGACCAAGTCTCCCACGCTGAATTCCCTGAATCTCACGCCTTGGTTGTATCTCCTGGCGAGCCTTTGCTGGTACTCTGCGAGTCGCACGGTGGCCGCCTCACGGCATTCCTCCAAGCTGTCCAAGTGCCCGATCATCATCTCCTCGTTTTGGGCGGGGTTGAACCCCGCGACCCATGCGCTACATAAGTTTATCTCGGTTGTTATGACGGCGTCTGATCCATAAGTTAAGGAAAATGGGCTCTCCCCCGTGGATCTCCTGGGGGTAGTTCGGTAAGCCCACAGCACGTTCGGCAGCTCCTCGGCCCAACCGCCTTTTGCACCGTCCAGTCTTCTCTTCAACCCGTTCAATATTACTTTGTTCGTAGCTTCCGCCAAACCATTACTCTGAGGGTACGCCAGGGTAGAATACTTGTTTTTTATGCCGAGATCCTCGTAAAAAGTGCGGAAAGCTCTACTGTCGAACTGTAACCCATTATCGGATATTAACGACTCCGACACCCCAAACCTAGTCACTATATTCTTCCACACGAATCTCTTCACATCTGTGTCCCGGATATTCGCAAGGGCCTCGGCCTCGGCCCATTTGGTAAAGTAATCGACGGCAACAATCATGAACCGGCGGTTCCCCGTAGCCCACGAAAATGGACCAAGGATATCCAACCCCTATTGTGCAAACGGCCATGGGCAACTGATCGGATTGAGTTGATTGGCGGGCTGGTGAATCAAGGGGGCATGCTTTTGGCATTGTTCACATTTTAGAGCATACTCGGCTGCGTCCCTTTGCATCTTTGGCCACCAAAACCCCTGGGTCATCGCTCGATGTGCCAGGGAACGCCCCCCACGTGACTCCCACATATCCCATCGTGAAGCTCAGCTAAAATCTCGGGAACTTTCTCGGGGTGCAAGCACAAAAGGTACGGTCCTCTGAAAGATCTTCGGTACAACTTGCTGTCTCCTGACAACCAATAGTGAGCTGTCGTCCTACGTATCTTAACGGCCTCCTTTTCATCCTCCGGGACTTTATTCTCGACCAGGAAAGCAACGATGGGATCAATCTAACACGGCGCCGGTGATGAAACTGTGTCGACGCTATCCACCCTGACTGTAATGTCGTCGGGGACCTGGATGCTTGGATCAGCTATAAGCTCTACCCTGATCAGCCGAGGCACATCCTCGACGCTTGATGATGCTAGCGTGGCTAAGGAGTCGGCGTGCCTGTTCTGTGTCTGTCCCACTTGGGACACTTTCACCGAGACAAACTTGCTTATGATCAGTTTTGTCGCGCACAAGAATGCCTTCATCCGAGGATCTCTTGCTTCAAAACTTCCCTAGACTTGATTTACAACAAACCGAGAATCTGAGTGTATTTCCACGTTCCGAGCACCAAGCTTCAATGTTGTCCTTAGTCCGGCGAGCAAGGCTTCATACTCGGCCTCATTGTTGGAGGCCTTAAATCCCAACCTAAAAGAGTGCTCCAGCCGAATTCCTTCGGGAAAGAAGATAACGATCCCGGCACCGGCTCCCTAGGAGCTTGAGGCTCCGTCCACAAAAACCTTCCATGGGCAAGCTTCTACGCGGCAGATCATCTCTCCGCCATTTCTGGGCGAGAATTCAGCCACAAAATCTGCAAGGACTTGGCCCTTCACCGAATGTCGTGGTCGGTACCGTATGTCGAAGGAGCCCAACCTGGTTCCCCATTTCGCTATCCATCCTATGAAGTCAGATCTTCTCAAAAGTGACTATAAAGGATACTCGGTTAACACATAGACCATGTGGGCCTGGAAATGATGCGGCAGCTTCCTTGTGGCATGGATAAGGGCCAATACTAACTTTTCCAGAGGCAAATACCTCTTCTCGGCATCGACCATGGTCTTGCTGATATAGTACATGGGTTATTGGATCCCCCCATCCTTCAACAACACGGCACTCACGGCGTGATTAGATACTGCCAAGTACATAAATAAATCTTCACCCGACTCCGGCGCGGCTAGCATGGGTGCCCTTGCCAAGTACTCCTTCAAGTCCTGAAAGGCCTTGTCGCACTCTTCGTTCCACAAAAACCCTGTCCACTTCTTCAAAAGCTGATAAAATGGGCGGCAGCAATCCGCGAATTTGGAGATGAACCGGTTAAGTGCTGCTAACATCCCGGTTAGAACCTGTACCTTCTTTGGATTGCTCGGTGGATTCAGCCTCTTTATTGCTTCGATTTGATCGGGATTGACCTCTATTCCCCATCTCGTGATCAAATATCCTAAGAATTTTCCAGCCCCCACTCCAAACGCGCACTTCTCGGCATTAAGGCGCAGCTTGTGTCACCTCAGTGTTTCGAATACTTCCCGGAGATCTCCCATGTGTTGTTCCTCCCGTTTGCTCTTTACCACCATATCATCAATGTAGACTTCGACCGTGCATCCTATTTTGTCGCGGAACATCCTTGTCATCATTCGCTAGTAAGTCGCCTCGGCATTCTTTAGCCCAAAGGGCATCACCGTGTAATGATAATTGGCCTTCGGGGAGATGAATACCGTTTTTTCCTGGTCCTCAGCTACCAGGGCGATCTGGTGGTACCCCTGAAAAGCATCTAGAAAACTCATCCTAGGATGACCGTACGTGGCGTCAACCAACTGATCAATCTTGGGTACGGGGAATGGGTCCTTTGGACATGCTCGGTTCAGGTCTGTAAAATCCACGCAAACCCTCCACTTGCCGTTCTTCTTTTTCACCATGACGGTGTTTGCCAACCACTCTGGGAAATAAGTTTCCTTTATTGCTCCTGATTCCTTCAGCCTTTGGACTTCTTCCTTTATAGCCTCGGCATGCTCCTTGGTCGATCTCTTCGGCCTCTGTTTCTTAGGCGGATACGAGGAATCAACATTGAGTCTATAAACGATGAACTCGGGATCCACCCCGGGCACCTCATAAGGGCTCCAAGCAAACACGTCCACGTTCTGTATTAACAGTAACAACATTTTTACCTTATCTTTAGCATCCATACTCTCCTCTATATGAAAACACTTGTCGGAATCCGGGAGTATTCGTACTTTCATCATCTCTTCGGCGCGTCTATCCCCCTTCTCACCTCGGGGACTCTGTAGTTGCTATAACGGGATATTTTGCTACACCTCTTCTTCCTCGGTACTCTTCCCCTGTTTGAACGATTCCTTCCTCCAATCAACTAGTGCGACCAAACATTGTCTCGCCGTCTGCTGGCTTCCTCTTACCACCATCACACCTTGCTTGGACGGGAATTTCATGGATCCACGATCTTCCCAATATCGCAGTGTACGGGGAAAAGGAAGCTACCACTATAAAGGTTACTACCACTTCTTTACCTTCCATGTTCACGGGCAGACAGATTTGCCCTTCAGGGATCACTACCTTACCGTCAAAACCGACCAAAGGTGTACCATACTCGGCGAGGTCCGCACTCCTCAGTCCAAGTCCATGGAACAAGTTTGGGTACATCACGTCTGCTCCGCTTCCCTGATCTATCATCACCCTTTTTACCAAGAAACCGCCTATACGGGCATTGACTACTAGTGCGTCGTCGTGTGGTTGGACCGTTCCCTCCAAATCGCTATCATCGAAGGCGATCGGTTCTTTGGTGGGCTTCATCCTTTTCCCGTGTGACGGCCCGTCCTGACTTCCCGCCGCCGTTACTAATGCCCACACCCCTTTCCCTCTTGCCGTGGAACATTTCTTGGTGAGAGCGTGGATGACTTCAATTATCCCGAGAGGGGAGGGGGGGTAGCATGTTGCCCTTATGCGGAGTGCCTTGCCCTGCTCCTTGGTCCCCTGCGTCCGTCACAAACTCTTTTAAGTACTCAGCTTCGGCCAGCTGCCGAAGATGATCTTTCAGTACTCGGCATTGCTCGGTGGTATGTCCTTTATCTTTATGGTAAGTGCAGTACAAGTTCTGATTCCTTCTCGTTAGATCACCACCCATCCTGTTCGGCCACCTAAAGTAGGGTTGATGCTTGATTTTGTCTAGAATCTTATACACCGGCTCTTTGAACACCACATTTACCTCCCCTGCCGGCGCCTCTGGTTCCTGAATCCTCACGTTCCATCGTATCCTTGGTGGGAAACTATTTTGCCGGGGATGATTTATCATTGGCACTTTACCTTTGCTTTGCAGCCGGTCATCCTCTAACCGTTTATACTCTTCTATGCGCCTCATTAGCTGTCTCATGTCCTCGGGAGGTTTCTTAGTCAATGACTCCCTTAGGCCTGACTCCTCGGGCAACCCCATCCTAAAAGTACTTGCAGCAATTTTTTCATTCCCTCTACCGATCTCGTTGTAAAGCTCCTAATACCGACTGGCGTAATTACGAAGGGTTTCCCCCGCCCTCATCTTCATTGACAGTAGTGCATCTACCGGTTGTGGTACACGGCTACAAGTAACAAATCTGACTCTGAACTCCTAAATTAACTCGGCGAAACTGCGGATGGAACTCTTCTGCAAACCGTTGAACCATCTGAGAGCGGTAGGGCCCAGGCTTAAGGGAAACACCTTGCACATCAGCGCGTCATTCCGAGTATGCAATGACATCATTTGGATGTAGTGGCTGACATGTTCCACTAGGTCAGTCCTTCCGTCATAAGAGTTGAACGGGGGCCGTGTGAATCTGTCTGGCATTGGGGCGTGCTCGATGTCAGTTAAGAACGGCGATCGAGCAGCTCTGCGCAATGCACGGCTCATTGCGTCCATAGTCGCATTGTGGTTTCGCTTCTCATCCGGAGAATCCGAGCCTCGATTGTGATAATCCTATGATTGTGAGCAATCTCGACGCCGACCCCTACGTAGGCGAGATTCTCATGAAGGCGAGCGCTCTCGGCGACGGCGGTATCCAGATTGATTGGACCCCGCTCCTTGTCGTTCCTCCCCGGCACCTGGTCTTCTTGCTCGGTTGTCCTGATCCATCCTCTGGTGCCTGTCTTCTACCTCCAACTCTAAATCTCTCACCAACCTTCGCAACCGTTCAAGCTCCTCGTCTCTTTCATCAAGCCGCCTATGCCCCGAGGCATCGGATACCGTTCGTTGCGTTTGGTACGAGCCCTCTCCGAGTCTGGGATTTTCTTCTGCCCTCTCATGACGCCTATCTTTGCGCCCCTTCTGCCTTCGTTCTCACCAAGACGACCCTCGAGAGGATCCGACCGAGCCACTTCCGGCGTCACTCCCCGAACGACTTCTGGACATCTATCTCGTGTGCGAGCCTTAGCTGAACCACAGCAGTGTAGGAAGTTCCCACAGACAGTGCCGATTGTACGGGTCGTAAATAAGGCCGATGGGCCCAACCCCACTTAGGCTCACGACTTATTTGTTTGTTGGGCTGAATTTCCTACTATAGGTCGTTCTCCAACTAAAGGCTCAATGAGATCACTTTTCTCCTCTTCAGCGATACACTACCACCTCTTCCTCCCCTAAGATATTCTCTCTGTTTGAATTTTCTACTCTCTATCTTCTCCCCCCCCCCCCCCTCCTTTTTCAACCAACCCCCTCCATCTTACCCTCCCCTCCTATTTATAGTTCAAAGCTCAGATGTAGGTCATCAATGCTCTCATAGTTAGTGCGACAGAGGGTCCAGTAGGGTTCTCTATAAGTGGGAGGTCAGGTATGGGTGGCTTTGGGACTTGGTTTTCACTTACGTTGGTAGCTTGGTAGAGTCAGTGCGCGCTTAGTGTTACGGAGGGTCCAATCAGGGGGATGATAAGTAAGAATTTAAGCTTGGATGGCTTTGGGACTTGGTGCCCACCTCCGTTGATAGCTCGGCAGCGGCGCTTAGAGGGACTTCTCTAAACAAAGCAAGGATGATGCGCCGTTCAGTGACCTCTCCCCCCATGCTCGGTAAATCTCTGCCGAGCATAACTTTAGTAGTGAAGCTTGGGCCCCCGGTTGGCGTTAGTAAGGACCGGGCTTTTGGGCGAATGGGAGTTGGGCCCAATTACTATACACTTGAAGCGAAGATTAGGGACTGAGTGGGCCTAACTGTTTGGATGCCACTGAGTGGGCCTAACTGTTTGGATGTCGCACAGAACGTTTTTTAGGATTAAGAGAACTGTGTTAGTGAGCGATTCTCGATAAACCAAATTGGACCATACAGTCTAGTCTGAATTTAAAAACCATGCTTGTACCAGCAAACCATAAGAGTCCAAACTTGAATTCTTCGACATCAAAGCTTGCACCACCATCTTCGAATGTCCCTTGGCCATAGCTCAATCAATACCAACTATGCATTTTTACTTGGATGTCGGATTATATATTCATACATTAACATTAGTCATAACTCATAAATACCCTGAATAAAAAAATTAGTATATCAAAAATAGTCTAATATGTTATATGCTATTAACACATACAGAAAATATTTAAAAACGGAACTTACCGTCTTCCATGAAAGATAGATTCAATGACTATCTTTCATTGAATAAATTTATTTATTATAAAGAACGGTGTTTCTTACATAAAGACACAGTAGTATAGTGTCTTTTAATAAACTCAGTTATAAAAACTCTTTCACACACTATATTTTAATTCACGCTTCCAGTTATAAAAACATAATGTATGAAAGGACAAGCTAGTTCTAAACAAAATCTACTTTGTAACACCACTTGAGGATGGAGATTGAGAGGATGGTGATTAAATGTTGACCATGGACAAGTTAGTGAGTGGCGATAAGCAAGAACCACAAATACTTATGGATTGAAGAAAGTTGTTCTTGTCAATATCAAATTATTAGGGTTTTTTTTTTTTTTTTTTTTTTTTTTCCGAAGCAAACTTTGTTGTTTTTGTTTTTAAAGGGGTTAGAAGCATATGGGTCTGTGACTCCTGTTGGCTTTTATTTTTTTCGGTCATCTTGGCCAACTTTCTTTGATTTTTTATTCCACCAACTTTCATTTGTTAGGCAGGGTACTTATGTGAAATTTTGACCCTACAGGCCTACACACATAATTTTCTTTAACACGCACATTTGTAGTATAATCTTTAAACAAAAATTATACTGCGAAGGTCGGGTCATGTCCCCCTTGTCTAAGGGTGTCCATGATTTTTGCTTTGATCCGCCGCATACAATTACAATAACGGGTGCATGAAATATCGTCTCCACAAGAAGACTGAAAAATGGGGGTTTTTTTTTTAATTAATTTAATTATGGAGGGAGACTATTTCTCTTTCCTTGATTGATATTCTTACTTTAAAAGTGAAAATTTTGAACAATTGGACTCTGCCTTACCTAAACATAGCTACTCTTATTTTTATTAGTTCAACTTTTCAAGCGGATGCATAATGGCAACTCCCTCTTTATATTTTTTAACTTTTTCCTCTAAAGATGATTGCAGTCTTGTCTTGTCTCTTTCACGAACAGGTAACATTCGGTCACCTCTCAGCCATGAAATATGTACTGAATTTGATAAATAAATTACAAATTTACATGTCTTGGACGTTTGTTTTGAATGCACTAACCAACAGCTAGTCTAGCTAGCGATTTCAATCTGGTACGTTTGTATCTCTTATTTCTTGTCTTCTCTTTTCTTTGGACCTAGAAAATAATATTTTGTAAAAGGAAAAATATAAACGAGCTAGAATGGTGGTGTTTTTACATTTTAGTTTTGGCTGACACATTACACAGAACTTACCTGAATTTCACTCCACAGGCTATTTGAGAAATTAATCATGTGTGTATCTATGTATTGGACTGAGAAACTCTATCTCCTACTTTGGATTCTCACTGGTTTTGTATGTTTGGTTGTTGGCGGTAGTTTGGTCTGGGAAGCTGTAATGGAGATTATACATCCTGATCATTCATACCGCAACATTCCAAACATATGTCTCACCATGATTTTTGGCATCATCACTTGCTGTATTTTTCTCATCCCTGCTGCTGTAGTTTGCGTTGAGGTGTTTCTGAATTGGTGGAAGACTGCACCTCCCTTACCTCCACTCTTTGGGACCGTAAAGATCACACCTATACTGCTATACATACTCCAACATCGGTGGATGGTACCTATCCATCTATGGTGTAGCACCTATTCTGTAATTATCTTTGTAAATGATGATGGCTTTGTTGTAATCGTTTTAGAGGTAAGGTTTTCCCTTTGATAATTTTCTCTCCCAAGATAATTGTCAACAGGATGATTGATACTATTTGTATCTATAGTATAGTTCTCATGAAGTTAAACTCCAAACCTTGAATTTTACTCTTTCTTTTTTTTTTTTTGGTTGGGTTCTATATTGTTATTTTGGTACTTCTGCCAATGAGGGCATTGAGATTTGTTATATTGGTGTTATCATTAGGAAGAGTATCCAAATTCACATCTTTGAATTTCCTTAAGATTTTGGTATGACTATTTAACTAATATACTGAAATTGAGAACTTAATCTATGGAAGGGTGAAGTCTTCTTTTACTTTACAAATAATTGAGTATGTTTTATTGTTAACTACCCTAAAAATATATGGATTTTTTTTAAAATTATAAAGCTAGCACAAATATATAACTTATTTAAAAAATGAAAAACAAATTGAAAATCAAACTAGCAGAAAAAAAAAAAAAAAAAAAAAAAAAAAAAAAAAAAAAAAAAAAAAAACTTTGAAAATGATACTAAAATAAAGTATAGAGAAAATGAATTATTAGAATTTTGTGAATTTGAGGGTATCATTTGTCATTTTTAAATCACAGAAACTCCACATCAAAACAAAGTTACGGACATAGTGAACATAATCTTCATAGAAAGGGCCAGATGTATGAGATTGAATGTAGAGTTGCCTAAGGTCTTATGGGTAGAGACGACCAATACAACAAATGTCATTATCATCAATAGATCTCCCTCAAACAAATTTGTCTCAAATAATTTTACCATACAAAACTCTCACTCATATGAAAGGTTGGCATCTTTTGGTGTTTCTAACAGAAATATTTAGGGTTCAAATCTTCTCTCCCGTTGTAACTGTCAAACCTAGCTTATCAAATCTCATCCTTAATTCTTGTGTTATGATCCTAGTGTCCCACATTATTTAAGCGTATCATTAAACATGTGTTTATAAGTTCTTAGGTACCATCCCTTGCAAGCCAGTTTTCAAGGATGAGTTCTATCCAAGGGTTTGTAACATCTTGGGATGGAAATTAAAACTAATAACCACAATTGAAAATTGCTTTCCACCTTGTAATGGAGAGATTTTCCAAATCCCTTTTTCTTTTAAATGAATAATTTCCTTAAGATATCTTTTAATTTTTTTTAATACTTTGAGAGATTTTTTTTTTTTTGAATTTTCCATAAAAAGAAAATAAAAATAAAGAAAACAAATAATTTCTTATGCCAGTTTATATGGGGGTGAGTAGAGTAGAGTTGGCTGGTAATTGGCTGCAATTTTCGGCTAACTTTACTTTACTCTCCCTTCCTCATCTTTCATCCAAACTACTATTAAGAAAAGATATTGAGGTGTTTCATATTTGGAGACATCTCACCCATAGAAATTGGCGAATGTCATGTTATTGTAGTAAGGCGTAGTCTCTTTTCAACATATTTAGTGGATGATTTTGATGTTGTGATCCACATTTTGGAAAAAAAAAATCATTATAAACACTAATTCACCATTTCACATTAACAATCTCATTAAAAAATCACCTTAAGAACACCTCTTCCCATATCTTTTAGGAATAGAAATCTCCAATCCCATTTGTAGTGTTTGATTTTATTATGTGTTAAGAACAAAGTGCCGTTTTTTTTAGAAATAAACACACACGAGAAAGACAAAGAGCTTTTATATGGACACAATCTGTATGAAGTACTTTACCCCAAAAAAAAAAAAAAAAAAAAAAAAAAATCTGTATGAAGTACAAATAATATAAGTGTATTGTAAGTATGGCAGGCCCAATGGGCTAATAGACTAACTAACTTATATACTAACACTCTGTCCCAACTTCTAGTTTGAGATATCTAAGAAAAAATTCAACTTCAACAACATTCTATGTCAAAGATTGTTAAGAGCTTGGTTGCAGAGGTAAGTATGGTTTCTCCTCTTATTTTGCCAGCATGCGGAATCCCAGTTTATATATGTCACTATTTTTTATTTATGTTTTCTATTGTTGCTTTGATTTGCATGAAGGTTTCAGTGAAAACTGAAAAATATAAACACACACGCAAATCTCACTATAGTTGTAGAAATTAATACAGGATTCACACAAATACTCATATCTAATGATTCTAATCACCATATGTTTCTCTCTCTCCCAGTGATGGAGAAGGTTGTGGACAATAACATGGAGGAAAAGAAAAGGCATACGTCTATATTTTATGCAATGAAATTATGAGAACGCAGCAATTGCCAGTTTTGCTGTGTGGTTGATAATTCAGTTTATAATGAGGGCGATGGAACATACAAACCTAGTTGCCAAATCAGTGTGAACTTCACTATTGTTCTCATTGTCCTAACTCTTAATATCATTCTTTTTCTGCTCCTAGCTATGGCAGCTTGCTACTATATTATGACCCAAGCGTTGAGGAAACCCAGTTTCTTAGAAACTGTTATTGCTCAGATGCAATAGACTGATTTTGAATTTTATTAATGAAGTAATGCAGTAACTTATTATTTAAAAAAAAAAAAAAAAAATTAATTGATGGAGGCGTTTATAGTCACAATCTTTGTAGACAATGTTTAAATTTCAAGATTTTAAGATGCCACTTCAGATTATAAAAATTAGGCCTCGATTGGTTTTGGATCAATTTCTTCTTAGCATGTAATTGTAAAGGGAGCAATCTGTTATCATAAAAGAGTGAAATGATAAATAAATAAATAAGAACCCTTATGTCTTGCCTAAGCGCATTTAATGCTCTTTTTAAATTATTATTGTTCATGGGTCTCCTTTAAGTGGGCATTTCTTAGCCTAAGCGCAATGTTAACAACGAATGAAATTGCACATAATTGGGTCTCCAATCCCGATTACTTTTAACTGAAGGCACTGTACGCATTCGGCTCATGACCCAATAGGAATGGCAGACTACACCACATGGTATTGAGCCTCAAGACCAAATAAAACCCAAAATCCCTGTTACATTTATTTGGGTTTTTTCTTGTCCGAACAAATTAACAAGTTTTCTTTTTCTTTTTTTTTTTGGTAAACAGTGGAATGAGCATAACATTAAATAATCAGTCTATTACAAAATAGCTCAGCTTTGTCAAAAGCTAGCGCATTTTCCACCACAGGCAGTGGTTCATACAAAATGTGAAAGCCAGAAACTAGATCGGCTCCCATTTTTGCCAAAATATCAGCACAACTGTTAGCTTCCCGGAATATGTGGGGCACAGTGCAATTAGGCATCGAGTTGATCAGGGTCCTGCAATCATTTAGGAGAGGCTCAAGCATCAGATTAACAGCGTTTGGGTTAAAAAGTAAATGTACAATATATTCAGCATCTAGTTCAATGTTAATATACTGGATATTAAGTTGTTTAGCTAGTAAAAGGCCATCCTTGAGCGCCTAGAGTTCCGCTTTAGTGCTAGATACCGCACCAAGCTTCCTAATAAAACCAGCAACCCAATTCCCTCTATTGCATCTTAACACACCACCCCCACCAGCCTTGCCGAGAGCACCATCAACTGCCCCATTAGTATTTAGTTTTACCCATCCAGGATTGGGCTTCATCCATTTAACTTGGATCTAGGTTCGAGGAGGTTTATTAGAAGAATTTGGGACAATAGCATAAAACTCAGCACTTTTCTTAATACACTGCAAATGGAGAGATTCATCAATTCTTTTATTCTTGAAAATATAGCTATTTCGGTGCAGCCATAAATGCCAGACAGCTTGTGGGAATAAGAAGTTCCATGGAATCCCAGTACTAGCAAGCGAGACAAACAATTCACAGTTCTTCTTCAACCACACAGTAAGGGGAGTATTGTAAAATTCATGGTTATCATCTTTTATACCCAAATTCCTCCAAACATTCCTCGCAACATCACAATCACGAAGAATATGAATAATAGATTCAGCATTACAACCACAGAGCTCACACACAGTATCAAGATTAAAACCACGTGAACCAAGGACTTCTTTACAGGGGATGCTGCCATGGAAGCACAACCAGAGAAAAAATTTGATACGGGGCGTGGTTTTTGATTTCCAAACCCACATCTTAGAAGTAGGGAGGTTCAAGGGGTTTAAATCTTTTGCAAGAAGATAAGCTGAATTTAAGGAGAGGTTACCATCTTTGGAGAAAGCCCAAATGAGAATGTCTTCACGGGCAGAATTTAGAGCAGCGGGTATGCCTCTAATTTCCTGCACAATTGGATCAGGGAGAACAAACGAAATACTCCTCTCATCAGCCAGAAAATCTTTCACAGAAATATTTCCTTCCCCTTCCACCAAGGGACCATGTATAAGGCCTCTCAGCGGACCTGATGGCAGCCAAAAGTCATTCCAAGCATTGACACCTTCCCCATTGGAAATAACCCATTTCAGTCCTTTATTGAAAATCAATCCTCCAATCTTACAAGCCTTCCAAGTACAAGAAGCGGGGTACTTTCTACCCCTATCATTCAATCTGGCAAGGGTCAAGTATTTTTTACAAAGCATTTGAGACCAGGCCGCATCCGGGTTTGAAGTGATACGCCAACATAATTTTGCGAGAATGGCATCATAAAAAAAAGTTTTCAATCTTCACATAATTAACAAGTTTTCAATCTTGCGAGAATGGCATCATAATTTTGCGATACGCCAACATAATTAACAAGTTTTCAATCTTCACATAAAAAAAATAATAATAATAATAAATAATAACAAGCTATTATGGCCGCATAGCATTCCAGCAAATGGCCTATAAAGCCCGTTTTTCCTTTTGATATACGGCAGCAGATTTCAAGTAATATTGTTTAAAATGATGTGAAAATTGTGGTTTAAAAAATATTGTGAAAATACATGTTTAAAGTATTCATAATAAAAAAAAAAAAAAAAGTGTTTGGTACCATATTTCAAATAATATATTTTAAAATGCAAATAAACATAATTGTGTGTTTAGTATATGTATGTATTTTTTTTATAAAAACTGATGAGTATAGTAAAAATATTATTATTTTCTTTGAAGAGAGAGAAAGTTCCCTCATTTTATTTGATGAGTATAGTATATGTGGTATATTATCAGGTCAAGTACAGTTTTTAACATATTTACAAACGTACTATTAAACAACATTATTTGAAAACTGAAAACTGGTAGGAAGAGTTCTCTAAATTCAATGTTCAAACACTCTAAAATGAAAAACGTAACTCAAACACTCCCAAACTAGTTTTTTTTTTTTTTTTTTTGCTCACATTTTTTAGTGTTTAAACAGTAAAAATTATTGTTTAAAATACCTTGCCAAACAGGGCCTAAAAAAGCAATGACCTTAGGGCCTGTTTGGTAGCATAATTTAACCATAGGTTTTAGTATTTAAGTGGTAAAAACTATGGGCCTAAAAAAAAAAACACATGTTTGGTAACAGTGTTTAACAAAGAGCGTTTGAGTCACAATTCCCAATTTAGAGTGTTTAATGTATTTTGAGAACACTTTAAGTGTTTTCAGTTTTCAACTATCAATTTTGAGTGACATTGTTATAATTATTTTGAAAACTATGCAACCCACATGATGTTGACAACAAAAAACAAATAATCATACTTAACACTCAATTGTGTGTTTTCAATTTTGAAAAAAAGTTATAGAACTATGGTACTATTTATTCTCTTTTTTTTTCCTTTTTTTTTGCATTACGACTACTCAGAATACTTTTTTTTGTTTTTTTTTTTTTTTTTACTATACTTTTTAAATCACAATTTTCATATAATTTTAAAAACCAATACTTAAACACTGGTATCAATAGCCCTTATGGCATGTCTCAATAGCGTCAAGCATTAAATGCCTAACAACCCTAAGCCACCTTATTTAGCAAAAGCTCCTCCATTTTGATAAAACCAAACTAAACCTAAGCAACCAAAGATCCCAAATTAGGTAAAAGTATTACCAACTCATTCGCATATGCAAGTTCTTGCCCAAGGTGCAAAAAGCTATATTATCACTTATCTACATAGGTAATCCTTTCCAGGAAGGTCAATCTCCCTTTGGTATAAATAGGATAAGAGTACTATGGGCACAAGTGCCTCTGTCCTTGTGGTTTCCTCGTGCAAAGTACACTTTGGCCTAGAGTGGAGCAGGCGGAAGGTGAAAAAATGGAGTCGCCACTTGGTTTAGGTCCAGGAACCAAATTGGGCCTTTTGGGTCACTTACTTACATGCATAGGCTTGCATTCGAGATTATGGTCCAGAATTTGGGCATGACTTGGGAAGGTGTTAGACACCCAAGACCGCCCAGCATGTAGGTTAGCCTCCATTATGTTTTGCTAGGCCATATTTAATTAAAGAGTTTATTAAAAGAGCCCTAATCCTTATCCTAAATATACATCATTCACTTAAATAAAATAACACACACAACATGTTAAATATCACATAATAACAGAAAAGGAAACAAATCAAACATATGATACTAAAAGGGAAAAGATAACAATTAAATAAACACAAAAGGAAAAATATCACAAATAAACTAAACATGGAAAGATTGACCAAATAAAGTATGGAAAGCAGATAAACATGAATAATTCACCTAAATAGAGTCAAACAAAATCAAAGAACACATGGAAAAATTATTAAAATAATAAAAACAAGATTTTTTGTCAAATATAGGTTTACGGGTGTGTATGCATGGTCGAAACCATGCACACCCATACTTGATGATGCATACACATCCTTTAGCACAAATCTGGAAAAAAAAAATCACATTTTACAAGATTTGAACAAACAAAGGTATAGCATGTGAGATCAAATAAGCATGTTATAAACCCTAAACACCAAACTAACATAAAATAAATAAACATGTTAAACTTTACATAAAACTAAAATACTAAAACAAGAACAACCAAAACATATTATAATTAGCCCAAAATTAATTTAATACATTTCAAACATTTTTAAAAACATTAAACAAATCAAACATAACAATTAGAATAAACTATATTAAGAAACTCATGTAAATCATATTAAGTAAAGGAGGAGTTCATGGAAAGAACATTCACCTTGCTTATGATCAAGAGTTTAAGGTTTTTAACCCACCCCTTAGTGCCTATAACACAAAGATTAGATTGAGAGAGCAAGAATAATTAAAAGAACACAATAGTTTAGGTAATCACAATTCAAGAGCAAAAGGATTTGAAAAGGTTTAGAGAAATTAAATTAGAACATTAGTTTCCACCTTTGTAAAACTAGCAGAGAAAGGTTTTGAATTTGTAAAAAACACACAAAGGTGTTGTGTGTATGTTTATTAGAGAAGTACTAGGGTTTTAGAGATGGAGGAAAAAAAAAAAAAAAAAACTCTCTAGCTAGGATTTGGATTGGAAACATAAGGTGGGTATTTATACATTAAAACTAGGGTTTTCAAGGCTTTTTGGAGGTCTTTGGATGTTCCCAAGTGTCTAGGGGCCGGCCCCCATCAAAGAATTATATTTTGGGGGCTCAAAAATTATGTTTTAATGACCTGGAAATGTGCCTATGTATGCAAGTTTCGTGGGTGCGCATGCACCTTTGATTCATGCATACGCATGCTCCTAAAAAATCTCAATTTTGACTACAGTGTTGGCTCAACTTCAAATGGTCATAACTCACTCAATATAAATCCAAATTAGGAAAAATTTGTATTCAAATTAAAGCCTTGGGTGTTTAATTTCCAATGAAATAAACCTCACTTAAAAATTCTTTATGGATCAAAAGTTATGATTAAAACATTGAGCAAAAGTCATTTTTTAACATCATTTTCAAAGAGATTTGAGCATTTTTAAGTTGTGACTACTTTCAAATTATTGTGAACTCTTTAATTACCTATGATTAACATATGTCAAGCTCATCATTGGAACGAAGAACCAAAGGTTATTAACAGTTACAAAATGAGGTGTCTACAAGTATCCAAAACTCTAACAAGCAGTAAACCATCAATTCTTCAAATGGTCATTCCACACTAGCCATAGCATTCCCATCCGGGCTTTACTTTGCATTTTATCTATTTTGCCTCTATCTTATCACCAAAAGCTTAAAAATAGTTCCACATCCGAAGCTCTATTCTTATTCATAGTTTTATATTCTGCTAAAGTAAGTTCTAAAAATAGATATTGTAATAAGCTTTATCACTTAAATACTGTTATTTTACTATACCCTTATTATTTTAAACTTAGACCTCTCTCTCTCTCTCTCTCTCTCTCTCTCTCTCACACACACACACACACACACACACACACACACACAAATAGAATTAATAAAAATAATAATAAAATGTAAAGAGAATAGAGTATGGGATGGGCAAAATGGGTAATGTATGGCATTGGGATATCCAGGCCCATTTGGGCCTTGAGCTCCAGCCCGACAGTATGGTGCATACTGCCTCGAGGCCTAGGCCTCAGCCCACCTTAAAGCCCATTAGGCAAGCAATCTTAATTAGTACGCACCATGCTGTATCACCCAGATCATGCCTAGTGAACCACTTACCGAACATTAAGATAGCTGCTCAGGTTTACCTCTTATTGGCTGTTCAGCTGTGCCTTGGGGAACATCGCAGCCGAGCAGTTCTACTTAAGTGGGAACCAGTTCCAATGCCACTCTTACCACACCCCACTCCCAACTAAACACCCATTTAGGGTTAACGACATTGGACCTCTTTTCCCACTAACCATGAAAGTAATCATATCTCCCCACTAATTCTTGGCTATAAATATGAGAAGCGAAGGAAGAAAAGGGGGATGGAAAAAGTTCTAAAAGAGACTAAGAGAGGAAGAAGTGAGAATTAAGCTTGAGCAATAATAGGAGGGAGAGACATCTCCATTGGGTCTCTATATAAGGAACTACCCCAGGTGAAATCCAAAGCCCACACTATAAATAGATTGTGAGCCCAAGTGAGGGTTGGCCCATTAGCCTCACCTTTGGCGCGCACAAGTAAATTTCCTTAATTTTAAACTACATAGCAAAATACCCATTTTTCCAATATGTTGAGTTTTATTCATATTTTACCACTTCAATACTTAAAAATATAGGTAGAACTCGATTTTGAGGATATCGAGTTTTATACAAAATTAGATTTTCTTAAAATTAAGTTTCAAAATAAGGTAACCCAATGGAGTTAGCTGAGTGGTTGGACACTTGGTCTCAAAGTGGCTGTCTTGGATTTGACGAAGAGCTTCCTAATTCAAGTCCAAGCACCAGTACTTTAAAAAAACTCATTGGGCTAGTAATTTACTCTGCTATAGGCCCACTCATCGTGAACAGTGATTAGTCTCTGGTTGAAAGTTTTGAAAAAATACTGTGGGGAAAAAAAAGTTTCAAAATAAGGGCATTTTGCTAAATATTTTGGAAAGTGGGGTATTTTGCTACATAGTTTTAAAATTACAAATATTTACCCATTTTCTCTGTATGGGGAGGTAGGATGTATTATTAAAAGTGAAAATATAAAATAGATAAAGCAACTTTTTAGAGATGCAAATTGTTTTTGTTTTTTTGGGCATTTTCAGATGGGATACTCTCCCCTAAAATCTTCATTTACAATTACATAACTCCTTCCAACCAAGCTGTTTAAGGCTTTACTAATTTGGGGTTTTCCAGCAGTATCATTGGTTTAAACTTAAGTTTCCTATTTTTTACTTTCCAGCAAAAGAGAGGAGCGACCATATAAAGCACACGGAATTTCTTAATCATGTTCTCCCGTTCTCTAGTCGCTTTAGTAATTAATTGTAACCCATATTCCTTCTCTTACTTGAGGTCAGTCTCCCTACGGTATAAACATGAGAAAAGTACCCAAAAACTCCGGTAGGCAGCGCTCCATCAATTCTTAAAGCAATTAGTCCTTAGTTTTATGTATTTTGCTAAACATTAGTCCTTAGTTTTATGTATACTTTGTTTTTGTGTGTGTTTTTATTATTATTTATAAATGTTATAATAAGGTATATAGGTTGTACTTGTATACGATTATTTATGCTTTATGATTATTTTCTATTTGTCTTATAAAATTTTGTGAAAGTTTTTTAATATTTTGTGGGCTTAGGATTTGTAGCTCAAGCCCAAAACAATAAATTTGTAGAGCGTGGGTGATAGAGTTAGGTTGATTATGAAATTAACAATGGTTGATTACAACCTCCAAGTATAAACCAGCATAAAGATATACGTAAAGATGAAATAAATTGAAGTCTGAAAAAGTTTATGATAAATTAAATAGTGATTACAGTTCTTAGAGCTACAGTAAAGCCTTTCTTTCTTCTCTATCGTCTCTTTTTCCCCCCTCCCCCTTTTATCAAGAGCCCTTCTTCTTTATATAACATCCTTCCCCATCGTCCACTTGTTCTTCATTTGTGTACCTATTTGAGTATATGTCACGTCATGCATCTTCTTTAACTCCTTGTGAGTGGCGGTAACTTAGGTTACACTGTTCAGGGGTCTTCTTCACATAAATGCGGTCATAAAAGTTGTTGCAGTGCATTTAATACGGTGGTAGTAGCTTTTCATTTAGATATTTCTTCGTTCTTATCGTCTCCAAACATACCTAGAGCTTATCTTTATCATTGGGGTTGCTAGGAAGATCATTCAGACCTTCCACACATTTGATTGATCAAGACTATTCGTATCCGAGGAGTAAGAACTCTTCGAACCAATGGTGACCTCTTCGGATTGTACTCCTCCTTCGTTTCCAAGTATCTTTCTTCCAGATGAACTTCATCTCAACTGGTTCCTTCTCTTTGGACACACAGTAATCTTCAAATAGGGGCCTAGGCCCACTACGTAAGGTTGGGCTTTTTCCCCCCACATATTTTATTTAATATTTTTTATTTATCAATTTTGATAATTTTTTTTTAATAAACATGATCTATTAAATAGTATTTTAGATTTTTTTTTAATCTATATTGTTATTTCTAATAAACATGACATATTGATTAGTATTTTAATTCTTCTAAAAAAAACGATTAGTATTTTAATTAATTGTTGGTTTATTTATGACATCATTATAATTTGACCTCTAATCTAGCCTTAATTCAAACCCAAAACTTAGAGACTTTACCACTACGCACCCTTGATGCGACAGTTACTCCACAAGTATAAGTGCTTGTGGGGTATGGAGGGCAAAGACTGAAGTTCAAATTTTTAAGAGAGAGTTTTACACATGTACATTTAGATTATACTAAAATAGAATTTCTATCTTGTAAAAAAAAAGTTTTTTTAAAAAAAAAAAATTTAACAGTTTCATTTTCCAAACTATGGTCTTCCATCCCGTGCCATCTTTGACCCCAAATCTCATATGACTTATTCATCTATCACCAATAGCCTATTGGCCTTCACATGAGCAATTCCTAACCAACGACACAATGTGAAAAAAGTTGTACCCCTCTATTTATTGCTTACTAAAAATCCTTTTATTTATAGAAAAAATTACTAAAAATCCTAGTGAATGATATTGAATTATATACTATATAATAAAAGTTTGGTTTATAATATTATGGTTGCGCCAAGTGACTCTACCTTTTATTAATTATTAAGAAAATTTAGATTAAACTCCATTACCAAAATACCTTTTTTTTTTCTTTTTTTTTTTTTGAGAATCAAAATACCAACTTATTAATTGTTATGAAGTTTGCTCTAACTAAGACTCTATTACACAAGTTAAGCAATTTCAAATTCTATTACCAAATTTACCCCCAAAAATTATATTACCAAAATTTTAAAGTAGTTTAAAATAAATTAATATTTATTTTAATTATTTATCATAATTTGTGTATTAATATATATTAAAACTTACCCACTATGCAACGTGTGTATCAACTACCAAGTGACCAATATATGTATGTATTGCACGACATAAATTAATGCGCCTTTTATTTTTGACCCATTAGTTTATTTTAAGTGAGACTCTAGTAAAGTTTCAAGTGACTCCTAAATTATAAATATATTAATAAAATATATTTCATTTATTTACATTTGCAAAAAGTCTAGAGAGATATACTCTTATACATACTTTGCCACAACTAGTACACATGTCAAGTGGTGATTTGATTAATTTTCACAAATATCAACAGTGATCCTATGTGTAAATTATGTAATCTAATCATACATTGACAAATGCACAAGTTATGTCAAAATGTGTGAAAGAGTAAAAAATGTGTATCCATCTAGAAGAACTAAATTTTTAGTCTGTTTGTGTCCATAATTGATTTTATTTTTGGTGGAGGGGTAAGGTATTACATGGTCATTACTCATCAGAAACGTATGGTTTTTTCCTGCTTGCGTTTGCATCAGATTTTTCTGATAGTTTTTGAAATAAAATTGATGCCCTGATTCTCAAATTAAGAATGGTTGGGCGTTCAAGGTTCAACCGTGAAGTGCCATAAATTTCCTAACCTATAGAAATTAGTTCAGATCTATGTGGAAACAACAACAAAAAATTACAAGCTATTTACACATTCCAATTTAGCTATTAAGTCATAAATTTTCAGAACAAACCTGTGATCTGCTAGTTTGTTAAGACCCAAATAATAAAACTGCAATGGCCCTTCTGTTTTCACAAACCAACCCAGACTTTCCGTTTATATGTGACTTTCCAAATTCTGCGCCATTTATATATATGATATTCAACTGTGTAAGAGAGTCAAGTCTTTTCTCAAGTATCTCTCTCTCATACACTAATAAAAGAGAAAAATCTCACCTCTCTCTCTCTCTCTCTCTCTCTCTCTCTCTCTCTCAAGTCTCAAGCATCATGGAAAGCAATACTGAAGGCAAGCCTATTTGGTTTCGAGCTTTCGTATTTGTCACATGCACAGTTGTATGCGGTATGGGGCTATATGTAGCACTCGGAGACATATGCAATAGGCACAAAAACCAAAACGCGACCTTGTTTATCATTGGAATTATCATGATGATCATATTTTGGTTATCATTGGAATTATCAATTCAATCGCTGAAGCTTCCAGAAAGAAGAAGGTTGCACCTCTACCAACCTTGGCTTCCGAAGAGCAAACCTTACAGGTCTAGCTACCAAACCATTTGCAGGGGCAGAACAATATGTAAAAAATAATAATAATAATTGAGTTAATTTAGTGGTTATAGAGGCAACTATTTTTTCCCCTCAATTTCATTTGTTATTGTAAAGTTTACTCTTATGATTGATTAAGTTCGGATCATTTGTGGTTTTGAAGATTTCATTGTAATTTTTTTTATTCACTTAGTTAGGTAAACAATTGGTAATTTATATATTAAAAATAAAATTCTTAAGAATTTCACTATGAAGATGCATAATATTTTTATTGAGCATAATTCGTATAAGGGATAATAAGTTCTATTTTTATATTTATATTTTTGTATGTCTAATATTGAATTAAACAACTTTTATATGTTTATTAGGGTTCTAAAAAATGATAAGTTCTCTTGAACAAAATTAGTAAATATACATAAAAACAAAATTGATAATTTGTATGTTATTGTACGGGATGGTGTTAATTGGTAAAATAATAGGCCAATCTGCCATCATTGCTTGTCCAAGGTATAACAAAATACTAATAAGAAGGGAAGAAAAATAAAAGATAAAACCAAAATCTTGCTTCAACTAGCTATATGACTAAATTGGTTAAAGAGCCCCTTATATGCCTTATACACGGCCAACTTTGCTTAGCTTTATACGTGTATAGGCTTGTATATATGTATAAAATGAGAAAACATATAGCCATTAGCTATTGTCCATTGCACAGATAGTGGGTAAAAATAATGGTAAAATCAGTCAAAGACTATTATAACTATCAAGACAGCATCACTACATGCAATACATGCACAAGCACACATACATAGAAGCACAACTTGCATGTTGTTTTATTTTGTCAAAACTCTTCCACGCCTTCGAAAGCCAACATCTTACCCAATAGGAGAGTGGCACATGCCTACCTTCACCACTATAAAAGAATAAAGGACTCAAGGAAGAAAAATTAATTAGCCATCTCTCTGTTGCTATGATAGAAGCCTCTCCCACTTTCTCATTTTTCTCTTTTCTCCAATGTTTCTCCTCTCTTTCTCCATTGCAAAACTATACCCCATTTTACCTACTTTTAAAAAATAGTGAAAAATTCGACTAACTTGAAACCGTGGTTTTCTCCCTCTCCATATATAGAGGGATTTCACGATAAAAAAAATTGTGTTTCATTTTCTATTGCATTGATGTATTAATGTCATGATAGAAATTCAGTGTCTTACCAAATTGAAAATATCACATACACATATTTATAGATTATGATTTATTGTAGATTTGTAGTATTAGAAAATTAATATATACGCGCATGCATGTGCGTGTATGTGAGGTTTGTTTTGACTGATGTTTTAATATTATAACTTAGCTCTCAAACAAAATTTTTGATTCTGGCCCATGGCATGAATATCATCATAAACATTTCTTTTTTTTTTTTATTTTAATAAAAAAAATCATAACTTTATTAGAAAGAAGATAAAAACACTTTTTTTTTATGTCGTAATAATGCTCCACCTTAACAATCGTACGCTTGATGACAAATCTACTTCTATTTTTTATGTTTTTTATTTTTTGATAAACTTCTATTTTATGTTTTTTAGTATACGTTGTAAACATGTAGTCCTTTGTGGGACCTCTACTAGTATAATATTGACTTTTTCTTTCCGACCATAAAGAAATAATGGCCTGTTTAATTTTCTGTACACTAGGCCTCTTCAATAGGAGGTGATATTTTGTGAGCCCATTACAAGGAGTGGTCAGCTCACATATGGTGGGTTCCATAGGTGTGTAAAGCCACTCACTGTCTATGAGTGAAGTGGACTTATAAGATATTTTTTTTTTTTGGGTAAAAGACTTATAAGATAATTATTAGTGATTCAATAAGCCTTTTTGTCTCAGCATTATTTAAACAAATATATTAATTTAAAATATTTTAATACTAGTATAATTTTTAAGCGATGCACTACTTAATTAAAAATTATATGTAAAAGAAAGAAATCATTTCATTCTAGCAACTAATTTTAATAATCAATGATTCATTTGCAAATTAACAATCGTACTAATTAATTTATCAAATGACAAAAATGTATTAATTTTCAATGTAGAACATACATATTTTGAGCCACCTATCATAAGTATGACTTGTACTATGTAGGCTTTACCATATTAAAACACATAATAATAATAATTATTATAGATTATCAAAATAAATATTAAAATTTCTTAAAAATTTTGGTAATAGAAACATAGTTGGAGTAAAGTTTTAATTTTTTTTAAAAGTCAGGAAAACTATCATAATATTATATGTAGGGTCTCGTTTTACAACCCAAGCTCAAAAGATATGGGATATGAGCTCAATGAGCTCAGTACAATAAATTTGTAGAGAGTGGGTCAAAGAACTAAGCCTTTTGTGAATTTAACAACGGTTAGTATGGATTTAAATAATGATCAATCAAGAATTATAACATATAGGATTGAATGAATTCATTGTCCGAGGAGGCAAGTTATGATAGAAATCGCTAGAACTGATTACAAATGCAATTTTGATTGCTACAGTAGTCTTTTCTCCAATTTTTCGATCCCCCTCTCCCAAAGCTTCTTTCCTATTATATAGTTCTCTTTAAACCATATTGATCTTACACTTGTTGATCATCTGAAACTTTACTTGAGTACCTATCCCATCAGACATCTGCTTTGGCTCTCTGTGAATTGTGGCAGTTAAGAATACACTGTTCAGGGGTCTTCTCTACATAAATGCAGCTAGAAAAGTAGATGTAGTGTATTTAATGCGATGGTAGCAATTTTTCCTTAGATATTTCTGAGTTCTTATCGCTCTTATACGTGTATGATGCACGTCCTTATTGCAGGAGCCTTCTGGAGAGTCACCTAGGTTGTTGGAATACAAATCTAAACCGTATTCATCCAATCTGAGGAGGAGTTACTCCTCGAACCACTCTCCCCCGTTCCTTCCTTACAAGACTTTAGACTTAGAACTTTTCACGGCTATTTGCCCCTTCTCGGACATACTCACGTCTTTGAATAAGGCCCAAGGCCCAATATACAATTTTGGGCCTTTATCCCTACATTAAAAATTTTATTTTAAATCTCTACAATTTTTGGTAATTGAGTTTGAGTTGCAAAGAATTTTAAATTTATGTTTTGAGCAAAGAATTTAATATTTCTTGAAATTTAGGTAATAGAGTTTTACTTGGAATAAACTATCATATTAACTAATAAGCAATTTGATGTTTTGGTAACAAAGTTTCATTTACACTAAATTATCATGAGAGTGTAACCACTTCTTATAAAGAGAAGATAATCATTGGGCATTACCATAATTTCTAGAACCAACTTTTGTTATATAGTATATGCTTTGAGTTTTTATTATGATTATGTTCATATATACTAGTTTTTTTTTTTTTTTTAGAAAGAAGACATCCATTATACAAACTTAAAGGGTGGCTAAATCAGCCTGAACAAAAGGTAAGGTACGAGATGGAATATCCTTCATCCATACAGTACACTTTGACGTGATCAAATCTAGCATAGCTAAATTATGAGCAACTTTGTTGCTATCTCTCCGAATGTGAGAGTACAACAATTCTGAAAACAAACATAAAAATAAAGAGACATCATTAATCAAAGGACCGTAAGAAATTAAGCCATTATCCCTATTCCTCAAAGCCTTCACAATTATTTCTGAATCACCCTTCACAATAGCACAGTCAATTCCAATCTCGTTGCCAAACTCCACGGCCCTACAAGTTGCAATTGCCTCAACTTCCACAGGTTGGTATGCCTACCCCAATCGCTGAACTAAGGATGCAATTACCTGACCATTGCAATCGCGAACTACCACTCCAACCCCTGATTTGTTTTCTGCAGTTGAGATCACTCCATCATAATTTATCTTGTATTTATTCAGTGGAGGTGTTGTCCATTTCGGTTTTGGCTGTGGTCTGCTCAAGTTTTGCAGGGGCTTGACAGATTTGATCTCCACCGATCACTACTTTGCAGCTTGTTTAAGATCCTTTATGAGGCAGCAAGGCTACTACAATCGGGTCTAATGTCGTTGGTGCCATATAGACCACACTTGGACAATAAATAGCTTCAGTGACCTCCCATTCTCCATTATCCACCTGCATAATTCCTTGAAGTCTGCAAACACCTCCCTTGATTGAAAGCTCCACCTATCTCCATCCTAGAACTCATCCAACCCCAAAAAGCATGCAGCGAGTCCTCAATGGTTGAAGAGCATCGGTCACATGTTGGGTTCATAATGATAGTTTTTCGGGTAAAGTTGAGTTTTGTTGGAAGGGAGTTTCTACTTGCTCGGCATACCGGATTTTTATATTTGTTTGGAACTTGCAAAGACCAAATGCTTTTCCAGAATTTTTTCTCAAAATCCGGTTGTGTATCCTCATTAGACCTCGCCTCCAACTCCTTTGGAAACTTGTATCCTGATTTGCAATTGTATTGCCCATTTGCCGAGAAAGGACAAAATAGAAAGTCATCATTTTGGCTTTGAGCTAGTGGAATTTTCATTGCAAGTTCAGCTTCAGAAGGTATAAGAATTCCATCCAACATTTCAGCATTCCATTGTCCTGTATTCTCATCAATTAGACAATCAACCGTGGCATCCTCCATGGACTCAATGATTGGGGAAATGACTAAGGTTGGGTGTTTAATGGGAAGCCAGTGATGCTGCCAGATTTTAATATTCTTCCCATTGCCAACCCGAAATTTGGAACCCATTTTAATGACCTCCCTACCTTTCAAAATGCTTTTCCAATCATATGACCCGGATGTTGACTCCTTTAAAAGAGAGTATCTTTGTTATGTATCAGTCACCAAGCTTGTTTGGAAAGAAGTGAGTCATTGAACAAGGCAAGGTCCTTAAAGCCCATTCCTCTAGCTAGCTTTGATTTTGTCAACTCCGACCATTTAATCCAATGTATTATTCTTTTATCATCCCGCTGGCCCTAAAAGAATTTTTTAATTATTGCTTCAATATCGTGACATAGACCCAATAGGAGCTTGAAACATCCCATCGCATAGGTCGAAATGGCCTGGACGATTGCTTTTATTAAAACTTCTCTTCCTACTTGAGACAATAGTTTTCCTTCACACCCTTATAATTTTCTCCATACCCTCTCCTTTATATAGCTAAAGTTTGTCTTTTTTTCCCCTACATACCAACAAAGGTAGTCCCAAATACTTCTCATAAAATTTTATTTCTTGTACTCCCGACACTCTTTTTATCTCCTGCCTAATATCATCATCAGTGGACTTGCTAAAGAAAAGACATGTCTTTTTTCTATTGATTTTCAGCCCGATACAACTTCATAATCAGATAATATTTTGAGCACATCTCCACATTCTTAGGGGTTGACCTTGCAAAAAAGTAAGCTGTCATCTGCAAAAAATAAATGGGTTAGTTTTGAGCCTCTCTTACAAAGAGAGAAGCCGTTGATTTCCTTTGCTCTTGCAACTTTTTTGATTAGGTCATGTAAACCTTCCGTGCATAAAAGGAAGAGGAAGGGGGAAAGGGAGTCGCCTTGCCTTATGCTTCTTGTTGGATTAATTAGCCCCTTCAGTTCATCATTCGCCAAAATTGAGTACGGAATAGTACGTACACACTCCATAATTAACCCAATCCACCTGGAGCAAAAACCCATTTTCACCATTAGATTTTGTAAATAAATCACTCCACCCTATCATATGCTTTGCTCATATCCAGCTTTACTGCCATAAAACCTATTTTTCCTCAATTGTGATTTTTCATACAGTGCAAAGTCTCGAAATCAACTAAAACATTATCTGATATAAGCCTATTTTTTGCAAAAGCATATTAATGCTCAGTTATAAGTTCTGGCAATAATTTTTTTAATTTGTTTGCTAAAACTTTGGAAAAAATCTTAATACAACATGTTACATAGGCTTATAGGGCGATATTCAAAAACCAATTCAAGATTTTTCACTTTTGGGATTAAAGTGATGAAGGTATGATTTATTGGGAGGGGCAATTTACCTGAATTCTAGCATTAAATATTGATTGTGATTGTTTTTGTTTTTGTTTATGGAATTATATATTTTATTATTTAAAGAAAATATGATGTATTAAGATTTCTAATGGAGAGTTTGCATATAAATAGTATTTAAATTCAATTAATATATATTTGTGAGTTCTAATTAGTTCAACTAGTAAAGTTTTTTATCGTTGAATAAAAGATCTAATATTCGAACTCGTAACCAAAACCTGATTGGTGGATTTGCTTAATAATAAAGTGCAATTATCATAAAGTGAACGCTATATATATATATATATATATTATGATAATGACGTATAAAATTGTCAAGCATAAAATCCTTATGTAGTTGAATGAAAAAGTGAAATGATTTCAATTTTATATAGATTATGTATAGATTATATATTCTAGATATGCCATTAGGCAGCATTCTTCAAGCTGGTTGGACTTTGGTTTGACTTTGAGTTTACAAGTAATAGCTTTGCCTACGCAGCACTTGGGCTCGAAGATTTAGAAAATTATGAGTTTCTCAGCTGGCAATTTTTAAAGACCGAAAAGGCTTGCAATTTCAGGACATTAAGAAAAAGTTTGCAAGCTGTTCAAACTTACTGCATTTAACTTCTGTATTAGCTAGCAAGAACTTGGCAATGATATTAAAATTAGGACAATATGTGTTGGGAGAAGTTGGCAATGAAACCTACTTCTGCACTGTAACTTGTAGTACAACTTAACTAAAAACGTTCGACTCTGTATAATAGCCTCCACCAAAGGATTCACTTAACAGTTATGCCAGGCATAACCCCATTAATGTTCCAACAATAGCGTTGGGTGGCTTACACCAAAAGGCTTTTGAAACCTTAAATGATTCAATTAACAATGGTAGTCCGATTCATCGGCAACAAAATACACCATAAATAGATATAACAGTCTCTCTTTACACTTGTTCCATGGCAGTGACTCGACAATAATAATTTATGAGAGAAAGAAACAAATAATTAAGACAATTCATGACACTATAACAGCATTTGGTAACGCATGCAAGCTCATGCTCTTCTGGTGATTATGTATGCCAAGCAAGAATTAACTATTAATAAATAAGCACTGACAAGATGATGCATAATCTATTGACAAGTCCTCTTAGGGTCCCTGGTATAGCCTAGTGCTAATAAGAACAATTAGAAAGAATTTCAGATGTCATTATAGCAATAGTATGTGTGTCGTATGTACCAATCATTTTTCTGGTTCAAAAGGGACCCTTTTTGAGATGACCAAGTATCTGGACGTTTTTAGACCACTTGACAATGGAAAACTCGTTCAAATTTCCCCGCATATAGCGCCAAATGCTTACCCAAAAAATACCCAAATGATGGTTCATCTTTTGCATCTTTCAAATGATTTGAGTGCCTTTTTTTTGGCCCAATCAACTCGATTAACCTCTACCTACTGCGTTGCTTTTCAAATTAACTCCACCGGATTTTAGCTCGTGTCCCTTTTCTTGACAAGTTAAAGATTTCATCAAGATTAAGAGAATGTTTATTAATAACACTAAAACTTTTCGTCTTTTCCCTCTTTACTCTTCACCTTTTCAATTGACATTTTTGACCAATCAACTTAAAAAGAAAAGTAAAAGGGAAGCAAGATTTGCAATAGAGACTTTCACCAAAAAAAAAAGGATTTGCAATAGAGACATCTAGTCAGAATAATGGGACGAAAGAATAAAGGTGGAAAAGTAGGCAAAAAATTTGTCAAAGAAGAGGAAAAAGAATAAGGATTTTGGTGAGTACCAGCATCAAATCACATCCCCCAGCCCCTTTTTTTATATCAATAATGTAGCTTAGATTTGAAATTAATATCCCCCTAAAAGGTCAGAGCAGGCATATTTTCATTCGGCAGATATAATCCACGGTCAGAAATGGGCCCGTGATCATTTTCTAGCCGACTAGTGTCTTTTTGACACAATTTTTTAACTTATTCTGCCATTTGGCATTCTCATCAAAAATTATAAAAATTTTAATATTTATTATCTAAAAAACTAATTTTATAACATTTAACATATCACTTTGTAATAAAACTTACATCAAAACTTTTATTTTACTATCGTACACTCTTGGTACGTTGGTCACTCAACAAGTATAAGTGCTTATAGGATGTGGGGGGTAAGGGTTGGGATTCAAGTTTTCAGGAGAGAGCTTCACACACATATACACTTAGATTAGGTTAGAGTAAAAATTCTATCTTGTATCTTTTTTTTTTTTTTGCACTTCATTTAAAAATTCTTTATTTATTATTTTTTATTCTTCCTCTCTCTCTCTCTTTCTCAACCCAACAGATTTAGAACCTTCTCCCTCTCTCTGATCTTCTGCTCTCAAATCCGTGCTCCATGGCTGATCACCAAGCTCCATCTCTGAACATCAACACCACCACTCCACGATGGTTCGACCCTAAGTCTCACCCTCTGCATATTCTTGGCCCAAAACTCTTCACATCCCTTCGATCCCTCCCTCTTAAACTGAGCTATCCTTCTAAACTTCCATGGCTGGAGTTCTTCAAGCTTATCACCTCCAACCTCGCACCACTGTTGAAACCAAGCCAAAATCAAATCACAACCACCACCACGACCTAAACCCAACCAAAATCAAATCATAACAAAGACACAGAAGCCCACCAATTAAATCACAAAATCACGAACCACATCCACCAAAATCACAAACCACAAAATCACAAATCAAAGAATCACAAAATCACAACAAAGACCCAAATCACAAATCAAATCACACCCACCAAAATCAAAGCACAAAACCCACAAAACAACCAAAATCACAAAATCAAAACAACCCACCCTTAGTGAAAAGCGATGAGCAAACCCTGATTAACCCAGCAAAATCTAGCCACACCTAGAGCGTCTCATGTCTAGTGTGGCACTAGTGGTGGAAGCCACACTTAGGGAACACGTCCATGAAACCTTTGATGAAGCCCTCAGAAAAACGGCAACGATGACGGCGGTGCCATCCTTGTCGTCGCATCACTCACCATTGTTGAAGTGGAGATCAAGAGTCAGAGAAACGACGAGGCATAAAGAAGGAGAAAGAGAAATAAAGAGAAAAGCAGTGGAGAAGAAAGGCACGGCACAAGAGCGAGTGAGAGAGAGAGAAAAAAAGAAAAAGAAAATATTAAAAAACTCTAGCATTTTACTACAGTAGGGTGTCAAAGATGAGATTCTACTGTAACTTAATGCTAAATTTTTTAAGATTTAGCATATTTGATGTAGGTGTGTTTTTATCATTTGAGGTGCTAAAAAAGCTAAAAAATAGCATTTAGCATTTTTAGCACCTTTGATAAGGATGCTCTTATGTTATTATGTATAATGTTTTAAAATCTATCGTTTTACTTTTAGATATAATTATAATTTAGAAATTTTTTTAGTAATATGTAAACAAGCTTTTAGTAAAAAATATATATATATATATATTTAGAATCATTTTAGCACAGTAGGGTAGTTGGGCAAAGAGCAAAAAGTTGCAATTTTCTTCTAGAATTTTTGTGCTTATTTGTGAGGCTTTACTCTAAAAATAAAACTTGTCTCCATTTTTTTTTTCCCTATATTTTTAATAAATAAAGCTTTCTAAATGCGCTCAAATGTTTTAATTAGTTTAAATGTTGAAAAGCTTGTTACACTTAATAACCCTTAACAGTCCTTAGTCTTTTATGTCAGGTTCCTTCTTTACCAAACAACAAAAAACTTGTTACACTTAGAGCATTAACATTGGGGTTATAAAACACCCAAATTGCTATTTTTTTTACCATCAAATTAACAAAAACAAGCATTACCCCATATGCTAGTTCTAAAATTTTTTGCAACTTAGCTATAGTAAAATGGTACTTTTAGAAGATATTATAACAAGTTGTGAAATTATTTTTATTATATTTTATTACTCTTTCTCTCTCTCTCTCTCTCTCTCTCTCTCTCTCATCTCAACCTCTCTCTCTCTCTCCCCCCACTCTCTTTGTCTCGGTCTCTCTCTCTTCTTCCTCTCTCTCAAATCGGCATGGAGATGACGCTATGGTGGAGGCGTGGAGATCATGGTTCGTGGTGGAGTCATAGTTGTGGCTGAGTCACGATGGTTTTGTTCTTGGGTCACAATGGTTGCGGCGATGGTGGGTTTGTTGGGATTTGTTCTTGATTGGGCAAATTTCTTAATTTTTTTAGTTTGTGTTTACTAGTTTATTTTCTGGGCAATCTTCTGAGTCTTTTATATTCAATATATTTTCACAAATAATACTTATCTTTCATAATTTTTAAAGGGATGATGATGATGATAATGATAATGATTTATTTTTTTAAAAAGATAAAATTAAAAAAAAAAAAAAAAAAAAAAGGAACGGTGGTTGCTGCTTTATTCTTTGGTCATAATGGGTTTGCTAATTTATTCTTGGCTGGGTTGGTGGTGGTTAAATAATGAGATTTGGTGTGGTGGTGGTTCCTCCTATTATTGGTGGTGGTGTGGTTGAGAGAGAGACACAAAGAGCCAGTGACAGAAATGTGTGTGTGAGAGAGAGAGAGAGAGAGAGAGAGATAAATAGTTTTATATTAATTTATTGTATATATTATATTATTTTAATATGTTGTATGTAAAAATAAAAACTAAGATATTTGCTATATTGTAAAGTGAGATGATATAACAAATAAAATAACTTTTTAAATAATAAAATAAAATATTTTTTTGTAATTCCAGATGTTAATGCCTATAGCGACAACAGCACAAAATAAAATACTTCATCGATCTCAAATTGTTGATCTTCAAAATACAATATTTTGTAGTACTAATTTTACACTAGAATTTAAATTGGTAAGAAAAATAATAAAAACTTTACAATTTTAATTGATAGACATGCTCTTAAATGATGTTCATTTAAAAATTCGTACAAATAATATACTGACCTACAAAAACCGGTCCAACCAATATTTAAATTTCACTTACCCAAAAATAACCAAAAAAAAAGGGGGTTAAACAACAGAGCAAAGATAAGGTCACACAAGGTTCAATGATTCAACCCATCCCACATCATATGAGGTTAAAAAGTGAGTAGGCCCCACCATATGCCATTTCATAAAAAAAATAAGTATTTGTTCAAAGGGTTTCGGGGAAGAAGGAACCCCACAATACCAAACAGAGAGATTTTGGTTTGCGCTTGTGGGAGAGAAAGAGTATCTGTATCTCTCTCTGTGCAGCATTTTTTAGTGTCTGTGTCTCTGTCTCTCTCTCTCTCTCTCTGAACACTAAACGTAAACTCTTTCAAAATGGCCACTCCTCCTCTCTTCTCTTCCTCATCGTTATACTATTCATCTCTGCTAAAATACGCTCCCTGTGCCCATTCCCTTAACCTCCACTCCCAACTAGTTCTTTAGCCATTTAAACAAACAAACGAATTTGATATTTCTTCCATAACTACCAACCATGGCCGTTACTGCTCTTTTTTTCTGTGTAGTGGTTCTCTGCGCACCCTTCTTATTGTGCGCCGGGACAGTAACGGAAATTGAAGCCTTAACATCTTTCAAACTCAATCTCCACGATCCACTTGGAGCGTTGAACGGCTGGGATTCGTCGACGCCATTAGCTCCCTGTGATTGGCGTGGAGTCGCGTGCTCTAGCAACCGAGTCACCGAGCTCCGCCTGCCTCGCCTCCAACTCGGTGGCCGACTCAGTGACAGTCTCGCTGACCTAACCATGTTGCGGAAGCTGAGTCTTCGCTCGAACGCTTTCAACGGAACCATTCCTCGCTCTCTCTCCAAATGCACGCTCCTACGCTCCGTGTTCTTGCAGTACAACTCGCTCACCGGAATTCTCCCGCCGGAGATCGGAAACCTCACCGGTTTGAAAATCCTCAACCTCGCGCAGAACCATCTCTCCGGCGAGATCTCCGGCGAACTTCCTAGCGGCCTCGACTACCTTGATCTTTCATCGAACGCCTTCTCCGGCGTGATTCCGAGGAGTGTCGCGAACTTGACTCAGCTTCAGCTCATCAACCTCTCGTACAACCAGTTCTCCGGTGAGATTCCGGCGAGCTTTGGAGAGCTTCAACAGCTTCAGTACCTTTGGCTTGACTACAATCTATTACAAGGAACTCTTCCTTCGGCGATTGCGAATTGCTCATCGCTCATACACTTAAGCGTGGAAGGGAATTCGCTCGGAGGAGTGATTCCGGCGGCGCTCGGAGCTCTACCGAAACTTCAGGTTCTCTCTCTCTCTCAAAACAATCTCTCCGGTTCGGTTCCCGCTTCGATGTTTTGCAATGTCTCGCTCTATACGTCGTCGCTTCGTTATGTTCAGTTAGGGTTTAATGCGTTCACGGACATTGTTAAGCCAGAGACAGTGACGTGTTTCAGTGTTCTTCAGGTTTTAGATCTTCAGCACAATCAAATCCACGCCACGTTTCCTTCGTGGTTAACGAGTATCTCCACGTTAACAAAGGTGGATCTTTCGAATAATTTCTTCACTGGTGTAGTTCCTGCTGAGATTGGAGATGTCACGAAGTTGGAGAGCCTCAACATTGCGAATAACTCGTTTAGCGGTGCAATTCCAATAGAAATCAAGAAATGTACCTTGTTACAGTTTCTAGATTTTGAAGGAAACCGCTTTACAGGTAACATTCCTGAATTTTTCGGAGAATTGAGAGGTTTGAAGGTGTTATCTCTTGGAGGAAATGCATTTACCGGTTCAGTTCCTGAGAGTTTTGGCAACCTTTCGGTGCTTGAGACTTTGAATCTGAGAGCTAACAGATTAAATGGAATAGTGCCTGTAGAGATAATGGGATTGAGCAATTTGAGTACACTGGACCTCAGTGGGAACAATTTTTCTGGTGTGATTCCTAGAAGTATTGGGACTTTGAGTCGGCTAATGGTTCTAAATCTGAGCGGTAATGGTTTTTCGGGGAAGATTCCAACGAGTTTGGGCAATCTTTTCAGGCTCAGGAGTCTTGACTTGAGCAAACAGAGTCTCTCTGGTGAATTGCCATTTGAGCTTTCGGGTTTGCCGAATCTACAGGTTATTGCTGTGCAGGAAAATTTGTTGTCTGGGGATGTTCCTGAAGGGTTTAGTAGTTTGATGAGTTTGCGATATTTGAATCTCAGTAGCAATGCGTTTTCTGGTCACATTCCGGCAAATTATGGTTTTCTTCAGTCATTGGTGGTTCTGTCGTTGTCTGATAATCATGTTTTGGGCTCGATTCCACCGGAGCTGGGAAATTGTTCTGCCATTGAAGTTATTGAGCTCCGGTCTAATTCTTTGACGGGTCACATTCCAGCTGATCTCTCTGGTCTCTCGCGTTTGAGAGTGCTTGATATGGGTATGAACAATTTAACAGGTGAAATGCCAGCAGGAATTTCTGAATGCTCATCGTTAACTGCTTTGTTAGTAGACTTCAATCATCTTTCAGGTGGCATACCTGTCTCATTGTCCAAGCTATCAAATTTGACAATGCTGGACCTTTCTTCTAACAACTTAAGTGGAACAATTCCAGCTAATCTTACAATGCTTTCTGGCTTGGTGAACTTAAATGTTTCGAATAATAATCTCCAAGGTGAGATCCCCCTAATGCTGGGTTCTCGATTCAATAATCCATCTGCATTTGCGGGTAATCGAGGCTTATGTGGGAGGCCATTGGATCGAAATTGTGTGAATATAATAGATAGGGGTAGGAAGAAGAGGCTGATTTTGTTAATTGTCATAGCTGCTGGTGGAGCTCTCTTACTGTCGTTGTGTTGTTGCTTCTACATTTTCAGCCTCTTGAGGTGGCGCAAGAAACTCAAAGAAAAAGCATCTGGGGAAAAGAAGAGGAGTCCCGGAAGGGCAAGCTCGGGAGCAAGTGGAGGTCGTGGAAGCACCGATAATGGAGGGCCAAAGCTTGTTATGTTCAACAACAAAATCACACTTGCAGAGACAATTGAAGCAACTAGGCAATTTGATGAAGAAAACGTGCTGAGCAGAACACGGTATGGGTTGGTTTTCAAGGCCAGCTACAGCGATGGAATGGTGCTCTCAATCCGCAGACTCCCTGACGGATCACTAGATGAAAACATGTTCAGAAAAGAAGCTGAATCATTAGGGAAAGTAAGGCACCGAAACTTGACAGTCCTTCGCGGATACTATGCTGCTTCACCCGACTTGAGGCTCCTAGTGTATGACTACATGCCAAATGGAAATCTTGCAAGTTTGCTTCAAGAAGCATCTCACCAAGATGGTCATGTCCTCAATTGGCCAATGCGCCATCTCATTGCACTAGGAATTGCCCGTGGATTAGCCTTTCTACACACTTCCTCAATGGTACATGGCGATGTCAAGCCTCAAAACGTTCTATTTGATGCAGATTTCGAAGCCCATTTATCTGATTTCGGGCTAGACCGCCTCACAATTGCAACTCCAGCTGAAGCCTCAACTTCCACTTCAGTTGGGACATTAGGCTATGTATCACCAGAAGCAGTTCTAACGGGGGAAGCCACAAAAGAATCAGATGTCTACAGCTTTGGCATAGTTTTACTCGAACTATTAACTGGAAAGCGACCAGTAATGTTCACACAAGACGAAGACATTGTGAAGTGGGTGAAAAAGCAATTGCAAAGAGGTCAAATTACAGAGCTATTAGAGCCTGGTTTGCTTGAGCTTGACCCCGAATCATCAGAATGGGAAGAGTTTTTACTAGGAGTGAAAGTTGGGTTACTATGCACAGCACCTGACCCGCTTGACCGACCCACCATGTCAGACATTGTGTTCATGCTAGAGGGTTGTCGGGTCGGACCCGATATTCCTTCTTCCGCGGATCCAACCTCTCAACCTTCACCGGCATAACCCCAAAACCAACGTTAACCATTTTGTTTCTTTTGTTTCTCTTTTTGGTTTTTATTAATTTCTCATTGTAACAGTTAGCTGAATTTTTTAGAGGTTTTTGAGGGAACAACAACCAAAAAAAAAAAAAAGTTTGCCTTTTTTTAATTAGTAATGTTTTTCATGCTGTTGCCATTATTTGCATTTTTTAACTTGATGCTGGCCTAGGGAGTAGGTAGGGTCCACAAGGGTTGTAAGTGTGGTGAAAAATTCAACACACTCTCTCTCACCCCATCACAGTCAACAATTTTGAACAAAGCCGCAGTTAGGGTTGGATGAAAAGAAAATGGACAATGATGGGCCCACAAGTCCATTCCCGCCAAAAGGAAAAGTACTAATTATTTGATCTGATCTTTGTGTTGGTCACGTGGCTTTAAGACTGAATCCCGGTTGTTGTGGCGAGTAAAAATGTAGCCGTTAATGGTGTGGGGTCCGAGGTGTACACTCTGGCGCTGGCGAACTGTCTTTTCCCAAGGGCAGGGTTTGGGGGCATTAGTTTGGTTGAGTACAGCTTCACCGAGTTTTCTATATTATTAGGTTGACACGTGGGTTACTCTGTTGGCCCTCTGTGTTTTTTTATTTATTACGAGGCAGTGGAGGAAAAAGACACAAGGACCCTAGTTTTGGGGTCCCACTAGCCCCTGGATTAAGCAGGAAATGTGACTCAGAAAGATGAGAGAGAAAGATCAAAAAATAGTCACCAAGCTCACCACTTTGTGAACTTTTTGTGGGTCATGAGTCGTGACCCTATTGGAATCAAATTTTTATCTGATTTGAAATCTAGTCTGTTGTGTTGTACCATGTGGAAGTGGAAGTGGAAGTACCAATTATCTTTTTTGGCTTTGCCCTCGATTTAAGTTTCTCAACTCATGGGGGGGGATAATAAAAAGCCCTGTTTCCACGCCTTTTTCTTTTTCTTTTTCTTTTTGCTTTACCGGCATTGGAATATTTGGAGCAAATAGCAATAACCGAAAGATTCTCCAATTGTCCTTCAATGGCATCAATGACAAATTGATAATTAAGAATTGAGGGAAAAAGGGAAACACATAAATAAAATATTCAAAGTGAAATTAAGAAGAAGACAAATTATGTCCAATCCGATGCAGTGACCGTTAAGTATCCTTCTTTGTTTTGTTTAATCCTTCGTATTAATTTCTAGATATAATACGGTACGCCAAATGATTTAATAATTTTGTATGTCGCCTAGAAGGTGCAAATTCAAGCACGAAGCTCCGAGCCTCCCAAGTAAAATTAAATTAATTTCTAGTTGAAGCCAAAATGTTGTGCTCTTATTACTGCTCTCTTCAATGGCAAAATCGGAATATTTTCATTCCAAACGTTAAGAGTTGACCATCTTTTTCTCCAGTTAATTAAGAAGAAAAAAATCCATAAAAAATCAAAAGAAGAAGAATAAGAAGAAGAAGAAGAATAGTAGATGAAGGGTAAGACTTGACCATCCAAAAGAGTAACGAAACGATGTATTCAAAGTGTTCTTTGATAGAAAAATGCAAAAATATACTATCTCTCACATTCTTACCTACTGAAACAATGTGAGTTCAATAATTCTTACCAAGGCCATGCGATAGAACTCAGGGCACCCCATAATCATAAAAGAGTAGTTCCGGGTTTTTAGATTAGACGGGTACTCCGTACTTGGCAAAAAATTACAGTATAATTAAAATCAAATTTGAATTCTTTATTAAACTTTCACTTTGATATATTATACATACAATTTGTTCATTCTTTGATTGTGCTATTTTAGACCCAAAAAAAAAAAAAAAAACAAAAAATATGTTAGTTGAATATTATCAATGTTTGTTTATGAACTTTTTATCAACTCTTTCAAAAATCTTGTAAGAATATTATTTGCTAGAGTAAGCAAATTGTTTATTTATTTACACTTCTCATACTTTAGACACGTGTCTTGATGTTATTAGACAACTCTTAGTCTTGGCTTTTTCTAAGAAAGAAGTTGGGTCTGCCGCATCCGCAAAATAGGCTCCAAGATCCCATTCCACTGCTGCCAGTTTAGGCATAAACATTGAGTCCAAAGTTCAAGGAACAACATTGCAAACTAGGCTTATTCTCTGTTTCAACTGCAAAAGGAACATTTCTCCAGTTTATGTTGCAGAACTGACTTTGCTTAACTTTTTGCTATGCAGTAAAGTTTTCTGCGCATTTTTGCAACGTGGGTGACTATTCTTCATTTTCTTCTGTAGAAATATTTCTCCACTTTCTGCACATAAACTCTAAAAGCCAAAAAAATACCCATCAAGTAAATGTTAATTTACATGGGTTAGTGTATTCTCAAATATTTGCATACATATATTCATAGATATGCTTATATGTATTCACATACAAATATATAAAATATATTCCGCAAAATATGAACTATAGTTAAAGATAAACACACTAATACGAGTGTCAGCAAAGAATACATAAGGTTTCTGCTAGCATAATCATGAATTAAAAGAAAGGTACTCTCAACAGGATAATGACTAAGAGAGCTCAACTCTAACTCACACAGCCTTGTTACCCAATTAGGCTACAAAGTTAAGTGGTTTGGAATGTGAGTCAGAGTAGTCATCCTTTGGAGATTGCAAACAGTGTGCTTTGGTGTTTTTTGAGGGAGAGAAAGGATTCCTAGTTATGCAAGCTAATTCTGCTGTGTATTATCTACTCTCTCTTCTTTCAAATATGACGTTCTTTCTCTTTTATCTCTCTTCTTTCACTTTCAACTCCTTATTCAGACTTCCTTCATATGTTTTTCCTTGATTTCTATGTTGTTCTTCCTACCGCTCTTGTTGTAGTTGTTCCCATATTCATGGGTATTGTTCCTTTTATACCCAAGATCAGGCCTAGGTGGTTTTCCTTCTTTACCCTTGTTTTCACCAACCATTTTGTTTGCTGCAAGCATTCAGTTAATACCTACAATGTATTGGCCACTATCTTTTCGCCATGTGCAGATGGGTTCAATTCCACTAACTTTTGGCCGCTAGCTGTGGGTTTAGTCCCACTACTTGCTTGGCAACAACTTCTTTCCTCTTTTTGGGTAAAGGCCAACCGGCCACAATAACCTTGTCTCTCTTTCTCTTTCTCATTAATTCCCTTTGTCTTCATTTTGTAATATGCATCAGATGGTTCTCACCTACCTTCTTCCCATTTTTGGTAATAATACTTTCCTAGCAAAGCATATTCCCAAAATTGGTCTTGGCGGGATACCAAATCTAGGTCCTTTCCTCCCCCCACCAAACCACACTCTCTACACATCATCAATCGTGAGTCTTGCTCCCTTTCATGGCTAGGATGCAGAAGGGCAAAGCCTAGACCTTTCTTTACTCACCTACCTTGCTATTTTTGTCTTTTCTTTGATTTTGTTTTCTTTCTCCTTCACCCATTTTCTATCGCTGGCTTGTTGCTATGGCTTTGTCTTATTTCTTTGTGCGTTTCCAACTATGTTTGTCATTTCCTTTGGTTTGAATTTTCTATCCTTTATGCAGTTCTTGCTGATAAAACTTTTTGTTGTTCCTTGTTTCTTTTCATCGTGCTTCTTCATATTAGTTTTCACTCTTATCATTTTATACTAGATATTTGTACCCTATTGAAGTAAGGAACCATGGCATATATGTTTGGAATAGATTCCATTTTATTACACATATCCATTCTAGCCAGTATTTGGGTGGTTTTTGTTTGAGCTGTACAAAATGAAATTCTCATATACGGTTCTTAGAGGGGGAGTTTCCTAAGTTTACCTATCTCAATAAAGTATATGATTGGTTCAAAGGGGCTCATATACGAAACATCTCAAAATAATACCAGGAGCCGGTGATTCAATTAACCTAGATTTAAAAGCTAAAATTTCACCCCGATCATCAATAGGTTTCGCTATGGCATTTATAACATGACCTAAATAAGCCTCACTTACGGGTATCTAAGCAATTCTTCCTGTTTCTTAAAGGATTTGGACCTTTGTAGGCCACATAATATTTACTGGATCAAAAGGGTATTAGACTCAATTTGCCTTTATTTGCCAAAGTCAGTCTGCAGAAGATATGTATTCTGTAAAAGACTTGTATTCTATAGAAAACTTGTATTGCAGCAAATCTATATTCTGCTGTAGATCACTTTCCCTAACTTGTTTCTTTTTTGTTTCTTGGTCTTCTTGGTGGACCTTTGGGCTTGCTTTCCATTGGACTTTCCTCCTTATGGGCTTTTGGGTATAGATTTGCAAAAACGAGTACCAATAATAACTAATTTTACAAATGAGTTATGAAAATTGAGATATAACAAAATTATATTAAAATTGAACCAAGGGACATTTGATAGAAAATTAGAGTAATTGAAGTCTAATTATATATATGTGTTGCGGGGGGGGGGGGGGGGGGAGTGGAAGAGCAATTTTAGCAAGTCGTTCCCGTGAAGCATGCAATAAGCAAGAGAAAGCTGAGCCTTACCCTAGGGAAGATGCACAGATAATCCATATCTGACTTCTAGAAGGTACCTAGAATCTCGGGGAGACTTCCAGAACATGCAAAAAGGTTAAAGATCTTTGCCTTCGCATTAATGAGGGGATTTCCACCTAACCTCTGCCGCATTGAATGCATATGAGACAACCTGAACAGTACAAACATCCTCAAAAGTCAAAATTGCAAGATAAGGGAAGGGAGGAAACCGATAAAGGAGAGGAAAATATCCCTAAAAATTCGGATGGCAATAGGACAGCTGTAGAGATTTAAACAAGAAATGTACCTATATAAAGGGGAAGATAGGCAAATATGAGGGAGGATTTTAGGAGATGGAAAAAATAGTGAAAAAATGTGAGAGAAGGAAGAAAAGTTATCTATATGAGAGAGAGAGAGAGAGAGAGGGTAACACCACGGGAAAAAGAAGATTTTCAATTGTAATACTTTAGCTTCATCTAAAATATATGGTGTTGATGAAATCAATTGTTTGAGTTTCCCATTGTGGAGTGTTTATTCCATATTGCTCATTTATAAATAGATTGTGTCGGTCATTTAAATTGTATCTCGTGGATCTTACCTCGGGCTAGTTTTGTCTCCCACAATATATATATATATATATAGGTAAAGGTTTAGAGAAAGTTCAATGAAAATTTGACATTAGAATCCAATTTTGCATCATGTGTCTAAATTTAAGGGGGAACCGGGAACCACACCATAATTATATACTTAAGTTTGTGCCATGTGTCCACTTAAGTTTTCAAATCTTCCTGCTAAGTGAGTTAATGAGTGCAAAATACTAAAAATCTAATATTAATGAACTAAAAAAAAAAAACCAATCACATATACTCAATAAAAATCACCACACGTTCTATCTTATTAAAAATTAGGAAAAAAATGATCATAAATAGTATTATATTTAGGTAAGAATTTTAATATGTTACTGTAAGGTCTCGGTTTTCAGACTAAGCCCAAAAATGAATGGGATCTTGGCCCAGTGGACTCAGTACAATGAATTTGTAGAGAGTGGGTCGAAGAGCTAGGCTTTAGCGAGGGGTAACAGTTAAAATGGGTTTTTACGTTGATCAAACAGAAATGAACTGGGTTTATCAAAGAAATCTTGTCCTCGGCACAATTCGAAGACCTCTACTTTTACATATATTGAGTGACAATGGTTGGCAGAGTTCTTGAGATCTCCATGATGCTTTCTCTCCCTTTTTCCCAACCACCCCCTCTCTATGGTGAGTTTCTCCAACTATATAGTCTTTTTTAAATGATCTTGACCTTCCATTTGTAGATTATCCAAGCCTATACCTGAGTGTCTGTCCTATCAGACGCCCTCTCTAGCGTTCTGTGAGTTGCGGTAACCGAGATAGTACTGTTCAGGAGTCATTTCCTCATCAATGCGCCCAGAACATTAGTTGGGGGCATTTAATGCAGGGGTGACAGTTTCTCCTTGAATTGCTCCTCCACCATGCTCCCATGGTTGGTCCATCGTACTCGTTCTTCTTTTTGGAATGCTCTGAGAGGTTGCCTTTGATGGTGTGCCGCTCTTCCCTTCGATGATCTTGGTTGACCGAGGATAGGATTATCCTCGGCTATGCTCCTGGGCAATTAGGGCCTTCTTCGTTCGTCTTCGGACATTCCTTCTTCCTTGACATGGGCCTTAAGCTCAGTAAAAAACAGGCCGAGGTTGCCAAATTCTCTGGTCCCACAGCTAGTATAGATCTATCTAATTGTACCTTTTTTTTTAATATTTGGAATTTTGAATAAATTTCATATTTGGGTTAAGATTTTTTTCCTTAAAGAGTTTTCTAGGTTTTTAAGGCACTTCTTTAATTCTTTTTCATTCCTTTATATAGTAGAATCAAGTGCAAAACATCAAGATCTACACGCACACACAAACACTAAATCTCTCTCTCTCTCTCTCTCTCTCTCTCTCTCTCTCTCTCTCTCTCTCTCTCTAAAATTTCACTATGATTGATCCATTTCAAATTTTCAGTTTCATTGGATCCATTAAGGTTGTCCATGAGCATCGGGTTGTTTCTAAAATTGATAAGAAAACTGATTTGCTCAAATTTCACGTAAATTTCAACAAAATATATTGAAATGTTATGTGAAATTGAAGCTTTGGTTTGTTATGTTACTGATATTACTTTCTTGTTTTTTTAAAGACTAGTGTGGGCTGCACATGCAAAGCATATGCTTACCGAACTTCAAAATTTAAAGTTGACACCTTTTTCTTGTGTTAAATTTTCAATTTCCATCCCATTGTCTATATTAGTGTAAAAATTTAAAAGTGTAATGGACAACTAACCAATACAAAAAAACATTTTGATCCAATTGTATTAGCAAAACATGAGGTAAAAACAAGTCCTTAAAATCCCATATTAATCTATGTTGTAAACACAAAAGTAGCAATACATTTAGTAAAAACAAGTCCTTCAAATCGCATAATAATCTATGTTGTTGTTGTAAACCCATAAGACCCCATAAAAGAAGAAGAAAACAAGATTCTAGCTGATACAAAGTATTACTACCAAATATAGTTATACATCCACTACCAAGCACTATGTCTACCTTGTAATCATAGTTGACTTTAGCCAATGGTTCTTTACAAAATCAAACAAGGCATGTTTTCTAGCTAAATTCAACAACCATAGAAACTAAGCTTTCAAATATAGCTCTACACTAGAAGGTGATTATGTAGTACATATTCATATTCTAATGAATTTGTTTACATAACCTTCAATAGCATAACACTATGATTTTCTATCATTGGGAACCACTTGATTTTATTGCACTTCATCTTCCACTCTTGTAGAAAACCAAACCTTAGTATCAAGTCAAGGAAGGGTGCTTCCACATCTAATGTGAGAGGAATCTCCTTGATCCTGCACAACCTCTTTGGTATGCTTCATACATCAACCTCTTTGCTACTTGTTCTAGCTCCTAGATTGGTTTTAACCAAAGCAACAACCTAGAAAGGGGGAAAGAATTAGAGAGTTCAAGCTTTAAAGGTTAAAAGTAATAGCATGTTTGATTAATTCAAAATTCAAGCAAACACTTGACACCCATTCAAAAATTGATAAAATAAGAAATAACATTTTTCCCCTGTACATGATAAAAATGCTAGATTAATCTCCATTGTGTTAGTAATGAGGTAGAGTGCAATGAACAGTTTTTTGAATAATTGGTTTTGGCCTTTCGCAATACACAAGGATCTTAATAAGAGGGGAAAACTTAAAAACAACAACAACAATAATAATAACAGAATCAAAAAGCATGACAAACCTCATATGTGAAAGCATCCCACAATTTGTCATTAGCAAGGATAAGATAAGAACCTAAAGGGAAGCATCAATCTTTTTCTCTTGCAAGTTTTATAAGGATGTTAGTAGCTAATTATTCACAAAAAACTGAAAATGAGAAGCATGAAAAAGGCACTCTTAACCAAACTAAATGTATCAACCAAAGCTCTCTTAAAGTGGGACTTGTACTACTATTGACACGTGTATTCCTCTAGGAGAAAGCTAATTCACATATGTAGGTACATTGAGAAATGTCAGTATAAATTTTGTACATTTTCAAATTAAAAAAGATTATTAGTACCTATAATTATTCTTGCACACACGAAGATAATTACGATGTAGGCATAATAATATTAGCAACTTCATTTGTTTTTCTTCTTAATAATAATAAATAAATAATGTTGATCTTAAGTTTTCATTTGAATCACCATTTACCATAGTAAGAAAGTAAAACTTCCTTTACATAGTAAGTATGAAAAGTCAATGTTAAGAATCGCCCGCACCTAAAATTTTGGATTAGAAGCTACTTATTACATTGAGAGTCTATCTCCAAATGCACAAGAAAGCAAGAACTCCTCCAATTCTCCAAGTTGGTGTGATATTATTTTAATCACCAAGAAATTTGTTACTAAATCACTAAAAATCTTGAAAATTAAGGTATGATGAGCCTACCAGCCCACATAACAAATTCACCAACATTCCTCAATCCATTATGGCTCATTAGTTTGGTCTAGCTTGCGATCTAAAGAAACAAAAATAGTTGCATAAAATCACAAGATGATAAACAAATGAGATAAAAAGCTAGCAGAATGGGAAAAACATAACATTTTAACCAAACTCTCTCACATTAAAAAGGTTTTATATATTATATATTGTTTGCTACTCTCCATTATTAAATGGTCAATACATCATCAATAGTGGCGCACTTATCAAAGGAACTCATACAGTAAAATCAACTAAGTCTCCAGGATAATGAGAAACAAATCCTTGAATGGATTTCAAAGCAGCAACAAATAGCACTCAACTATTCAAAAATGAATAAAAAAAAAATGACACAATTGAGTATTTTCCTATAGCAAGCTAGAGCTTTGGTAGTGGTAGTAGCTCCAAAGAAATTGAAATTTTGGTAGTGTATCTCTTGACAGAATTCAAAATGAATAAACTCAACTCAAGGGATCAGTATGCATTTTTTTGCTTTATCCTTTTTTGTTCTTCTTTCCATTTGAATAGATAATGAGGGTCAAATTTTTTTTGTTTGTTAAACATTACCTAAAGCATTCAAACACATATATTGTAGTATTTTTATAGTTGATCAATCTTGATATACCTTAAAAGGTAATAGTAATTTAAGGGTTGAATTAAGAGTTTATCAAGGTGGCATAGATGGAAGCTCCAAACTAACCTATTTGTGATCTCAAAAATCAGCATGGTGAAGCAAACTACCAACCACCCATTTATTCTCTAAAAGCTAGTTTCAAAGTGGTCTACATCACTTAAGTCCCAATATTGCTAGAAAAAACACTCACATGGATTATAAATCCAAATATAGAGAGATATGATTATATAGTGTTCCCCACATAATAGAATATGACAGAATAATTAGCTGATAAGAAATACCACATCATCCATTTCTTGGTGGGATAATGTCAGCAAAGATGGTTTAAACATGGTAAAAACTGCTGATTCTAGGGTTTTTTTTTGCCCCTAATTTCTTTCGGCTGGGACAGTAAAAATAATAATAAAGGCACATTAAACTTTAATTAATTCTTTAAATCATAAAAAATATATAACCATTCCATATCACATTAGACATCATAGTGCCTTTTCACTTCAAGTTATGTAAAAGTCATGCAATTTTCTCTACATATTGGTAAACTTTTAAAATCTTTAATCCCAAAACCATGGGTTTTGTATCAAAATACAAAATTTTCAAATGGGTAAAATCAAGAACAATTACCATATGTGTAGCTATATAATTGGGCTCAATTTTTTTCCCTAAACATAGCCACAAACTCATCTAAAAATTCATGCAAGACAAAACAATTAGCTTATTAACAATAAAATAAGCTAATACACATTTGTTTTCCTAAGATAAAATAATTTAAGTCAAACATTCAGACTCACTATAAAAATAAAAACTTGAAATATCAAATACCAAAAATTTAAGGAACTAAGTTTAGAGCTCACACACCTCAGCATGACATTTGATTCCATGCACTGTGAATAATGGTCGATCACGTTGTCTCTAGTGTCAATCGCATTTGAGTTTCGTCTAATTTTCCACCATTTCCATAGCTCGAAGAAAAAAGCCTCCTATTTTAACAAATATTTGCTTTGAGGCATGTTGTTTCATTGCACCTTCAATTGTGTTATAACACCAAAAGTGAGAAACTTTTTCAGATCTTAAACAAAGAGATGAGCAATAAAGAAATATAGGATAGGAAAAGGATTACACCTTATAACAATAATTTAAGGAGAGAAAGAAGAAGTACGCCATTGACATCCTAGAGATATTTATGATGATCTTTTCCCTTGTGTTCTCTAGGGAATTTTGTGAAACATATATAGGATTGGGGTGTGTTGTCATAAGGTTTTGGGCTTTTGATTTGGAGGATTCCCTTGGTTAATCAAGAATTGCAAATTGTGTGCCAAAATCTTTGGGCTATAAATATAAAAATGGAACCACATGCTGGTTCATATTACTCTACGATTGTGCTACTCATGTTCGAAAATGTCATCAATGCCAAGTCCATGGAGATTGAAGCACATGCCAGCCATGCCACTACATACCATGACATCTCCTTGGCCATTCTCCACATGGGGAATAGACATTATTGGAAAAATTCACCCAACAGCATCCAATGACGATGAATTCATACTCGTAGCTATTGATTACTTCACTAAATGGGTAGAAGCTGCATTACAAGGTTCTGAATTCAAAGAAAGTTGCTCAATTAATTCAGACCAACATCATTTGAAGATATGGGGTACCACATGAAATTATCTCTGACAATAGGCTACATTTCAAATGAGAAATAGAGAAGCTGCTATGGCAGTTCAATATTCAGCACCACAAGTCTTCACCTTACCGTCCTCAAACTAATGAATTGATGTGACATCTCATCATTTTTGTAGGTGAGTAGCCAAAAGCTATCTATTGGGATGACACCCAAAACATTGAGGCTGCCTAAGCCTGGTGAGATGCTTTTATCTGTACATGGCTCACCCCTTGGAGTCTACAAGGAAGACAATACGAAAGCCATCCATGGTATGAAGAGTATCTATTTCTTCTCTTATTTATGTTGTCAACACTGCATTGAGGGGGCATGCTTGCTATACATACATACATACATACATATATATATATGTGTGTGTGTGTGTGTGTGTGTAGCTGGCTATATTATTAAGAAAGTGGAATACCAAACACCTTGCTTTTTTACCTCTACTGCTATGGCAAATTTGTTCCCCTTATAAATGTGAATTGAATGGGCTAATTTTATGTATTATAGGGGAACAATGTGTTCTTAAACTTTGATTATTATCTCTTAGTTTTGTTCTGATGTGTAATTGATGCGCAAAGTTAGAAGAGGGTCAACTGGGTTCAATTTTAGCAATCAATGTGGTTCAAGAATATGCAAGTACTTGCCATTTCAAGTACATTAGAATGTATCTCTGTCATTATACCAATGACTAGTTTAAGTACCAAAATTGTTCTTGTATTTTAATGCAAAACTTTTGCAATGATATTCAAGTAAAGAATGTTCGTGTATTTCTTATTCATGTTGGTCCTTGTAATTCTTCTTCATTTGCTCTAATAATCACAAAGGAATAATGCTACTACAATCCACTGATCATATAAAGAGGTTGTGTTGAGATTTGTCTATATTTCAAGGTTGAATTAGATTGAAGGTAGTATTTTAGTGGGTTATCATATTATGTTTGCATGGATTTTGGTTTATGAGAGTCAATATGCTCTATTACATCCTCCATTCAAATTTTACTTCATAATGTAATACAAATTGTTGATAGCACAAAGCATTTTAGCTGCATATGCAAGAATTAAGGGATTGTATTTATATCATCCTTTTGCTGGTTAGTTTAATTACAATGCTGGTTATGAATATCAAAGATGGAAATTAGTAGAAAGTTAATCTTTTTTTATACCTAAACGTGGCAAAATCCTTCATATTCTAGATTGATAATCGAACAAATCAAGAGCAATCAGAGGAAGTTTGGTCCAGTTCAAACTGTCCACCACACCTGGAGAAGATATTTGTAGAATTGTTGATTGAGGAAATGAACTACCTTCCAAACGTGTGTCAGTGGCTTTAATAAGGAGGCATAATATCATCTGCAAAAAGATGCTAACAGGTCTAAATTAAGACAAGATGGAACTGAAAAAAAACACCTAATTTTTTAAATAAAACGATATTGCATTGTAAAACTTTTGTATAACCATGGCAGCTTCGGTAAGAATTATTGTTGGAAGATGGTGGATGTTGATGACCTCGTGTGGAATATGTTTAGGTAAATATTTTCTTCTCTTTAGAGCTAGAGCTAGATCTCTCCCTCTCTCTCTCTCTCTCTCTCTCTCTCTCTCTCTCCCCCCATCTAATTTTAATTTCATTTCAAAATTTCAACTTGTGAAACTCACAGGTGCATCCGGAGATTAAGCCATACAGAAAATGGGGATGCCCTACATATGAAGAGCTATACACAATATTTATAAAGCCAAAGGTCACCGGAGAGTAAGCCATTGTAATTGGTGGAGAAAGGTCTGGCAGAAACTGTCATGCACACTCAAGGGAGAATGTTAATGACTTAATGCCATCGTTTTACATGGATACAACAAGCGCCAGTCAGCATAGCTTTTGTGTTTCAGGTCCCAATAAGAAATATCACAAGGACACTGAGAATTCAAGGGGGATTAATTCTATCCTGAAATCAAATGGAACTGCAACACCTCAAACTAATGACCCATATATTCTACAAGATATTATTTGCTGTTATAAAATGGTATGCAAGGTGTTGATCGCAATACTTATAATGCTGCTAGTGATTTGTTTCAGAACCCAATCTAGAGAAAAACATTGATATTGATAAAAAGTGAGAAGAGGTTGACCTCATTAAAAGCCATGCTTCCTAGTGTTCCATGATGCAAAGGCTAATAGGTAAGGAAGTCGAGCAGTTGTAATCACATCACTTGTAGGTTCTGTTTACTTTTGTTCAATGAGACCCAAAAATTTATCTCTGTATAATTCACTAGGAAATAGCATGAAATTACTATATCCGTGGAACATATGTGGACATATTTTGCTATAAAATAAATGATCCCATTCTCCATATAGGTTCTGTTTGGTATTTTGTTGATGAAAAAGGCAATTGCTGTTATTAGTTACTACCAGCAATAGAAGTACAGTATGATATTAATGCTAGAACTTAATTTGTTGTTTGTGTGCATATGAATTATAATCTTACCTTACATTCAATTGGGTTGATAGTTCCTATAAAAAAAATTAAAATTAAAATTAAAATTAAAAAAGGAGAGAGACAGATGGAGAGGGTATTTCCATTGAAGGAGGGGGAGAGAGAAAGGATTGAGCGTTTAGTGATGGTGAGAAATAATATATATATATATATATATATATATATATATACTATATTATATATAAAACCGAAGCTTTCGACTTTTTCACTCAGCTCCACAATTTTCCAGGTCAACACTTAATTTTTTTTTTTTAAATTTCAATTTTTTTTTTCAGACCCATTTACTCGATGGAGCTCCTTTTATTATAGTCCTTTGACTTTTTGTTGACCAAGCTTGCCACATCATTATTATTTTTTAATTAGTTTCTTATTTTGTTTTTAACTCTATAAAAACCAAACCAAACCTAGACGTAAACATAACATGAATTTAAAACTCTAAAACACTAAAACATAACATGAAATTGCACAAACGATTCAATCATTGCCCAAGACTTCCTCACAAATCAAATCTGGACTTTTATTGGAGATTCTAATATGGGCTTGGATCTCTGGTTTGATCGTGGATTTTGATACGAGTTTTCAATGGGGTTTCTGATGTAAGTTTCTTATATTGTGATAGTCCAAATTTAATAAGAAATAAAACTCTATCTTTCTAATAAGTACAACTTAAACTCAAACTCAAACATTGATAATAAACTAATAGGTGGTGTGTTTTTTTTTTTTTTTTAATTTCTAATCAGAATATTTTTTTTTATTTAAATAATGTTGATGTATAAAAATGTGAGAGCTCTAGAAAAAGTCAAAGGCACATTAGCCACGTATTCAACAAAACATAAATTCAAGTAATACATTTTTTTTTCCTCTTTTTATTTATATTTAATACTTGCAGACCTACAATAAAATTCCTCATGTTGTAAATATAAATATGATGAGTTAGGTAGCCAGATCAAGGTTTGATCAAGTAAAGATGTTTTATATTTTTATTGAAAGTATTTTTTAATACGAAAGTTACATAAGTTTGTTTGTTTGTATAAGAATAATAAATAATGAAAAAAGAGTTTGAAGAACTTTTGAATCGATCTAAACGAAAAAGTAAAAAAAAAAAAAAAATTCTTTCATTCATAATCCTTATAGTTATTGTGATTTTTTATTTAACTTATTTTTTAACTACATAACGCACATTTGTTTTTCAAGCCGTTCATACTAGCCACACTTCTTCTTCTTGAGCTACAGTTTCAGCCATTCGTACTTTTTCCTTCTTTAGCACTTTTTCTTGGGTTGCTACATTTGAGAAATCAAATCAAAGTTAGGCATTTTCTATTTGCTAAATTTTTTATTATTTGGATATAATATATTCAATCAAAACTCTCCTAATTGTATCCTTTTGTGAGGATATAACCAAATGTGTTGTTCATAAATTATTGTTGTTTTTTTCCTTTCTTTTTTTTTTTTAAATTTATTTTTAATGTTAAGATAGTCTTAAATTTGTGGTTGAAATTAGTTTTTCTTTCTTCTTCTAATTTGTGTGGGAGTATCTTCAGAGGGTGAATTTCCTTAAAAGCTAGCCCGGTTCTTAAAAATGAATTGATTATACTAAATTACAAAAAAACAATGTTCTGATTCCATGGGTAGTTATAGTTTTTTCCTATTTGCAGAAATACCAAAAACCCCTAAAATTAATTTGGTATTTATGCTCTTATTGAAAATTTGAAATTTGATTTTATTTAAGTTCATATTTCCATGTTAATTAGAATTTAGAGGTGCACGCTGTTTAAAAAGCAGTCACACATTTGTTTTATTTCTGTTACTAGAAATATATGTGATTTTAAATTTAACTATCCAATGCATGCACAGGTTAGCAATTAGTTTTTTTTTTTTTTTTTAATAAAAAAAGATATGGAGAAGTGGTCTAACGTTTGAGTTAACGAGAGTTCTTAAATTTGAGCTTTAGTTGGGTTGGACAAATGTCACTTTCTGGTGTTGAAAAAACATAATTTGGAGAGACTTCCTCCAATTTAGATTGCAAAGAAACTTTATCCTCTTTTTATGGTGCAAGGTTCCCAAGCCATAATTCAATGGGCGTGGGAGTGGTCGTGAGAAATAGTGCCAGTAGAATATTAACAGCCATGGCCTAGAGACTTCCGTTACCACAAACTGTGGTGGAAATTGAAGCTCTTGCGGCTAGGCATGCAGCTCATTATGCAAAGAGTCTGGGTTTATTGCAGGTTCTACTTGAAATATTCAACAGTACATGTGGGTGGTTCTAGGCTTCTAGCTCCATTTGGAAATCTTACACAGGATACAAAAGTATTAACTCAATCATTCCAATGGAGTATTTCTCATTTGTGTGTCAAAAGCAGAATGCTACTGCTCATGCTCTAGCAAGAAAACCCGAGGCAAATGATCATTTTATCTAGTTCGGTAGCTTACCTCAAGAAATTATGAATCTAGACAACTTGTAATTGTTTTCCCTATTTCAATAAAATTGCTGAAATCTTTTCCACCAAAAAAAAAAAAAAAAAAAAAAAACAAACAAACAAACAAACAAACAGATGAAGAAGAAGAAATGAGTATAGCAATACAATTCATACTTAGGTTTGAATACATACTGGACTGAAATTCAAATGACACACGATAACTTAAACATCTAATCCTATACACATTTTGGACTGAAATTCAAATGACACAAGATAACTTAATCATCTAATCCTATTCACAAGAGTCCAATCACTAAATAGTCCATCCCAATGGCTCAGTCCGTGGCGGATTTAGAAGCCTTAGCGTGTTTGAAAGCTGTTCAGTTTGCGCTGAAAATTGGCCTCACTCGAGTGGTGTTTGAAGGAGATTCTTCAGTCATCATCAACTCGCTGCTTCACGGCGCGGGTGAAATGGCTAGTTTTGGAAACCTTTTGGAAGACATTCGTTTACATTCCTCTGTTTTTCAGTTCGTGGATTTTGTTTATGTTAGTCGTATTTGTAATTCAGTGGCTGATGCTCTTGCTAAGAAAGCTAAGTCAAACGTTGGGAATCAGGTGTGGCTGCATGACTTGCCATCTGATATTGTCCCTTTAGTTTTGTATGATGTTCACTAGTTTGGGTTTTTGAAATAAAGTTCCCAGGTCTCTGATCTGGCTTCTCAAAAAAAAAAAAAAAATCCACAACTCAAATTCAAATAATAACTAAATTATGAAATTCAAATAACAACTTATACTTGAGGTGTTATGTTATCTCAACATAACTATTTTCTAGCCTCTTTATGCTGCAACTGCCTCTTCTGGCTCCTCATGTGCACGGGACATAACAAAATCTGACTCCATGCCTCCTTTTCCTTTAGAATTAGCCAATTTGATCAAATTTAGATAACAAGAAAACTACGAAATTCAAATAACTAATACTTGCAGCATTATATTATCTCAACATCAAAACAAATTCTTACCAACTGCAAATGCATCTTTTGGTTCCGCTTGTACATGGGACATAAAATAACCTGACTTCATACAATGGTTTCCTTCATAATCAGCCATTGCGGGCCACATACCTCCATAAACCCTAGGCCATAAGCAAATTGGGAAGTCCGTAAGAATTCTTTATACACATGAGAAAAAAAAAAATAGATGGACACAGGTTTCATTTTCTAGTCCAAGAGTTTAACTATTCATCACACAAGTGTGAAATCCATAAAGAACTAGACATGAGTCATGATTGTGTCCTTAAGCCTAGTTGTGCAACAAAGACCAGCTACGAAAAAAATAAAAAATAAAAACTACAAAAACTAAATAAATAAAATAAAAATAAAATAAAAAAAAAAAACTTCGATTGTAGCATATCTTTAAAATTCCAATAAAATTTCATGAACCACCACCTGATTAAAAGGTATTTGATTTTACCATTTTATATTTAAGGAAAAAAATTCTATAGCCAAACAAGAACATTATGTTTGGTTTGAAACGGATCAGGTTTGGAGATTCTTGTGAGCAAATCATAGTGTTACTATCGAGTCTTCCAATATGTGTGTAACAGATTTGTTTAGATTGTAACACTTACCCAAGTTCCTTAGCCACCTCCCCCAAAGTCATAGATTTTGCAGCCTCTCCCTTCTCACGAATTATGCGATGGATAGCAGCTAGCCTGTTATGGTAATAATAATGGAAACAACAGTATTTGTTAACTGATTCTAAATAAATAACAAGATGCCCAAAAAGAACACCATGTCAATGCAAAATCTCTATAATGAGAGTCATACAATATGAACAACCCAATAGGCATAAACAAATACAAATTCCATAAACCTATATCCTTCCTGCAACATCAACAAGCTTAACAAAGTGTGAAAAATTCTTAGGATAAAATAGTTGGTCACAACTGTATTGATTAGCATCATAAACCTAAATGTGGAACTTAAAAGATTTTTTTTTATTTTTTTATTTTTTTTGAGAGTTAAAACACAAATGCAGGTGGGCACAAATAAACCTACCCTGTAAATAAAAAGATTAAATTACAAATTAGTTCCCGTAAGTTTACATGTCTTGTCATTAATCCTATAATTTGAATTTGATCCTTAAATTTTGGTAAATTACACCATCCTCCCAGGAGGTTTTATGAAATTACTCTCCGCCTAAACGTTTAATAAAATAACACTTCCCCTTGAGGTTCGTATAAAATTATAAATGCATTTATACAAAAGTTAAGTCCACTCCCCCCCTCCCCCTCTCTCACTACTTAGGTACCTATTAATCAATAGCATTCATTTTTGAACTAGAATATTCCATAATTGAAAACTAAATTATTATGTTTATAGAGACCTAAAGGGGGGATGGGAGCGTCATTTCAAAAAATCCCAATATAGATTGGTGTAATTTTACCTTTCTTTTTTAAATTAGTAAATTAAATATTACATTGTTGAGTCTTAAACCTAAAAAATCACCCTCTGTCTTGCCATTTCAAGTGGAGCCAGTTCCATTTGAACTAGAACTCAATGGAATTTTATTTGATTAATTTTATTTCACTTTTAATGACATGGAACCTCAATGGGCCCTTTGGTCCACCTCCAGGGACAAATCCCGCATACACAACCCCATCTATTAGAACCATGTCCATGTATAAGGTAATCCAAAGAACACCTAGTGAGGGATCAAACCCAAGATATTTGAGTCTAAACTCATCCCAAGCCCCCCACCACTAGGAAACAACATGAAAGGTATTTTAATACATCAAATAGTTAATGTCGCTAATAAGTATCCAATGAGGCATCACATGATCTAAAAAATGGTATGTTTTTTAATGATATTAAAATAAAAAACAGATAAATATACGTAAACTTGGGGGGGGGGGGGGGGGAGTAGAATAAAGAAGACAAGTAATGAGAGAGAGAGAGAGAGAGAGAGAGTGCAGGCCCTTATGGTGGTAGGTGTGGGAAATATAGACAAAGTCAATGCCTTTGTGTAGAGCATGATAAATTTTTCTTATGTCAAAGGATGCTAGTTTTAAACATTATAGAAGTTCAAATTCTATACTTTGCAGGTACTTTTCTCTGCGCTTATCAAAGGGAGGTTCAAACCTCGTTCATTGCAGGTACTTTGCTTTGAAAAATTCTCAAAGGAATAGAACAAAGACAATATATTCAGATTCTTATTAATCTTTACAACGAAATTTTAAGGGCAATATATAATTTTCTTCTTTTGTGCATTTAGGTCACACGTCGAGTTCAATCGTTCATATGTCAAAAAAGGGATTTGGCAGGTGAAGATATTACAATTTTACTCAACCCAAAGCTAGGTCCAATTATTGCTGGACATGAGAGCTTTTTGAACATTTGGCGTGGCAGTTTGTACAGATTCAATTTGTCCAGTACAATTAAATTTATAAACTTTGTATTCATTAAGATTTTGAGGTATGAAACTTTTGGATGTTCATGCAATTTGAAAAAGATTGTTGGGCTTGAACTGGTCAGCGAATATTTTGATAGTCATCAACTAATGCGTTAAGATACTATTATTTACTTTTAAGAGATGAAGAGCAAATCAGATGTGTACGGTAGTAAATTTTTGGTGACTATATATGGATCTTGAGGGTTGTTAATGACGGTGGCAAAGGTGGGCGCCTTGAAGGTAGACAAACGAAAATTTTTTAAATGAGTAAAGATCAAATTTTGTTATTATACCATATTAGGATCCCAAAAGAAGAAATAGAGAACATTGTAGAAAGAGGCGAAAACAAGAGAGATACAACATAAGGATTAACATGGTTTGGCCTGGTGGTGTACATCCACTAGAGAAAGCCTAAGCGGATATTGCTTTATCACGTTCAATTGTGCATACAATGAACTCTAAATAGGATACATATTGGAGTAAGGTTAGGCCTAGTTGGGTCAACAACATACTTTGTCCTATTGGGCCATTAAATCTTTCAAAGTATAAACCACAATGTCTTTAACACTCCCCCCAAACTCAAGGTAGAAGATTGATGACGCCTGGATTTTGAAATATAAGCTTGTGACGAATGACAGAATGGACCGAGCACAAGGTAGAATGAAATGTGCAAATTTTTGACGATGGCGACGGATAACAACAACAGATGAATGTCAAGATATTGCCACAATGGCCTAAAAACAGCTGGAACGGTAACCAAAGAGTTTCTACCATGACCAGAGGACGGCTACACTGGTGGACAGAGGAAGTTATGATGATGCAAATGAGAGCAAGTTGGTGAATCACATAGGTTGAACCCAAAAAGACTAAGGGAGAGGAGGCTAAAAGGAACCCAAAATCAAAATCTAGGCGAAAATACAAAATGGAAAGCGTGGCATCCACCACAGTATCTATAACATAATGTATTACCATCATAGTTTTAAATAATAGCAAGAGTTATCGTGGTATTATAACACCATCATAGGATTATCATATTTGGCAAAATGCATAGTATACCCTACAATGGTATATCATACTAGAAAACTAATAGTACAATAATGCTAATAGTAAAATTTATTGAAACAAATGTTATTCTAAAAATTTGTTTCAATAAACTAATACTTGACTGGAGTGAGTTTTCTATGAATTAGTGAATAAAAAGGAATCGGACATACCTGGCTTGTTCGGCAGCAGCTAATGGGTTAGGAAAGCTGAATGAATGAGCAAGATTCAACACAGATTAGCATCGTCTCATTAAAGCCTAATAAAAATATAAATAACACTTACAATTTTCGGCGCGCGTGAGCCAGTAGATACCCCAAAGCAACAGCTGCAACGATGCTAATCCGATAAAATACATAGAATAGTAAATACAATTTTCCCAAATTTGCATGATGGAAACGCCCCGTATGAATTCATGTTTATTTACTATTTGTATTTTATTGGATTTTGGTTTTTGTAGTTCTAACCCTAATTTCTCTTCTCGTCCTGTAGTGAGTCTTGTGATAGGATGCAGATGAGCTGCATGAGCATCGCGTTTTTATTTAATAGTTTTTTTTTTATGGGTAAGGCCGGTCATCATTTGATAAGGCCTGTCTCGGCCCGGTTCAGTTCTGCTGGTAACACCACAATTAATGGGACATTTGACAAAAACATATTTTACTTATTTTATGACATATAATATAATACGAATCTAATTTTATTAATCAAATATTTACGATTAAATAATAAAGTGTTCCAAATAAAGTGCTTTTGCTAAAGTCAAGGACCTATTACTGGGTCCTTAATTCTAGCCCTAATCAAGGATCTTTTTGTTGAAATGATTTTTGTCTCTTGGATTAAGGTGAAATTCTAAGATGACTTGGGGTTTGGAAGATGGCTTTGTGAAATTTGAGTCAAGGTAAAGATTTGTTGGAAATTGTCTCAAATTTCTAATTTAAAATTTAAAATAAGCCCATTTTGGAATTTCAATGAAATGGTGTATTGTTTATATAATTTTGGCGAGTGCTTGAGTGTCTATATGCTATATGCTCTATTTATTAAGATTATTTGAATTGTGAGAAAAATTCATCAAATTCCAAGGAACTTCTTGACTTGATTAACTAGGATGGTTGAAGTTTCCAGTATAAATCATTTGTTAAATGCCAAAAAATCATTAAAATGAGAAACCTGCTCTGTTCAGTTTAGGTCGTCGCTAATCTCCATTCTATGTTGAATTTGCCAATGGATCACTTATACATAATAAATTGACTAAATTTTATGCTGACATGAATCTACTCATACATATTCGAATACATTTATATGTTAGAAATATAGATGAATTGGAGTCATTATTTTAAGCTTTTTTTTTTTTTTTTTTAATTTTTTACCTTAGGCGATAGTAGGAAGTAAAGAAATCCTTGATTCCTCCAAAAAATCAATTGTGGCTACGCCATTGCTCAGTCCTTGATGACAGTTTACTATGTTAAGTGTTAATAGTTGCTGTAAAATTAATATTGAGCTCCAACATAAGTTTAGTTTTCTAGTAGGTGAGCACAGGCATGAAACTAATTAAAAAAAGAAAAGGAAAAAGAAAAAGATAAAACAAACATGTTTTCATATAGAAATGAGCCATAGGTTTTGGTGTCCCACATTGCCTATTTAGATTTTAATGTGATTCTAGTAACCAGATTTTTTAGTTCAAGTAGGACCAATGTGCATGAATGGATTAAGAATTGAAGATATTGGATACAAAGTTTAGTAATAATGCTACTTTAGATGTATGAGTATTGGTATTGGTTGTGGCACTGAGTTTTAGAGCTTCTTGACACTTTTAGTTTTAGTTGCAAAAGAGACAATCTGTACAGATGGCAACCTGGAGCAGCTTGTAATTGTTTTAAAAGTGCAATGGTTTAATGGTAGAGTGATGTCATAAGATGGAAGTGGAAGCCGGAGATAGGACATGACTGCTGTTGTGAAGTGCATGTTGGCAATAAATAAATTGAGCTAATTTCTTGTGTTTATCATCAGGCTTTTGAGGTAATTTTCAGGTCTGTGGTGTTAATATCTTTCTTTTTCATGTGTGGACATCAATTAAGATTTCTTTTGGGTATCAGCTAATGTAAGTGTAATTTATAACAAAAAAAGTTTTATTACTTGCGCCAAGGTAGTTGTAGTTTAGTGGCATTGTCCATTCTGGTCATGGGGAGAACATGGGTTCAAATTTCCTTTGTCCCACGTGTAGTAAGCCAAAAAACAATTGTTATGGGACCTTCCTCAATGATATCACCATTATGAGTACTGGAGTAACACTTATATAGTTATCTATTAGAAACTCTATGGTTTTGTAGGGATGAAATGGGTAACTAAACATAAAATTCTAACTATATAATTAGTTGTTAACGTTTTCAAACTATATTTTTTATTAGCATCTCGAGTTTCAAAAACTCGATTTTGGCCCATAAATCGAGTCTCAAAGACTCGATTTTCATGGCCTAATCATATCCAATGTGGCATATTTTTCCACGTGGTGACCACATGGAAATTGAGTTTCTAATACTCGATTTCCAACCCTTATAAATATAAATAAGAGAGGTACCAGAACAAAGAACAACCCAGGGAAAAAAAAAAAAAACAAAAGGAGAAGATCATATTGGACCACTATGCGCGACCCAGAGGCCCAAGCCACGCGCTAGCCCAAGCCGCACGCCAGTTTCGGCCACGCCTGGCTAGTGAGGTGAGCTCTTTCTCTCCCTCTGATCTGAGTTTGGATTGAGATTGATGTGTTTGAGATTTTTGAAATTTGTTTTTGGGTATTTCGGTATATGGGCTTAGAACTTAAAAAAAAAAAATTTGTGTTAGAAATCGAGTATTAGAAACTCGATTTCCATGTGGTCGCCACGTGGAAAAATATGTCACATTGAATATGATTAGACCATGAAAATCGAGTTTTTGAGACTCGATTTATGGGCCAAAATCGAGTCTTTGAAACTCGAGATGCTAATAAAAAATATAGTTTGAAAATGTTGACAACTAATTATATAGTTAGAATTTTATGTTTAGTTACCCATTTCGTCCGTTTTGTAGTGAATAACTTAATAATTAGAAGGGTATGTTGGGGTTGGACAAGTCTTTGGTTCAAAGTTTGCAAGCAAAAACCAGAAAAGTAAAAAAATATAATTATAATTGAAATATTGAGATTAGTGCTGCATTAACAAACTGCTTATATATAGTTAGCCGTTTTTGACATGTTTGGCTTACATTAAGTCCATAAATTAGTGATAGAAATCCATTGTAATGCACTCTATTGAGGATTATAGACTGTTTCTCTGTGTCTATTTCAAGACCCTTATGGTGTGCTCCATTAAAAAAGAGATTTTGAAGGGGCATGTTATGATTGGTTATTTGTCAAAATTAAACTAAGGATGAATATACCTGATAATAAGAACTTATCATTAAATCAAGAAAATTAACAGTTGTTTCATCTGCTTCTTCGAAATCTAATCAATAAGTGACGGGATATCTCCTTATTTGATTTCCCTATGGAGTTTTTTTTTTTTTTTTTTTTTTTTTTTTTTTTTTTTTTTTTTTGAGAATGAAGACTACTACTTTTATAAAATCAGCCAGGGTCAGCAAAAAGTACATCAACTAGGTGTGGGGGAACATCCTCCACCCACACTGACAAACCTCTGACATTTCTTGCATGTCTAGCAAGGTTATGTGCTGCTTTATTTCCAGTTCTACGAACATGTGAGAAAGCAATACAACTACTGGAAACTAAAGTGGATTTTGCTGATTCGAGAAGATGGCCAAAAGAAGAAAATGATGCTTCCTTGCTTCGAAGAGAGTTTATTACCACCTCTGAATCTCCTTCAAGTATAAATTCTGCAATACCAAGTTCCTATGCAAAGATCATCGCTCTCGTTGCTGCCATGGCTTCCACTATTTTTGATGAAAATGGTAGAGGGGCTTGTTCCGACAGTGAGGCTATTGCACTTCCTTGACAGTCATGAACCACCACCCCCAGACTAGCCTTGCTCAACTCTGGAAAAACTGCTCCATCAAAGTTCAGTTTAAAGCAATTTGAAGGAGGCGGACTCTAGTGAGCACGGGGCTGAGGTCTAAAGGTTGCTGATGGCTGAGTAAGGGATTGTTGGCTTTGTTGGAAAGTGGCCAAGGACTGGGTCGCTTGTTAAAGAACTTGTGCTTTAGGAAAGACATTGGAGCTAACTCGGAGTTGGTTGCGTCAATGCCAAATCATCCACATCACCACAGCCTCCCATATTTCGTCTAGCGTGGCACATTCCCATAATGCATAGGCTGTCGTTTCAGACTCCACTCCACATTGCTCGCACTTGTCTTCCAGTAAAATCTTTCTCCTTAGTAAGTTGTGCTTTACTGGTATAGCTTCCTTGCACACTCACCACATAAAATGCCGCACCTTATTGGGAACATTGAGCCCCCAAATCTAATTCCAAATTTTGTTTTGTCACTGCTGGTTGGCTATGGGAATCTGCACAGAATTAAGCTTAGTTAGGAATTTTGAACTTGAACTTACAGTATACTTACTTGAAAGGGTGAAAGGCCAAATGATCTTGTCCTCCACAAGAGTGCGGCATAAAGGAATGCTGAGAATCAAAGCAGCTTCATCAAGTGGCAGTAATCCATGCACTAAGTTTGAGTCCCATGTTCTTGTGAATGGATTGATGAGATCAGAAACTCTCCCATCTTCAAAACCTGGTACCATATCAAATAAGACTCGTGGGTGCTCCAAAGATGGTATCCATGCATCATTCCATATGAAATGGACTCTCCACACCCAACCCTCCATCTTGCACCCTTGAGCAGAACATCTCTTCCCTTTAAAATGCTATGCCAAGCATGTGAACCGGTGCTAAATTCTTGAGCCTCCCAAATGCTACAATTTGGAAAAAACTTCATTTTAAAGACTCTATAGAAGAGAGAGTCTTTGTTATGAAGTAATCTCCAAGCTTGCTTAGCCAAGAGAGCATCGTTGAAGTTTGCTAGATCCTTGAAGCCCATACCTCCTTCCTTTTTTAGGAGGTAAAGTGTATCCCATTTAACCCAATGAACTTTCCTCCTTTCTCCTTTCTGACCCCACCAAAATCTACGTATTAGGCTTTCAATTTTTGAGCAAAGTCCCAAAGGAAGTTTGAAACAGCTCATAGTGTAAGTTGGGATAGCTTAGACAACTGCTTTGATTAAGATTTCCCTTCCAGCTTGTGATAGGAGTTTCTCCTTCCATTCTTGTAATTTTTTCCAGACTTGTTCCTTTATATAATTGAAGCTTGCTCTTTTATTTCTGCCTACCAGGGATGGTAATCCCAAGTATCTTTCATACTAAATAATTTCTAAAACCCCCAATGCCAACTTTGTTTGATTTCTGGCATTATCACAAGTAGATTTACTGAAGAGGATTGTTGTCTTGCTTCGGTTAATCTATTGACCAGAACATCTCCCATACACTTCCAATATGTCCAGGACTCATTGGCACTCCTTTATGGTAGCCCTGTAAAACAACAAACTATCATCTGTAAACAAAAGGTGAGTCAGGTGTGGGCTATTTCTACAAAGAGAATAGCCCTTAATGTGACCTTGTTAAGCGGCTTGGTCAATCAGCCCATTTAGGCCCTCAATGCAAAGTAAGAAAAGAAAGGGAGAAAGTGGGTCTCCTTGTCTGATGCCTCTTGTAGGAGTGATCATGCCCTTGGGTTCCCTATTCACCAGTATGGAATATGTCACAGTTTTGACGCAAAGCATCATGAGACGGATCCAATGCTCATTGAAACTCATTTTTTCCATAACTGAAGACAGATAATCCCACTCCACTCTGTCATATGCTTTGCTCATGTCAAGCTTAATGGTCATATAATCGTCCTTCCCTGTGTGCTTCTGCATACTGTGTAAAAACTCAAAAGCTACCAGAATATTGTCAAAAATAAGACGACTTTTTGTGAAAGCACTTTGATTCTCAGTAATAATATTTGGAAAAATTTTCTTAAGTCTATTTGCTAGAACTTTAGAGAAAATTTTATACAGAACATTGCACAAACTGATGGATCTAAATTTAGAGGCAAATTCAGGATAATTCTTTTTTGGAATAAGGGTAATAAAAGTGTGATTAAGATGATTAGGTAAAGTAGTAGAATTAAGATAATGCAACACAAAATTTGATATATCATCTCCAATTGAATTCCAATAATACTGATAAAAGAGATGAGGCATACCATCAAGTCCGAGTGCCTTTAATGGGGCCATTTGGTTGATGGCTTGCTTAACCTCCATCTGAGTGAATTCGGATGAGAGCATGGAATTCATTTCCTCGGTGATTACTTTCTAAATTGAATTTGTCGCCAAGGCATAGAATTGCTGGTTGGTTGATTGGAGGAGGTCCTAGTAGTATTGCACAAGACATTCAACTATGTCCTCATTGGTGTCCACCACTCGGCCATTTGGATCTTTTAGTTTTCGGATCAAATTTTTCCTCTTTCTCTGAGAAGCATGGCTATGAAAAAATTTTGAATCTCTATCTCCAAATTTAGCCCACAAAACCTTTGCTCTTTGGAACCAAAGTCTGTTTTCCTTATCAACCAGATCGACTATCTCCTTCTACAGCATAATGACTTGCTGATTATTTCCAGTTCTCATGTCTGCTTTTTCGGCGGCCTTTAAATCCTTTCTCTTCCTGCTCAATATCATTTTGACATTCCCAAAGCAATCACGTTCCCATTTGCATAGTTCCTTACCACATTTATCTATTTTGCAAATGACATAGTCGTGGTCTGCCTCTTCTCCCCTTGCTAACCATACTGCCTCAACAATATTTGAGCATTCACAGTCAGAGAGCCACATTTCTTCAAACCTAAATGGTTTAGCAAAGGAAGGAATGTCTAAACCATCCAAGGTAATTCATAGTGGAGAATGATCTGAAGAATCTGAGTGTAAATGGTGAACTTTTGATCCTGTAAATTTCATGAACCACTCATGGTTGGCCAACCCAAGTGCATATCTTTTATTGCATGACAATTGTGTATCTCTTTAATTTTGGCAGAATGAGATGCTTCTGATCAAAAGGCTGTTGAAAACTTTCATATTATATATCACATATATATATATATATATATATATGCTATCTCTAATATAATTATATAAACTATATTTATGTATAGATGACTATCCAGCACTGAAGAATTGTTTTAAATGAACATGACCAATTGAAGTTTTAACTCAATCCTCAAGTGCATATCTTTTATTGCATATTTAATGGAGTTCCTACTGAAGAAAGGCTGCATTGGAGATCTTTCTTGGTCAAACTGGGAGCAAATAATCTTAAAGGTGTTAAAAATGAAGAGATCCTTGTTGCTTGCCACAGGTATGTATACTACTCTTGTTTAATTGATATAAACTAATCTTTTCTGTTTATAATTGCATTAATTGATAAGCACAGTGGGGAGACTAGGAATCCTTTGATGGATTCAACTACTGTTATCAAACCTCAACTAGACCAACTGATTAGACCAGTGACCCTTTTAACAGCGCACCAATTGGGTCAATTCCTTTAATGGACAATTTCAAAAGGCTTTTGGATGTTTTTAAAATTAGTAAGAGAGAAGGGAGTAATTAGTCATTCCTCTTATTTGGATGTTTTAAAAATTAGGATAGAAAGGAAATGAAATTATTTAAATAGACAAATTTACCCCTTTTTGAAAATGGACTTGCAACATTGGTCTATGATTAATTTGTTAGATTAAATAATTATTTAATCAACATTCTCACTCCATCAAATACCATTAACAAAAGTATAAAACTACTATTAACTATTATAAAATAATTTTTATTACTTCAAAAAAAACTTATAAAAAAAATAAAAATCCTTCATAAATTTCTACAGTTTCCTCACATTTCTCACCAACCAAACAAAAAGCTAGCTCCACCTCAGTCTATCATATGACATCCAAAAAGTAAAATTAGAATTCAAAATTTTTTGAGCAACCAAACAAAGACCAAGAGAGATAACGATCAAATGCCACACCATATAACGTCGATTACTCTACTACTACAAATGTTAAACATTTTTGTAATCTTACTTTGGGTTAAGTAATGTGTTTGAGCTTGATGAAATAATATATCATAGAAATAAAGAATTTTTCCACTATAAAGATCAGTAACAATAAAACAATAGTTCAATATATAAAAAAAACATTAGACAAACAAAGACTTTAACGAACAAATATTGCCAATCAGTGCTCCGAGTGGGTCGAGGTTGGTGCCGGTGGTGTCATCGGCCACGATATAGGGCCAAACCCTTCATCAATTTAGTCTATGCATTTTCTCTTGAATGGTAATTGCTAACATGACTAATGACCAAAATAAAAAATTAGTTTATGTTGATGTGGCAATAAACTAATTTTATATTTTGGTTGTTAGTCATGTCAGCAATTTCATCTAAGAGATAACGACAAAGATTAAATTAACACAATATTAAAAGGTTTGGTACCAAATTAACATAATTGAAAGATTAAGGATGAAATTAAAATATGGTGCAAAAGAGAATGACCATATACATAGCTTACCTTATAAATTTTGAAAATACATGTTTTTGAGTACGTAAGTTAAGTTGTCCATGGACATTCGACAAACGACTCATGAACCTTCTTAATTTCTTAACAGCCTTTATTGTGATTAGTGTTAACTAATCACTGATTCTGAGCTTTTACAACAAAATTTTTGACAAGTTATGATTATTTTTGCAGGTTCTAGGTTCCATTGTAGTTTAAATTAACGTAACATAATTAATATTGAGTCATATTAACAGGTGTTCTTGGAGAAATTATTAATAAACTATATTAAGAAAATTGGGAAATTACAATAAACCTACTTGTAGTTTGGCCCATTTGCACTTTGCCTACCCGTGATTTAAAATTTAACAATTGCCAACCTGTGCTTCAATCTGTTTGCTCCCAGTTACCCACCTTTATTAAAATCAAGGGTAAAAATTCATTTTACCATCCCTTTTATGTCTCTCTCCTCCAAAAAAAAAAAAAAAAAAAAAAAAAAAACAAGATCAAAGAGGGGATTTTGTAGAGAAACAAGATGCGTATCAAAACAACATCAAATGGACAGCCCAACACATTTGGTTCATCATTTCTTTGTCTCACTCTGATCGTCTCTCTCTCTCTCTCTCTCTCATACACAAATTTCTCTTTTTGTCTCACCCTCTTCGATGGTCTTTGTCTCACTCATCCCTTCTCTCTCTGACAATGGCGTTGAGGAGGTTGATTAGCCACCACAATGAAAACCTATATCGAAAACCCAATTAGCCACCCAGATCAAAAACCCAGGAGCAAAACCTAAGAGCTAGAACCTAGGAGCAAAACCTAAAACCCAAGAGCCACTTTTCCCTTCTCTCTTTGATGTGGCTTATGGGTTTTTTTGTGGATTGTGGGCATGGTGGTACTAGGATGTGGGTTCTGATAATGGTTGTGGTGGTTATGGGTGGACTTTGTGGGGGCGAGCTTTCACAAAGAAGGTGGGTATGATGAGTTTTGATTTCAGATGGTGAGTCCAAAGGGTTTCTTTGTTTGTTGGTTGTTGTGTTTGTGTTTGTTTGTGGGTTTCTTTTTGTTTTTGCTAGTGGGTGTTGCTACTTCGTTCACTGCTACCATTGATGATGATGGTTCTCTTTGGTGTTTCTCTTTGGTTTTATTGGAACCCCATGGCTGCTTTGATTTTCTGCTGCTACCTTCAATCCAAGAAGGAGGTTGGTTTGTGTTGATTTTGGTTTTTTGGGTTTGAAAAATGAGAGGGTTTTCAGTATGGAGTCAAGGAAAATGGGTTAGTTTTTAAAAGGGTTTTGGACATGTGTAACTAAAAATTTTGAACTATATTTACAAATGTAGTGTTCTTGTGTTGTAGGTTTGAAAAAAAAATTTGATTTAAACCATGTTCTAAAAGATGCATATTCCTGGATTTGAAATAGCGCGTTTTTATTTTATTTTATTTTTTTATTGTTTTGGGAGGAGAGAGACATAAAATATGAATAAAAAGACTTATTTACTCCAGTTTTTAACAGAGGTGGGTAACAGAGATTAGATGGAGTTAAACACAGGTGGACTAAGTGTTAAGTTTTAAACCATGAGTAGGCAAAGTGCAAATGGGTCAAACCATAGGTGAGTTTATTGTAATTTTCCCTAAGAAAATTTTGACGTCACTTTTATGAAAAATATAAAAAGCTAGAAATAAAATTAATTACTTTATCATTTTTTTTATAAAACGTTTCTAAATATATATATATATATATATATATATATATATATATATATATATATTGTGTGGCCTGTTTGGTCATCCTACTCAAACTCATATTTTCACATTTTAAACAATAAGGATAATTACACATAACCCACCAGTGGTTAGGGCGAAAATCATTTTGCCTACCCATGATTTGAAAAGTATCACTTAACCCACCTGTGGTATATTCTATTTGTTTTCTGTAACCTACCTCTGTTAAAATTAGAGGTAAACAGGTATTTTGGCTCAAACTTTATGTCTCTCTCCTCCCAAAACCAAAAAGAGAGCAAAAATGTAAGAGAAACAAGATCAAAAAGTGGTATTTATCTCTCTCTCCATTCACATGAATTTTAAACATGAAGAACATACCCAAAAAAATAAAATAAAAAGCCTAACCCTATTGCCTCCCTCAACCTAAGAGCCGCACTCCTATCCTATACCAGTGTGTTAAAAAAAACAAAAAGGCAAAAAAAAAAAATCTTAAAACCCACTACACAGTCACACAAACTTTCCCACAACACCTATTTTTCTTCAGTCTTCACAAAAACAAATGGTTCCAAACCCAGCATCACTCACTTGTAAATCCCTACTCTCTTGTAGTTTCATAGAGTTTTCTCGTAGACCCATTTCGCATTCCACCCGAATTCCTGCAAACCCAGTTCAGATTAGTGGGTTTCGTACTTGTTCTTCGTGCCACTCTTACTCTCACCCGTTGAATTTTGGCCATGCAGCCTAGTTTAAGAATTTGGGTTGTTCTGAAATGCAATTTAGGCAACTGGGTTTTAATCATTTTCTAGTTTTTGCGGTTTCGAATGGTGGGTCGGGTGGCTATGGAGATTCTAGTAGGAGAGGTGAAGGTGGTGGTGGTGGTGGTGGTGGTGGTGGTGGTGGTGAAGGTGGTGCTCGCAGCAGTTTATGTTGTTAATGGTTCCCAAATGTAGTTTATGTTATGCTTTTTGGTTTCCAATCTTTTTTTTCTTTTCTTTTTTTTTTTTTTTAAATTCGAGGAGTTAGCCAAAGGGTTGAGGGAGGCAATGGGGAAAACTTTTATCTTTCTTTTCTCTCTATTGTGAACCCATAACCACCGTGATTGCTGCAAAAAAAAAAAATAAAGCACACCAAAATGCAAAAACCAACAAAACCCACAAATGGTGACACAAAACCACCAAATGGAGAGCCACAACTCATTAATGGCGAGAAAATTTGCAACCACTTATGGAGAGCCAGAACCACCATGACGAGATGAAACCACCGGGCCGAGATAGGTTGAAAAAGAGATATAAAAACCATGAAGAACATGTTGATCTCACCACAAGTCTCTCTTTTGAAAAGTTTCTAAGTTTTAGGTGTTTTGATTCGCGTTATGTTGTGTTTTGGTGTTAAGGGGTGTTTTTGTAACGGCTGGACTTGAGATGGGTTACAGAGATTGACGGAAACATACCATAGGTGGGTTAAGTAATACTTTTCAAACCACAAGTAGACAAAGTGATTTTTGCCCTAACTACAAGTGGGTTATGTGTAATTATCCTTAAACAATATTACACATATTTCTACATATTTTTTTACCTATACGTATTTCAAAAAACTACAAAAATTCTATCTCAAACTACTCTACCAAACACTAATATTTTTAATATACACACAAAAAGTGGAAAGAATGTTTTAAAGATACTAACATTAGTTATCATTTGCCATTGATATTTGTATATTTGTCTTATTGTATGGTTGTTAGCATCATTTTACAGGATAAAACAGTAAGTTTATCTCGTTACACGAAAATCGTTTATTAAGGCTTGGCTACCATGCGCATGTGGTAGCAACTAGCAACTGACCAGCCAACTTCTCCAAGTCCCACATTCAAAGTACGACCCATATATTATAACATATACGATCTTGTCTTATTTATTAGATTCTCATATAAAGAATGTTCCACCCCATGATAGCCAACATTTACCAGGAGAAAGCACCCAAAAAATTGAAGACCAGCCTATGCATCCTAAGGCTGCAGAGAGGCAATAACGCCTGCACCAACAAGAACAAGAGCTTATCACCGTTGACCTTGCTGTAGCGCTTCCGCAAAGCTTCGTTTTGCTTGATCACGTTGTCTGCAATGTCCAAGGACACAAACAAGTTTTGCTTGATCATGTTACACAAACAATACTAGCGGATGCACAAGCAAATTCAAAGATGTCACAACCCCAATGAGCCTCACCGCCGTGAAGCTTTTGCGGATTGCGTAGTATATCAAGAAAGAAGCATTAACAGATGAGAACCGCGACTCTTCTGCAACTAGTTCTTCTATTCGTGCCTAGCCCAAGGTGATCTTACCAGTTTCGGTAATGTACTAATTCTACATGATTTAGTTTTTGAGTGTATGTTTAGTTGTAATTGTGCCATTTCTTTTTCACTTTTCACCTTTCAATTAAAAATTCAACACAAAACTTTGAGATTTTCTACAAAAATACCAGTAAAAATGAAAGCGGCAAAAAGGTATTGATCTTTTGTATTCATACTCACTATTTTTGGATACTGAAAATGAAAACTGAATACAAAATAACAAAATCAAACCAGCTTTTTAGTAGTTGGTCCTATTGACAACTGAAAATTAAAACAAAATACACAACCTTTTTTCTTAACCAAACAGCATCTAAAAGCCGAAGGCAAACGGATCTGTTGCAGCTACTTTTACGGGTTCCACATGTACATGAGACATAACACAATCTGACTTCATACCTCCTTTTTCATTAGAATCGGCCAAATTTCTCCATATACTTCCATAACCCCTAGACCATAAGAAAATTGGGAAGTCAGTAAGAATTCTTTATACATGAGAAAAAATATAAATGGACACAGGTTTCACTTTCTAGTCCAAGAGCTTTACTAATTGATCACAAAAGTGTGAAATCCATAAATAAATAGACATGAGTAATTTGTGTCTTTATGTGCAACAAACACCAGCTACGGGGAAAACAAATGCTTTGATTGTAGCACATCTACAAAAATCCAATTAAATTTCAGGAACCACCACAACTAATTAAAATGAATTTGATTTTCCCATTTTATATTCAAGGAAAAAAAATTATATAGCCAAACACATACATTATGTTTTGTTTGAGCAGATCAAGTTTGGAGATTCTTTTGAGAGGATCACAGTGATACTACAGTGTCTTTCAATATGTGTAACAAATTTGTTTAGATTGTAAGACTTACCTAAGTTCCTCAGCCAACTCCCCCAAAGTCATAGAGCGTGCAGCTGTTATTCCCTTCGTGCAAATTATGCGATGGATTCTAGCATACCTGTTATGAGAATAATTACAGAAACGAAATCAAACTACAGTATTTGTTCAAATTGATTCTAAATAAATAACAAGATGCCCAAAAGGAATATAATAAAAGTATCACCATATAAACAACCCAATAGGCATAACAAGATGCAAATTCCATAAACCCAATAAACATCTCTAATGCCTCATCCTTGCTTACTTAATAAGCACTCATAACAGACTCGTGTGCATTCCAAATTTTAGACAACTCTAAGGCATGTAAGATATATCCCATCCAAAGAAATATTACAAAACATATATTTGTATTAAACACATTAATATCACAAATGCCCAAAATATATATACATGTATGTAATTAATAAGGCTATACGTGCTCAAATACAACAACCCTCCATATCAATACAAACAATTCTCTTAAACTTTATAAATAATAATATCTCTGGCCTAGGGGTAAACTGTACACTCTCTAACTGAGAGTAAAGTCTCATAATTACAGCCCCACCAATGTGCAATACGTCTTATTCTCTTTCAAATTTGATGCAACCAACAAAAGTGGCAGCAATGCCAAAATTGAGTCTTATTAAAATAGATCAAAAAATTTGACTCTATTATATTGACCAAATTTTCTTTATTCATCAAACCCATACACCATTGCACATAAAAGGCCAAAGCTATGTTATTAGCATTGATGACAGGTTTAATTTCCATTTACATATAACCTTGATATTAGCATAGGAGTACTGTCATGCGCAACTTCTTTCAGTCCTCCTTTGTTTTGTCCAAATGGTTTGCACCATTTGCTCCACATATCACCGTTTTGCAGAACCATTTCAATTCCAGTCAATGTTATCAAAGATCATAAACACATACGTTCATTAAAAGCATAATACAATAATGGGTGAACACTGAACAAATAGATATTACAAAGAAACTATTTCACAAAACAGTGAATACAAATGATGATGGCCAATCCAGTTCATCACGTCCATAAAAGGTTAAAGTAACATATGTAAATTACTAACTTTGATTTATATTACAAACCAACAAATCCAAATTAGCCAACAAATTATCTGGATGCTTGATATACCAAATGGCACAATTTTCGTGACAAAACAATGTCAACGAAAGGACTTTCACAGTTATTACGATCCAAAGTCCAAACTATAAAGCGGATTAAATTGCATAGAATTCAACAGTTACACTGATTCATAAAATCAGTAACATCCAATACAATTAACAAAGTTGAACGTAACAAGATGACTGAACGGTATCACGCCGAAACACAAAACATCGTATTGAGCAAATCATGAAAATTGGAGCATGAGTAGTGTTTTTTTTTTTAAGGAGTTTACTTTACTATAGGAAAGCATTGTAAAATCAGACTTACTCGTCTTCTTTGACAAGGCGTAGACCAGGAGCGCTGCATAACCATAGATTCAACACGGGTCAGTAAAGGCCAATACAAATTTAAAATTTTAAAAATTAAATTAATAAAAATAACCCAATAACACTTCGTACACGTAATGCACTATATGCGCAGTAGCCCAAGTACAACCCAAAACAATCACTACAAAAACGAGAAGAGAAATTAGGGTTAGAACGATGAAAAAAAAAAAAAAAAAAAGAAGCAAAATCCAATAAAATACTAATAATAAATATAAACCATAATAATCATCAATAAACATAAATAAATTCATACCAAGTTTCCAGCTCGTAGGAAGAGGAGGAGAAGGTTCCATCTCTGAAACAAACGTTGCAACCCGAGACCAAGAGTGTGTGTTTTGTTATGATGGGATGCTGATGAGGATTTTTTAAGAAAATAACTATAAAACTCTGACTATATTATTTGTAAGGCAACGTATCAAACTAATTTGGTTTTTAACAAATTTAGTTTTTTGGACTCAATTATGCTGTGCAAAATTACACTGAAAGTCAAGTGTCTCACACTCGAGTTTGGAACTCGAGTCCTCTAAACTCGATTTTCAGTGAGCAAAATCGAGTCCTCTAGACTCAATTTGTTTAGAAACCAAATTAGTTTGAAACGTTGCCTAATTAATAATATATTTTGTGTTTTATAGTTATTTTCTTAAAAAATCTGCTGATGAACGTCGCGTTTTTATTTTTTATTTTTAATGTGTAAGGCCGTGCATCATTGGACAAGGCATGTCTCGGCCTGGTCCAGTTCTGCTGGTAACTCCACAGTTTTTATTTTTTTGGATGAAATGGCAACTCCACAGTTAATGAGACCTATGAGTATATGACAAAAACATATTTTACTAATTTTATGCCATATAATATAATTTTATTAATAAAAATATCTTAATATAAGATTAAGTAGAGTTGATGGTGGATGAAATCAGTTTGGTTGAACACTTCGGCTTCGGTGGGCTACGACGTTTGCGGAGGCCTGTAAAAGAAGAAAAAAATCAAAGGATGACCGGGGTAGACCGGCCAAATATCCTCCGATGGTGAAGTTAGTGTCTTCCCTCGTATGGAGTTCTAACTGTATTGTGAGTAGAAATATCAGAATATCATACCTTTACATGGTTCGGACCGGTCCTTATATAGGGTACTTTAGGGCGGTTATTGGTTCAATAACTTCCCCCAGATTTGTGGAATCCGGACATAACTTCTTCAACGGCTATAGAAATCATAACCGCTGTTGGAAGTTACATACTTGGGAGAAATTGGCGGCGATGAACACGGGTTGATTAACCGCTCCAGAATTTGCCAAGTATCGTGTGGTCGTCCATGTGCAATGCCTATGGACGACCCTTTGTCATGCTGTTCTTTGGTCGTCCATGCGCTTCGTCCGTGGACGACCCTTTTGACTTGATTACGGGGTCTACCCAATTGGTCGACCTTTCAGGGAAGAGAGGTTTGGACGAATAGGAGATGGCCTAGTTGCTTGGCAAACCGCATATCATGGACGACCCGTCTGGACGAACCACAGATGCCATTTTTTGCTATCCCATCAGTTGCCCCCTTGTCCAGGGTGTCGTCCAGGGATATTATTGGGATTTTATCCCCTTTATACAGCCACGTGTCATGATTTAACTCATAGAGGAATTAAATCGATCACATTTTTCCACACGATTGCCACGTGTCGTTTTCTTAGTGGATGGTGTCGCTTCGCTGACCCTACTCCTGGGCCCTATAAATAGGCATATTCTCTTTCTTGCCCCCTCACCTTTCTTAAAAACTTCCTTCTGCTATCTCGTCCGAGACTCTCGTCTAGCATTCGTCTTAGTTCTCAGGTACTTCCTCTTCCCTTTAGGTTTTCGTTTTGATCTTTACTTTAGTTATGTCTTCGTCTAGTAGTATGGAGAGAGAGATAGACGAATATCAGGACGTCTCGTCTGGAAGTTACGAGAGTGGTGAGGGTAGCACTAGCTTTAGTAGCAGTTCCTCGGACGAGCAGTATTCGTCCGGGGTCCCTGGCGTTTCCCTAGAAGAATTTCAGGAAATGCAACGCAGGATGGCCTTTGGAACTGGGGCTAGCTCGTCCAGAGCGCCACCCAGCCCTTCTCAGGACGAGGAGGAGGAAGAGGAAAACATCATACATAGCTGTGCACCTGAGGTAGCGTCCACCTTAGACCCTCCTAAGTTAAAAACATTAGTAGATAGATACCAAATTCCTATCGAATTTGGACCTCGTCTACCCAGGGAAGGAGAGTGGTGTTGTTCACCTTCTTCTGGTTTGGGGGTATACTCGTCTTATCTTTTAGCTGGTCTTAGGTTTCCCCTAAATTTATTTTGCAGAGGTCTCCTTCATAGGTTAGGTATTGGTCCTAACCAGCTTAATCCCAACGGTTGGAGGACGATAGTTGTCATGCAAGTGTTATGGCGTGAGGCACTGGAAGGGGATCGTCCTATAACAGTGGACGAGTTCCTCTACTGTTATAAGCCCTCAGAAATAAAACAATCAGCTGGTTTTTACCAGTTCTCGTCCAGAGGCTCTCAGTATAGTTTAATAAAGGGCCGTAGCTCGTTTAATAGGCTCTGGAAACAAGAATTTTTTATCATTTTTGGAAACTAGGCTGGGGACCCAACAGAAGTCAGTAATGCCCCCTTCCCTCCTTTTACCAGCCCCATAGGTCGCCTTCGTCCTGAGGGTATGTTTTCTTTCCATGTTACTTCATTTTCTTACACTTTTTCCAACTATCAATCGTCTAACCACCTTTCTTTTATTGGTGCAGCTGTTACTCGTCCACGTTTGGACAGGTCTTATTTGGATCGTGTTGACCACGTACGTGCCTTCCCTAGAAGGACTTTCCACGACTTAGTCACTTTCAGTAGTTTGGTTACGTGGGGACTTGGCCCAGAACCTACCCCTGAAAATTTAAGTCACAAGGAGACTACTTGACGAAGTAAGTATCGTCTGCTCCACAATACTTATTTCCATTCTTTTTTTTTAACTGATTTTCCTCGTCATAGGAATAATGACAATGAGAGAAAATAGGGACAAAACAGTGACTAGTGGGGACGAGGGCGCTCCAGCGCCTCCTGTCGTCCAGAAGAGTGCCGTCCAGGCTGGGAAGAGAAAGTCTAAGATTTCGAGTGCTGTGGACCTAGAGAACCTTCCCAGTCGTCGAGGTCCTAAAAAACCAAAAACCACTCAGACTTCTCTTCCCAAGGTCCCCAAATTCATTCCTCCGACGGTGAATCTGGACGAGCCTCCTGTCAATGTGGAGCCCGTCCTGATAGTTCATCCTGTTCCAACTGATCCTACTCCCCCTCCAACCAAGACTTCACGTAAGCCTCATCCGTCAGAGGAATCAAATCGTCCTTCCAACTTGGTGCTGGACGAAGGTTATGCATGGAGGACGTTCAAAGGGATCGTCACAGACAATGAAGTTAACGAGTGTTACAACATGTCAGTGAAGGATTTTGAACGTTCTGGCATCCATGATCTTTTTAAGGTACGACTTTAATTCATCCTTATGTACTTCTTTTCTTCTTCTTTTCCTAACTCTTCTTCGTCCATGAACAGGCTATGTCAAAGTTTTATACAGCGACGTGCCAAGCTAAGGAACTTGCTGAGGAGACCAGGACGGCAAGAGAGAAGGCTAAAGAGGTGACTAACGAAATTTTGTTGAAGAAGGGAGAGGTGATTAGGCTAACTGAGGAAATCAACGGCCTACTGGGAATTGAGACGAAACTGAAGAACGAGGTTGAGGAACTTAAAGCAGACGTAGTTGAAAAAGATACTCGCATTGCATACCTGGAGGGACAAGTTTCAGAGTTTACTTCGTCCTTGGAGAAGGCACGTGAAGAAGCCATATCAGCCTTCAAGAAGTCTGACGAATACAAGAATCATCTAGATAGTCATTACGCTGCTGGGTATGAGGACTTCCGTGCTGATGCTAAGGACGCGTTCCTTGACTTGAACTTCGATGCATTTAAGATCCCCCTCGCCACAGAGAGTTCCTTGCTTATGACGGGCTCTGAGGACGTCAATATGGAGGACAATGCCAATGACGAGGTAACCCAGGACGATCCGAAGAGTGCTCCCAGTGGTGAATCTAAGTGATTTTATTTTTCCTTTAAAAAGTTTATATTTTAATTTTATTTGGAGGTGCCCACTGTTTTGGGCTTTTGCTTATCTCTTTTTAGAATTTATTCAAGTACAATTTCCTCGTCCAAGTCTATGGACGAGATTTTATGAACAAGCACTATAAGGGTTTTTGGACGGTGGTCGTCTACCCTTTTAATTTTACGAATATATGAATGCTTTTCTTTCACTGTTCATTGTGTGAATATTCCTTTAGTTTTGTGAACAAACTTCCTTTATGTCGTCCATACCATTCTTGTGGTTGTGGGACTCGTATAGGTTTTGTCTCGTCTTGAACATATGGACGAACTCCTTCTTGGATAACATCATGAGATGTTTATTTTCAAGGTTCATTCATGAACGACGTCTTTTTGCCAGATTTAATTTGTTGCCCAAATTTAGGACGATTATTTATTCGTCCTTAATAAAATTTTCCCAACAAATTCTCGTCCATGGGCTAGATTGTTATGTTGGTTAGATTCGTCCATGGGCTTGTGGTGTTTTAACACGCACATTGTTCGTCCATGGTGTAGACAGTTATACTTCGTGTTTGTCTCATGTTGAGCTTAGACGGACATACCTTTATTTTTCTTGCTTTATCCTTATTCAAAGGAAAGCTTTTAAACAATACTTTCTTGGAAGCTTTTAGACGATACTTCCTTGCATCCAAGGATTTTACTCGTCTTTGGCTTTTCGCCTTCCGTGGATCATTTTGAATCATAGAAAATAAAGGATTCCCATACAATCATACATACTTAAAACACACCATATGTATATTCAGAAATCCATACTATGTAATCATTCGTCCACAATCATGGCACATGCTTAAGAGCTTGTGCTTTTAGGGAATTAAAAACACATAATACAACATAACTTCGTCCATGAGCAGCATAAAATACTTATACATTTAAAAACACAATAGTAATAAGCAAATACTGGAAAATAATATTAAGCATTACTTCCAACGTCCAAGGGTCTCGTCCATGCCAAGGCTCGTCCATGATCACCCTTCATTGATAGTACTTCCTTAGGTGTTCAACATTCCACGGGTGCTCTAACCTTCGTCCATCCAGGGCTTCTAAATAGTAGGATCCTTGTCTCTTAGAGTTGATAACTCTGTAAGGTCCTTCCCAGTTTGGTCCCAGCTTCCCATGGGCCGGGTTTTTGGTGGCCAAAGAAACCCTTTTAAGGACGAGATCCCCAACACTGAAGCGCCTGGGTTTCACCATAGCATCATACTGCTTCGCCATGAGATTCTTGTACCTTGTTGTTCTTTGCTCCGCGTCTATTCTTACCTCATCTATGAGATCAAGGTTAAGACGAAGCTGTTCGTTGTTTTCCTCATCCTGATACTTCATCACTCTATGGCTGGCCATATGCACTTCTGCAGGTATGACCGCTTCGCTCCCGTAAGCCAATTTGAAAGGAGTCTCTCCTGTGGGAGTCCTCGCTGTTGTCCTGTAAGCCCACAAAACCCCTGGTAATTCATCCGGCCATACTCCCTTTGCCCCTTCAAGCCGAGTCTTGATGATTTTCAACAAGGATCGGTTTGCTACTTCTGCCTGTCCGTTAGCTTGTGGGTGGAAGGGTGAGGAATAGTGATTCTTGATTCCAAGCTATTCACAAAATTCTCTGAAGGGGGTGTTGTCAAACTGTCGTCCATTGTCAGATACTAGCACTTTTGGTACTCCAAATCTGCATACAATGTCCTTCCAGATGAAATTTTTGACATTTTGTTGTGTAATTTTCACTAAGGGTTCAGCTTCCACCCATTTAGTGAAGTAGTCTATCCCCACTACTAAAAACTTCATCTGTCTGGTTCTAGTTAGGAAGGGGCCTAAAATATCCAAACCCCACTGTGCGAAAGGCCAAGGGGCCATCATTGGGGTGAGGTATTCTGAAGGCTGTTTAGAAATATTACTGAAACGTTGACATTGATCACATACCTTAACATATGCCTTAGCATCAGCTTGGATGGTTGGCCAGTAGTACCCTGCACGGATGGCCTTGTGGACGAGTGATCTGGCTCCTGAGTGATTACCACATGCTCCTTCATGAACTCCCCTCAATACGTAGTTCGCTTCGTCTGGAGCTAAGCACCTCAGGTATGGTTGTGAAAAACCTCTTTTGTATAAAATCTCGTCTATAAGGATGTATTTGGCTGATTTAACTCTTAGCTTCCTAGCTTCGTCCTTCCCTTCTAGAAGCCTTCCGTCCTTCAGGTATGAGACTATCGGGGTCATCCAATTCTCTTCACCTTCTATCTGCAACATTTCTGGAAGGTCTATGCTTGGCAGGTACTGTATTTCATCTAACTTGTCCATTGCTTCATTGGCGGAGGCTTCCTTCGCTAGAGTGTCTGCTTCCATGTTCTCTTCCCTCGGGACTTGCACGAAATTAGCTTCTCTGAATTTCTTCATAAGGCGTAACACCTTCTTCAGATACCTCTTCATTCTATCTTCCTTGGCTTCACATGTTCCATTTACTTGGCCTATAACCAACTGTGAATCTCCCAGGACGAGTACTGAGTCTGCCTCCACAGATTTAGCTAACTCCAACCCTTTAAGAAGGGCTTCATACTCTGCTTCATTGTTAGTTATTTGATACTGCAAGCGAACCTTGTGATTCAATTTATCTCCTTCTGGTGATTGTAAAACCACTCCTATACCTCCTGCATACAGTGTAGATGATCCATCTACATGGACGACCCATCTTTTATTGCCTTCTTTGTCATCCAAGTCTTCATAACTCGAAGTAAATTCTGCGATGAAATCTGCTAGGGCTTGAGCTTTTATCGCATTCCTCGGTTGGTACCGAATATCAAACTCACCGAGCTCAATTGCCCATTGAATTAGTCGTCCTGCAGCTTCAAGTTTATTCATTGCCTTCTTGAGTGGATGATCCGTCATGACATTGATGACATGACCTTGGAAGTAGTGTCTTAACTTCCTAGAAGCTGTTATTAGTGCGAAGGCTAACTTCTCTATTAATGGGTACCTTCCTTCTGCCCCTCTCAGTGCCCGGCTAGTGTAATACACAGGCTTCTGTACCTTTTCTTCCTCCCTGACCAACGCTGAACTCACGGCGTGTGGGGACACTGCTAAGTATAAATATAGTTCTTCTCCTGGCACGGACGGACTTAGCAACAGGGCCGTGGTACGATAGTGCTTTAGGTCCTGGAAGGCCTTTTGACACTCATCCGTCCACTCAAATGCCTTCCTGAGAATCTTAAAAAAGGGTAAACACTTATCAGTGGCTCTTGAGACAAACCTGTTTAGTGCTGCAACTCGTCCTGTTAGAGATTGGACTTCCTTGATGTTCTTCGATGGTTCCATGTTCAATATGGCTTGGATCTTGTCTGGATTTGCTTCAATTCCTCTCTCTGAAACCATGAATCCTAGAAACTTTCCTGAAGATACTCCGAAGGCACATTTACTTGGGTTCAGCTTCATCTTGTATCGCCTAAGTGTTTCAAAGGTTTCCTGAAGATCGTCAAAGTGGCTTCCTTCGTCTAAGCTCTTCACAAGCATATCATCCACGTACACCTCTACATTCCGTCCTATCTGTGGACGAAACATGTGATTCACCAGTCTTTGATAAGTTGCCCCTGCGTTCTTCAGACCGAAGGGCATCACCTTGTAGCAAAATAAACCTTGACTAGTAATAAAAGATGTCTTTTCCTGATCTGCCTCGTCCATCTTTATCTGATTATATCCTGAGAAGGCGTCCATGAAGCTCAACAGTTGATGGCCAGCGGTAGAATCAACCAGTTGATCAATACGAGGCAAGGGATAACTATCCTTAGGACAAGCCTTATTTAAGTCAGTGAAGTCAACGCACATCCTCCACTTGCCATTTGCTTTTTTCACCATCACTACATTTGCCAACCAATCCAGGTAATAGACTTCCCGAATGAACTGTGCTGTGGTCAGTTTTTGAACCTCTTCCTTGATAGCCTTCTCTCGTTCAGGGGCGAACACCATCTTCTTTTGACGAATAGGCTTAGAAAAGGGGGACACGTTCAGTCGATGAGTGATTACACCTGGATTTATACCAGGCATGTCGTCATGACTCCATGCAAAAACATCGGCATTCTTCTTTAGAAACTGGACGAGGTCTTCTTTCGCCTTCTCCTTCATACTTGTTCCAATTCTAGTGAATTTCTCAGGATCATTTTCTTGTAATAAAACATCTTCCAATACTTCAGTCGGTTCTGCAACAATTTTCCTTTCTTCTATACTCATAGTATGCATCTGCTCGTCCATAGCCAACATGGCTAGGTAACACTCCCTGGCTGCCAATTGATCTCCTTGTGCTTGTCCAATTCCGCATTCCGTAGGGAATTTGACTGATAGATGGTAGGTGGAAGTTACTGCTTTCCAACTGTTCAAAGTTGGTCTTCCAATGATGGCATTATATGAGGACGAACAATCCACCACAAGGAAATTCACTTCCTTAGTTATCTGCTGTGGGTATGACCCTACCACTACAGGTAAGGTAATGGTACCTACGGGCTGCACTTTCATTCCTCCAAATTCTATCAGTGGTGAGCATGCTGGATGAAGCTGATCTCGTCCAAGCTTCATCTGCTGGAAGGCAGGATAATATAATATATCCGCTGAACTTCCATTATCCGCCAACACCCTCCTAGTTCTGTAGTCTGCTATCAGTAGGGTAATGACAATTGCATCGTCATGTGGATGATGAATTCTTTTAGCTTCTTCATCTGTGAAAGAAATGGTTGGCTCGTCCGTCCCCCTCGTCCTTGGAGATCGCCCAGAGAGTTGGACATTCTGCACCACTTTAAGATACGTCTTCTTTGATCTAGAGGATTGTCCTTCAGAAGTCCCTCCAATGATAACCCTTATTTCTCCTAGTGGGGGCCGCGATGACTCTTCCATCTTCGCTTTCAATTTTTCATCTTTATGATCCCTTCCAACGAAATGCCTCAACTTTCCTTGTCTAATGAGATTCTCGATCTGCTGCTTTAAGTCATAACACTCGTCCGTGTCATGCCCATGATCCCTATGAAAGCGACAATATTTATTCTTATTGCGCTTGTTAGGATCTCCCTTCATCTTCTCCGGCCACTTCAAGGAAGGATCATCCTTGATTTGCATAAGCACTTGATCAAGTGGGGTATTCAAGGGTGTGTAATTCTGATTCCTTGCTGATGGGCCTGCCTTCCTGTTATCCCTGTCTCGATCCTTCTTATCTTCCGTTCGTCCCTTCTTTGGACGAGGCCCTTGGTCAGGATGACGCGGGGGGTTGACCTCCATTCTCTCAACTCTCTTCCTCTTCTTAGCTATGATGGCGTCTTCTGCATTCATAAAGTTTTGGGCTGAATGGACGAGTTCAGCCATAGATTGGGGCTCTTTTTCATACAACTTGTGAATGAATAAGTCTGAGTTAACCCCATTGTGGAAGGCTGCCAAAAGTAGCTTATCGTCCACCTCGTCTACTGTCAGAGCTTCCCTGTTGAAGCGTGTGATGAAGGAACGCAGGCTTTCATTCTCTCCTTGCTCTATGGTCAGCAAACTGGACGAGGAACGTTTGTGTCTCTGTCCCCCAATGAAATTATTGACAAATAATTTGCTTAACTCCTCGAAAGAACTTACAGAATTCGGGGGTATTTTGCTGAACCATACTCGCGCTGGTCCCTTAAGGATGGTAGGGAAGGCTCTGCACATAATCTCGTCTGGAACCCCTTGGAGATGCATTGTGGTCTTGAAAGTAGCAATATGGTCAAAAGGATCACGTGCTCCATCATATGAATCCAGGGAAGGCATTTTGAACTTCGGTGGCAAGGGATGCCCATTGATGGAAGCCGTGAAAGGGGAATCTGTCCGGTGAACCAAATCCTCAACGGGATTTGCTCTTCTCATGTTCTCCTTCATCTCGTCCATAACCTTCCTCATTTGATCCATTTCCCTCTCCAAATGTGGCACCCTTCGTGAAGTGGTGCCTCTTGACTGAGCCTCAGGCTCAGCATTTCCTCCTCTATCTTCTTGACTTTGGGACTGTCTCTCAGCCTGTCCTTCACGGCGTTGCCTCTCCATTTCCCTAGTCAATTCTTGATTTTGGCGAGTTAACTCCGCCATCGCGGCCGCCATAGATTACATGTGTTGGATGGAAGGCGACTGCATGACAGGCGCTGATTGGCGATCGCGATGGGGGTTACTTGAAGTGCCTCTGCTTCCCTGATGGCCTGGGCTTGTAGCCCTCGACCTAGTCCGAACCATTCAACCTTTTTCTCAGAAAGCCAAATCGCAAAACAATTTACGATCCCCACAGACGGTGCCAAACTGATGGTGGATGAAATCAGTTTGGTTGAACACTTCGGCTTCGGTGGGCTACGACGTTTGCGGAGGCCTGTAAAAGAAGAAAAAAATCAAAGGATGACCGGGGTGGACCGGCCAAATATCCTCCGATGGTGAAGTTAGTGTCTTCCCTCGTATGGAGTTCTAACTGTATTGTGAGTAGAAATATCAGAATATCATACCTTTACATGGTTCGGACCGGTCCTTATATAGGGTACTTTAGGGCGGTTATTTGTTGAATAACTTCCCCCAGATTTGTGGAATCCGGACATAACTTCTTCAACAGCTATAGAAATCATAACCGCTGTTGGAAGTTACATACTTGGGAGAAATTGGCGGCGATGAACACGGGTTGATTAACCGCTCCAGAATTTGCCAAGTATCGTGTGGTCGTCCATGTGCAATGCCTATGGACGACCCTTTGTCATGCTGTTCTTTGGTCGTCCATGCGCTTCGTCCGTGGACGACCCTTTTGACTTGATTACGGGGTCTACCCAATTGGTCGACCTCTCAGGGAAGAGAGGTCTGGACGAATAGGAGATGGCCTAGTTGCTTGGCAAACCGCATATCATGGACGACTCGTCTGGACGAACCACAGATGCCATTTTTTGCTATCCCATCAAGAGTAATATTTCTTATAAAAAAAAAAAAAAAAAAAAAAAAAAAAAAAAAAAAAAAAAGAGTAATAGTAATAATTTATAATATAACTTAGGGTTAATTATTACATATTACCGAGAGATGTTATGTTATGATATAATGATGGATGCTGATGAGCATCACTTTTTTTCCTCCCTTTTTTAATGTTAAGGCCACTAGTCTCGGCCTGGTCCAAACTCCAGAGTTCTACAATAACCCAATCCAGTTTTCATGTTCGAAATTTAGTGAAATTCACGATTGATATAAATTATAGTAGTATTGTTTGATCAAGTGCTTGTGCTTTGAAAAATTATGTGCCCGTGAACTGTGTTCTTTTTTCTATATTTTTGTTTGTTTATAAAAACAATAAATAAATAAAAATAAAAAAGTTGATGTGAATAAAAACGTAATGGCATGTCTTGGTAAAACATTTAGGTCCAGGTGCTCTTAAGAGTTAAGACATTTGTTAATGGACCATTTTTGAAAACTTTTGATATAATTTTTATGTGAAATATAAAAGCCTATTGAAAAAATCAATTAATTTTTTCTTTTCCATAAAAATATTTTCTAAACCAACATCCTTAAAATATCATTAAACTTTTTGGTAATATCTTTACCATTCTACTTCCACTAAACTTACACATCATTTACTCTAAGGGCATGTTTGGTAACTATTTTCGTTTTCCATTTTTGTTTTCTAGGGAAAAAGTAAAAATCAAATTTTATTTTGTTTTCGTTTTCCATGAATGGTAGAATCATGGATCCACCATTTTATTTCCGTCACTTACAACTCGCCATATAAACAAGTTATGGCAAAAGCAAAAGTTGTAAAAATTGTTGTGTCACTAGATTTACTATTAAAAAAAATCACAGCATAAAAATCTCTTCTAATAATGGAAAGTTCTTTCTCTTCGTCCCCTCCTCTCTCTCTCTCTCTCTCTACAAATTGATTGTTGATCATATGTTGACCAACATTGACCACCATTAAATGTTTTTTCATATTATATTTTTCTTAATTTTCGTTTGGATTTGGAATTTAGAATCTATTTTCTGATTTTAGGCTCCCAAAGGATCCAAAAATAGAATCTTCTACCTATTTGGATCTATTTTCATGAATCAGGGACAACACCCTATGTTTTTCCATGGAACGCAGAACTTTGCTAATTACAGGTCACATGATATTTCCTCTTATATTAAGCACCATGCTATTATGGTGCTATCCATTACCTTACTATACCATAGTATGACTTATTCTATATGATCTAAACAATTCAGGAGATATTCCATTACTTTGAATCTTGGTGGTGATATTGTTTAATACAGCTTATAGGTTTGATTGTTGATCATATGTTGACCAACATTGACCACCATTAACTGTTTTTTCAAATTATATTTTTCTTAATTTTCGTTTGGATTTGGAATTTAGGATCTATTTTCTGATTTTAGGCTCCCAAAGGATCCAAAAATAGAATCTTCTACCTATTTGGATCTATTTTCATGAATCAGGGACAACACCCTATGTTTTTCCATGGAACGCAGAACTTTGCTAATTGCAGGTCACATGATATTTCCTCTTATATTAAGCACCATGCTATTATGGTGCTATCCATTACCTTACTATACCATAGTATGACTTATTCTATATGATCTAAACAATTCAGGAGATATTCCATTACTTTGAATCTTGGTGGTGATATTGTTTAATACAGCTTATAGGTTTTCATGCCTCTCTAAATCAGTTGTAATCTTCCCGGTGATCCAACATTCAATATTACAGATGATAATATATCTGTTTAAAGTTAATTGGCTTCCATTAGAAAAATGATTTTGTAGTTGACCCATTGTTCTGATGACCCTCTTCTCCGATTGGATTGAATCTCTATCTGTTATATGTTTTTCCTAGAAGCATTGCTCGAACATTTCATGGTTAATTTTGAAATATTAGTAATGAGACTCATGTCTTTATTTCTGAGATCTCTATTTGATTGGATGAAGGCCAGGTTGGGTGGTTCTATTCTTTATCTTGCATCTTGGTAATTTAGATATTTACTCTTTCTTCCATATTTTTTTTCTTAAGAATATGTCTTGTATACTTCCAGTGTATTAGGGCTATGCCTTTTTAATTTGAAGGGATTTTTATTACTGAACAATAAGATGTTTTCCTTAGAAATGCATTCTGACTACATAATACTTCCATGCAGATTACATCTATTTCATGGAAGGAAAATGACCTAAACATGGTTGATACTCCTAGATGGAAAGTATGATATATAGTCTGAAAGTCTACCTCAATGGGTAGAAATAGTTGGCCTTTCAAGCCATAGCTCATGTGGAATGGTGTGGGACAGGTTAAAAGTCACATTTAAGTCTTTTTTCCCTTCCACTTGTAGCTAGCTTACAGTATGCTTCACTACATCAAATATTTGTCTGATTGTTTTGTACAAATATTGGACCACAAAATTTCTATATCAAAATGTATAGTACCTACTGGATAAACTAATCTAATGCGGGTACATACCTATGATGACTATGAAGACGTCATTGGCACTGATGAAGAATTGGATTTGGCATTAATGGTAACTACTCCATTCCATACTTGAACTTAAGTATCCTTGGCATGGAATCAAGTCTTAAAATTATGCTAACCAAAACTAGAAGATTGCATTTGCATGGGTTGGCAACCGGGTCTAATCTCAAGAGAAGTTTCTCTAAATCCATTACACGACGATACAAATGAGCAACCAAGTGTTCTATTAATTTTTTTTTTTTTTTTTTTTTTGGAAAAACTTTTGAAACAAGTGTACTATTAATTATATGGCTTATTTAGTAAAGACGTATACTAAGAGAGGTTTAAACTTTGTGTTGTGTATCCAAGAGTTAGACCCTTTTGGATATACACCATTATAAGTTTTTTAAGACCTTCTCCCCTCTCTATATGTATGTGTGTTAAAAATAGTTAGTATTTTCAAAAAGAAAAGAAAAAAAAAAAAGTAAAGACGTGACTTATTTAAATAAATTTTAAAATAAAGTTTTTTTTAAAAATTAATTTTTTATTTTTTGGGTGAAGGTAGTTAGATAGGGGAGGGAGAGGTGGGTCAAACCACAAATGATAAATACTATAATTACTGGGCAATCCTTGAACCCAATGAGTTATGTGATTAGTATACGTGTTAATGGTCTAATGAGTATACATGTTAATCCTTGAAAAAAAAAATCTTCATTCTTAATTTTAAAAAAATAAAAAATAAAAAAAAAATAAAAAAAAAAAAAAAAACCTAAATCTACTTTTTTTTTTTCTTCTTTTGGTCTCTGGGCAATCAAACACACGCACATATATAGTCTTGATGAATTTGAAAATTTGTGATATAATTTAAGTATATTATGTGAATTATAATAATTTATTAAAAAAATAATTCAATAGTTAATGAAGCTCCAATTTTTGTAAGGCATGAAACATGTAATCACGACTCACTAGCTTGATCCAACGTGAACCAACTCACATAGTTTAAGTCGAATTGATTTTACACATGTGGTGGGTTAGGTTAGATTGAAAAAACCCTCCACCTGACCCATCTACACCCCGTAGACTACAATATGTTCCGTATTATTGGGCTTGGGAATGACCCGACCCAACCCAACATGCATCTTACTGACTAGAGCGTCAGCTTCACTTGTACTTTTGTGCATGACCCACCAAATACTAAGGGTCCGTTTGGATAACACTTATTGTTGCTGAAAGTTGCTGAAAACTGATTGTTGCTGAAAATACTGTAGCAAAATAATTTTTAAATGTGTAAATAGTGTTGTGGGACCCACTTTTAATATTAAATATTGTGTGAACAGTGCGTGAACAGTGTGTGAACAGTATATGAACAGTAAATTTTGTCTCCTAAAGTCAAAAATGCCGGCCAAAAAAAAAAAAAAAAAAAAAAGGGAGAAAACGTGGAGAGCATAACGTGCCGCAGGAAACCTCCCTATCCAAACGCACACTAAGTCCAAGTTCTAATTGCAAACCACTTACGTTTTAGGTATCAAAGCCTGACATTAAGGCCCAGCACTTTAGCCCATATCAGGATACTCCCTCCTTTTTCTTTCTTCTTTTTTTTTTTTTTTTTTTTTTTGACAAAAATATCAGGATACTCCTAAAGCCCATTAATTTGTTTATTTTATTCCTCAAGACTTTTATTTATTTATTTATTGGCAAATAAGCAATGTCTTAAAAAGATAGATACTATATACCAACTTTGATTTTAATTCTTTAGCAGCTTGTACTCAAACCTTTTTATGTTTGTTTTTATTAACTTAATTGGTCAAGTATGTTATAGTTGAATAAGAGATTACTTGAGTTTGAATCTCACATAAAAAAATGAAAAAAAAAATCAATTTATATCACAACATGATGATAAAAATCAATCATTATAAGTAGACATTATATATTCAAGTTTATTTTATCTATCCAAAAAAAAACCTTTTCTAAACTTTTTTTGGTTGAGAAGACATTTTCTAAAATTTCAAACAGCAGATTTGAACCTTTTACCATTACAAAATCTCATATTTGTTTCAATGGTCTCTTAATTTGTTGGATTTGGTAAACAGGAACATCAATAGGACAGAAAGAGGCAAGAACTCTTCCTGGTGGTAATCTATTCGATTTGGACAAATATCAAGCTCGCGTACACGGGCCATTGTACCTCCCATGCCTTTTTTTTTTTTTTTTTTTTTCATTTCATTTTAGTTGGCAAATGAAGAAACCTCACGTGCATTAAAAAAAATATATAATAATAAAAAAATGAAGAAAGCTCACATTTTTTTCAAAATCTCATATTTGTTTAAGTGATCTGAGAATCCGTTTGAATACAACTGAAAACTGAAAACTGAAATTGAAAACTGAAAAACACTGTAGCAAAATAATTTTTAAATATGTGAATAGTATCGTGGGATCCATTTTTAATGAAAAAATTGCTAAAAAGTGAAATTTGTGGGTCTATAAACAATAAAATTTGTGTTAAAAAGTTAAACTTTACTGCTATTGCGTATGAACGGAAGCTGCTACAGTAACATTTGCCTCTAAAAACTAAAAAGCTGGAAACGTTAAAAAAATAATAAAAAATAATAAAAAATAAAAAATAAAAAGAAGAGGCTGAAACGCGTTTGCGTCCAGACGCGGAAGCCAAACTAGCACTTAGCCTCTTTGGTTTAATATTAAGAAAGTATTGCATTCTCAAAAAAAAAAAAAAAAAAGAACCAGAGATAAAAGCATTCTTTGTGAGAGCGCAAGCTGAGTGACACAATCCTAGAAGATATCCAATTATTAGTTATTACACAGATATGTTCAGGCAAGTAGTCACTAAAAAAAATTGCCAATATCGCGTAGTGTAAGAAACCAAACCTGTCTCGGTGACCTTTAAAATACCGCAAATCCTCAGGGATTCTGATTATATTAAATAAATAAATAAATGATTCTAAATAAATCATGAGCGCAAATATGTTGTAAGGAGAGAAGTAAAGCAAACCAGATCAACCAAATACGTTTCGCTGTTAATCGCCTTCAAACAGCAGGCAATTAACAGGGAAAAAGAAAAGCCGTTGACATCATGCCACTACCAAAACAAGGAGCCTAAAAATTAAAATAATGCACAACTGAAAACAAAAGTTTTTCAAGGCGACAGGAGACTTTAATAGGCATGCTTGATCAAATGTTAAGTCACAATCGGCTCCAGTACCAAAAGTGACATCTAAAACATGGACCAAGGAAATTTGTGAACATTAATGCATTATTAATATGATTCAAAATTTAGTGGCATTATATGAAATTCCCCAACTTTTTACTTTTTAGCTTATGCACCACATGGCTTTCCCTCTTGAAAAATGGTGATCATCCCACGTTTTTTTTAATGTAAAAAATAATTAAAATAATAACAATTTTAGCATATGATAATAAGATTCTAAAAAACAAAAAAAAAACTTTTCAGCTTTCAACGTATAAATTAGAGGAAAATTAGTGACATTATAATACATTAGCATTAATTTTCTATGATAATACCATTCAGTAATTAACATTCAATGCATAATAACTAAGAATTACAAACAAAATAAATAAATACTAAAAATGTTCCTTTGACATTGGTACCCGATAATTACCAAAAAAATAAAACAAAAACTTCCAAAAGGAGAGATGGTTAATTAAACCAATAATTAAAAAAGAACCCATAAAAATTATTTAGTGGTATCAATGTTTTTGTTTTAATTTCTGTTGATAATCCAACACTATGATTATTATTAAATTCAAAATGGCAAATAACTTCTATAAAAAATATCAAAATTATTATTTTTAGCCGTGTGGCAATGTGCAATACAATATAATTTTTATAGTAAAAAAAAAAAAAAAAAAGCTTCGAAATGGAGATAATTACTACTACATGTTATTCGAATAAATCTTTTGGATCATTTATTTTAAGATTAAATATTGCAAATGATGTAAAAAATAAATAGCAAGACTACCATGAAATCTCATCAGGGAAGATCTAAGGTTGCATAACAGTCTTTGGTTTGGTTCCACTTTGATTTAACCTTTCGTCTTCTTCAACAAATTCATTTACTAAATACTATATATTGAATGTTAATCTCTTAATCTAATCCAAAGGGTACATGCTCTCTTCTTCATTAGTTGTTTTGTTGCATTATTTATTGGTGGGTTTGATTTATGGATTATGTTTTGTGCATTTTAAATTTTCCTCTTGTTTATATAGTTTCACCCACCAGTTGTTTGATGTTTATATGTTTTTCTCTTAATTTCAAATGTTTGATTACTGATAAACCATAGAAAAATAAAAAATCCACATTAGTCTTTGTTTTTTTTTAAGTTAATTTTTTATTAATATATTGGAATGTGTTTCTCTTGATATCTCTTTTACTTTGAATTACTGCAAAGTAAAGGAGTTTTTCTTGGTTTTTATTTCTTAATTTCTCTCTATTTAATTTTTTAATAAACTGTACAAAAATAATCACAATTTTTCATGTGTTTGCTAACATATCTTTATTTTCAATTACATGTTGATGGCAAAAAAAAAAGTTACATTAATAATAAACATGTGATTTTTGCCCATAGCAATAACTAAAAAAATAAAATTTATATATCTAAGTTCTTATGAAAAAAAAAAACCCTACGAAGCATGAGTCAAAAACTAGTTACATTTAAAATAAAAATCAACTTTCACATCTCACAAACAGATGGGCCAAGGCTTTACAAAAGGTGTGGTCTTTGCGACACCCCAACCACACACCCCCTCTCCACATATGAGCACATAATTTACATCCTCACAACATATCAAGTGTGACAAACTTTAGATAATCCCCATTTTTTTTTTTCAAATAGTCATCGTGTTATTTAATAAATCATTTTGCCCACAATCCCTTGCAAGAAGTGCTCAACTCAATCAACAAAAATTGGTGCAAGAGTCTTGTGGAACCAATGATCCCCTATCGCTAGTATGATTGAGAGCACCGGGGTAATACTAATACACAAGCAGAAAATTTTGTGTCTTAAATGTTCCGGACAAAATACAATGAACAACAACGAAGACAAACAAAAATGGTGCCTAGAATAATGTTTATGGATTGTGGACGAATAATATTTTTCATCATGTATATGAGATAATTATCTATCTTTTAAGTTTCCTCTTCTTTTAGACTGTTCATACCAATCAGACGTGAGGTTATATTTATTATCAATTATATGATTTTACTATTTAATACTCTTGTTTAGTCAATTAATGTTAAAAAAATCAATTAAAAAACCCTAATATTTAATTCATAAGACCATAATATCTACTTTAAAATTAATGAGAAAAATAGTACATAATATTGTTGAAAAAAAAAACTTTGGATCAAATGTAAAAATTATTGGGTTGAGATGGGGACATGCTACAATACCTGTCCCATCTCATCCCAATGGGTTCCTAGGAGTGTTTTGTCCACATCACATTAACATTTCAATCAATGGAATTGGCACATTAACATGGTCCTTATATTCCTTCCCTTAGTTCCCTATGCCTATAGCTGCTAGTTTCCGCAAAAAGCCAATAACAGATGTGGAAACGAGGCATGCCAAATACTTAGGTAAAAAAAGAAAAAATAGAGAATAGACTATAGACTTGTGAGCAAGTAGCTTCTTGTGTTTACCAACTCACGTTTACTTCTTGAGTTTTTTTTTTTTTTTTTTTTTTTATAAGATTTACTTCTTGAGTTTGTATAAGGTGTTTTGTCATGGAATTGCAAAGGGTAAAAAAAAATTAATAAATAAATAAAATAAAATAAAAACTCAAATTAAAGAGCTGTTCCTACTTCCTATTAAAGGTGTAGAAATCTGTTCAACATAGGAGAATTGGTATCAATAAATTGTGGAAAGTAAGGTCAGCTAATCTTGGAAAGGGATCAAAATTTTTACCAAGAAAGCATTAGCTACATATTAAATTTTATTTAACATGTTTGAATGTTGTGAACTTGTGAGACAATAAACTTCCTACACTAGTGACAGCAAAAGAATACTTTTTTCTTTTCTTTTCTCCATTTTGTTTATTATTAATTTTGTAATTTTTGGCAGCCAAAATTTATAATTAAATATTATCCTCACTTTTCGTCCAAGTCTTTTACCATCATGGTCTTCAACGAGGTGGAATCCGAAATGACTTGTATTATTTTCACACAAAAAAAATTATTTATCATACATTCTAACCTTTTGTTTCATATACTACTTCTTTAGATATAAATAAAAGAACAAAAAAAAAATACAAAAATTCTTAAGTTTAGAGTTCGGTAATCAATTCTAATAGTTTACAAGTCTAATAATTCTATAAGAGAGTAAACTAAAACGCATTTACATGTTATACATAAAACATCAAATAAAGTTAAAATTGTTTTATAAATTAAGAGTGATTTTGAATTTGGCAAAATTATAGTTATACTTAAGATTTTTTTTATCCTTACATAACAAATAAGTTAAAAATTTTAAAGAAAAAAAATTAAGATAAATTACCATTATGGTCCCCACATTTGCTGTGTGTTTCAAAATGTTTTCTAACGTTTTGAAAGTGTCAATTTAGTTCTCAACATTTTGGTATTGTGTCAAAAATCAAAATAGTCTAATTGAATGCAAGATGAAAAAAAATGATGTGGCTAACAGTGATATTAAAATATTATTTTTTGTACCACCTAAATTGCCACTAGGCTACCACACGTCATTAATTTAAAAATATAATAACATAAAATATTTGAAATTAGTTTATTTTAGAGATTTTCTTTTTTATTCCTTTGCCTTCTCGGGAACCAGACGGGGTTTAAAAAACAAGAATTCAAAATACAATAATATGGCTGTTTTCTCTTCAATTCGACTTCTTTAATTTTAGTGTTGAAAGAAGAATTTAATTTTTGTTAAAAAATTAATTTACATTCTTTGTCATCCAAATACTAAAATAGAAATTAAAGCTTTGTATATAGGCAGGACTAATAAGGTTTGGTAATTTCAGCCAAAGTGGAAGTATTGACTTATAAAGTTTGGTAAATTTCATCCGAAGTGGAGGAACTGGCCTAATGTAGTCTGTTAACATCAGGAATAATGTGATAGGTCATTTAACTTTTAAGGCTAAAATATGCAACTTCGGAGTATGTGTTTGGGATTTGTGGAAATGTGATAGTTTGTGAGTTTGGCTTATGTTGATGGAATGGGTTTGTGAGGACTTATGAGTATGTATCGTTTTCCTCAAAAAAAAAAAAAAAAAAAAAAAAAAAAAAAAAAAAAAAAGAAGGTATGTATCATAAGTCCTAACCATTATGAGATTTTGTCAATATCATTTGTGATTCTTGTGAATATAATTTGTATTATTAATAACGTATAGATCTTAATTGATATAGATATAGATATAGATATGGAGTACATGTGGGTTCCAATTAATTTAACTAGTAATATTTCTTATTGTCGAATAAGCAACTAAAATAATATTTTAGTTTGATGATAAAGAATAATTATTGTATAATAATGAACTCCATAAATTTAATGAATATTATTTTGTTTGATACACTCTTTTAAGCCCAAATTTCAGCAAATTAACCTGGCCCAACCCGGTAAGAGTTAGGGTGTATTTGGATATTGCTTATTTTGCTAAAAACTGAAAACACTGTAGCAAAATAATTTTTAAATATATGAATAGTGTCGTGAGACCCATTTTTAATGAAAGTTTTGTTCAAAAAAGAGGTTTATGGGTCTCGAGAACAATGCACAAGACCCACTAGAAAAGCTGAAATGCACTTCTCAAAAAAAAAAAAAAAAAACAAGAAGAAGAAAACGCAAACGCAAGATAGTGCTTTTCAGCACTATCCAAACATACTAGATCTGTTTAGATACCGCTTATTGCAGAAAATTGAAAACATTGTAACAAAATAATTTTTAAATATGTGAATATGGGACCCAGTTTTGAAGTTTTTTTTTTTAAAAGTAGTTTGCGGGTCCTATAAATAGTGCATGAACCTACTAATTTATGAAAAGCGCCCTGCTGGGAAACGCAAATGCGCTTCCCAAATGGAGGCTTAGGGTCCGTTTGGATTGAACTTATTGTTGCTGAAACTGAAAACTAAAAACACTGTAACAAAATAATTTTTAAATGTGTGAATAGTGTTGTGGGACCCGTGAACAGTACATGAACAGTGCGTGAATAGTATTTTTGTCCATGCACAGTAAAATGATTTTACTGTTCACGCGCAGAAAAAAAAAAAAAAAAAAAAAAAAAAAAAAGCAAAACGTGGACGCAGCTTTCAGTTAAATCCAAATGCCCTCTTAGGGTCCATTTGGATACAGCTAAAAACTGAAAAAACACTGTAGCAAAATAATTTTTAAATGTGTGAATAGTATCGTAGGACCCATTTTTAATGAAAAAGTTGCTAAAAAGTGAAATTTGTGGGTCCATGAACAATAAAATTTGTGCTGAAAAATCAAAATTTTATGGCTACTGTGCATGAATAGTAGCCACTACAATAACATTTTCCTCTAAAAAGCTGGAAATGTTGAAAAAAAAAAAAAAGGCTGAAACGCGTTTGCGTCCAGACGTGGACGCAAAACGCACAAGCCAAACGAGCACTAAATCAACCTAAACTACATGAAGGTTATCTGGTGGTACATTTTCCATCTAGACATTTTGATCGGGCGAGTAAATTGCCCTTCTAGCCAAAGCGTGGGCGACACAATTTCCCTATCTACAGATATGAGTAAAGAGTATACAAGTAAAATAAGAAGCCAACTTATCTCTGGTTCTCAATTGAACTGTTTTATCCATCTCTTACACTTAGAAAAATATTTCCACTAACCTAGAGAAAAGAAAAAGGTATTTACTTAGTGCTGGTCTTCCTTAAGAGGGGGGTCATTGAAAAACTTTACGGATGGAACTCTCAAAGATGTTCTCTATTAATTCGGGTACTGCTTGTATCCAAATTCAAATTAATAATTTGGTTAAGATCAAAGTTTTATGTTACCATAAAATTGATGAAACTCTATAGACTGAAAATATAAGCATACAATTAGGTATCAATCATCCAAAATAGCTGCAAGAGCCCTAGTCTCGGCTCATCCCAGCTCTTTCCTTTTAGCTTAATGAAAATTAAAGCTTATCAAAAAAACTCCCAAAAAAAAAGTCTTAAATACAAACCAAGGAGTTCTCAAAAACACACCCCCCCCCCCAAAAAAAAAAAAAGAAGAAGAAGAACACCCTCATTCTAAAGTAGGGGGGGCAAGTGTCCTAGAATGTGGAAGTCCAATATGTTGACACCACATTGGAAGGGGGGGAGGTGTCCACCGTCCCATGTACCACTATGATGTGCAAATGGAAAGCTGCATTTCCATCTGCTCTTCCATCACTGTCAGCATTTCCATCACATCTTGAATGACCGTCCAAAAAAAGTTTAGCATCAATGGCAAGGCCAACTCCTGTTATACCCAAAAAATAACTCCCATTTTGATGGGTCAAAATGTTCGCCGATGTCTTGCAAAAAAAAGCTCTCCGCTTCTGGGCTCTCAAAAGCTTGATCTTTTGCCTCTCCAAGAGATAAGCATTCAGTCTCTCCCTCTCTAAACTGGCCTTACTCCTAAAGTATCTACTCAACACCAGCATCCTCTTTGCCATAGCCCTAACCCCCTGCAAGTATATTAATTATTTTTGACATGAAACGCATTGACTACACCATATCATATAATCAATTTAGATGGAGAAAATAATTTTTTAATAATGAAAACCCACGTCACAACCTCATAAATATAAAACTAGTCTGCTTCTCCCACTAAATATAAACAAATTTGATTATGCACTTTTCATAAATGACAATGATCATTGTTGTATACATTGTATAACTGTATAAGAAAATGTTAAATAGATTAAAGAATCTCTTTCTTAAATAGATTAAATAGCTCACACACCCTTGCCAAAAAAATGTTATAAGAAAATCCATCTTAAATAGATTAAAGAATCTCTTTCTATCATATACTTTATTCACTATTATAATTCAATTATTTTCCATGCAAGTATATTAATTATAGGGCAAAGTTGATAGGTGGAATTGAAGGTCCATGTGAGGAGGTGACGAGGTTGCAATCTATAAGTGATTATAAGAATTCCATATAATAAAGGCATCCGAAGAGTCTGGGTGACACCACCACCACAACCATCAAGAACCACCAAAACCACATCAAACCTGCCCACCACTACAATTAACCACCACCACCACACCATACCACTACCTCCAACTTTTCACTGCAACACATTTGTCTCTCTTCACCGTAGCTGAAACCCATTATGACCGCCACCACCACACTAAATCAACCCACCACCACACATACTAGAATCCACCACCATATGACCCAGCAAAATCCAAACTCAAACCTCCCACAACCCACGCCCACACCCACCAAAACCCAAACCCAAACCCAAACCCATACATCCCACAACCAGTTAGACATACAATCAACTTCAAAAACACCAAATGTTGGGTTGAAAGCAATAAACAATTATTCCAAGCTGTGCTATTAGGCTCAGCCAAGCAACTTTCTATGGAAAAAATTTAAAATACAGTAATGTTTATTTAAATAGAGAAAATGCAATAATGTATTAATAGCTATTTCCATGAGCAAGAACATAAAAAATATTTGAAGCAATAAACTCAAGCATTTAGTCAAACACATAATAGCCACTTTTTTGTGGACCAAACTAATTCAAATTCTTAGTAAAAATGATATGCGGTAGTGTGAGCATTTAAAAGCTACCTAGTAAATAAACCCTAAATAAAATAGAGAGAAAAACGGTACCTCCATGAGAGCTGAGAGAGATTCGTGAGAGAGTTCCTTGAGAGAGTTTTGGGTCAATGAGGGCGAGACGTTCGTGATAAGGGGAATGAGCATGAGCATGAGTGAGTTGGGTAAAGGTATAGCCCCGCAGGCTCCCAGTACGTGACTAACACACCAACTTAAAGAAGATGTTGGCTGTAAAGTTCTTCACTTCATCAACAATGAAGATCAAGAAGTACTTGATTACAAAACCCTAAGGCGCAAAGACATAGTAGCTTCTTTCAAAGAGAATAAGGCATCGGTCACTTTTTGCATGTGTTCTCCTTGTACTCTCTTATGCGACGGCCTCTAAAATAAGCCTTATATATGTCTAGGATTATGAGAAAAGAAACCCTACACAAATACATAAGCATGGGCCGAAAATTAGATCTGAAAAACTGATTTTCGTAATTCTCAATAGATACCTCAATAAATAGTATCTGTCAAGCCTCATTAAACCTCGATAGATAGCTATCTATTAAACAGCTGTCAAGCAATCTGTTCGTAGCTGTCGAGCTATTTGTCTAACTTTAGTGAACAGCTTTTCTTCACTTGTTTTTTGATCCAATCTTCATAACTTTAATACTAAACTTGAATAACATGTTTCTTAAAATATTAAACACATCCTAAATCTACCAAATTACAAGTGAATTGCGTTTTGTCAAAAGATTAGCCAATTTCATAAAATAATAACATATGTTTCTAACATTAAATCACATATGTCCAAACAAATCGGATATTATTTACTATATAATCTATAAACTTATATTTTATGCATAATTTTAAACTACAAAAACTTGCAATTTAAACAATTTATTGATGACATGACTATTGATCTTTAATTTTCTATAAATTTTGCAAGCATGAAAGATGTAAAAAGAAAATGTAATCCAACTATGGATTTGTTAAAATTCACATCTAATAAAAAGATATTAAGTAAGATTGTAGTTTTAAACTACAACCAATTTTGTAGTTAAACTTTATCCATAGAATTAATATATACTCTTTTTTCCAATAATTATGAAAACTAAACTATTATGTAAATATATTTAAAAAGAACAACTAGTTTTTTAGAACATAGTAAAAAAATTCATTGAAATTTATTTTTGAATTTTATCATAAGTTTTGATAGACAATTTGGATTAATTTCAAATTCATTGGAAGTAATTTTAAATAGGCTTTTTATATTAGAATGAGATAGAAGTTTTAAATGGGCTAGAAGTATAAATTGAACGACACTTGGCATAAATTTCTATTATGTAAAATATAACATAGAAATTTATTGAATTACTTTAATATAGTAGATAGTATATAACATTAAAAAAAAAAAAAAAAAAAAAAAAAAAAAAAAAAAATGGAGGATAGATCAATTCAATGAATCAACTCCCTAGTGGCCAGACCGTACTGTGCAAGACCCGACTCCCCCAATAAGAGTGGGCCTCATTTGTCAAAAAAAGAAAAGAAAAAAGAGTGGCCCTCCAACTGCATAAGTTCAATTTCCAAGCGAAACACCTTGCCTATCAGGTAGTTGTGGGCCAAAATTGGAAACTAACACTGATTATTTTAAGTCTCGATTTCATTGTTTTGATTTAGCGTTTCTTCCACGTGGCGTCCAACTGAAAATCGAGTCTCTAAGACTCGATTTATAAGTTAACCCTTAAAATGTGACTGCATCTTCAGCCTTCATCTGTTTTAAGCCTGCATCTCTCTCTCTCTCTCTCTCTCTCTCTCTCTCTCTCTCTCTCTCTCTCTCGTTTTCTCTCTTTCGGTAAAGCCTCCATGGCCGATCAGCCTCCATGACAGTGGGTTCCTTTGTGGCCGATAGCAACACCCGACATGTTCAACCCTGTCCCACATATCTATCGCATAATCCTCGTTGTCTATGATTCAGACCTCTGAAACCCACAGTGGGAGCCCTCGGGCTGGTACAGGCTCAACCCAGACTAGGTCATCAAGCGCATCACCTACAAGCAAATCCAAGGCCACGCACTACCGTACTTGATCTACTACGACCAAGAGCACTGCCGTACCTGATCTATTGAATGATAGGTTTTGGGGTTTTTATTTTTTTTTAATCTAGATTTCAAGTGGTTGTTGGGGGTGGATTTGGTTGGATTTATGCTGAGTTGTTGGATTAATGCTCGGATTTGTGGGTTGTATTTAATAGTGGCTGATTTGTGCTTGTATTTGATGGTGGCTGATCTGTGTTTGTGTTTTGTACGCCAACACTTGCGAAAATCTTTTCAGCGTGAATGTTTTACACATGCAAATTAAGTATTTAAGGGTCGATATATAAATCGAGTTTTTAAGACTCGATTTCCAGGTGGATTAAGTGTCAACTTAGACCTTATCAAAACATGAAAACAGACCCTCAAAGACTCGATTTATAGCCCAAAATCGAGCCTTTTAGACTCGAAATACTAGTAAAATATATACTTTTGAAACCTTGCCTACTAACTATATAGTTGGGAAAATAGGCTTAATTCCCAATTTTGGCCGTCAGTTGCGCAAATGCAACTTCGACTACTCGGTCATCCATGAAATCTTTCATTATTTTGAACCCAGCTCTAATCCCAAACACTATCCCTCCATTGACAGCCATATGATATAATTTGCATGTCTTACATTGCTATGTCTATAATAACGAAATAAATATATTTATGTTTTGACTCAATGTATCTAAAAAGTTCAATAAATATTTAATTAGCAACCAAATACCAAAATATTTATCAACAATATGGAAATATTTTCCAAGTTCCTAGTTTAAAATCCAAAATAATTTATCAAATGGAAATTAGCTAACTAAAATATGAAATTTAAAAGTAAGATTAATATTAAGGTGAAGTGAATATTTAATTATTCTCATTATAAGGTTTTTATGACCACCGTCCTAATTATCATCAACCATTTTATCATCTCTGTAAACATTATATATTTGTATATTACAGCTGCAAAAGAGATCAAGATACAACTTTAGACTCAACTATTCAAGTTATACCGCTCAGCAACAATTACAGAGCATGCTCAAAAAAATCAATCAATCAATATACAAATTCAACCATACTAATAAAATTATATATAAGAAAAACATTTTAGTAATATTATAACACAAATTAGTATATTGATCAAACTAATTTAACAACATTATAGCTAAAAATGTAGCAAAGCCAATATAAATTTTTCATTTAGAAATTATGAAACATTCCTTCATTTTTATTACAAGTGAACTAAAAACTAAAAAATATTTGCTTAGGTTAACATAATTTTATAAAAAAAATAAAATTAAAAAGCCATACCATCACAACATAAAAAAAATAATAATAATAAAAAAAACCCTCAAAACTTCATCAAAACCAAAAATTTATCCCTTAAAAAAAAAAAAAAAAAAAAAAAACTGATGTTTTGGTAGGATCGGTAGGATCCCATACGATTCTACGATCCAATACGATTTTACACGATCCTACATACGATCCTACTATTTTTATGATCCTAGTGTGATTCTAAATGTTTTGGTGAGATAAAATCGTAAAATCGTGCTATCTTACGATCTAGATCGCGATTTTGATAACCATACCCCATTCCCATTCTATGATACCAATGAAAACAGCAAATTGTTCCATAATGATTTACGGTTAAAAAAACTCTTCGATTCATAACCCTTTCCAAGTCTGCTCAGTATCAGCCAGTTTTGCCGCACAAAGCTTAAACCCCTCCTATATTTCAATAATCCAACCATGGTCATCAAGGAGCTCTCATATTACTGGGATTGAGCAAATCTGGGTGTATACCTTTGTGCAAACAGGTATCCCAACTTAGACCCCTGCTGCCAAGGGCAATCTCCGCCTTCCTTTATTAGGATAGTTCAGGTTAAAATATTCTCTCCCATTATTGCAAGTTTGTAACTATTGAATTATACTTATTTTAAAAAATAAAAATAAATAAAATAAAATAAAACCATTGCCCTGCTAATTTGATCTAAGCTATGCTATTTTATAATTGAATTCTTTGAAACTCAGCCCACAGCCTATTCTGCCAGAATGAAAGGTTGAAGGTCCAAAAATTCGCGTTCATTTAACCTACTTTGTTCAGCAATCCATTTCAGTCGACAATGTAACATGCTACCCTCATTCAGAGTCTCAGACCACATCTGACTTGAGTTTTTAAGCTAGTTTTGAATGAAAGGAGGTTCAGAGTTTTTAAGCTCGTTTACGATCACTCTTTACAGATGAAAAACATCACATCTTATCAAATACCAAAATATTACATATATCACTATTTTAATCTGAAGGGACCTGGCTCCCAATTTCTAGCAACATGTAACCTAATCATAAACTTTTGCATCTAGCAATGTCAAACTCAGCCTAGATTCTGAATAGAGCAAAAAAACATAATGTATGCAGCAATCTGAGTGAACACTGAACAACATATAAGTTTTACCTGATAAATCAATGCAACCATGACATAGGTCTACTAAAATTACCCGATGAAAAAGGGCCCAAATGCAGGATACTCCAAATGACCAAATGATAAATAAAGAAACTAAATCATAATCTTCAAACTTACGGAGACACAACAAACACTCATATTTTTTGTTACTTGTCCAAAGCTGGAATTCAGGCTCCATCCAGTACACCCCAACAAGCAACAAATGGCTACAGTACAGGAATCTTAATCTCTCTCTCACACAAAGAGAGTTAAAGAATAGACCATACTAGAAACATTTCTTCAAGTACACACACACACAAAAACATACAGAAAGTCTAGAAACACAACTTTCAGTACAATAATGATGATCAGAAATGTAAAGTGAATGTTTGACAGGATCTGCTTCAAAGACAGTTTCTAGACTAGTTTAAGCTAACATCTACAATACAGCAATAGGTAAAGCAACGGTCCAGCAAGCTTTATTTTGAAACTCTCCTCCAAATTAGCAGAGAACCTCTTATAAAATGTAATGGAAAGTCCACATACAGAATGAATAACTTGACACAAGATTGCCCACTTAGTATGCATCACAAACTTTGAGCAATGCCTACAACACCAACATCAGCAGCTTGCAGAAAACCTTTCTCTAATCTGCTCTGGATTGGCCAGCTCGAGAAGAAAGGATGATACCAACAATGAGACCATACAAGGCCAAGGCCTCAGCAAAGATGAGAATAAGAATCATTCCAACAAAAAGCTTTGGCTGTTGAGCATTAGCTCTGCAGAAAAACAATCAAATGTCAGCAAGGCCCCCACTTTTTTTTTTTTTTTTTGATAATTAATATACTTTTATTGAATAAAATGAACATCGTGTTCATGATGATGAACACTCAGGACATGAAAAAATACAAAAAGCTCAAGAACTAAAGCTAACAGATTGTAGGAAAGCAGAAATTGAAATACATTGTTTAAAACTTCAAATATGAGCCCATTGAAATAAAGTACCAAAAAGAAAATGTTTTAAAAGATCTAAGGATCTCTCATTATCTTCAAAGATACTGTTGTTATGTTCCTGCCAAACCTAACCAATGAGTTCTAGATCAAATGGCACCCCATCCCCTTGTAAGAACAAGATGAAGGCTGAGCTCATGGGCTCAAAACCCACCGAGTGCATGTGTAATCGCCAAAAAAAGAAAGAAAAAAAGGTAAGTAAACCTAGTAGTGTCATTTGAATAAATGGTCAATGTCATAAAGCGGTTCACTTGTATCCTAGGCTTAAAAAAGAGTATTCATTCAGGCAGCTTTGTAGTAGCATCCTCCCTAGTCTACAAAAAATTGTAAGTTGCCAAACAACCTTATACTCACATCTATTGCACAGAATAAATAATATGCATCTCCAACCAGTTTTTGTTAAACATTCAGTCTCTTCTTAAGCACTACAATGTATTTTATGCAATATTGTCATTAAGCACTACAACCTTTTTTTTTTTTTTTCTCTTATCGAAAAAAAAAAATATATATATATATATATATATATATTGTCATTAAGGAAAATGATTGCAGAGATTAACAAAAACCATCCTTAAGCCCTTAAATTCAAATTGATTGCAACAGAATTTGATTGGATGAAGGAACCAAAATTCACAACAAAAATCATTATTGGTGTCCCTGAGTCAAATGTTTGACAAATTCAAAAGGAAGAAGGCTCTTAATTCATGCTACCAATGAGTTTTTACAATGTCAGATTCAAGAATTTGTCATTGTTCCTTACGAAAATAGAACTTGGGGATATGAGGGAGACCACTAAACAACTCTAAGCATAACATACATCAACTACCAACATAGTCTAACAAGAAAACAGAGAATGCACTCTTGTATTCTCCAAGGGCAGAAGAAAAGAACCATCTGTAAGATTAAGACTTATAATAACATGACATACACAATGTATAACACATTAAAAACAAACAATCTATCCCTTTTGTTTCAACTTTCAATACTATGCAAAAATTTTAAGGATGTGTTTAGGGGTTTCAAAAAAGCTTGACTTGCTAATTGGATCAGGAATGATTCAAGATCAAAACAAAATACAAACAAACATTTAAAAGCCAAGGCACCTTACACAACAACAACCACCAAGCCTTAGTCCCAAATTTTTGGGGTCAGCCATGGATCCTCAACAATTAGCCAAGGCCAGTCACGTCTTTTTTCTACCAACCATTCTATTATATCCAAAGCCATACTCTTTGTTACTTCCTCAATTAACATATCCTTTTTTTACTACTTCTACTAATGCTACTTTTGGTCTTCGTCTACCCTTTTTTTTCTCTCAGCTTAAATCAACTCACTCCTTCTCACTTGTACGTTAATTGCTCAAGGGCAATAAAACCTAGAAAATGCTTAAATTTTGAGGTTTCAAAGTTATTTCCAGTTATATGTTCTATTTAATTTATTCACCATTTCAAATTGTTCTAAAAGTATTCCAAATCGGGTAATATTATTTCAGATAACATTTCTTGTCCAATATAGACTCTGAAAAGTTGTATATATGAACCCGCAACAGACAGTTCCAGAATCACACTCATGGATGACCTCATCCTAATTACACACTCATTTCCCATTAATGGCACCTATATATATATATATACATCTTTTTTTACTTTTTTTACTTTTTGTCCTTTTTGATAATTTTTTCGCAATTTTTTTTTAATCCTTTTTGGCAATCTTTTTAATAACTTTTTGTCCTTTTTATTAACACAACCCATTAAGGGAAATCTTAACAAGCACCACACGGTGCTGGTTAACATTTGTCTTAATACCATGAGATTCGGGGTGCCTAGAATTCTTTATTTCCTTGGAAGGGTGTTTGGAAACCTAAGATTCCTAAGCGTGTGGCATTCTTTATGTGGACTGCTGCACATGGTCGGATCCTCACTCTGGATAACCTAATGCTTAAAGGTCACCCTTTGGCTGTTGTATGTGTTGCTGTGATGGGGAGTTGGTAGACCACCTTCTTCTTCATTGTCCGGTTACTCATTCCCTATGGGCTTTCATGATTCAGGCATTTGGTGTTCATTGGGTTATGCTGGGTTCGGTGGCGGGTTTGTTATCTAGTTGGCATCAGTGGCCTGGGAAGCATAATTCGGAAATTTGGAACTTGGTTCCAGGGTGCTTAATGTGGACTGTGTGGTTGGAGCGAAATCGTCGTTCTTTTGAAGATAAAGAGAAAATGTTGGAGGAGTTAAAGATTTTATGCCAACGCAGTCTAATGGAGTGGTCTCGTTGCTGGGGTTTCACCGAGTGTTCTTCTCTCTCTGAGTTTATGCCTTCTCTTAGCTTAGTTTCCTAACTTCTCTTAGCTGTTGTGTTGTGGTGTGTTGTGCTGTGCTGTGCTGTGTAGTGTTGTGCTGTGTTGTTGTTCATCATCATGAACTTCTTTGTACTTTTCTTCTCCCCCCCCCCCCCCTTTTAATATAAATCTCTGCTTACCTATCAAAAAAAAAAAATATATATATATATATACATAGAGAGAGAGAGAGAGAGAGAGAGAGATGAATAAAGGGGGAGAGTACCAACTGTAAGGCTAAAACTTATAATAACACGACAGTGCATAGTACATGAGAAATACAACATTCCACCCCTTTTGTTCCAATACTATGCATATACTTTAAGGATGCGTTCAGGGGTAATTGGATCAAGGATAGTTGGAGATAAAAATATCCACGGCCTGTAAGCACTAAACAGAGAATTTCAATCAATGCACAATATAAACAAACATAAAAAGACAAGGCTGTCTTTCCTCCAGATATTGCTAGAGTAGACAAATGCTTCTGGTGTTTTTTCTTTTGTTTCATTGACTGATTTGCTTGATAGTTGCACTTTCCATACTCAATAGTTTTCACATATACTGGTTCCAGAGGACACTACCTGTGTGCTTTGGTTCCTTGTACTGGTTTCCCTTACTTTCAATGAAGTTTTGTTACTTATCTAAAAAATAAAAATAAAATCTAAAAGACAAGGCATCTTATACAACAACAATAACGAAGCCTTAGTCCTAAATTGTTGGGGGTCAGCTACGGATTCTCAATCAATATTAATCGGAGTCGGCCACACGTCTTCTTTTCCACCATTCTATTCTATTTGAAGCCAGACTTCATGCTACTTCCATTACTGACATGTCCTTTTTCACTACTTCTCCTAACATTATTGTTTTTGTCTTCCTCTACCAATTTTCATTCCCCCAACTTGAATCAACTTACCATCCTCTTAAATCCATAAAATGGAAACCGCAACAAACAGTTCCAATTAACTACAATGAACCCATTATAGAAACACAATTTCTTCACACATAAGCTAATTGTACAAGTACAAGATTCACAAAAATCACACTCATACGTGACCTCATCCTATTGCAATTACATACACACGTTTCTTTCTTAATACTCATTTCCCACAAAAACAAACTATTAACTGATATATAATATATTTAGAAAGAGCGATGAATAAAGGGAGAGAGAGAGAGTACCTAACACCGGCATCGCCAACGATACCGATAGCCATACCAGCGGAGAGGCCAGCGAGACCACAAGATAAACCCGAGGAGAGATGGGCATAACCGTCAAAAAGGTAATACGATTTGGCTTTAGGGTTAATCCCGGTACTAATAATAACCGCAATGATCAAACCGTAAATACCTAAGACTCCAGCCATAACAACCGGCACGATCGATTTCATAACCAGTTCTGGTCGCATCACACCCATCGATGCCACACCAACTCCACTCTTAGCTGTCCCATAAGCAGCTCCCATACCTTAACCAAAAAATCGAATCATTAAAAACACTACTAGTTAAAAAATGAAGATTAAGGATAATAAGTGTGCTTTTACATGAGAAAACTAGGGCAGCCGCAGCTCCGAGGAAGCCGAAGAATGGAGCGGTTTCGTCGCCGCTGAATACTGAAGAAGAAGACATTTTTTTTTTCCTTTCTTTCTTTGTAGGATTTGTTTTTGATTTGGGAAAGTTTGGGAAATTGATCGGAAATTGTTCGCTTTTAGAGAGAGAGAGAGAGAGTTTGGGAAATTGTGTTTTGTTTTGTTTTTGTTTTTGGTTGTCGAATGGGGTGGAAGGAAAGGAAGCTTCGGCGTGGCTTTCCTTATTATGGGCTGTACAGTTTTAACAGTTTTATCAACAACTAGTGGCTGTGATGAAAATTTCAGCCCAAAATTTAAATCGATGAAACAAACAGGGCTTGACAGTCTAAATTTAGACTGATGAGTGATGACATGACGCTGTAAATTTTGAATCTGGGTCGAGCTTTGACAAGCCTTGGCCCATAGGAATTGACAAGCCAACTTTAATGGAGAAGGCCTCATATACTCCCATAAATAAATATAGTTAAGGTCTGTTTGGTTTGGTGGAAAAGGACGAGGATGGAAACGTTCATTCGGAATTTCGGACCTGCCAATTTGGGAGAGAATGTCTTTTACTGGGAATTACTACTTAGCCCAATCTTTTTTAAACTTCTCTTTAACCCTTATATAATAACAATTAATTTATTCAAATCACATTTTATATCATTCCACTTTTCCATTTTTTTTACCAAACACGTAGAGGAAAGAAAACTTGAACATTCTCTTTCATTCACATTCATTTTCTTACCTCAATCAATGCATAAAATCATTTTATATTAGGTTTTAGCGGGGTATTACCAAGTAACCTTTCTTGAATTATTTGGATTCAACATTCAAGTATAAAAATAAAGTATCTCAAGAGAATATTCTAGTAATTTGGCTCATTGATTTGAGATGTGTCATAAATATAAAAGTCTCAAATTCAATCCACTATACTATTAGTCCATAGAATTTTTAGTTTTTAAGGTATTTAATGGGTAAGAAATGAAATAGTCTAGAGGCTAAAACATGTATTTCTAAATTAATATATCAATAATATCCTCATGGTCTAGCCAAAGGCTAACACGTGTATTTATAAACTAATATATCAATAATATCCTCTTTTGTTATTTCTCACGTTTAAAAGCTTTTTATTAGTTTGGTTACAAATAAGTATAACTTTATAACTGTAGTTTCAATGGGCCCCTCAAGGAGATTAGTCCTAAACCATCCCAAATAGAGATTAGTCCCTTCAAAGCAAAGTTTCAATGGGCCCCTCAAGGAGTTTCCTATATGTTGTACTGATATAAGCAAATGCACCAGAGCAAGAATTCTACATCTCAATTCTTACTAAACAACATTCAGCAACAAAAAAAAAATCTTACTAAACAACAACCTTTTTACCCTTTTTGTTCTAAGGTGTTTGCAAAAGATAGGGATCCATACTGTTATAGGCTTTTAGAGTCATAGGTAGTTGTGTATATATATATATATATCCCAGTTCCATCAAAGGTGGGGTACATTGGGGGTTCTACTTCATCAATACATTCCCACACAGATAAATAGATAGATAGACCCACTACGTACTTTAGACTAGTTTAGAGTCTCTGGCACCAGCAAAGCATTCCATTGCATAAAAAAAAATGACACCTATATAGATCTGTATCATTCTGATCAACTTCAAGCTATCATGAAATCTTCAAGCAGAAATAAAATCACTCGGTATTACCTCTGGTGTATCCATTTTACAGAATGTTTCTCATTGCTAAATCAATTCAAAAGAATGTTAATTTTGTCCCATTTCCTGCTTTACATAACTTGTGAACATTAGGCAGCAAAATGGCCCCGCTATCGGATTTATAAAATCCCATTATCATGAAAAGAAGACTTTTTATGAAGTATGGTTGTGCACTTTCTTCATTCTTCTCCTCCGAAAGTCAGTGTACTTATTCTTGCCGCTCATTTTTAGCCCCTTTTGCATCATAAGGGAAATGCATGTGTTTCGTAACAAATTCGCAATTAAACGATTCTTACTTTCTCTTCGACATTCTTGACTTGGTTTAGAAAAGTAAGTGTGGTGGTTTAAGATTGATTGAACTTTCACCATGATGCACATAAGTACCAATATAATAGCTTTTTCATCTTCTTGCATCTTCAGTGTTATCTACTTCAAGAGTACAAAAGCCCTAGATAATGGACACTAATTATGACTGATTTGATGGACTAGGTGAACGTGCGAATGCTTAACATTTAATACATTGTGATTAAGCTTTAGATGTAAAGACGTTCCCATGATAATCTTGTTTGCATCATTCTATTTGTTGAAACTTGTAGTGCACAGATGAGATCGTTCCAATCGCCTAAAAGTTTACTTTAACATTTTTCTCATTGATTATGCTTGTTGCGGATTGTTATAATGAATTCGAGATGATTATCTTACATCACATTCATAGAGTTAAACATATAGATATTGCACTGAACCTACGAAGCACAGGTATTGGCCACACGTACATTTCAGATATGGTATGGGACCAGAGATCGACATATGTGAAGGAAGCCCATGAAAAGCATCAGTTAGAAATTATTATAAGGAGCATGTGGATATTCTCATGAAGTGCAATAGTTACGTAATGCTTTTCCATTACCTTTTTTATGAGTCCATTTTCTACGGTACTTGAAATAGTCTATTAAACGTAAAGGTTGTGGATCATTTTAAGATTTCATGAAGACTTGCACTTTTCCTATTATCAGTAAAATTACTCAAATTTTTTGCCACAAGGCCATGATATTGTTTAAGAATAATTCTTTTGAAGAATGGATTTGTGCTTTCAAATGCTTATGTGGTAAAAGTGGTCAATTTCATTGACGGTTTACCATTTTTTTCTTTTCCTTTTTCTTTTCCATAGGGATTACTAGAGGTCTTAACCTATCTAAAATTCTGAACATCACCCATACCAGCTCTGCCTAGCTTGGTCATATTGCCATAGACAGAACCAGGCAAATGGCTGATGATATGAACAAGCATTTTCATGTGGTGGCCAGCACTATCCGCACTATACATTTGCTTCGTGCACTTGCCAATATCATGAAAAAAACTTCTTTTCACAATCTCAAGTATAGGCACAAATAGCTAGTCTGCCCTATAACCTTTGATTGTACATGAAAGTTCATTGACTAAAACATCCATAAAGGAAAAAAGAAAAGATTAGACAGTAAGAACGTACCATACTTTTTGACAAACCAGCACAAACAACGTTTCTTATGAATGCAAAATCTGTAGCTAGAAATTAGGCATGTCTTTGCAAGACAAGCAACACAGATATTTAGGAAGTCAATTCCAACGCGTTTGTCATTGATTCAAATTGGACCCGCCACTGAATCTTGAAAAATCTAAGAAACACGAGGCAGAGTCTGAACCAACCCATTGGAAACACACCATGTATGTTACAGGACCCCTCAGCTCACCTGTGACCATCATGGCATCAATCCCACATTTCTTTCTCAATCAATACCCATCTTCCCCACATTTTATGCCTAGAGACTTCCTGTTCAACTGAAAACACCCATCCATCAATGTCACACATGCATATTTTCCAGTATTTCTCCTAAAGCTTCTAGACCTCAAACCAATTAAAATATCACACACAAAAACTTGTGTCTACTCGTTGGTGTGATGTTAATTATTGGAATTATCACATCATTTTCTTCTCACTTATAATATAAATTATTTATATTCTAGTCAATAAAAGTCATAACTTTTTCTTTTTTTCATCTTGAAAATAATTGATAAAGAGTTGGTTAATGATGTTCGAACGTGTACTTATTGTAACTGCCTATTTAATTGCATTCAGTATAAGTTGAAGACAAATAAGGGCTCTTCGACTTCTTCTTTTTTGAGAAGAGGGCTCTTCGACTTGTGATCAAGCAATAGATATCGTAGAAAATAATTAACTTTTTGTTATGGTACCTATTGTAGCGGCTGAAATAGCTATTGGACCAGGCTAATTGTTTCCTCAATTTAACGTAATAGAAAATCAACTTGTATCAATCAATCAAATTTGTTGATGAAGATGTGTTTTTTTACCTTTCCGTTTTTTTTCTCGTTCCCAACTTTTACTGGTGGAATTAATGTATAGAATTTGATCCAATCAACAATATAAAACATCTATACATTCGTTGTTTTATATTTAATATTTTGTTCTTATTTCTTTCAATTCTCTACCATTGATTTATTGGTCTGACGTGGATAATGAGTACTAAAGTTCAACCTCCAATACTCTTCTTGTCCTATATCTTTCTCTTATAATGATTATGATATGAAAACCTCCATTACTATAATATGCAACCATCTGAGAAATTGGTTACAGTTTTCAATAGGTCCCTAGCTTTTCAATTCCGATCGATCATATATAAATTAGCCACAGGAACGTCCACTCTAATTCACATGATGGACAATCATCACCTTATAGAATGAGAAATCAGCAGTAAATTAACATTTTCTCCCCCACAAATGTCGAAAAGGTTCAAACAATTTCCAGCAAATGGGGCTAGAAAATATTTGCTTATAATCATAGACGCTTGAGTGAAATGTTAGGGGTCTAGATTCTAGAAAGTAATTATTTTATTTCATTTAAATGAAATGTTAGAATTAGTACCTACAAGGGGGCACAATGATAGTTCATGCCCCATTGAAAGAAGCTTGTGTTTCACACCTTTGAATAGAGAGAGTGAGGTTGAAGAGTTCGGTTAAAAAAAATAAAGAGTTAATAAATGCCTTAATACCCTTAAGGGTATTAGTTTAGAAAATATATTTATAAATTTTTTTAAGAAAAATAAAAGACAACTAATTTTTTGACATTTTAATATTTTTCACATGAAAATAGTATTAAAAGTTAAAATTTTCCTAAAGTAGTCAATTAACAAATGTCAAACATTCTATAAAAAAACAAATATCTTAAAAATATCTGTTAACTGTACTTAAAAAAACTATATGATTCAACAAATTCATAGTGATTTCTCTTTACCAACCACCGTCAACCATAAATTAAAATTCATTAACTAACAATAAGTTTCTAAAGGGTAAGGTGTTATTTTTAGATTAAGAGAGAGAAATGGACAATATGAGAGAGTGTTTGGAGGGAGGTCGATGTCATAAGGGCTAAGATCCTAATAGGACCCCGCTAGGATCTCCTTTTGCTGGTTACGTTAACTTCATCTTCACACTTTTCATCTTATTGTATCAAGTATATAAATATTGTACACAGGAGAAGCTTCTTCTTCTTTCTCTAACAAGAGAGATTAATTTATCTACAAGTTGTTTATATAATGTCTAACTTTACTCTAAAAGCAAGAGAGTTTCTTGTTTTGCTATCATATTTTGTGCAATGGAGCCCCCTTCTTTTTGAGAGGGTAAAACTTAGGTGAAATTCTTTAGTTTTCCTTTTTTTTGCGTGTTTTTTGTTTGTGCGTGTATTTGTTTATAAGAGATTTTAAAATAAAAGTAATTGTTTTATAAGAAGGTGTATTATGTAAGTTGTTATAACTTTTGAGTAGAGTTTATAATGTGTCTTTGCATTAAAATTTCATTCTCATGCATGTGTGCGTGTTTCTAAAAATAAAATTAAAAAGGTAAAATTCCTTAGATTATATGGTTGAGTATAACTATCCTTAAAAGAAATAACCCCTTATTTTAGTGCACTGGTCAATAGGATGATTAAATTCAATTTTGGAATTTAAGGCACAATACCTAAGAAATTATAGATAATAAAAATATTAATGAGTCTAAGGATTCAATTTTTTCACAACTTTTAAAGTGGTATCAATGCTAATGATTAATATAAATAAAAGTGGTGTTAATGGTTTTTTATATATAAATTAAATAGTGTCAACTTATAAAATTATATGATATGAGCATAGTGTTACTTTTAAAATAAAATAAAATAAAATAATTATCCCTATCCTTGCAAAAACTAAAATGAAGTATTTCAAGACACCTTAAAATGAATACAATTAACACTCTTGAAGTTTGAGTTAATGCCAACTAGGTCCAAGGTTTTTCAGAACTAACCAATTTGGTTTTTAAATCGTTACTTAATTTTCTTCTTTTTCTCACGATGTTTAGGGATTAAGTTTGTTAGTTCTAAAAATCATAAACTTGGCTAATATAATTAACTCAAACCGTAAGAGTGTAAATTTTATTTAAAACTACCGTTTCTTCGCTCAAAAAAAAAATGTATTTAAAACAAAAACAAAACTTGGGTTCAATTCCTTTTTATTAATGCACTTGAATTTATTGGACACGTGGTATCATTTGGTCGTGTACACAAAGAAAGTAAATAAAAAAGAGGAATTAAATTTGTTGTTTAGCTATCACCGCCACAGCTTTTAGAGAAAGGCGGGGAGGGTTGTGGGGCCTAGGGGTGGGGCGTTTATGTTGGGGACCACAAATGGTGTAATGAGTTCAATGATGCGGTCCGCCGCATGATTGGAGACCACGGCCGACCACCACCGTCCTACGTGGATCTAACCGTCCACATCACTAGCCCATCCGCGGCCAAACCCACTCCCCAGTAAACACTACTGCTCTTATCAATAACTACTAGTAGTATTTATTTATTTATTTATTTATTTTCCAATTTCCGTAATTCCTAACTCCTTTCTTCAATATTCCGTATCTATCCTTCATCTCAAAGATGTAACATCGAGCTCTTTTCCCATATGACCAAGCACCTCCTCTGCAGCCACAAAGAGAAGAGAAGTAACTAAAAACAAACACAGAAACAAAACACGGGGAACACGGAATAATATGGTTGTAATATAGGCACCACATGTCGCATTACTTATGGTTCTTTAAGAAGAAGAAAAAAAAAGTTGCTTTGATGTAAAAACTCCCATGACATTATTATTAATTTAAAATTTACGCACTCCCTTTTGGGTACATCAATTTCACGTGTGAGATAAAAGGACACGGCCTAGTCGACAAAATATGAACACAGGACATTTCTCTAATTTTTGTCACATTTGCATCGGGTTAACTCTAGAGCAATGAAATTAAGACTTATCCGACATAAAAATAATCTTTGTTTTGAATCTTGTATCTTAATTGACATTCTAATATTTTCAATAATGACATTTAAAGTTTAAATCTTCCTTCTTTTAATTATAATTATCAAATAATAATAATAATAATAATAATTTGTTTCCATGAAATGAATTTACAATGATGAAAGGAATGAAAGAAGGTAAGAGCTGTACAATTATAAAGGTTAGACCAAGTTACAACTAATATAACTTGGTGAAGAAATTCTACCACCTATTGGACAACATAAGCTAGGGCCTTGAGAGTTATTAGGATAACTCTACCATGTGATTTCTAAACTTCTCCCAACTATTTTGAAATCTATGGTTTGGATTTTACTACGTCATCAATATTTAAACTTGTATGAACTATTACTATTTTAGTACCTATTCACACGTAGGTCCCCTATGGGCTCACCTTTTATGTGAGAGTCCAGACACTACTCTAAAACTATGTAAGTATTACCTATAAAAAAGTGAAGAACATGATATAAAAAAACAAAAGGACTAATGTTGCTTAATACTTATCATTTCTTTGCTGGTCAATACAATAACACTGAGAATCTAGAGTGCAATGGATGTAACTTTTTGCTGAAAAGTAATTATGTATAATTATACTTTAAAAAAATTAGATATTAAAAAAGTTATACATAAACAAATAAACTAAAAATCTAATTTTTTTTTTTTAATTTTTAAAAAGCATATGGCTGTGACCTAGTTAATACACAAATTAGGTGGATTAGCATTGGCATTTGATTAATGAGTCATAATTAATCCATAATGGTTGTAATATCGATTTCAAAGTGAAGTTGAACATTATGGGCTGGATAATGTGACAAGGTGCCATGAACCCCTCAATTTCATAACATCAGTCAAAATAAAAATGGTGTACCAAAAAAACAATACTCGATTTGTTGGACGTCTTTGAGTTCTTTGACTTCTTTACTCTTTGATTCCCTCTCTGTTTCACTTTCTTTGTTTTTGTTTTTTTTCTTCAAGTTCTTTCTGTCTTCAAATTGCCGTAATGATTCAAAATGCTTCCCTTTTGATTTTTGACATAACCTTGAGCTTTTGCTTTTCTTGTACTATATATTCAATTGCTAGAGTCATTTTATGTTTCTTAGGGAAATTATCTAGGAGTATTCACTTAAATTGTGTGGATGAGTGAGTTCCAATTAACTCAACTGGTAAAGTCTCTGATAATTGTGTAAGAGATCTAAGGTTCAATTTCCACCTACACCAAAAACTGATTAGTGTCTTGGTTTAATAATAAAAAGCTATCATTAAGAGCGGATGCTATAGATTGAAACTCTCTCAAAAAAAAAAATTGTGTGGATGAATTTAGCCCTCATTTGGGAAGAGTGAATGAAATGGAATGGAAAAAAAAAATGAAAATAATAATTTTAGAATATTCTTTCTTTCCTTTATTTGAAAGTTTTAATGGAAGGAATGAAAAGTTAATTCTCTTATTTGAAAGTTTAAGTAAAAGGGAATAGAATGAGTAAAAATGAATACTCATTCATTTCCATTTCTTTATAATTATTCTCTTCCATTTCATTCCATTCCTTTATGATATTTTGACAATAGTCGCATTTGGCATTTGCTTTTATTTCCAATAATACATGCAAAAATAATAGGTTTCAATTAGTTCAATTGGTAAAGTATCTGATATTTGAATAAGAGATCTAAAGTTCAATCTCCCGCCTACACCAAAAATCAATCGGTGTCTTGATTTGATAATAAAGAGTTTTCATCAGGAGCAGATGCCATAAGTTGAAACTTTCTTTTAAAAAAAATGTGTAAAAAAAAAAAAAAAAAAAACTCTATTAAAAACCTGAGAATAGTGAATTTGTTGTTCTGCTCTATTTATTGAGCATTTCACATTTCTCTTATTACATAATTTCTCAGATCTTATTGTTTCCAAATAGTCGTTATATTCAATTACAATGGGATAAATATTCTAATTGTTGAAATCGAATAGAAGGTCAAAAAGCCAGGGGACTCTTCTTTTTCTCACCAAAGGAAAAAGCTAGATAATTACCACCCGAATTTTTCTTCAATATGGATTATGGACACGTGCACCATGTTTGATTGCAAAATTACTCATGATTTTGCTTAAAAGTCAAAAGAAATTTCAAGCACAGACCCATGCGTCTTTTTATGACACAATGTGATCCAACTATGATATTACTCTCTTCAAATCAACATGAACGTCACCTTTTTAAGCCACGTAATATCCCATATAATTGGAATACTATGCTTGGTATTCATAATTATTCATAAATAGCTATTTTTATTCATCTATTCAGTGATACTACCAAAATAGAACCATGAATCTGTATGTTTCACAATTTGGAACAACATGATAAGATAATGAAATGGAACCATATATCAACAAAATTTCTTAAAATACCCTTATAAAATTATATTTAAACTCTGTGAGTATAATTAATATATATATATATATATAATCACAACAAGAAAAAATGTTTATTGCAATAAAAAAAATCGTTGCAATAATATTATAGTCATTGCAATAATTGATACATGGTGTATTAATAAAATTTGAGGTAATAGGTTTGTACAATAAAAAATTTTGTTGCAATAAATTCTAAATATTTTAATAACAACTTTAATGTAATGATATATATATATATATATTGTTACAATAAAAAATTTACTATTTCAAATATCCTGTAAGTGTAGGCTATTATTTGATGAATCTTATTATAATAGGTTGCAAATAACTGACCAAAACAAGTCGGATTAAATTATTGCAGTGATATATTCATTATAATAGATAATTACTTCATTTTGTCATGGCAATAGATTATGAAATAATTGATACTAGGTTATTGTAATGATCTATTCATTGAAGTTTCATATTTGTCTTGCAATAAATTGTAAAAGAATTAAAGAATTAATATCAAATTATTTCAATGATAACATTGTTCCAATAAGCTATTAGTTCAAAAAAATTGTTGCAATAGATTGCAAAAATAATTGGTATCAATTTATAGCAATGATTTCTTCATTTTAAGTTATTGAAATAATTTTTCCTAATACATTAAAGTTTCTATTGCATCTGAAAATTATAAATTATTAAAACTTCTTATTGTTGATGCAATAATTTGACACTTTTAAGTTATTATTGCAACAATTTTAACTTGTAAATGTGATATTTTGTCTAATACTATTATACATATTTTGTTGTATTAACATTTGATGTAGTAGATTTTTTTAGTGTAGTGCCAACTCAAACTTTTTACAATCACAAACCACTAAACCCTTCTTAAACCCATACTAAACCCAAGCCTATCTAAAGCCCCCTACCTACTCTCTTACCGCTACTCTTTTACTGATCCCAATTAATTTGTAACCAAAGGAGCTGGTGCAATGCGGCAAACTAAACTAGTTCACCTCTTGTCTTAGCTGACAAGTTGGAGCTGATCTTTCCTTTTCCCGCGAAAGCCAACTCAGTCCAAAGGTATAGAAAAAATTGCACCTCCTCCAAGTTGGAAATGGGAAGCACCTTGAAAACCTTAAGCTTCTCAAACACCCTCTCGACATTGCTCCCCGCTTTCCCCACCCTCCACTTAGCCAAGTCCACCTCCACCGCCGCTTCTCTGAACTCGGTCATGAAATTATAGATCACCTTCTTTAGAGACATGATCGGATCCAAAGCACTTTCAAGGACTTAGCTTTGTTACTTGACAGCTACAGAAAATGACAATAGAATGGAAGGAACGGGAAGAAAAGAAAAAATAAATAAAAGGAAGGAACGAATAGTGTTTCACTTTCTTAGCTCCGTTTAGTTTTGCTTCAAACATATGGAATTATAACACACGTGCGTGGGCACACAAACATATTATTGACTTTAATGTCTAGGCAAATAATGGAAACTTGGAGAGTGTTATGTCCATAACAATTTCACAACAATTTCTAAGTGTCAAAGGTAAGGTATCAAACATTGTAAAAGAATTAATATCAAATTATTGCAATGATAACTTTGTTGCAATAAGCTATTAGTTTGAAATTTTCGTTGCAATAGATTGCAAAAATAATTAGTATCAATTTATTGCAATGATTTCTTCATTTTAAGTTATTGTAACAATTTTTCCTAATATATTATAGGTTCTATTGCATCCGAAAATTATAAGTTACTGTAACTTATTATTGTTGATGCAATAATTTAACATTTTTAAGTTACTATTACAACAATTTTAACTTGTAGATATAATATTTTGTCCAATACTGCTATACATATTTTGTTGTATTAACACTTGATGTAGTAGACTTTTTTTGTGTAGTGAATGTTTTCTATTCAAAATTACTATCTGCATAACTTAATATGGTGTCCACCGTCCCATGTACCACTATGATGTGCAAATGGAAAGCTGCATTTCCATCTGCTCTTCCATCGCTGTCAGCATTTCCATCACATCTCGAGTGACTGTCCAAAAAAAGTTTAGCATCAATGGCAAGGCCAACTCCTGTTATACCCAAAAAATAACTCCCATTTTGATGGGTCAAAATGTTCGCCGATGTCTTGCAAAAAAAAGCTCTCCGCTTCTGGGCTCTCAAAAGCTTGATCTTTTGCCTCTCCAAGAGATAAGCATTCAGTCTCTCCCTCTCTAAACTGGCCTTACTCCTAAAGTATCTACTCAACACCAGCATCCTCTTTGCCATAGCCCTAACCCCCTGCAAGTATATTAATTATTTTTGACATGAAACGCATTGACTACACCATATCATATAATCAATTTAGATGGAGAAAATAATTTTTTAATAATGAAAACCCTCATCACAACCTCATAAATATAAAACTAGTCTGCTTCTCCCACTAAATATAAACAAATTTGATTATGCACTTTTCATAAATGACAATGATCATTGTTGTATACATTGTATAACTGTATAAGAAAATGTTAGATAGATTAAAGAATCTCTTTCTTAAATAAATTAAATAGCTCACACACCCTTGCCAAAAAAATGTTATAAGAAAATCCATCTTAAATAGATTAAAGAATCTCTTTCTATCATATACTTTATTCACTATTATAATTCAATTATTTTCCATGCAAGTATATTAATTATAGGGCAAAGTTGATAGGTGGAATTGAAGGTCCATGTGAGAAGGTGAGGAGGTTGCAATCTATAAGTGATTATCATAATTCCATATAATAAACAGGCAAAATTTTTGAGTTTCAAAAGAAACAGGCAAAAATTTTTTTTTTTTTGAGTTATTATGTGGGTTAAGAAATAATTATTACCAATCTTTTGGAAAAAAAAAAACTAATTATTTCTCAATTTATAGAAATAAATACTAATTAAGAATAACCCTCCCGAACCATTACTACTTAACTATTACAATTAACTATTTTATTCCTGAGTCTATTCCTACATACCACTTGAAGTGTGAGAATGGCTATTACTGGGTTCCTTGTTATTATTATTATTAGCTTGTAACTTTATGTATATACATAGATATACTTAAAAGATATACATAAAGATACATAGTATAATTCTTACATATATAATTTAAATATTATTGATAGTTATTCTTATATATTTTTTTTTTGAACTATTTAAAAAGTCTTGTAAAAATATTATTAGGTAGAAAATGTAAATTGCCCATTTTTTATTATATTTTTAAATTCTTTTTTGTTCATTAATTCTAGACTCTTTGGTCTTTGTACACAATAACTTACTTAGATAAATATTTATGATGTGGTCTCACATACGTGCGTGAGCACACAAAAATACTATTGACTTTAATGTTTAGGCAAATAATGGAAACTTGGAGAGTGTTATGTCCATAACAATTTCACAACAATTTCTAAGTGTCAAAGGTAAGGTATCAAACATTGTAAAAGAATTAATATCAAATTATTGCAATGATAACTTTGTTGCAATAAGCTATTAGTTTGAAATTTTCGTTGCAATAGATTGCAAAAATAATTAGTATTAATTTATTGCAATGATTTCTTCATTTTAAGTTATTGCAATAATTTTTCCTAATATATTAAAGTTTCTATTGCATCCGAAAATTATAAGTTACTGCAACTTATTATTGTTGATGCAATAATTTAACATTTTAAAGTTACTATTACAACAATTTTAACTTGTAGATATAATATTTTGTCCTATACTGCTATACATATTTTGTTGTATTAACATTTGATGTAGTAGACTTTTTTTGTGTAGTGAATGTTTTCTATTCAAAATTACTATCTGCATAACTTAATAAAAATTGACAACATCTTTGTTAAATATTAAATTATAATGAGTGAATGTTGTATATGCTTGGATATCATAATTATATATAAAATAAACTTGAACTTTTTAAAGAAGAAATATATATATATATATATATATATATATATATCTGTGTCATAAAAAAAAATTTTAAAAATTAATATATATTTGACACTCTAATGATAAAAACTGAATTTGTCATTTGTGTATTTCTTTACTAAATTTCATATATACCATAATAAAAGTTGATTGGGATTATACTTTTTTGATGGGTAAAAATGTTCGCCGATATCTTGCGAATAAAGGTGCTCCGCTTCTAGACTCTCAAAAGCTTAATCTTTTGCCTCTCCAAGAGATAAGCATCCAGTCTCTCCATCTCTAAACTAGCCTTAATCCTAAAGTATTTCCTCAACACCAGCATCCTCTTCGCCATAGCCCTAACCCCCTACATGAGAGCTAAGAGAGATTCGTGAGAGAGTTTCTAGAGAGAGTTGTGGGTCAATGAGAGCGAGACGTTCGTGATGAGGGGAATGAGCATGAGCGTGAGTGAGTTGGGTAAAGGCAATATTATACTTGTTAAAAATATTATACTGATTGGGATTATACTTGTTAAAAATATTAATCTGACAATACCATAAACAAGAGGAGTGAGAGAGTTTCAAAAGAAACAGGCAATTTTTTTTTTTTTTTTTTTGAGTTATTATGTGGGTTAAGAAATAATTATTACCAATCTTTTGGGAAAAAGAAAATTTATTTCTTAATTTATAGAAATAAATACTAATTAAGAATAACCCTCCCGAATCACTACTACTTAACTATTACAATTAACTATTTTATTCCTGAGTCTATTCCTACATACCACTTGAAGTGTGAGAATGGCTATTACTAGGTTCCTTATTATTATTATTATTAGCTTGTAACTTTATGTATATGTATAGATATACTTAAAAGATATACATAAAGATACATAGTATAATTCTTACATATATAATTTAAATATTATTGATAGTTATTCTTATATTTTTTTTTTTAACTATTTAAAAAGTCTTGTAAGAATATTATTAGGTAGAAAATGTAAATTGCCCATTTTTTATTATATTTTTAAATTCTTTTTTGTTCATTAATTTTAGACTCTTTAGTATTTGTACACAATAACTTACTTAGATAAATATTTATGATGTGGTCTCACATACGTGCATGAGCACACAAAAATATTATTGACTTTAATGTCTAGGCAAATAATGGAGACTTGAAGAGTGTTATGTCCATAACAATTTCACAAAAATTTCTAAGTGTCAAAGGTAAGGTATCAAACATTGTAAAAGAATTAATATCAAATTATTGCAATGATAACTTTGTTGCAATGAGCTATTAGTTTGAAATTTTTGTTGCAATAGATTGCAAAAATAATTAGTATCAATTTATTTCAATGATTTCTTCATTTTAAGTTATTACAACAATTTTTTCTAATATATTAGAGTTTCTATTGCATCCGAAAATTATTAGTTACTACAACTTATTATTGTTGATACAATAATTTAACATTTTTAAGTTACTATTACAACAATTTTAACTTGTAGATATAATATTTTGTCCAATACTGCTATACATATTTTGTTGTATTAACACTTGATGTAGTAGACTTTTTTTGTGTAGTGAATGTTTTCTATTCAAAATTACTATCTGCATAACTTAATAAAAATTGACAACATCTTTGTTAAATATTAAATTATAATGAGTGACTATTGTACATGCTTGGATATCATAATTATATATAAAATAAACTTGAATTTTTTAAAGAAGAAATATATATATATATATATATATATATATATCTGTGTCATAAAAAAAAATTTAAAAAAATTAATATATATTTGACACTCTAATGATAAAAATTGAATTTGTCATTTGTGTATTTCGTTACTAATTTTCATATATACCATAATAAAAGTTGATTGGGATTATACTTTTTTGATGGGTAAAAATGTTCGCCGATGTCTTGCGAAAAAAGGCTCTCCGCTTCTAGACTCTCAAAAGCTTGATCTTTTGCCTCTCCAAGAGATAAGCATCCAGTCTCTCCATCTCTAAACTGGCCTTAATCCTAAAGTATTTCCTTAACACCAGCATCCTCTTCACCATATCCCTAACCCCCTCCATGAGAGCTAAGAGAGATTCATGAGAGAGTTTCTTGAGAGAGTTCTAGGTCAGTGAGAGAGAGACTTTCGTGATGAGGGGAATGAGCATGAGCGTGAGTGAGTTGGGTAAAGGCAATATTATACTTGTTAAAAATATTATACTGATTGAGATTATACTTGTTAAAAATATTAATCTGACAATACCACGAACAAGAGGAGTGAGAGAGTTTCAAAAGAAACATGCAAATTTTTTTTTTTTTTTTGAGTTATTATGTGGGTTAAGAAATAATTATTACCAATCTTTTGGGAAAAAAAAAATCTAATTATTTCTCAATTTATAGAAATAAATACTAATTAAGAATAACCCTCCCGAATCACTACTACTTAACTATTACAATTAACTATTTTATTCCTGAGTCTATTCCTACATACCACTTGAAGTGTGAGAATGGCTATTACTAGGTTTCTTATTATTATTTTTATTAGCTTGTAACTTTATGTATATGCATAGATATACTTAAAAGATATACATAAAGATACATAGTATAATTATTACATATATAATTTAAATATTATTGATAGTTATTCTTATATTTTTTTTTTTAACTATTTAAAAAGTTTTGTAAGAATATTATTAGGTAGAAAATGTAAATTGCCCATTTTTTATTATATTTTTAAATTCCTTTTTGTTCATTAATTCTAGACTCTTTGGTCTTTGTATGCAATAACTTACTTAGATAAATATTTATGATATGGTCTCACATTTGACTCCAAAATTAAGAAATAAAATTCTCTCTAAAAATAAATCATTTAAGACACATGGCGCAAAATTTGGCTTCAATTGTAGAATCTAATTGAATTTTCTCTAAACTTTTTCTATTAATATATATATATATATATATATATATATATATATATATTGTTGTTGTTGTTGTTTTTGTTGTTGTAAGGACACGATTTGTTTCCCAAGCCCAAAAAGTAAAAGGACTTAGGCTCAAAGAGCCCAATACAATGAATTTGTAGAGAGTATGCTAAGAACTGGACTTTAATGAGTCAGAAAATAATAACAGTAGATTAAAAACTACTAGAAAATGAAAATAAACAATTTTATGTAGAGAAAATCTTAATCGACAACGTTCGAGGAGAGTAATTCTTATATATTTCTTTTGGACTTAAATCCAATTACAATTCTTGATTATACAGTGTTTTTCCTCACCCTAGAATTTTAGGTCCCCCCTTTGTAATCAGGTATTTCTTCTTTATATTCCCCTACTTTCCTTCATCTCAACCTTCTACGTGTAGGTCAAACTGTTGGCTTTAATTCTTGTCCCATTAGCACCTTACTAAAATCTTTGGGGGTAGCTGTAAGGCTGAGTATTACTATTCAAACATCACCTCCATATTAATGAGGTCAGGGAGTTAACTGCAGAGCATTTAATACGGTGGTAGAAGCTTTCTCCTAGATATTTCTCAACTTCCCTTTATCTTATTCCCTCTTGATGCTTAGCCTTACCAATAAAATTGTCTGGCGTATTGTTCTTGATAGCAAGTCAAACCTTTGACCTCTACTTTGTTTAGCCGAGGAAGCATTTCTCCTCAGACTACTTTCCCAAACCTTTATGACCAGAATCCTTCCACAACTTACTGATTTGTACGTCTTCATTAATGTCTAATTGTCCTCGGACAGCTAAATGTCTTCGGACAAGGCCCACGACCTAATATACATTCCTAGACCCTTCATCCCTACAATTATTATTATTATTATTATTATTATTATTATTATTGTGGTAACCCAAACCTACAAACGTTGTTATGTAAGACAACAGATTTAGGTTCGCAATCTATTTGTTGGTTGGATTTCCTCACATCCTTACAGATTATGCTTCAAGCATAGCCTTGACAGCCCAACAATCAAGCATCCCTATAGTTCTCAGCCCAACACCCTCTTCCCCTTAGACCTAGCTTCTAGCTTTCTCTACTCTCTTTTTTCTCTCCTCCCCTTCATGTTTACACCCACTCCTATTTCTTTTCTCTCTCTCTTTCCCTAACTTCCCAAAAGAACCAACCAACCCCATTTGTCTGCCCTATGTCCCTTGTATAGCCTCCCCTTAGTGGGATTCAAATCATTACTTTTTACTAGTTCCCATGCAATCCCACTTTCACCCCTAATCCCTAGAATAATCATGTCTTCTGAAGATTCTCTTGAAACTTATTTTAGAAACCAAATAGTATTTGGCAGCGGATTTTCCAAAGGCATTGACTGTGATTGGTTACCGGCCTAAAGTTGCCCCATCCCCTTGTTGGACCTCCTCGGTTATTAGTTAGCACTGGGCCTAACATGGCCCCAATCACAGTAGGATTCCCCGAACGTTATAATTAGACCTTTGCACATTTATTAGTGGACAGGTCCTAGCCCAAAAGCGTTGGGCCTTAGTCACATGGGCCGTTCTGGTCTCCCGGTCCCAAGCCCCTACAATTATTATTATTATTATTATTCTTTAAAATCTTACCTTACTTCATCTCACTGTTTAATAAACTTAGAGTCTCTTATTTACATGACTTTATCAAAAATTGATTGGTATTTTGGTCTGATAATAAAGAGCGTAGTCATCAGAAGTGGACGTCATTGGTTAAATCTCTATAAAAATTATTCCACAACTTTTTTGCCACAACCACCATTTTTTCTTCACCAATCACACCCTAACATGTTATAATTGTAACAAAAAGTTGTGAAAAATTTTGTAGTCCTAACTTTTTCTTCCAATTAACTATTGGTGCCCGTTAACACCCAACTTTATGTCAAAATTTTTGACAACCACCTAATTTTATGTCAGTATTTTGTCAGTTTTATAAGCTTTAGGGTCAACTTTATACAATTTTTCTCATTTATCTAATTTTTTTATTAAGTGAGACTCACATTATTGTAACCTTAGCAAGCACAGCACGGTGCTTATTAACATTTGCATTAACTATTTTATTCTTGAGTCAATTTGTACCTACCCACTTAAAGTGTGATCAATGGCTACCAGGTTCCTTCTCTTCTTAGTACAAATTTGTAGGTGGTAGAGAAATATGAAGGGTATTTGATAGAAGTTCTCACTGAAACAAACCATTTTACCATACACCCAAATGAAAAGAACATAGCAATTCCTACGAGGTGACAATGAGCACTCAAATGCTTTCAATGGGCCAAAATAGGAAATTAAACATAATTTTCAAACAATATAATTAGTAAACAATATTTTCAAATTATATTTTTTACTAGCATCTTGAGTTTAAGGGAATCGATTTAGGGTCTATAAATCGAGTTTTTGTGAGTCAATTTTCATGTTTTGATTGAGTCTAAGTTGGCACTTTTTCCATATGGCTTCTACATGGAAATCGAGTCTCTAAGACTCGATTTATAACCCATTTATAATTTCACCAAACGCAGAAAAAGCAAAAACGCAGAAAGAAAGAAAAAAAGAAAGAAAGAGAGAGAAGAAGAAGAAGAAGAAGAAGAAGAAGAAGAAGAAGAAGAAATGGAGATGCCAGGCCAACCCAGGCCGTGCGGCGCGCCAATCCAGGCCACGGTCGCCATGCAAGCCAAGCCACACGCACTGCGCGACCAGGATTGGCCGCGCGACCCATGCCACGTAGGCTAGGCCCAATCGTGCGACCCAGGCCTTTGATCTGGGTTTCTAGATCTTTCCCTCTCTGATCTAATCTTGTGCTAAGATTGTTGTGTCTTTGATCTAATTGTGCTGGATTGTTGCGTTTCTTGATTTTTTTTTTTTTTTTTTTTTTTTTGGTATTTTTGGAAATGGCTGAGAGACTTGAGACTTAATTTTTTTTTTTTTTTTTTTTTTGGCTTTTTGCTTTGTAAATTGAGTCTTAGAGACTCGATTTCCATGTAGATGCCACATGGAAAATATGTCAACTCATATCCGATCAAAATATGAAAACCGACCCTTAAAAACTTGATTTATATGCCCTAAATCGAGTCCCTTAAACTTGAGATGCTAGTAAAAAATATAGTTTGAAAATATTGTTTACTAATTATATTGTTTGAAAATTATGTTTAATTTCCTATTTTGGCCCTTTCAGTGGCCGTGACATGATTCTATTCATTTTGCCGAACTGAGGCTCACTTTCAAATGGTAATCAAGACAAGGCATGTCACATTAAATGTTGAGTGAGTAGTTGTGATTTGTGAGCGTAATAAATGCAATTGTGACTACTAAGACCTTCCAGTCTACCTTGTAAGAGATAATTTTCAAATCAGCCATCCAGCATGTAGTGAGATCAGTGGACGGATATAACTAACAACATTGCCGATATTAAGTTTGTGTTGGCACGTTCTAATAGCTTTATATGTTGTTCCTCCCTCCCCACACGCGCCCCCCCCCCCCCCCCCCCCCCCCAAAAAAAAAAAAAAAAAAAAAAAAACACACACACAATGTATCACCTATTATATTGAGCTTAAAACTTGATGTTTCCAAATGCAACCAATGTTAATGCTAAGCGGAAAATATTTGTTCCTAAAAAAAAAAAAAATTCCTGTGGTGGAGGTTTCATGTTTTCAAATGCAACTAATTAATTAACTAGTATTATTTTGATATTTATTTAAGATAGTGATGACGTAGTAAATTTTGAACTATTCATAACCAAGAATGATTAAGAATTTTATGGTTGCCTTAGAAAATTTTGAAGTTCAATCTAGAAGAGTGGTGTTAAGTTACGAAAAGACCAAAGGGAGGCCATGGTCCCCAGGAACTTTCAAACTTTTTTAATTGTGTATATTAATATTAGATAAACTTTGAAAATTGTTGTTCTAAAGGCCCCCTAAAATTGAAAAGTAACTCCCAAGATTGAAAGTTGGCCTAAAAAAACCCAAAAATTAAAGTAGCCACCTAGCCTATATCTATTACACAAAAAAATAAAAATAAAAATAAAAAAATAAAAATCAAAGACAAATCCCTTATCAACACAAATTGATTATATCTGTTTGTTATTAATGGAATTGCTTATCAATAATTTGATTTTTAGTGAGCATGTAGTGGAATTTCTTATTCTTAGGCCAGTTCTTCCTTAAGTGGCACGTGCATCTTATTAAAATTGTCAAATATTTATGAATTGTGCCAATGACTAATGCAAGTATGAATATTGTTGTTTTACAACAAAATGTAAGATGATATTTTAATAGGGTCTTTGACTTTGTATATTAAAAAGAAAAATTGTTGCAAAATTTAATACTATTTAGTCATAAATGATTTTCGAGATTTAAAATAATTTTGAGTTTCATGTTAATAAATCATAAATGATTAAATTGAAATGTATGAAAACAATAATTTTGTATCTTTATTTTGTTAATACTAAATAGATTCTAATTTTATTTTTCATATGTTAATTGAAATTTAAAATTTTAGTATATTTCTGATTCTATAATAGTAAAAAAAATGCTTCTCAAAAAAAAAAATAATAATAGTAAAAAAAATTGGGGGTCATAGTTTGGTTTTTTAAGATTAAATCTTGGTTCCATCACTAGTGTTGAAGTAAACAACAACTCAAATTAACCCAATGAAATAGCCATTGAGCTATAGTCCAATTGACATTCCATCCTCAGTTATGACGGTGTGAGTTTGCAGGTTCGATCCCATTTCGACTTGTGAGTTACTTTGCCTAAAAAAAATAATAAGAAAAACTCAAACTCAATGAGAAATTAGATAAGCTCGTCAAGTAAATTGCATTATCGAATTGTCAAATGGATTTGGATTAGACCACTGGCTCCTTTATATAAAATTACTTATCCAGGAACGGTGTGCCGGTGTGGGTGGACCACTTTGAAAAATTGTTGAAAATTAATAACCAGAAAAGATTCTTATTCGTTTCAATCCTCAGTAGGAAATGGCATGTAAAAAAGAGAGTAGCAATAATTACAAATCACGTACAACTTCAACATGGCCTATAACCAGCTCTAAAAATTCATATAAGAATGATTAGTTTGCAATAGGATATATGATAGTGACTTGTAATTTACAGAATTCTCTGCTCCACTGCTCGCATAAATAATTAAGTCCATATATAGCTCTATAAAATTCTCTATAGGACCATAGGTATCACAGTGACAATTTTATATCTCTGAAGATAGCTTATAGATATGCCGACCTTATATTTCTTATGATAGTTACTGATGTTGTTCGACAAAACTTTTCTTTTTTGAGTTTTGCTTTGTTTTAGTTTTTTTTTGTTTTTTGGCATAAGTTAACATAAACTATTTAGATCAAACCATTATCGGTGATTGTCAGATTCCCAATCTTCTAGACCTCTTCCTTACTGTTAAAGCCATGACCATCATGTTCTTAACACAGAGCAGGACTGCCTAAATTTATTTATAGGTGGTACATCACCACCAACTGCTGGGACACTAGAATTTTGGATTCCTAGCCTGCAGAGTTATTACTAAGCGCACGAGCATTACATGTTTAAGAGTTCTTGAAACATTTAATTCATTTCTAACTGCCAGGAAAAAAACACTAGTACACAGCATGTGTTTTTACACATACTGCCAAAATAAACTAAAAGTATAAATATTGTTTTTATTGTATTTGGGTAGTGTGTATTTTACGTTCTACATGCACAAGATAATTTATTAATAATACTAATCTTTTAATAGACTTCCAACTCAAGCCAATGTTTCTTTAGATCTATTGTTTCAATTTTTCCCCCACTTCACTTTGTTTCTTATCCCTTCCCCTCCATTCAAACTAGTTATTATAGTTGAAGAATAATATATGCAACTATACCATATTAAGTTGAATTTTACTCATTTATATTCTTAAAGCATACATTAATAAATTTTTTTTTTTTTTAATTTAGGAAAGTAACTAACTTTTTTACAATCCTTTTAATTTATTATAAAAAAATTTACGGATGAGTTTATACATAAATGGATCAAAATCTACCTAAAAAAGGAAGGATAAACTAATTATATCGTGACCATATTCGTGGACTACTCGCGTGCCATGCGTGTGAAGTCTATATACTATAAAAGTATATGGTATATTACAGGTTAAGACAGTACTGAACCAGTTCATCAAACAAAAAAAAGACAGTACTGAACCAGAATAGTTCTGAGAAAACAGTCTGAATCGTCACTCCGTTTAAAGTTATAAAAAAGGGTCCAAGGAGTGGGGGTCCTCATAATCAAAGGCTGGCCTTACGATTTTTTTTGTCTTTGCTTTGTTTATCTTCTACGGAAAGAAGGAAACCCAAATCCACCAACCACTGAATTACACGTCGCTCCCACTGTTCTCCTCAACGTACGTTTTCTCTTCTTTTGCTACAGTTTCTACTTCCTTCTCCCAAATACTTGTCGTCAAATCATTAGGGGAGTCCGTAGTTAAAAATAAAAATAAAAAAAACTACGAATGGCCAAAACACCCCTGAAAGCGACCTGACAAAGACTCGCTACTTGTCGTGAGAAAGAAAGGTGACTTTGGTAAAATTGGATATGTACGAAGCCATGTGAGCCGTGTGTCTCGCAGGACAAGGACCTCGGCGTCGACGGGCGGTCCTTACTTTGGCGGCAACACGTGGCTTTCAGTTTGTCTTGTCGTGCCAGCGTGGCAGGTGTCTCAGAAAGTTTATAAAATTAAAAACTAACCAAAAGTGAGTGAAATTGGAACTAGAGAGATGTTTCGTGAGATTTAAACGATATTTTAAGGAAGACTCTTTGTTTTTTCTTTAGCCGAAAATAATAAAAATGAAAAACACCTCCATGAAATAAGATCACGTGGAGTTTTCAGTTTGGCCTTGGAAGGTAGCAGTCAAAGAAAAAACAGTAGAGAAACAACGACAGATAGTTTTTGCACCCAAAAAAAACAAGTTGATTATTCCAAGAAATTAGATTCATCTTGTACTGTAATTTGTATCTGTTTGGCGAGATTATTTTTGTCAATTTATTTTACTTTTTATAGTATTTTTGTTATTATTTATAATTCTTACTGCACTTTTAGGTACTATTCATAAATTTCACTGTACTATTTCAGCAGAAAAATTTCAATCTCAACAAATTAAGCGGATCCTAAATTGACTCGATATGAAAGCAATTGTTGAGTTCCAACTTTCATGATCACTTGACTACAAGAGACAAGAGTGTTTTTACTGTCTTCAAAAGTTTTATTCTGATTCTGAGAATGAAATATTTATTATTTTCGAATAGCATATGGAGTGGGATCTTTTTCAATGAAAGAAGTTTCCTAAAATGACAAACAATTTTATTGTAAAATGTCCAAATTAATGAATACACAACCCTGAATGAATATTTCTAAAAGGAGAATAGGACTTTAGTGTGAGACAATTTTAAGGAGAATGATGAGTTAAGCACTGATTAATTATAAAAGAGTCATTTAATGATATATATATATATATATATATATATATATATAAAGTTGAAGATAAAATTCATTCGCTAAAACTGCTCCAATTGAATTCTTGGGGAGAAAAATGAATGTACTACAGTTAGTCATATAATCGTAGTTATAATTGTTAGGTTTTGTGGAGCCTAGTTGTGTTTAATCCGGTTGACGACCCGACCCGACCCGAAATAATGTTGCGTGATTTTTAATGAGAGATTTTCTAAGACTTAGTCCATTGATGTAGACAAATTGCCGAACCACGTAAATATTGTTTTGTGCGTATGATTGTTTTCTTTTGGCATGTGTTTTCTCATAGGTTGGGAATTTCGGGTTGAATTTCCCACAATAACGTATATGTTTGAAATGCAATATTCATAACTGAAACATATAAGAGGATTTGAGTGGTCTAAGAAAATAGAAATATGGTCAACTGTTGCGGTAAACAATTCATAATGATTCATGAGTTGTGGTAGTGGTAGTGGTTCAGAAAGATAGGCTCATCTCAACAAAGTGAAAGGTAGGGGAAAATATAATTGAATGAAAACAACAAAAAAGCTGTATCATGTTCTCATAACATTTATTTCCTATCACCATTTTTTACCTTAATCAAGATTGAAAGATTTATTACCATTTTTCAAACTACACCTTTGGTATTAATGTTATTAAAATTAATTTACATACCAAAAATATAAAAATCTTTAAGCTATTTCCAGTCTCCTCATGGTTTTCCAGAAAAAGTTCTCATGACATGGTCTGTTGGATGGGAAGGGGGGGGGGGGGGGGGGGGTGGGGGGGGAAATATCTTCTTCTTTATTTTTTACTAAAACACACACACACATATATACACACACTAATGGGACAGGATAAGACTTGTTTTTTGAATAAATTTAATTAAAAATGGATGAAAGAAGAATAGAAATTATGTCCCACTAAGCACTAAGGGTGCTTCACAAATAAAAATCAATTGTTCCACACTGATTTTTGCTCCCCCAATTGCAGGCCATATGTTCCGTTTTTATTTTGCCCTTACAAAGTAATAAAAGTTAAAATTGGGGGGGGGGGGGGGGGGGGGGGGGGGGGGGTGGGGGAACTCAAGACACATGATATACTACATATCATGGAACATAAAGTGGAACACTTAGAATGGACTAGAAGATTTTTAGTTAGTATTTCACTATATAATTTATATTCCAACAATTTTCAATATGTATTGTGTTTGATTTTCTTTCTTTAAACTTTGGTTACTTTACGAGGGGAAAAAAGATTGTATGTTAAGTTGTGTATACGTTTTCATATCGATATGAGAGAAAAACACTAAATTTGTGTGGGAAACCTAACGATGCAGTTTTATTATTTGAACCATCTTCTTTTTTTTTTTTTTTTATGTTAAGTTATTTTGATCCTATACCATAATTTCCTTTAATTTACACTTTTATTTATGGCACTTTAAGGATGCGTTTGGATCCTGTTTATTTTGCTAAAAACTAAAAACAATAAAAAATAATTTTTCAATTACTATTCATAAATGAATTTACTGTTCATTTGTCTAATTGCACTGTTCATGTCTCATGAACAATGAAATAGGTGTTGGTTAAAAAAAAAAAAAAAAAGGCTAAAAAGCAAATGCACTGCGTTTTAGCTGAACCCAAACGCTACCTAAGTCTTTTTTCTTTTAACTTTTTTTTATTTCAAAAAGTCTAAAAATTAATTCAAGTGTCATATTTTTAGTCATTTTTATATGTGAAAAAAAAATATTAAACTCTTAAATTGAATCATATCAGTTTTTTATAGTTTATCTTCACCTCCTATATATATATATATATATATATATATATCATTAATCCATTAATAGTTGAGCCACCCATCATATCATTCATTTAATGGTTAAATGTTTTTATAATTATGGAGTCGAGCACAGCACACATTAGACACACATAAGTTGAACATAAAGTAGAACAATAAATAAAGCCAAAATAGAAAATTCTTATTCATATATATAGGCCACCATGTTTAATTTTTTTTTACTAAAAGGCGCCTCAATTTTTACAGTAAAAATATCACGTGAAGTGGTATTTTGAAGAGAAAGAGAGAATGAAGGAAGTCATGACGTCAACAACTGGGGACAACCATCAAGCCATGCGCAATCGAGCGGTCCTCCCTACTCCCTCCCCTCCTTTTATATTCTCTCCACCTCTTCCTCCTAACGAAATTTTCTTTATCATTCTCTCTTCCAATTCTCTTTCTTTCTTTCTTTCTTAATTTCTTCTTCTCCTTCTTCATTAATCTCCTTAATTTTTCCTTTTCTTCTTTATTTATTCTGTCTTAAACCACTAAATACACTGAGACCCACTATCGATATCAGGTAATTGAGGTCAATTATATTGTAGTTTGCATGGAAGATTGTCATTCTAAAAACTAGCTCTTTCTTTTTGAGTTTTTTTAAATTCTAGAAGCAAATTTCATTTCAAATTTATGCTCAATATATTCTCTTGATTTTAAGTAAGATGTCATAATTTCTCTCTCATCAAGCAAGGTTTTCGATCTCAAATGGGATGAAAATCTTTTGTCCTGGGAAGAAAGTAGGTCTGTACCATTTTGATGTCTTTGCTTGAGTTCCCATTTGGACAGAGTCTCTTCCGGGCCTGTCTCACATCTTCAAATCTTTAAATTGGGTCTAGAATTATTGTGTCACTAACTCACTCCTCTATAATTTACATGGTTATTCTTCCTAGCTATAGCTAGTTTGATGTTCAGGTGATCTCTCTTCCTCTCTTTCAGGTAGCATATCACTTTACCTATTTTGTTTTGGTCTTAGAGTTGAAAACAAGTACTAAACAAAGACACCTCAAGAAGGTTAAGGTTTGTGGCAAATTGTTAGAATGTACTTTTCCTTTTCCTCGTAATTTATTAATTACAGTTCACCCACAAACTAACCATTCTTTCAGAATTAGTATTTTTTTTTATCCCCCTCTTCTGCATGTGGCCATTGTTTCAGAACACTTAAGAGTTCACTTCTGAAAGCAGCTTTTTCAGTTCAAACTTTGAGTCTGCAATGCATTACACAATTTCATTAAACTCGCCCAATCCTGTCTTAGTTTACAATATCAGTGATTCAAATGCAAGTACAAGGAGGCACACCCAAAAACAGGTTCTTTTTTTTGGGTCAGCATTTCCCAACAGGCTATTAAAGAAAAAAGGCAGAAGTGCCTTGAAAATTCTCGACAAAAAGACAAAAGGTTCAGAGCCCCATTTCAGCGTTGAGATACAGACACTGCAAAATAGCCTTAGAGTGCTCTCTTTTTTGCTTTATATCATCCTTGGCAGGCCTGATCCAATAGAACGGTGCTTCTCTTTTTGTCTCTCAACCTTTTCTCTTTCGAGAAACGCGTGCTAATTTGTGATAACGTCATCCACCCTGTCCATTCCCAAATCAAACCTTTCTACTATAAAGCTCTAAATCTCTCTGTTTAGTATCCCAACTCAAATGTGTCTGACTTTTTTCTTAATTTTCGTACCAACATTCTTTCTTATTTGGAAAAAAAATTAGTATTTTTTTTGTTTGTTTTATCATTACTGTTAATTTGTTTAGTGCTGTCCCATTAAAATATTAAATTAATTGAGTGTTTTAATCTATTTGTTTATTAGTGCTGTAATGGGAACCCCGTTCTTGATGCATCATTTCTACCATTCACCAACGCAAGACAACATCATTAGCACAAACCTCAACTTGTCCGTTTCTTGCAGACCCTTGAAGAAATAGAGGCCAAACTCCCAACTTCTCTTGGTTTTTATCAAACTCATGATTTGGTTTTCCTTTCCTTTTCACCTCCTCTTCTTTTATCACCCCAAGAAAATCATTGTTTCTGATTAATGGGTTTTGTTTTTTAACACGCGCTTATTAATTTCCCTTGGGAAATATGGTATGGTGGGTGTTGTTGCTCACCACCAAATGAGTTGATGATTATCTCCCATAACACCCGTCACCTTTTTGTTTCCAGAATTCATTATTTCTTTTATATTTCTTTTTTCCTCCTTGACAATTTCAAGACTCTGCCTTTTTTAGCCTTTTATTTCTTTACCTTGGTTCGTTGATTTCTAGCTCTTCTTATCTCTTTATAACTTCACATTGGTTATGATTTTGAGATGATGAAAGTAAAGGGTTGTGGTTATTAATGTTGGTGGTGAATTTGATGCAGTAACCAATTGTTATGATGGAGTCGATGGAATCGTCTGTCCCACCTGGTTTTCGATTTCACCCAACGGATGAGGAGCTTGTTGGGTATTACCTGAGGAAGAAAGTTGCGTCACAAAAGATCGATCTTGATGTCATCAGAGATATCGATCTGTACAGGATCGAACCCTGGGATCTCCAAGGTATGTACGTAGGTAACATGTTCTATTCCTTTTAGGTTGTTTGATCCATTTTTAGTATATATATTAGGGTTTCAGCTATACCGACTCTTCTAGATATATAGTAGACTAGTAGTTGAGTTTGGATCCATCTTAATTATTAAGGTTTATGACAATGGTGTATATATCTTTCTTGTCGTTTGTGGATCCATAAATATACATCTAGTTCCATGATTCCATCCATCTAATGCATCACAGGGTTGCACTTCAATGACCATCTTCGAGTTTTTTTTTTCCTTAATACAATTCAATACTTACAACAGGGATTTGAACCATGATTTGTTATTGAGTTGCAAGGCTCTTAGTGTATGAGTATGTATATTATGTGTGTGTGTGTGTGTGTTTAACATGAGCGATCTGAATGGCAATGAACAGAGAGATGCCGGATCGGATATGAGGAGCAAAATGAGTGGTATTTCTTCAGCCACAAGGATAAGAAGTATCCAACGGGGACGAGGACTAACAGAGCCACAATGGCGGGGTTTTGGAAAGCGACCGGCAGAGACAAGGCAGTGTATGATAAGGCCAAGCTGATTGGCATGAGGAAAACCCTTGTCTTCTACAAGGGACGCGCACCAAATGGTCAGAAAAGTGACTGGATCATGCATGAGTATAGGCTTGAATCTGAGGAAAATGGACCTCCACAGGCAAGCATCATCCAATATATACATATATATATGCTACCTACACTATATCTATGCCCCTTTTCCTTTCTTGACCTACTCTATGCTCTCTTCTATTTTGCATAAACAAATGTTTGAAATCCATTACTTTCTTTTAGTCCCTTGTTTTCTTGCCATGCCACTACAATCGGCTCATGCTATAAAGTAAACCTATGGTCGTATTGGTACTTCTTTCTCTTTCTCCAAAGTGCCTAATGAACTTTCGTAAGACTTTAAACAAAATAAGGGGTTTTATAGTGTGAATTGATTTTTCTACGACCAAATTATTCACCTTCACAATCACTTTTGCTTTTCATTACATAGACCACTAATATCTGCGATCTCAGTCACACTGTGTATGTTTTCTACGAAGATGACTTCCACCAACTCTTAAGTCAAAAGTTAATACATCCAAAAGCATTAAGCTTTGTTTCAATTCCTTTTTCGGTATGAGTTTGTCCCATACGGTTTTTCAAAAGAAAAATTCAAATTCTCCACTTAATTCGTTCATCCCCTTTGACTATATCTACTACTTCTACTTCTCTTTACCGAACAGAAAAAGAAAGGTCATAAAAGCAAAAAGGAAAACATATGTACCAAAAAGAAGTAAAATCTTTATTTTTCTTAATATTACAACAGGCTTTAAGCTAATAATCAAAAAAAAAATTGTAAAAATAAATTTGAAAAAATGTGGAACGCTTTAATCTCATAATTGACTTTGGTTAAGTTATTGCAGGAAGAAGGATGGGTGGTATGTAGAGCATTCAAGAAGCGAACCACTGGCCAAACAAAAAGCATTGAAGGGTGGGACTCTAGCTACTTCTATGATGAATCAAGTGGGGTCAGCTCAGTGGTGGATCCGATCGATTTCATCTCAAGGCAACCCCAAAACTTTTTAGCACAGAATTTCTTGTGTAAGCAAGAGTTAGAAGCGGAAAACATGAGATTCATGCAGTCTGATCCGTTTGTACAACTTCCTCAGCTAGAGAGCCCATCTCTACCATTAATAAAGAGGCCGAGCTCAATATCTCTCATATCAGAAAATAATGAAGAAGAAGAGCAAATCAACAATAGCGGGTGCAACAACACTAAGAAAGTGACTGACTGGAGGGCCCTTGACAAGTTTGTTGCTTCACAATTGAGTCAAGAAGATAGATTTGAAGGTGATGGAGAATCAAGCTTTGGTCCACATGATCATAACTCAGATATGTCATTGCTGTTATTGCAGAGTAGTAGGGATGATGAAGAGAACTTGAATGGGTTCTTGAATGCAAGTTCAGACTGTGACATTGGTATATGCATATTTGAGAAATGAAGATAGAGGAGGTGAAAGAGATTTCTATTTGTGGTATTATTATATATAAGTGTATGATGGTTGATGGTTCTTAATTGGAGAGATATATGATATATTTTTGTAAATTATGGTTGTGAACCAGTGAAGCTCTCTCTCTCTCTCTCTCTCTCTCTCTCTCTCTCTCTCTCTCTCTCTCTCTCTCTCTCTCTCTCTCTCTCTCTCCATGCATCAAATTTGATACCAATGTTAGAGATGTTGTGGCTTAAGAGCCAAAAGACCAAGTTTATTGTATGTCTAAGTAGCTTGTACAGCAATTTGCTTCCCTTGAACGGCAATATATATATATATATATATACACACAGACACACTATTTTGTTACCCAATACAGTGCATATATTTTTGCAAACCATAGGCTAATACTAACCTTAGTATATATAGTAGCAAATTATAGACTAACTCTAGGAATATTGTAGTACTTGCACCAGCTATAAACAGAATTATGATTACTTTACTTCCTCTATAAGTATATAAACCTACAGTACGCAAAAATGATAATATCTCTAATACGCAAAAATTAGTTCAACCAGCAACAAAACAACGAGTACAAAAGAATATTAAGAAAATCTTTAAGAAGACTTCTTCACAACATGCTGTCTTTTGAAAAAGATTCTTCATTTAGGCCAGCCAAATTACCTCACTTACTGTATTTTTCATCCTTCAAAAATTTTTATATTTATGATGTATTTGGATACTATTTATTTTGTTGAAAACTAAAAACTTATTACGAAAATTACTATAACAAAATAATATTTAAACTATAAATAGTACCGTAGAACTCAGGATTTACTATTTATACACGTTTTTCACAAGTTTGACTGGATCGTGAACAATGCCATGGGACTTAGCCAAAAACTCAAAATGCAAAATCATTGCTTGGCAAACACACGCTTAATATCTGCCTACCTTTCATTCTTAATAGAAGAATAAAGCCTAGAAATATTTATCAATACATTCAAATTAGAGAGAATTTTTACTATGTCTTCATTTATAATTTACCTGGTCATTTTTTTAAGGATAGTGTTAATTACACACACCAAAATCATGTTTTCAACTTACGATTTCAGTTGTTTTTCACCTATGTGTATGGATGTATGTGCAAGTTGTCGTGTGCAACAGGTTTTATTGTTATTTTAAGCCATACTTATCTAATGGAGTACTAATTCATTGTTCCTTGATCCCTATTGAAATTGGATTGGGGTGGACATCTAGCTTGTATGACGAAACTAGGTTGGGAAAAATAGTCTAAAACTAAAACAAAGCATATATAATGTTTCAACTATGATATGCTGTGTCTCATATATATAAAACGGTATAGAGAAACTACGAACAAGGTAAGTAGGGCCGTAGGCCAGTTGACAAAACCGCCCACAGATCTTGTTTGTTGTTGGAGATTACTTGGGCCATAGCAACAGATAGGGTAACTGAGAAGCTGAGTCAGCTGACAAAGAAAGCAGCAAAGGTTTAAGTAATTAATTTAAAGCTATATATAACATATACATCTCTTCCAAGTTCTAATTTTAGAGACAGAAAGTCTCCCATAAAGTTGAAGTGAAGTCAATGACACTTCATGGAACAAATTCAGCTTAAACTAACTAAATCTCACTGCTTCGTGGTTAAATCGATCCAAAAGCAATCTTAAGTGGAAGAATTGTTGAGATTAGGTATATATAAGATCAAGTCTGACTTCTTTAATGTAAATACTGTGTTATTACCACATGGGCCCTAGGTTGATTGACAAAGAGCTTGGGGCGGTAGCTAGCAACTACCAGTAGCATTAGAATGAACATAAATCAAACAGATTTATTTCATGGTTCTAATTAAACATGACAAATTTGAAGGTCTATTCAATGTCTTATTATTTAAAATTTTAAATGACATGTTACTTTGGACACTAAAAAAACATGACATCTACTACATTAACGTACTATTAATAATCTTTTTTAAGTCCCTGATAAGAAGAAAAAGAGGAGGTAAATTCTTCCTCTCTTTATAAATGAAGTCAGTATCAGAAATTCAGCATGACACGTTTTATTTGATCATTTGTTGGCCCCCAGCTAACTTTTCTTAATTAACTAGCAAGTCATTCGTGATTATTAAAAAATCACGTCAATAAAAGATGATTTGATGGTTCATGTGTGATATAAACATCTTGGATGAAACTACAAAAGCTGTTAAAAAGATCGTGGAAAAGCTCAAAGCCAGTGTACTTAAATGAATAATAACCCTACATGTATATTTGTGAGGAAACAGCAAAAACAGTTCGCTTTCCCCCGATGAAAATTACTGTGCACTTCCTGCCGAGCTTGTGCAATAAATTCATAAACAATAGTGAACAATGCATGATATTGGTGAAGTACAAGAGACACTGATCACAGCAGTTTTTTTTTTTTCTTTTTTATTGCTGGATATGCTATCACAGTATATGTCTAATGTAAGAACATGATAATTGTGATAAATATATGTGTGTACGCTGAGAGAATACAAGGCTTGGAAATCCAAGTAGTCTTTAGGCACCAAAGCATAAAGGAATCTCTATGAGAAAGAAAGAAAATAAGAGCAAGTGAGTATAAAGGAGCATGAGAAAGAGAGAGATCGAGGTTAATTGATTGAATTAAATTGATCGTGGTCAGCATGGGAGCATCTATTGGGTGTGGGTTTTGGTGGGCCCATGGGCTGTCTAGCATGCGCTGTGCATCGTGGTTCCTGTTGAGCATGCTCTGTCTTTATGTACATTTTGACCCCTCATATGTTTAGGAGCCTCTCATGTTCTCCCGGTGCCACATATCACCAATCTGATAAGTAACACCCCCATTTTATTTAAGTAATGAAAAGTAATATATACATAAGATCTAAAGTGAATAGTCCATGTATATTCTCTGATTCTTATTAAGATTGTTTGCTTGTTTGATTTGTGTTTTGTGATAAATGTGATTCAAAATTTAGCTTGACACTGCAAATTCTGTAATTAGCTTATGAGCTACTCTATGTAATATGAAAAATGTAAGAGATCCTTATCAACATTGAGTCATTGACCTATCAATTGGACTCACTTCTAGTTCCAATTTTTTGCCAAATGGGCCTATTGACTTGCATTCCACTTCACTGTATCTTTTTTTTTTTTTTTGGGTGTGATTCACTGTATTATATTATGTATACTAGGTTTAAATGATGTATTTTTCACTTGCACTGACACCCATTACAAGAATTCCACTACTGTAGTGCTCATTGCTCAGCCAAAATAAGTAACAGGTAAATCCAATTTCGGTGCCTGCTACAGTCATACGATTTAACCCAAAAAAAAAAAAAAAAAAAAACACTAGCTTTCTAACTTTTCAAGATGCCCAAGCACTCCAGGAAAATTCAACAGAAATATGATAAAACTTTAACCAAGCTCACATGCATAAATCACCTTACACAACATTCTCAGTTTAAATGACAAATGCCAATAGCTCTCCATGTCACATCGCTGGGCGTCTTAATTATAACCATCGCCGCCAGGAATAATTGCAATGCCTCTTAGCCACTCAAATAATGCATGGGATCCATACTGTAAGCTCGACATTGTCTTTTTAAAGTCATAACTTTGACCTAATTTGCAAAAGTAAAATTTAACTAATATCCTGACTTTTTCTTCTTTCTTTTTTTTGGTTTTCTAAGAAAGTAAGCAAGTGTCTAATACTTGCGTTATAGTATTTTCAAATTTTGGCGTCAACACTGTGTTATAAACTTTGTTCCATTAAACCTGGTTGAATATTTACCCTTGGGAAAAGACATTATTGGCAGTAAATTTCAGTGGATGAGTAGGGACACTAAGTTACTAACACCTCATATATATAAAATTAATCTTTCTTCTTAGGCCTCTACTAAAGGGTATTTACTTAGAATTTGGATTCATTGCAATAGGTATTGCACTGGGTGCAATTACCGATTTAACCCCCACTTCCTCCTTCATCAATTTTTTACTACTCCCATTTTTTAATTTTTTTTTCAACTTTTTTTATTCAATGGTTGAGATTAAAAGTTTTTTTTTTAACTCTCAATCTCAACCATTAAGAACTATTGAATATTGCACATAATCTTAATCCATTTACTTATCACTATTTATCACTATCATTAACCACGTGGCACAGTGTTTTTCCACCATGTCAATTACTAATTATTTTGCTATTACACAACAATAATGTTCTTGCCGACCCCGCCACTAAAATGTCTAATCGGGTGGCATATAAGAAGTTCGACCAATCACGTTCCCACGAATGAGTGCAAGTGAAAACTAATTAGTTGAATCAATATGCCAAAACAATCTCAACTTATTGTGATTGTTTTCAGTTTAAGATTAAAAATATAAACTGATCGAGCATATATTTAAGCTTAGCGGCCAACCAGTGTTCCACGTAAAGTGCTGTTCAAGCTTTTGAAAATAGAGTAGGGCAGTGTCAGAAATTAAGATAATGAACAGCTACTATGGATGTTTTCAGAAAGATGATGGAACATGGATAGCAATTACTATCATGGTTGACTCAAATGAAATGAGCTTCCTTTTTGGACAACAATGATACCTATCATGGCACGCAACAATTCAAATTCAACCTTCTTTTATGAACTTTTCATGTAAAGATAGATGAGGATGAAAACCTCTCAAAAGTTCGGCTGCAAAAAAGAAAAAGAGATAACCTCTCAAAAATAAGAAGAAAAAATAGGAACAAAGAAAAAGAACAACCTTCCTAGCCTCCCCTCCACCTCAAGAAGACTGTACTATGAAAGGACAAAACTTAGGTATAGTACTTTAGGTATTATTCCTTAAGTTCTACTCTTAAGATTCAGCCATGTGGCTACTTAACTAAAAATATACTTCTATCCCAGGAGAAAAAATCCGCATGACTGAATCTTAAGAGAACTTAAGAAATAGCACCTAAGTAATGTACCTAAGTCTTACCCATTATGAAATATGAACCCCTCTCTCTGTTAAATTACCAATTGTCCCAAAATCTTAAACTTAAAAAAGCTTAAACTATTGGAATATAATAAATTTAATCATTTAACCACACAATTATAATACTTCCTCTCACATGCAGGCCGGAACAACCTTTTAATAGGTGAGGTCCAACACATGGGAACTTAAATAGGAAGTAAAGTAGAAGAGACAATAATCGAACTAAATATCTCATACTTTAATACCATGTTCAATTATCGATTGTCTCAAAAACTTAAACTTAAAAAAATTTAAGTTATTGGAATATGTTAAATTTAATCATTTAACCACACAATTCTAATACTCTCTTTCATTATTAGGAACTAAAGACCAACTTGGCAATTTCTGAAAGTAATAATCATTTGGAAGCACTCAAAAACCCAAATTGACATTGCCTAATTGGTTCACACCAATGGGAATGCAGCATTTTCAATGTAGAAGGGAATCATTTGACGCAAAGAATTTAGGGAAATATTCTCTTGTTAGGGAATCATTATGTTGCAGGGATAATGGCGTGGGTTCAAAATATATGATTCCAGATCGAGGTGCTAAACCTTAAACTATGTTTCGCTAAAGTTGCGAGTGAAAGTAATAATATCCTTCCTCAAGGACCCATGAGAGGAAAAAATTAACTGATTCAATTAAGCTTTGTTTCTCATTAGTTTTGGATATTAATCCCACACAATCCGAACAAAAGAAGGCTATCAAAAACTTTGCCCATGTTCGCATTTAAGCTACATCTACCACGTTAAGTTTGACCTGCCCCGAAGTTACAGTCCCAAATCCTTAAGAGTACATTCATATTGTAAAGCATTCTCATAAATCTAGTTTGAGCCATAATGAAATTCACAGACTAGCCAACTATTATTTTGAAAATCTTGTGTGATTGTTACTGGATATATATAATCCTTCAATTATCTGTTGTTTTTATTATGAAAATTTTATAATAATAAAATCCAACCAATACTTTTTTTTTTAATTAAAATGTTTTGGCCTTATTGGGAAAGGGTAGAGACTAGAGAGAACTAATGAGTAGTGACCTCCATTTTATTGTAACCGTTGTTGAAAAGTTAATAGGCATGTGTTTGCTTTGACTTCTTAAAGTATAGATTTCCTCACATTTTCAAGTTAAATCTATTAACCACTTCACTAATTGGAAGCCCATGTCGGCAGATAAGCAATTTTAGTCAATTTGAAAGTGACATAAATAAGTTAAGCTAATGTTGCATCTGAACTATTTATTACCTCGTAGAAACGTTGCTGAGAAAAGTTTTCTAGCTCAAGAATTGGTGAGGAACTACCGTAGGAAGCTTGGTCCAGCTCATTGTACAATTAAGCAGGATTATATGAAGACTTAAAATAGTGTGGGTTGGGGGGTTTTGTTGAATTCTTTAGCTGTTGGTTTTTCCAAGAGATTTTAAGGAATACATATAACTTTCTCTAATTCTCCATAACTCTTAATGGGAATTTAGCGGCATGTTTCAAAGGTAGGAAAGGTCTTAGTTCAACAAATCTCGTTTCTCATATCCTCACCTTTTGTTGATGAGTATAAACTTACAATAGTCATCCATAAGGCCAACGGTCATCCATAGTATTGAATGTTAGATCATCCATAGCATTGAATGCACTTAATAGCAGAAGAGTAATGTGCGGGTCCAATGGATGAATAACTAGGAGTGTGCAAACCTCTACCAGAGCCGACAAAACCGACTGGCACCAATCTTCCCGCACCGCCACTGCAACCGACCGATGGAACCGATGCCGGCGATCAGAACATGAAGGGACATCTATCCAACACCAGTGCAGTGCAATCATCAGAGCTGCAAATCCCTCATTGATGGGTGCCGAACCGAACCGATATATGTAAACAGAGGTGGGTTTTTCAAACATTTGGATACAGCGTCGTTTTACTGAGTATGGATTTTAATTTTTTTACTAAAACGTCGTCATATTGGGTACTATTATTAAAAATAAAATTTTAAATTAAAAAAATTTAAAAAAAAAAAAAGGGGCACCGTTGGGTTCTAGGTTTTCAGATTTTCCTTACTATAAATACACTCTATTCTCTCTCATAAGACTTAATTCTCTCCCTCTCTTGCCGAACTGACGCCTCGGGTTTGAGCTTGCACCACTCGACTCGGCTGGCCTCTGCAGCAACAGCAAGTGCCCATAGTCACTGGCTCACTGCGGGCCCGCAACAAACCACCAATAAGCCATAAGAGTAGTTGAGACTTGAGATCTATGATTTATTTGTGCTTGTTGAGATTGTTTGTCCTAGGTTTGTGTTTCTTTGTGAATGTTTGCCTTACATGGATTTGTGTTTCTTGTTATCTTTGTGTCATGGGTTTGTGTTTCTTGTTATTTTACATGCTACAAACTTTGTACTCTGTTTTATGAGAAAACACGTTGTTCTTGATTTTTACAATATCATAATTTGTTGATAAGGTGAATAGTAAAGGTGATAAGGTATTAGACCCTTAGCATTCCCATTTAAGTGCGGTGACCCACCAGAAAATACAAACCTCAAAACCTCATATAAATACAAACCGGTCCATGAAAATACAACCAGTCAATTAATAATAGACCTCAAAACCTCATATAAATAAAAGAATAAACTCAATCTAACCGATCCAATTAATAACAGAATCCCCCTTTTTTCTAATGTATTTTTTTATTTTTAACGGTAAAATCGTAAAGGTGATAAGGTGAATACTAAATAGTAAGTATCTAACAGAGCCAACCAAACCGAGCCGACAAACCGCACCGCTATAGGTTGGAAAACCAACCCTAATCGGTATGCATCGGTTTTAATTATTAGAAAACCAATCCCTATCGATTCGGTAACAAATTTGAGAAAAAACCGAGCCTACCGAACCGTGCACACCCCTATTAATAACCATTGAAGACCATAAATTTGAACATTCATTGCAAGAATGAATAAGAGGGCTATAAAACCAACACAATGTGAAGGGAAAATGTGAATCTACACACTAACCATATTATTCTCTCTGATTGATCCTATTAGGTGAATCTTTTCACCATTCTAACTTGATCATTGAAGAGTTTTTAGTCAACATCACACCAGTGTTCTCTCCCTTAATTTGTCCATTCACCAACTTTCTTTACAGTTTAATAGTCAAAAGAAGCCATATCATCATCATCCATAGATAAATGAGAGTGCAACTGACAACTTTTTGCATCATCAATAGTTATGTAAGTTTTCTCTAAAATAATAAAGAAGGTGACTATTAAGGATGGTAGCTTGCATCCTGACGTGAGAAGGTGAATTAATCTCACCAATGCTTTGCAAACAACCTAAACTCAATTGAATCTTTCCAAAGCATCCTCAATCAATTTCATCAATTTTCTGATTTTGCTACAAATCCAACCAAAAGTGAGATCTTTTTTTTGTCTATGGTCGCTAAAGCGTTTAAGGATCAAAGTTCATCAATTCTACAATTCCGAAAAGACAAGTTAATTATTAGATATTTGAGGTTGCCTCTCACTTCTAGTAAGCTGTATTCTTTATATTGCAAAGTTCATATTAGGACAAGCGCAAAGCCTAACGTGTTGACATAGATTCCTCTTATATAATGCTATGTCTGCAGCAAACGTGGGAGCTAAAGGAACAAGTGATGCAACTGAAGTTAACCTCTAGAAGGGACAGAAGATAGAGCAGCTGAAGATAAATGCCTCAGTGTTAGGATGTTATTATCGTTAAACTTCCTGGAGATAAGACTCATCCTGTTATCTTGTATAGAATTAGTGATTATGTTAGTTGTTATCTCTTTATTTTAATTAGTCGCTGTTGATGTATTAAACCAAGAACTGTGGAATAAAAGGCAAGCAGGTATTATTTCCAAAATTCTTTTCCTTTCTATTTGTTCTTGGAGAGTTGTCACCTTGGAGAGTTGTCGCCTTGAATACCATTAGTTATTTCCATTCGTTCGACCGGGTCACAACATTCACTCAAAAAGGAAACAATAAAGAGTAATCATAGTTATACACTCCTTATTACACATTTACTATATACATATTGCCACATGTACTGACTTGTGTTTTTTTTTTTTTAATACAAGATAGAAATTCTACTCTAACCTAATTTAAGTGTATATATGATTTTTGTTTTATAAGATAATCTAAATGTATATATGTGTAAAACTCCCTCCTGATGACTTGAACTCCGACCCTTGCCTCCACACCCCACAAGTACTTATACTGACCACCGTACCAAAGATACACAGTGGTACTTAGAGAGTATAATTAGATTTTCCTAACAATAAAACCCAGATTCAGCAGCCCATTGTTTCTGAGAAATTATACAAGTCATTCTAGAAGGGAAAGCGGACACAATGTAGATAAAACCCATAGTAAATTATGCAGAAATGCTGGGTTTGGTTAAAAGTGGGTCAAACAATAAAACACGTTGTAAATATGACATTCCAAATTGATAATGGGGGAGGGGAGAGATGGCCTTCAACCCACAGACATCAAGCATCGCAAAGGGCTGTCCCCTTTCTCATTTTAGAGGAGAAGATGACCACGCACCCAAAAAAAAGGGTAGATTAATCGTTTCAGATGTCACGCAATGGAAGATCCCTAACACCCCTTGAATTGGACCAACATTTCCTACAAGGCAATTCCATCACCAGAAGCAGCAATAGAAAGCCAGGTTTCCTTAGCTTTCAACTGCCATGGCAAGAACTGCATCACCTAGACTGTATACAACCATACACCAACTAGGACAACAACTGCATTCCCAGTATTCAAAAGTTCTATGCAATGAAATTATATAAATTACTTAATATCAACTACCAATCACAAATTGTAATGATAGCAACAAAGGCTTAGTCTCAAGATTTTAACATTGATTATATACCCTCAACAGATTAATTAGTGTTGACCAAATGTCTTCATCTCCACCTTTCTATCCTATCCAAAAACCAAAATCATACTCTTTGTCACCTCTTTACTGATTCTACCAATACTACTTTGTGTTCCTCTTACCACTTTTCATTTTCTCAACTTAAATCAATTAACACATTCTCACTAGTCCATTAATTGCTATTATGTGCATATGACCAAACCATCTCAAAAAACTCTCATATTTAATCAATAGGAGACACCCCTATCTTTAAGGTGATTTCTTCATTTCATATCATATCTAGTATTTCCACTTATCCACCTTAACATTCTCATTTCAATTACGCTCATTTTATAAACATGTTACTTCTTAACAGCCCAACATTCAATACCATAGAGCAACTGGTCTTATAAAACTCTCCCTAACTTACTTAGTGTTTTACAATCAAAAAATAATCATGGTTCACATCCTTTTCAATCTCTCCATCCTTGCGAATTATTAATTCAAGATATTCAAAACGCTCACTCTTTGGTACCTCATCATCATTAAGTTATACAACCCATTCATCTTTGTTTCTAATTTAACTTGATAATTCAACTGTGACAAGAGGGGGGAAGGGGGTTAAAACATTGGTTCTCCTCATAAAAGAGACCAGGCATTTTCATTTAGCTACAAGGCTCTTGGCTTGTTACTATTTTTACTTAACAAAGTGCCCATAAACATAAGGAAAAATCAAGTCATCCACACACCGAAAACTAAAAGGCAAGTCATATAGGGTTATATATTCCCTTCCCCTCAAAGGGTTTAAATGAAGTTGCAGAAATAGATGTTTTCTATTTCCATAGCCACATACAGCAAACTGAGAAAGGTTTCATGGCAATAGGGATTAAGAATCAGCATCTTCATCTGATTGCCGAACATATTACTAGTGATAATGGAGGTCAAAGTTTTAAGCACTTCCACCATAATACTTGTTCATAAAACTCAGAGTAAGTCATCATTCTATGACAGGCAAAATTGCCAGCAATCTGCCACCACTACTATAATAGAAGCAAAACTGAGGGACCAGGAAAGGAGGGATACAGCATCACACAAGAATGAAATGCAGGATTTTTTTTTTTTTTTTTTCAAGTATAGTACATAGTTGTACTTGTCAAAAAAACAAAAAAACAAAAAAAACAAAAAAAAAAAAAAAATCAGTACATAGTTGTAGACTAGACGCACAATATGCAGCAGTTCAAATTAGACATGCCATGGTAAACCTGATTGATTGATATTAGAAGTAAATTGAATATCCAACTTAAATGAACTAAACAAGAAGCAACTTTTACGCCCTTTCACCTCGAATTCGTCGTGCAAGCTGGATGTCCTTTGGCATTATAGTCACCCTCTTGGCATGGATGGCACAGAGATTTGTATCCTCAAACAAACCAACAAGGTAGGCCTCTGCTGCCTCCTGAAGTGCCAGAACTGCATGGCTCTGGAACCTCAAATCCGTCTGAACAACAAAAAGTAACAGTTTAGAATTGAATCAATAACTGCAATAGATAAAAATACAGACCAACAGAATGAACAGAGACATTGCCTAAGAACCATTACCTTAAAGTCTTGTGCAATTTCTCGGACAAGGCGTTGGAAGGGCAGCTTGCGAATCAAAAGTTCAGTACTTTTCTGGTATTTCCTAATTTCACTGTCCAAAACATATCAAGTAATAACATTATGAATCATTTTCCCGCCTCAGAACAACTAAAAAAATTTAAAAAAAAAAAAAAAAAATTAAGTTGTACAAGAAGAGTATAGCAATATATCTGGAAAAAACATCCATACCGAAGTGCAACAGTTCCAGGGCGATAACGGTGAGGTTTCTTGACTCCACCCGTGGTAGGTGCAGACTTCCTTGCAGCCTAATATAACCAAAGAAGGGAAAAAATTTATAAATCATATGATCCTACACCCAGATAACCCAAGTTGTACTACCCTCAGTGCATGGGAGTTTCTAGATTTCACAAACTCTAAATAATGCAAGATTACAGAAACCCTCATATAAGATGAATTGCTTCATTAATTTCACTCAAGCAGGAGTTTTTATGCATTAGTTTTCATTTATACAATTTCCCCTTTTTTTTCACTACAATTTGTGACTTTGTGTTCATAATTGCTTTTTCAGTAAGCCGCTAATTAACAAAATTAAATTTTATACCTCTGCTCACACCTATAACAACAATAAGGCAGTCAATAAAAATTGAGGGTACAGATAGTCAATGCTTAAAAAAAACTCCATTAAACAAATTATTGAAATCAAATTTTGCAATTTAAACTAATAAAAACCTAATTCAAAGACTTTCAGAAAAGCAGAGAACCCTAACCCCCCCAATGAGATACTACTAGAAAGAAAATAACACACACAGAGGATTAAAATGAAGAAAAGCCTGAAATCGAGATATAACAATTTCCCAAACAAGAATGAGAAAATAGAAAAATAAGAAATCCGAAATCACATATTACAGACACAGAAAAAAGAGCGAGAGAAGAGAATATAGAGTACAGACCTTAGTGGCGAGTTGCTTCCTGGGAGCCTTGCCTCCTGTGGATTTACGAGCGGTTTGCTTTGTACGGGCCATTATTAACAAGATCAAGCTAAACTAGACCTGTAAACGCGAACAAATTCCTTTAAGATTAGAGAAGGAAGAGACCAGTTAGTACTTAGGGTTTTCAACAAGTTTCAAGGATCGTTCAAAATAATTAGCGATGCTACACTGGGAGCGTGCTACTGATATGCGAATAATATTATATTTATAGGCGGGGCGAGGGGTTGGGTGCGGTTTTTACTTTTTAGAATTAGAAGAACGAACGGCTACTACATATCTAAAATTATATGGGCTTGAGAGGTGGGCCTCGCTTAGGTTTTTGTACTCAACGATAGGGATGAAACGCACCAAAAGCTTATTATGCTATCAGTCCATAAGTTTTTTTAATCTAATTTCCTTGAACTATGAACGAACCTTGGCCCAAAATAATTGGGCTTAGATGATTGCAGTTTTTTTTTGGGGTATTAATTAGTTGGGATCTCATGGCCTGTTTGACCATATGTACCCATTTTACTTTCAATTTATATTTTGGTACATGTTTCCCTTTTTTTGTTTTCTTTTTCACAAGTTTTTTTTTTTTTTTTAATTATTGCGTTTAGATGGATGGTTTTGGTAATTTTCATTGTCGGTGAAATAACCATTGATTTTTGAAAATTTTAGATCAATATCGATTTTTTTTTTTTTTGGGAAAATTTTGTTTGGGTAAACCTTTTTTTGATTTTGATATGAATTCCTTATTCCAAATTTATGCTATACATAGGACTAATTTACTTCCCTTAGTTAAAATACAAAGAATTAACATGTCTTTTCTCTCTTTTATCGACAAATAAGAGAATTGGGGTTTAATCCCCGCTTATGCCAAAAACTAATTGATATGTTGGTTTGATGATAAAGAACAATCATCAGAAGCGGACATCATAAGTTAAAACTCTCTCAAAAAACAAAAGATATGCATTTTCTTGCATGAAAACATAGGGAAAATTATTTCTCAAGTAAATTACAAAGAATATGCCTTTCCTTGCATAAAAAAATAATAAAATAAAATAAAGGGTAAACAAAGACACTCTCACGCAAATCTTGTTTGACAAGGAAAAAATTTGTTTAAGATGAAGAACTAATAGACTTACAAGTCACAAGTAATGACGAATGTGCATTTAGCATCAACTCATTTAGTTTTTTGCTTATTATTTTTTATAAAAAGTAAACTTGTATTTCGAAAAGGAAAAAAAAAAAAGAATTTGAAAAGCTATACATAAACAACAACAACAATAACAACAACAAAATTAAAAATTAAAATCTAACCAAAAAAGCTGGACATAAATGAACATTAAGAGGAAACCTCACTTTAGGATATGACTTACACTTCAAAGGGTCTCCACTATTCAGTCAACCGTCCCTCATTCCTTAAATGACTAGAAATTTAGGCTATGTTTGGTTACAACATCACCCTATAATTCATCACTCATCACTTAAAAATCCCCAAAACAATCCCAATTCTATTTGGCAACTAAACTTGGTTAACTTTTCTTTCTTAAAAATACAAAAAACTCACCTTTTGTAGGACCCACTTACTATCCATCTTACAAAGGCACAGAACGGCTACCCGCATTCCTTTTCTCTTTTTAGTCTCCATATGCTTTTTTGCTTTCCCTTTATTTCCAGCCTTCGTCTTCACCTCTCAAACCCCAAAGCCAAAAGACCACCCAAGCATCAACTCCTCCATCCTTGCCAAGCTGCGTCGCCGCCATGTCACCTTACCACGGCATTATCCTCCTTCCTCATCCTTGAACCTGAGCCGCTACACCTCCGTCCTCCAACATCAACCTTGAATCTGAACCTAGAAATAGAGAAAAAGAATTGCTCCTCTACTCGATCATTGTTCCTCATCTAGACCAGTGGTCACTTGACTTGCCCATGCAACTTTGACAACTTCCTTGAGCATTATGAGTTAGTAGTGTATGGATTCATCCCTCGTTCTTTCTAAAATTTTAGGCAAAAATTATTTAATCTTGCTTGCTATGCCATGGGAATCCAAATCTGTTTATCTCTTTCCATTTTTTAAGCTTGTATGCCATGGGAATAGAAGATGTAAAGCTGGGTGACTTTGTTGTTGGCCTGTGATGGTTACGAAGATATGTTCCTTTGGTTCTTAATTTGCAACTCCTATTGTTTTTTTTTTTTTTTTCACTTTTTATTTTAACATAATAAGACATTATTTTTTGTTAAGAGCTTTCTAAGTTGTTCTTGCTCTTGTGATGTTGTTGTTAAGATGCTACTATGATGTTGGGTTCACAAAGCCTTGTGATCTTGTGATGTTGCTATGGGTTTAGGAGAACTAAAAGTAGCTAAAAGTGATGAAGAAAGAATAAGGTGGTTGGGAAAGTAGTGGCAATAGATCCGTTGGGTTCACAAAGCTTGCACTAATGGGACGAAACATTGGCGGTGGGACCCATATTGTTAAAGAAATTACAAATTGCCATTGATAACTCATAATCCATAACTTGAAAATACCTCCACCGTGTTTCCGAATTAGCTCGCTCATATCTCAAAATACTGAGATATGTTAACTAAGTTAAGTATTTGAATAATGATCCAAACATGCCTACTACCCATGGCCGCCACTAATATTGGATTATGAGTTAACAAAATTGAGATTTGTTAACTCAATTCACCAAAATCCAAACAAGGCTTTAAGAACTTAGTTTAATTCTTATTTTTCAAAGAAAGCTCTGGTTGATTGTTGTTTTTGCAAAAAGTCCTACAAGCCCACACAAAACAATGCCTGATTTCTTTTGGGCCTACTATCCCTATTTGTAGCATTTTATTTTCATTAATGAACCAAGCCCATATATTTATTATGGGGAATTGAAGTGTGACATATAGGGTAAATAATGTGACTATTCAGGTCTACACATGGACCAAAACTTGGGCTGTACATAGTGATCTAGGAACACTTGTAAAAGCCGAAGGTCCATGAACAAGCTCATGTGCCAACCACTAACACATATAATAACACTAATATGACTTGCTATATTTGCCAAAAAATCTAGACTAATTACCTTAAGCTAACCAATTCCCACAAAATTTAGCATGTTTCTTTGGCAGTGTTTCCTTTTAGTAAACCACAAAAAAACAAGTTCGGTCATCGAATATCCAAAATTATCATCAAAGTAATTGATCCAAATACTCAATTAAGAACAAAGTTTAAGGTTGCCATTTTTCTAAGAACCTAACAACCAAAAGTTTTGATTCTTATGAGGAAATGGGTAATAGATGACCCCAAGGATAAATCATTTTTAATCTAACTCACCAACCATATTTATTACCCTTACTTAGAGTAAATAATAAACTTGAGAAATAGTGTTTGTGCATGTGGTAGCACAGGCAGTGTCTACTCTTTCTCCCTCATCACCTCCCCCGTTCTCCTAACTTCGTTATACAGTATCAATGGCACTTATTTCATTCAATATTTTAATTGATATTTCCTTTGAGTGCTTGCATGTTCATCTTTATCTTACGCCACTAGCCAAGTGAGTAATGGACCTAGATTTAACTCACCATGTTAGAATCCAAGTCAACTAGATTTAATTCCTCCTTTCACTATCACTTCAAAATGGACATCAAACAACTTTTAAGGATGATTTTGGTACCACAATTTGTACCACAACTCGTCCATATAGGGAGTTGTGGTTAGTAAAAGAGTGTCCTCATATAGACTTATCATCACCCCTCCATCAACCACAACTCACCACATAGACAAGTTATGGCACAAGTTATACCACAAGTTGTGGCACTAACAATGCTCAACTTTTAATCCATCTGTTTACTTAGGACACTCATATATGTGCTTGGCAAATGATCTTAGAAGTGGTTCATATTATATCATCTACATTACATTTACCACAAATAAAAAATTTCTATTTCTACTTTGTACTCCACTAATTACAAATTGTCTCAAATCTTCTTCTTCTTCTTCTTCTTTTTTTTTTTTTTCCTTATTATAAAGTAAGAAAAGTTTAAAATGCAAACAATTAGATACATTTACACAATAGAGCATAAATTGAAAGACCAAAAGGGTATGAAGGATTTTCATTCATTTACCTCCTCCACTTAGAGTATTAGCACTAGAGAATGCAAATATCAAATATAAGGAGAATTTGACATTTTAAGCTCCAAAGTGCTCAGCATTATGGAATGCAAAACCAAGTATTGCGAATTTTTTGCAATTGTGCTACAGTGAATTGCACTGTAGTACAATTACAAAAAAAAAATATTAATATTTTATCTCCGTCTGTCTCATCTTTGTCTCTCATCTCTCATCTTTGTCTCTCCATTGCTGAAACTTCACCATACCGCAATCCACAGCACAGCCAACCCAACACCACAAATCAGACACCGAACCACCGCTATAGCCAGATATCAAACCACCATTGCTACCCAGCAACCCAAGCAAAAAAACCAAGTGCCATAACCATGACCCATGACCACATCGACAATGACACCAATAACCCACTGCCAAACCTAAAAACCCACTGAATCATAACCAACAAAAACCCATATCTTGAATTCACGATCCACGACCCACAATTCACAATCGAAACACAAACCAAAGCACAATCAAACCCAAATAAGTAACAAAGAAGTTAGATAAGAAAGAGAGGAAATGAGCACAAACAGGATAACAATCAAACCAAACAACTGTTTTTTATATTTACTTTTAGACTTAAAAAATAATATTTTTATAAAATGATAAAATAATAAAATTTTGAGACTACTAAAAGTATGGTATAATATAAACGATAAAATAACTTTTTAATTTAAACTTTTTAAGCTGGTAAAATAAAGTAGATTAACATTTCCGTGATGCTCTTACATCGTCAAGTGATAAGGATTTGATAGAGAAAGAAAGACGTTTTGTATGAGAAAAGGTAAACCCATTAACAGAGTAGGAATAAACATGACAGAAAATGGTTGATGACTTGATGGGAAGATGAGGTGGAGAATTTAGGAAGGACAAATATTTGTGTTCAGGAACGAGGAGAATACCACAATATGCCAAATTGCCAATCAAATCACCACCAAGCATTACCAAAGCGCAAAACGACAATGAATTCCAAAACATGGCAGAATCGTAAATACACTTATTCCCCTTCCACCTCAGTTTAATTAGCAATAGCTATCCTCAGATATATGTTATTCTCGTAGATACGCAAACGCAAATCAATTAAGTCATTTTGAGTAATCCTTCACAGTTTAAAGTTTCATTTTCCTATTCCTCTGTTTTTTGATAAGCTCCAGTAACCGACAATCGATTAACCCAATGAATGACTGAACAAGATAAAACTTCAAAAAATTAGCAACCCATTTCACAAAGGAAGCAAAGCAAAGTCAGTTCCATTCTGCATTGCATTGATGCCTAAACAAACAACCAAAAGAGACTAAGCAAACCCAAACACTAAACCATAGACTTCATATACACAGAGACCTAAACATTTTTCTAAAAACAAACACCACTTATTTTTATCTAATTTCTACAGACTCAAGCAACGGCCCTCTTGGCTCTCTTAGCAGCAGGAGACTTAATTGATTTGGGCTGTTTGGGCTTAGCAGGAGTCGATTTCTTCGTCTTCTTAGGCCCAACTTTCTTCGTGACTTTTTTCACAGCCTTTTTACTTTTAGTAGCCTCTGGTTTCTTCGCAGCCTTAGTTGTTGTCGTTGCTCTGGTTTTCCTTGCCTTTTTCTCTGTGCTAGCCTTTGCAGCCTTGGTTGTTGTAGTTGTAACCTTCTCCTTTTTAGCCATTTCAGATAGCTTATACGAGGCCTTGATTTTGATAAGCTTTCCTCTCACAGCAGAGTTCTTCAATTGGAGACCCAAAATCTTCTTGTAATTCAAAGGAAGCACATCCTTGTGCTTCTCTTCCATGTACTTCGCTATAGCATATGGACTCGACCCACTTCTCTCGTTTAAAGCCAACAGAGCTTCCTTGATCATCTGCAAAAACGCACAAAAAAAAAAAAAAATTCAAAATTATCGTACCAACAGGAAATTTAGCCTAAAAAAACAACAAACAAAAAAAACTTGAAGATACCTGAAAGTATGGCGGATGATGAACGGTAGTTTTGGGCTGTTTAGGCTTTTTCTCCTTTGGGGCCTTAGGGGCTTTGGGCTTCTTCTCCTTAACGGGCTTCTCAGCCTGCTTCTTGGGCTCTCCGGCGACCGTGACCTCCGCCGCGACCAGTTGCTCAACCTCTGCGGTTGCTGACATTGTGAATTCACAGATATTTTAGTAGTTAAATTCACTAAATTCTCACACTGATTTAAAAACTTTTATTGCCTCACTGTGACGCAACTGGAAATGGCCTTGTGAGTATTTATAGCGAGAGAGCGATCCGTGTGGTTAATGGAATGCGGCTTCTGATTGGTTGGTTTTGTGGTCACGCGGATCGCCAACTTGTGCAAAGAGAGATCTAGAACGTACGCGTGGGATGATATCTAAGCGTTGTTTAGAATGGGCTTTTAATTTTTTTAGTGCGTCAATGGGATAGGTATTGTAAACTGAGGATAGGACTTCCAGCTTGGCTTTGTTTTGTTTTTTTATTATAGTTTGTGTGAGGAAGGTGTGTTTTCTGAACGGGTTTGTGACTGATTTTCTATGGATTGGAATTGAATTTCAGAATGAAATTTTTTCCAGATTAAGGCCAAGAAACCAAGGATTATAATGTGGGTTGAATGAAGTAAAATGGTTAGGATTTGGGTGTGAGAAAAAGCCATCAAAGTAGAACAGTTTTTGTTCATTTCCTTTATGTTTTTATATAGGTCCTTTTTTTGTAATGATATAAAAGAGATAGAATTAAATTAAAATTTTCCAATTTAGTAGATTAACCAATAAGGGTATATTTGTTTCAATTTTATTTTATTTTTCCGGTGTAAAATGTATATAATAATGAAATAATTAGCAAAAAATTTGTCTTTTGAGGAATTGTTCCATGAAATGAAAGTGATTCGTTGTATAGAAATAGAAATGTTATGGTTTTTCGTATTCAATAAAAGATGAATATTATAAGGTCAAAATAACATTTTTGTCCATTAACTATAATTTCAAGTTTCAATTTCATCCTATGTTTTTTTATACTATTCCTTTTGTGTTTTATATTAATAATATTATTATTCAACAAAAGCAAATTCAATTTTGTAAATCATCATTGACACAAGATTATATTCCTACTTTGTAAGAGCATCATTATTGGTGGTGGTAAAATAGCTTTTTAGTTATTTTACAACCTCAAACTCCAATTAGTGCCCAACATTAGTGGAGCCAAAGGCAAATTTTTTTGTCTTTTCGCTACAATGAACTACTAGGACTAGCAGCTCATGTTAAATACTAAAATTTTTAACTCCACAAACACAGATGCTCTAAGTTCCTAACAATTATCAACAAGAATTGCATCCAGGGAAATATTTTTAAAAAAAATCATTTAGAAAAAAGTTTTTATTTTATTTTATTTTTAAATGTGGGGTTCTTTTTATCCTCTTAATCGTACTCTAGACATATGTCACGTAGATGATGAATAACCAATGAAGTGAACCTTTGAAAGAAGAGGGAAGATGACTTGAGAATAATACTCCCAAAAATAAGCATTTGAACTTTTTCGGTCACTACTAGTCTTACATGCCAATTTCAAGCCCAAATTCAAAATAACAAATTATAATAATCAACATGAGTAGGTGAATATTTCTCTTGTAAATAAATAGTAAAGATTGAGCATTGTATATTTCCTTATTGATTGTCAATGGCCTAAACCCTAACTGCCACGGACTTAAGAACTATCTAACGATTTGTTCAAATCTACAAGGTTTGGGATTTGCTCAAACACAACCTTCCTTTCATATCCAAACAACAAATATAGCACTTTCAAGAGTATCCCACAAGTAAGTCATACAATAGAGTACTTCCAAGAATATGCCACAAGTAAGTCATGTCTAGGAAGAGAGGATAAGTCGAGTGATACATGTTGTGGTTTTTTATGGAACTTTAAATGTTACTCGCTATAGACTTTTTGAATTTTTGAGCTTTTTTGGAAGATGAGGTATTGATAAATTTGCACAAGGTCATCGAACTAGTCCCCTGTGGGTTTAGGGTTCATTACCTACTAAGTAGAATGCGTCCTTTTTTTTTTCTTTTTTATAGTCTTTAAATTAGGGATCATTCTTCCTATAATACCTTACTCACCTGAGCTTGAGAACAAAAGTCTCTTGAATAATAAGCTCTTGATCTATCTTTGTAGGCGAGGGCCTTATTACATGAGTTGGTAATTAGAGGAAAGATAGTTATAATTTTAGTCTTTGAATAGAGGATTCTTTACTCGGCAAGATGAAATACAGGCTATGGCACAATAATTACGGCATAAGCCTACTAGTTGGTGATTGGTGCAACGGTGTGAAGATGAACTTGACATGTACCTTTGTAGCATACTTACCTTCCATTTGTGTGTATGAGTTTCCCTGTAAACACACCCTTGGGCTCCATCGCAGGCTTAGGCTGTTGATTTGGGCCTTAAAACTTGGCCTCGACTAGTTGGGTCCGTTATCTCTCATTGTCGGCCATGTGACAAACTCTACGGTCATAGATTCTTTTCTACAGTAGCATGTACTGGGATTCCTCTTGGCAATACTTTGAATTGGGGTTTTGCTTTTCTCCCGGACCCTATTGATTTGGGCATGTACTGGGTTTTTTTTTTTTGCCTGGCAAATATGGCCCAATACAAAAGAACGGGCTCGAAACAAAAAGTTACCCAAGTGCAAAGTGTGGTTTTTTTTTTTATTTTTTTATTTTTTAAGAAAATATTAATACTTATTACAACACACGAACATGAAAGTAGTATAAAGAGTTTTTTAAACAAACTTGTAATATACGTACTACATAACCAGAGTACCACTACAAAAAAAATCTAATATTTGTAGTACTAGCCTGGGGTTATAAAGACTGAAACTTTAACACACACAACTAATGTGATATAAACATCCCAAAATTTTTTTTTTTGAGGAAACAATAATACTTATTATAACCCTAGACTAACTACTACAAATGTTTGGTCATTTTGTAGTGGTACTCTGGTTATGTAATATATTATAAACATGTTTAAAAAACTCTATAAGTATGCATTTGATTTACTCTTTCTTGTTAGCTTATTTAATTTATTTATTTAGGGTCCACTTAATGTATGCACTCAAAAAAAAAATGTATGCATTTAAGAAACTTATTATGGAATAGTGAAAGTTGGTAAGTGCACGTTAATCAACCATTTTAGGAAATTTTTTATGAAAAATTAAAAAAGTTATCAAAAAAATAAATCACTTTTTTCATTTTTCCCTAAAAAAAATTTAAAATGATTTACTAATATATGCCTTAAAGGCATATGTTAGTAAAACCAAGGGTAGCTCTACATTGATGAAAAAAAATTTATTATATATAAATTTTAAAAATTTTATGATTTTTTTTTTTTATCTTAAAAAAAAAATTTTTTGTGACCACCCTCAATTTTTCTAGGCCCAACATAAATAAACTTTGGACAATTTTTGGCAACATACTTGGTTGTAGATTAAGGCCATAACTTCACTTAATATTTTTTTGAATAAAATGCAAAACACACCTTCTATGTTTCACCAAAATTTATTTTAGTCCTCTAACTTTTTTTTTGTTCATTTTAGTCCTCTAATTTTTAAATTTATTCAATTAAAATTTTTCCATCAACTTTTGCTATATGTTGTGGTTAATTTTCTAATTTTTCAAATTTTTTTTCAAATTTTTTTAATTAAAAAAAATTCAATTAATGATTGAAAAATATTTTCTATTTTTTTTCCAATAAATTTTAACAAAAGTTGACAGAAATGCATTAAATGAATAAATCTGAAACTTAGAGGACTAAAATGAAAAAAAGCAAAGTTAGAGAACTAAAATAAATTATGAAAAACTTAGAGAGCGAATTCTACATTTTAGCCCCTTTTTTATTGAATAAATTTTGACAAATTCATCATTATATTACATTTTCTTTTTATATCCTCCATATTTACAAAATATTAATAAAATCAAATATCAATAGTTATATCATCAATCAACTATTTAAATTTTGAGTTTTTATAATCTAAAATTATACATAAAAAATAAGTTTATAGATTAAATAGTAAATAACATCCGATTAACATGAAATTTAACATGTATTTTAAAAATATAAAAAGTATGCAATTCAATAGTTAGATTTTCAAAATATACAGTCATGTTAATTTATTTAGTGAGATTATAGCCTTAAGCTATAACTAAGTTTGTAACAAAATTTTTCTCTTAAACTTTAGTTCTCTTCACAATATATTAGGTCTTTACAAACAAAAATGAAAAGCCCAAAAATTTTTAATTGATCTGAAAATATTATAAAATTTAAGTTTTATAATGATCACCTTAGAAAAATTTGATCGAGCAACAACCGACAAAATCCATTTATTTATACAAATTTTGTATTAAAAAAAAAAGAAAAAAGAAAAAAGAAGAAGAAGACTAATGAGGTGGTAAACGCACGTTACTCGCTGGAATACGCCGTTGATAATGCTTCTTTAAAGTACACCGTGCTTGACCACGTGTTTTACAATGCACGAAATGGTCCAATTTTAATTATAATAAAGACTAACACCAAAAAACAAAAAAAAAAAATGGAGTTGACGCTTAACAGGTCGGTAGACTTTTCTCAAAGTGGTACGTTTGTTTTGTCTGATTGGAGGAACGAGAGGGTGTGTGATAAGTCATGAGTCATGAGTTATTATTATGATTTTTCTTCCCTTGCAGCAACGCTGATCAAAACGATGCTCTTGTACTCTTGTATAGTTTAGTTTGACATCATTACATTACATTACTTTTCTTTCTTGATTTTTTAGAAGACTGAAAAAGCTGAAACGTGGTCGTATTGCCGCCCCTCCTTAATAAACCTTAACTTGTCAAAATGGACAGACAGACAGACAAACAGCTAGGCGCCTAGGAAGAGTAGAGAGACCGCCTCTCCCAAACTTTCAAAGAAGAACCCCAAAAAAAAAAAAAAAAAATTTTCAATTTCAACTCCGCGTTTCTTCTCTATTTTGAGTCTTGACTCTTTGTTTCTCTCTGGTAAGCTTCGTGTCCTAATTCCCACTTTAAAAAAAAAAAAATTTATTACAAATTTTATTTGAAGAAGATTCAATATAGTTTATATTGTTATATTCTTGTACATTCAGTTTGTTCCTTGTAAGTATCTTTTTGTGCTGTAAGTATTAAACTTTCAAACTCTTACATGATCTGAGGAAATTTAAATACAGGAAAAATTCTTATGTTCTATATAGTTATCATTGTGTTCACTCTTAGTTCTGTGCTTGACTATAATCCTTATGCTTGTTTTTTTTTTTTTTTTTTTTTCTAATAATTATTTCGTGGTATTTTATGAATTTATCATTTGTCAACGGATTGTTTGCATATGTGTAATTTCTAACTGTTCCTATCATGTCTTCCCATTTTTCCTTTTTTATGTAGATTGAAGTAAAATGATATCTGATTTTTTTTTTTTTTTTTAAATAAAAAAAGAGCAATATGGGTAAATAACAACAATAGAGAGAAGCTAAGGGAGAATTTGTTTGGTTTTTGCAGTGGAGCCAATATATTGCAAATTCAAGGTCCCCAGTGTTGTTATGATTTTAGCTAATAAGCTGTTGACTTTTGATGTTAAACTTGGTGGTGTTGGGGGGTCTCTTTCTTGTTTATAATAGCAGCTGCAGAACAAAGAAACCGATAATAAAAGAAACAATATTAGGAAAAAATATACGTGTGAAGTAGGATGGTGCCCAATGGGTTATTTTAGTGAAAATCTTAGGCCTAAGATTATATGAGGCTGTGATTGCAATACCTTGGATTATGTGGAATGGGTTTGATAACTGTGTGTTGAGTCTCTTGGTTATATGCTAAGTTGAATTGAGTTATATAACGATTACGAGAAGTTCTAGAGGCCAGTTTGGATTGAGGGGCAGGGAGGGGGAGCGGAGAGAAGTAGAGTAGAGTTGGTCGGAAATGAAACCAATTTCTAACCAATTCAACTTTATTTTACTTCCCTCTACTCCCCTTCAATCGAAACTGGCCATAATTGTAACTTGACTAGTCCTTTTGGGTATAATGTAGATGTGCTTGACAGTGATTGCAATGAGAAACTTAATTGGAATGCTCAATAGTACAGCATTTGTGTATCATTGAATAATTCATATACTTGTGAAATTCTTAAGCACTAAAGAAACATTGTCCTTGGGATAATTTTTGAGTTTGTCAAACCTGTCATAGGCATCCTTTTCTTCCACCTTGATCTAAGATTTTCTGCCTTTTACTGCTGCAGAAATGTAATGTTTGAGGATGGATTTATAGCTTTGACTTCTACAGTAGCTGCTGATGGTATGATCTTTACTTCCCTGTATTGATTCTTATATATGCTTCCAAATACAGTCCGTGCTTTTCAAAATAATCACTGTTGTTAACATGGAAGTTCTTCCTAATTTGAAATATGTAAAAATTCAATCTGTATGAAAGCTGTTTATAGCTGAGTGAACTTTTGGTTTACATATCAGCCTCTGATTTATGACAAATGGGATTAGAAGACGTGATTAACTGGATTTGTACTGACTTTTTGTCATAATGTGATTAAGGAGCATTTGATGCAAACGTACATGACTGTTGTGGCTGAGAAGGATGTTGCTGTCCAAGAACGTGATATGGCTATCCAAGAACTAAAAATTGTGCTTTTTGAAAAGGAAGAAGCTCTTGCTGAGCGGGACAGAGCAATCCAGGAGCGGGATGCAGCAATTGCTGAACACAAACTTATATTGGAAAGCTATGATGCTCTTAATGCTTTGTACTTCAGAGAATGCTCTACGAATGATGATAAATCAATCACAGTTTCGCTAGGAAATGGAATCTCTCCTGCACCAAAACATGGGCACCATCTCTTGTCTGAAGCTGCATTATCTACTAGGAATGTTCCTGATGCATTATCAACTTCTGCTGTAGGTTCTGGGGTCACCAAGTCTTTCAGAAAGGGCAGGAGAGGTGCCATAGATGCAAGAAAGCAGGTTACTACCTCCACATCAAGTGGATGGAAAGACGAGCATGATTTTGGTGGCAATGGGATAGACAGTCAGCTTGGTATGTCAGAGCTTGAGTGGGAAACTAAATCGGGTTTGAACAAGTTCAATTTTGATGAGTCCACAATGCCAGCGCCCGTTTGCTCTTGCACTGGAGAAGTTCAGCAATGCTATAAGTGGGGAAATGGTGGATGGCAATCGGCATGCTGCACAACCAAGATGTCGATGTATCCACTGCCCCATGTGCCCAATAAGCGCCGCACCCGTGTAGGAGGCCGGAAGATGAGTGGTAGTGTCTTTTCTAAACTACTTTGTCGGCTAATTGATGATGGTCATAACTTGTCCGCTCCAGTAGACCTTAAGAATCACTGGGGCAAGCATGGGACTAATCGCTATAGTACCATCAAGTAGTTTGTAAATGTAGGATTTGCCGATTTGATAAAGGATGGAAGAAGAATTATAGAACAAGGTCAGTGCCCAAAATTTTTGTTAGGGAAATGGGCAAAACAGAGATGATATGCTAATCATTCAAAGTTATGTCTAGTAGGCTATTCTATAGGAAGCTTTGCTGTTATAAATCTTTCTTTTGTTTGCTTAAGCATTTTTTTCTTACCGTGAAAAAAGAAAGCCGAAAGGAAATTCACCTGAGGGCAGACAGTACTCAAATTTTTTATTGAGCAGTGATCGAGTAGTATTATCTGTCATGAAAAAAAAAAAAAAAGGTGAAAATACAATGTTAGTCTTTGAAGTTTATCCACTGTGTGCTTTTGGCCTCTAAAGTTTCAAGTGAACATTATTGGTCATTGGAGTTTATAAAATGAGCATTGTTAGTCCCTTATTCAACTTCCGTTAGTGGAGTAGTGATGTGTCAATTTTTTTTTAATGATGTGGCAGCAAATTTTATTATTAACAAATTATATGTAAGCAAAGCCACCGTGCTCTTTGTCCTTCCAAGTTTTTCTTTTCTAGTTCAAGTCTGCCAGACCCAATTCTTTTTTTTTTTTTTTCTTTTTCTTTTTTTGTGATTTATTATGGCTGAGCTTGTTTCCAAAGAGACCCACTTCAAGATTTGTAGCCAGATTTAATTTGTCGTAGCTAGGGTTATTGGTCTTCATAGGAAATGTTTTGTAATGGGTTGCGTAATTCAAGCTTAGATCTTGGGTTGTTCTTTGTCTAATATGGATTTGTTGCTCTTTATGGAAGTTGAGTTTATTTCATGGAGGTTGAATTTGGGATTGTATATTGAAAATTTATAATTATCATTAAGAGAGAATACAACTTTCATTATTCTCTCATGGAGCTGCCTCTCGGTTTCTCCGTTCTTGTTATTTGCTGCACTACTTTCTTCTTCATAAATCTTAGCCTTCACGCTTCTCTGCGAGAAACTTTTACTTGGCCCATTACTGAAATTTTAGCCGAAATTTTACTTGGCCCATAACTAGGCATTCACATTGCACTGGTGAATGGCGGACATGAGGCACTGGCCACTGGGATCGGAAGAGAGAACTTGGGATTGGAGGGTGGTGGGTTTGCCGCCATCATGTAATTTGTTAATAATAAAAATTGTTGCTACATCATAATAAAAAATAACACATCACTATTTTGATAGACACATAAGCAATAAAATTTAACAGAAGTTGATAAAATGACTAATTGAGATCATTTTTTAAATTTTAGAGACTAATAACACTCATTTGAAATTTTAGAGACTAAAAGCACTTTCTAAGTAAACTTTAAGAACGGATAGTATATTTTTGCTATTAAAAAAAAAAAAATCAGCAATTTTCCTATGCTTATACCGTTATGCGTTCATATCTTTTTAGTTCTTTTTACATCAAGGTACACAGGCTTGTGTAATTAAAATTATTATTTTAAGATAAATATGACAATTGGCGATTCAAAAACAAGCGTGGAATACATTACATGCATCATGTTCACAGGCAATACAGAGATGAAGGATACAAATAGCATAGCTAGAGGACACCACATCCAGGGCCATTCATTTGCATTTTACAATTGTTTTCAAGATTGATATAATAATAGATAATCAATCGAAATGACTGTTTAGCTTTTTCTTCATCTTCTTCTCTCCCCAGTCAGTTGATCCCTGTATAATTTCGCAGTCATATATCAAACCTCAAGACCATTTCAAGAAAGTACTCTTTTTTTTTTTTTTTTCTTTTTTGTGGCTTACAAGTGGGATTGGAATTATCATTAAATCACAAGGCCATTGATAGATAATTGATTTAGATAATACACGGAAGAAGCCACAGTTGTGTATTTATGTTCAGATTTTATTTCTAGGCAACTCAATTACTCAACCTGCTCAACCGCGCCCCATTAAAACAGATCGTATCAACCTTAAAAAAATCCATGTGATGGCCCGCATTAATTCAGTATACAAGATTAGTTGGCCCAAACCGAAAACTCAAGCTCAAGTCAAATTAGAGTTTCATATTATTTGAATGTCACATCACGTTTAGGTAATGATAACAAGGAAGAATGAAAAATACGCATAAAACAAAAATGCCGTCGCACACCATACATGTACTGAAATATCTTATTAGATAGGATGCATATATCTTCCACGATTGGACTTTTGTGACAGTAGATCCATTTCTAAAGCTTAGACTTTTCTAGAGACTTGTGTCTTGCGGCTCAAATAAGCTACTGTTACATAAAGATTTAAACTTTGGTAAATGGGTCATTAAAAAAAGTACAATGTAATTTGTATGGTAGATCAGAAACAAATTTCAGCATTTCGAACCAGATAGTTATGTTGATAGCAAAGGGGGAAGGTTAGAGTGAGAACTTTCTAGTACATGGCTGAAATGACTGGTCATCTGCAGTGCTGATTATATTCTTCAGATGATTTAATTAAATTCTAAATCAGCCAAATTCTTCAGATTATATATCAATTCAAAAACTTATACCAAGCTAGCAGTAATATCTGGTGCTAGTTCAACTTTCATTATTTTACAATAGCCCACTGATCCAGCCTTTTGATGTGGAGACTAACACTGGCATAACTCTGAGCTAGGTCACGCAATACACATGTTTTTGTTAAAAAAAAGAATGAAGAAATAATAAGAAAACCCTACAAGTAGGCATCACAACCATCTTGAAACTAGGAATCCATCAGAACAGATAAAAATTAGACTGGGGCACTTGATTAATTAAATAGGACACTTTGTAGCCAACAGCCAAACATACAATAGGTTTGCAAGAAGCTGTCATAAATGCACAGGTCTAAGTACCTGGAATATGTAGCCAAGAAGCCACTCTTAATTCTACAGTGCCATGCAAGGAGGCTCTACCATTTTGCTCAGCTGTGGAGCCATTGCTGTCAAGCATCCACTTAAACATAGATAAAAATTATGAAACACCAACTTTAAGAAGTAACCAAATGCATGTTTTAAAATATTTTCAATGAGCTTATAGCCTTATACAAGGCATATCATAATCTTCAGAAAACACCACAAGAGATACCTCAACTTTTCCCATTCTATCAAATGAAGCTAAATTCTACATGATTTTTCCACACAACCACCCTTGCATCAAGCATTCAGGGATGGTAAGCAGACAACATGAAAAGGAGGAAAGTTGAGGGAAAATATTTCTGGAAGCCTCAATATATGGAGAAATGAAAAGTTCATAATTATCAGTCATTATAGGTCAAATTTTGAAATGATGGATCATTTGTTGTGAAATTGGAAAAAAAAAATGTTCAATCCACCAACAGCAAGTAATAAAAACACTTTGTTAGTTTTTAGATAATGTGTCATTCATTGTGAAATTGAAGTACAAAGTTTTTTTTGGTTAAATTCAGCACAAGAAAAATATAAGACAGACTTGAGAAGTTAGAAATTACCATTCCAAAACAACCCTAATCACACTCCAGATATTGGTAATCTATTAATGAAATTTAAATTAAGAAAGATCTTTCATATAATTTTAAAAGGCCACAAAACCTAGTATTAGTAAATGAAGCAAAAAAAGAAAGCAATATAATTTTCAAAGGGGAGATACATAGACATATATCCAAACTCATTTTTGCATCAAACTGTCAGAGTACACCTAAGACAGTCTCCTAAAACCCATGATTCAATTGCAATATCCATGGTCTCTGTTTCCATTAGTAATAGTCCCTATGACTACCAACTAAAAATGACAAAACACAACGTCCTATGTCTTAGTGCCCAATAGTAACCAATCCTAAAACAATCTATAGAATCATAACATCTAACAACACAAATAGAGGCTATTGTACTTTCAGAAAAATTCAAACCAATTAGCTCACTAATGCTCAATTGGAAATACAGTGGAAACCGACTGGTTTCAATTAAAAACCAAAACCACTCAAGGTAATGCCCTCAATTCACAATGGAACAGAGAAATAGCACATATAACACCACCAGAAATGCTAACAAACTAGGAAAGCAATTCAACCATCTTAACTTCAAGAAGCAGATTCTTTTCCTATCAAACATCAATTCGCGATGGAACGCCAATATTGTTTTACTTGCCAATGCCTTAGTAAAAATCAAAATTAGAATGCAACTAAACCTTAAAAACTTTCTGACTGTTGTCTCACCAAAAAATTTAAATTAAAAAATCAACTACGATCTTAACCACACCAAATGATGCAAGTTAAGTAGAAATACCACAGAGATCTCCCACAGAAAGAAAACACATGCTATTGAACTTGATCAAGTACTATAGTTGACCAGATCTGCACTTGTGTTTGCCACAGAAGCATCAAACAAAATATTTCAAATCTTGATTCTATAAAGGGGCAAGATGTTTTTGTAAGATAAAATGCAGAGGCAACTTTCAGATGAACAATTTCATCAACCAGCAAGATACCGCAAAGATTAACTGGATGTAACTAAGGACAACACAGTTAAATGACCATCCCCACCCCCCAAATTTCCTTTCCTTTCTACTCAAGCAGACATTAAGAAGAACAAGATCCTCCCCAATCCATAACCATAAGTAACTCCAATAATATTGTTTATTTAATACTTTATCAAAACAATATGAATCCTCTGTCATGCGTACAAAATATGAAACCTCTTTCTCTCTCCAGAAAAACACTAGAGGTATTCTCCAAAGAGCCTTCATCTGCATTTTAAAATTTTAACCTCTGCATCCCCACTAATAACAGGTTAAAACCTAAATCTGATTCATCTGAACTTGTTACTTCAAGTAAATCACCCAATTTGTTTTCTATAAACATCAGAATTTAGTATCATCAACAAAGCATGAAGCAAATTGTTGCTCTTTAGCACAGCAGCTCATATCATAAAATCCTCAAATCTTTTCATATCTAAGCCTAAAGGGCAGGTCCATTCAATCTCCATAATACAGAAATACATCAGTTCCTTAGTAAAAGATCCTTAAGAGACGGCCTAAACTAGAAACATTCAGGATAATTCTACCAAAAACTTCATAGAGAGAAAACCAAATAGTAGAAAGGAATAGGAGGAAAGGTAGTACGAAGACATTCAGGAAATATATAGTGCTACTTCAACTTTTCTTTCTAGCAGCAAGTCACTTGTTCATCACTGATAAAGTGCATCCCGCATTTCCAAGCCCACCTAAACACAATTATGAACCTTTCAAACATTAATAGAAGAGAAAACACTACCATGATTAAAAATTAGAGATGGAATCATTGTATTACCACTGGTTCTATAATCTAATAGTAGTAGCCACCACCATATGGGCGGTCACTCCCATAGAAAGACGAATATGGAGCTCCACCATACTGCAACAGTAAATTTATAATATAACATCATTAAGTTGTCAATATAAAAGTCAAATACGATAAGCTAAGAGGGATTGCTCACATCAGGGCCATAATAATCATGAGGGTAGCTACTGCTGCCAGGTCCATAATTATCTGAAACATACAAACATTTTTTTTTTATCAATCTCAAAAAATGAGAATGCCCAGAAAAATAAATATCACCAGTGAACATAGAATTCATACCACGATAGCGATTTGAACGGAAAGCTGCTGGATCAGCGTAATCCAAACGTTGGCGAAACCTACTAGGCTCCATGTAATCAGGATCATGGTCCTGAAACCAAGAAGCATTGTTTCAAACAGTGAGAAATATTATATAAGTCATTTAAGATTATGAAAACACGCAATTTATATTAAAATAAATGAAGCCAAAAAGAAAAAGAGAAACTTGCCGTCATATAAAATGGGCGTTTCATTCCATGTGAATTATCATCATAAAGATAAGGGTCATCATAATGCCTCCCAAAAGGTCTGTCCAAGCGTCCCTCTGGCGAATATGGTTGCCTCCTAGAAGGAACATGCATCCCACGGCCTCTATCAGGGGCACCATGCCAGGGACGATCAAGATTCGACCTTGATGGGGCAGCAACTGTATTTCCCGAACCAGACGCATAATTACCACCTCTAAATGAATTCCTTCTTCCCCCTGCTTTTGCAGAATAATCACACATATTAAAACTGAGAGAGCAGCTACTTGTATGTGCTTTTTTTGAGAGAGAGAGAGAGAGAGACAGACAGAAAGTGAGAATAAAAGAATGAGCTCGACAAATAACCTCGTCCGGTAAATTGTCTCCCATGAAACTCAGCATATTGATTGTCAAAATCATACTCATTCGAAAAATTCATTCTACCAGTTTGACCACGTCCACCACGATAGAAACCCCTGTTTCGTTGGAAATTTGCACGGTGGAAGGGTTGTCCCCCCCGTCCAAACCCCCTTCCTGTAAGCAACAGGAAACTAAATGAAAAATACTTACAAATGTCAACAAAGCTTCAATTCTCAAAAATAAATAAACAAACAAATCACCAAAGTTTGACATTGCTCCACCAACGCCACGGCCAATTCGAAATCCACCACACATTCCACCCTTCACAGCCTGTGTTTTGGGCAAAGGATTTGACAACCTTGCTTTCACTTTCATCTAGCAGTTTACATGACAACAACATAACGCACTTTATTAATACTACATCAATAGGAGTCTAACAATAAATTAGGCAAAAATCTATTGTTCTTGTGTACCAAGCACTTACATAAACACGGTTACAAATATATGAGTGAAAAAAAACTCGCAGAAAACATAAATATAACAGAAATCCAGATTGTCTCATGTTTATTCCGTATGTATGTATAGATCAATTATTTTACACATATTGCCTCCAACCCCCCCCCCCCCCTTCTGCCCTTCCTTCTTCTTACCTGGTCTGTTTTAAAACCATTCAGTCTATTTTATATAGTTCCAGGGTGCCTATCATTGATCCACCATTTTATATTTTAAGATATATGCATAAAGTAGAGAGAAAAAGAATAAAGCAAAAAGATAAATACTTCAAAGATTGATATATCAAAACACATCGAACTAAAAGAAATACCTTCCCATCACCAAGTTCTGCTTTGTTTATACCAGCAACGCAGGCAACAGCAGCTTCATGGGCAGAGAAATCAATAAATCCATAATCCTTCCTCTTGGCGGTTGACATATTCCGGGCCAGGACAATTCGTACAATCTCCCCATAACCTTTAAGCAACCCTCTAACACGGTCTTCATCCCAGTGTGGTGGAAGCCCATCAAGAAATACAGACTTCACTTGGGACATGACCTCTGGATCAGGTTCACGTAAAGGTTCAGCAAAAGCTACTTTGACAGTTCTCTCAGGGTGGCCAAAAATAACATCAGACTTTTGAAGCCTTTTGTATGCAAGCATGGCATCTGCATGAGAAGAGAACTCAAGGAACGCAAAACCCCGGCTCAACCCTTCTCGTTGAACATCTGGGACAAGAGTTATGTTTTCAACACCTTCCACACCATATTCTTTCAACTTATGCCTTATCTGTCATTCCATTTAGTATCAAGAATCAGTACATTAGCCTAAGAAGTTAATATGAATATACTAACTCTTTGATACATACAGCTTCCTTTGTCCATGTGTTGCAGATGTTACCCATAAACAATGTGTCATTGTCCTCACTGGGTGCAGTTCCACATCGTTTTCCATGAATCTGAGGACAAAAAGGAATCAGAATGAAAAGTATAAATATTGATAACAAAAACTATGAATAGTTACATACAACAGGGTTCTTCATTTCTGACAAAGCTCGCTTTGCGTGCTCCTTATTAGCAAACGTCACAAATGCATACCCCTTATTCTTATTTGTAGATGGATCCTTATGCAACCTAACTTCAACTACCTCTCCAATCCTCTCAAAGACCTTTTTCACATCTTCCTCCTCTGCATCCCGATCCAACCCACCAACAAATATCTCATGCTCTTTCTTAATCTTACGCTCCTTCGCAACAGCATTTAATTCCCTGTGTTCTTCATCCAATGCCTCAGTATCTTCAGCAGGCTCCTTTCGATCATCCTCAACAGGCTCCTCCAGATCATCCTCAACAGGCTCCTCTGGATCATACTCAACAAGTTCCTCCTCCCCATGTTCTCCAAGGTCCACTCTATCATTGTAATCCTCCATTCCGTCATCAATCACATACTCTTTTACAGGTTGAGTATGTTTTCCTCCAAACTTCTCTATGACATTTTGTTCCACGTTAACATGCTCAACATTGGGTTCATCCTTATCTCCAGCATCTTTTGTTTCCTCATCATTTCCTTTTTCCATAACTTCCTCCCCCTCCTTCACACCAGTGGTCTCCTCATTCTCAACTGATTTCACAACTACTTCAGCTATAGGCTCTTCTTGCTTTGAAGAATCACCAACAACATTTGCAATAGAAGCTACCTGCACTTTCATCACGCTTTCCTCCTCAACAACATTTTTAGCAGCAGGTTCTTCCAATTCCACTGTGACTCGTTCCTTATGTGCAGATTCTCCAGCACATTCAACAACAGTAGGTTCTACTACTTCCATAATGACTCCTTCCTTCCTCACGGATTCTTCAATGTGTTCAACAACCGGTTCTTCCACTTCCATCAAGGTTTCTTCATTCTTCCCAGATTCCACTACATTTTCAACGGCAAATTCCTCCTTACTGATAACCACTACATCTCCCTCCTCCTGAGATTCTTCAACATTTGACTTCATAGATTCAGCAGAATTGGGTGTCTGCACCATAACAGCTCTCACAAAAGTGGGCGTTTTAGTTCTTCCCGGGGTCCTCTTTGCTACTGATTTTGTCACTCTAACAACTTTCGTCCCCGCTGTCACCTGAGCAGCATCAGCTGATGCTTTGGGCTCCTCACCTACTACTGCAAAACCGCATAAGTTATGCAGACCATCAATTTAATATTACGATTTCAACAGTAACATGAAAACTATCAGAATTATAATTATAGACATTAAGCTTCCCCAAGCATAAGATTTAAGCCAAAATACATAAGCAACTTTAGTTATCACTTTTAGTCCCAACAGAGTGATGATTATCAGTTTAAAATTTGGCTCATTGGATAAACTTTAAAGCCCAAACCTGTCTTTTTTTTTTTTTTTTGGGTCAGAAAGGGCTACTTATATATTAGAAGCAACAAGTCTATTACAAAAAGTGTTAGCTTTATCACTAGCTAACAGTTGCTCCACCAAAGGCGGTGCAAACCTGTCTTTTAAGCTAAGATTACCTAGACCCTATATGATATATCCATTACTATCTCCTAAATCAAACCCAATTTGCGGTTAGTTCTGCTCAATGAATCCTAATTGGACTATTTGATAATTGATTCAGCTGATTTCTTATGAACGCAACTACCACCAAGTCACTTTCTTTTGCTCTTTATATAAACCTAGAAACTAAACTCAGTTCACAAAAAATAAATAAATAGAGAAATATTTGAAAGTTACTTGGTGATTGTTCAGGCTTGGAATCAGACGCCGAGCTCGGACTGGGAGTGGTGTCGCTCTTCTTCACCGGCTTAGCTTTGGTGGCGGGGGAGGGGCGCTTCACCGTCTGGACAGTTTTCGGAGTAGTAGCCGCCGATTCTGCGGCGGCCGACTCGGGAGGCGATTTGGAGGCGGATTTCTTCGGCGGCGGGGTTTTCTTCGCCGCCGATTTAGGGGTTTCCGAGTTACGAGTTCTCATTGCTGTGTAAAAATTATGGAAAACCTCAATCGAAATTGGGATTGAACTGAAGCCCTAGGTAGGAGAGAGATAAAATCATAAAAATTGAGAAAATTAATTTTGTTTATTTTTAACGGTTTTGAACGAAGGTGGAAGTGTTGGAAGGAAGTAGAGTTATAAATAGAGTGGGAGCGCGACGTGTAGTGAATTGATAGAAAAGGTTATGAAATGAAATGGAAAGAACGGCCACGTTCCAAACCTTTTTATGGTTCGGGCAACGTGCTAAACTACGTCGTTTGGAGTTTTTATGATGATTTGCGTTGACGAAGTCGCCACGTACATAGGTTAATCATCGGGCTGCAGAGATTCGTACTTCTTCGTAATCATATGGGCCCATGGCCCCATTGCTTTACCCAAAATAGTATCTCGAGCCCAATAACGCAAGTCGGTAAACATAAATTTCAATTAATTGAATTATAGTTTGCATTAATGCCCGTTTAGCTAACTTATTTTTTGCTAATTTATTTTATCATTTAGTTTATTTTTACTATTATTTATAAGTCTCATTATACTTTTTAGTACTATTCATTGATCATATTATACTATTCAAACTAATATTTACCTTTATTTATAGTAATTTCAACAAAAAAATTTTAATTTCAACAAAATAAGCGAATCTCAAACAAACTATTAGTGATTATTTTTATTTTACCCTTAAAATTTCAAAACATAGATTGTGACTCCTAAATTTTATCTATTGTTTTAGCTTATTTTTGCTATTATTTATGGGTCTTATTATATTTTTTAGTATTACTCATGGATCTTACTGTACTATTCCAACTAACATTTACCTTTATTTATAGTAATTTCAGCAAAAAAAATTTAGTTTAAACAAAATAAACAAATCCTAAACAGACTATTAGTGATCATTTTTATTTTACCCTTAAAATTTCAAAACATGGATTGTGACTCCTAAATTTTATCTATTGTTTTGATTTTAGCTTATTTTTGCTATTATTTATGGGTCTTATTGTATTTTTTAGTACTACTCATGGATCCTACTATACTATTCCAACTAAATTTTACCTATATTTATAGTAATTTCAACAAAAAAAATTTAATTTCAACAAAATAAGCGAATCCTAAACAAACTATTAGTAATCATTTTTATTTTACCCTTAAAATTTCAAAACATGGATTGTGACTCCTAAATTTTATCTATTGTTTTGATTTTTGAGTCACTCAAGTCATTATTTCAAAGCCATAATTATGCAGCTTCCACATTTCCAACTTCATTCATTGTCTCTTGAAAATCAATTGAGGAACTATTACCTTGAAACTATAACCAATTTGTGCATAACCAAAGGCTCAACATTTTTTAGAGAATGATCTTCTTAATGGATCTAAGATGAAAACCCTAATAATAAAATGAGATATTGATGTAATAATTAGGGCTATTCATAGTTAGGTCTAGATTAAGTTTGTGCTCAATTTGGAACCAACTCGCTCACATCAAATGGCAAATGAAGATACTTGTCGCCAACAACTACTAACCACGAGTTGAGTTGGTTTTGGATTAGGTGGATAGTGGTTAGTTTTAGTCAAAACTGGTGAAGGAGAAGTGGTGAGATGGTGGTCGTTTTGGTTGCTAGATCTAGTTGGATTTGGCAAGATCTCATTGGAACTCAAAGAGATCTCGACAGATTTGGTTGAGATCTTTCTGAATTTGAGGTTGAGAGAGAAAAGAAGGGTGATGGTTAATAGTAGGGGTGTCCACGAGTCAATCTAGGTCTGGTTTGTGCCTAACCCATAACTGACTCGACCAAGTCGAGTGGACATTTTCCAAACCCACCGCCAATTAGTCAAAGAGTTGGGTTAGATTAGTCCATAAAATGATGATTGGATGAGATTTGGTCAAAAATCTGGCAAATCTAGGTGAAAACCGGTCATGTTTGGCTCGCCTAATCTATACATGATCTCACCGAATTGAACAAGATTTGATCGAGGAATTCCTTAAACGGTAGATATCAACGCCATTTTGGTGGTGGAATCGGTCGGGTCAATTGAATCGAGTTTCAATGCAACAAATTGTCAACTGACTCGCCGAAATTGGGTTTAGGACTTTGGAAACTGATGCCGACTGTCACATAAGTATGATCGGGTGGTTTTCAAATTGAGTTAGTCGGCCTAGGCGGGTGGGTTGGGACCATAAGTACTCTAGACATCCTTAGTTGACATAAAACAGAGGTTTCCAATGAGCTTTATGCTCTTGCATCGGTTGAATCAATTTATGTCGAGTTTTGAACTCCAAAATAGCCACTCAACCCGTTACTCGTCGAATTTTGAACCCTTCAACCATTGCCAGCCTTCGCACTTAGAAAATTGGTTGAGTTTCGATTCCAAGCTGGACAGTTTTGGCGGGTAGGCAAGCTTTGGTCGAGTTTGGATAGCCCTAGTAACAATGGAATTAGGAATAGGCAACACATCTCACTTTGCTTGTGTAGTGATTCAATGTTTGGATAAATTCACTTTCCCCAAATCTAAAATATCAAAATATTATGTAGTGAATCTTCACAATCATCCCGTAAATATCAATTCAACCTTTGATTTACAATATACATTATCCCCTTCTACTAGGTAATAAACAAAAATACTATTATACCTTAATTCCTTATCTTGCACATTAGTATCAACTATAGGTGTAGACTATTGAGATTCAAAATAGACCACCTACTTAACCCCTTACCCGTCTTGAGAAATTTGCCTAAATAAATTATTAATGGCCATAAAATATATTCAATGCATCTTGCACCTTAGCTGTATTTTTGAACTTGCTCCCTAATCCCTATCATACCATTACCTAGACCAAAAATTCATACACCTCAACTTATATCGAGGATTGAGCACATAAACAACAAACAACATACAATTGATATTCTTAATAGTTCCCGAATAATTTTAAAATTCCATCTTCACATGAATGCTATCATGACAAGTCATTTCAATTTATAAAATAGACAAGTTACAATGTGTGTGTGTGTGTGTGTGTGTGTGTGTTGTAGGGATGTGACACTTAAAACTCAAGTAAGCATTGGGCCTTAGATCGGGACAAGCCCAGAGTAGGCCTTTCCAAGAAATGAAGCTCAACTACGAAAAAGCATACCTAGGAACAAAGGTAAAAGACGAAACAAGAGATCATCAAGTACCCCCAAGATCCAGAACCCTAGGAATCGACCAAACAGGGCCCACATCCGCAGTCCAAGAATGAATGGACCACCTGAACCATCCGAGGTAAATGCCCATAAATGAAATACAAAAGGCATCCCACCGAGATACGCATAGCGTCTGAGGAAGCCCTCTGAATCTTCTTAATAAATCCATAGCAATCAACTTGATGCAGTAGCATTTAATGCAACATATAACTTATCAGAATAAAACGAAAAGTCTTAAAAGTCTTTGTTCATCATAACCTTAAGAAAAGAAGAGCTTGATGGGATAGAAGGCTACCCAACCAAACCAGAGCAACACCTACAATGACACATGCTAGAGAAGAAAATAAGGAGAATCAAACACAGGATAAGGATGAAGAAGGAGGAGGAGGAAGAGTATACAAAGGAAAAGAAGACAAACAGGAAAGGGGAGTGAAACACAAAGTGAGAATTGTAATAGAGAAAGTTCATATAAATAATAACTTTTTTTTGCATACTTTTGTGAGAGTGAGATAGTTTCTGGATTCTTGTTCAAATTTCCCACTGCAGACTGTTTTAAGCCCATTATATAAATTAATTGTGTCCTCAAGCAAGTAATTAAGCTCGGGTTGAATTCTTGCATCCACACACACACACACACACACACACACACATATATATATATTATGGGAACAAGTTATAGTATTATTTGTTCAATACTCAAATAGATAGTTTGATTTTAAAAAACCCAACATCAATGACTTGCAATAATACGAGAATTTAAAAATGATAGACAATTATAAAGTAATAATGATAAAAAAAAAATGGAGTATAAACCCAAAGGTATATATAATATATGGTTTATAGTTGTTTTTTTGTTTTTGTTTTTGTTTTTTGTTTTTTTTTCCTTTTAATAACTGATGATGTTCAAAAATCATAGGCTAAATGCTCTGGGCTTCAACGATAGTTGAATGACCTAAAAAGGAAGAAAGAAACTATCAAAGTTGACTGGAGTGAACTGGCCAAGAACCCTTCAACAATTAAGTCAGTTTTCTCTCTAGAACACAAGTGTAGTGAGTGGATGAGTAGTAGAACATAGCTTGGTTGAATGAGACTTGGTCCTTTTTATAGAGAGTTTGGAGTGGATATATTTGTTGGGTGTCACTCACATCATGGAAGATGTGTGGACATAGTTGAGAGAGTGGAGCGAATTTGGGAGAATTTACCCTACGTTCCGAGATGAAGGTTAGCGGCCTAACCATTCAAGATTATGAAAAATATTCAAAAATTTACTAGGTGTTTATTGGTCATCCATACCTTCTCATGGTATGGACGACCGTGTTCTCTTTAGACAACTAACGACATGTTTGGACGTCCTTATTTTATGTTTGTAGTGTATATTCCTTTTTTTCTCTTTTCTAAAAACTATCTTGGACGTTACCGGTCTTGGACGACAATTATGGATAAAAACTTCTTGTTGATCACCATCAATAATATTATCCATTTTATGCACAGGACCTCCCCCCGCCCTCCCCACCCCCAAAAATAATATAAGTTTGCTTAAAAATATACGACTGTCGTTTTATGGATCAAACAACCGTCATGTATCGGGTCAAGTCGATTCGAGACGTATTACCGGGACCTATCCGGGGCGATTTCGGATCTCACCACATTTGAAGCAGTTAGCTGCAAAATCACTTGCAGACTCCGTTCTCATTAAGTGAGGTGACGATCGGACACAGACACAGTTTCTTGAAACGCTGCGTTTCGATCGTAATCTGAAAAGAAATGGGTACCTCAGAATCCACGCTCTCAAGCTCACAGGTAGCTTTTCAATTTCACCATACATTTCTAAGATTACCCTCCACTAAATCTAAATGCCAATCGTTATATTAACGTCTATTTTACCATGAAGGGCCCGGTCGATGAAATCACCACCGTGTCCGATCGATCCGAGGTCGCAGATCCAATCTTAGAGAGACTCAAAACCCTCAAATTAGTATGTCTTTTCTTCCCTTTGTTTTTAGGGGTTTTGTATTTAATAATTTTATTGGTTGTTCTCTTCTATGATACTATGTTGTCTTCTTCTTCTTATTATTTTTCCTAAGTTGTTTTCGATGCGTAATTTGTAGACAACACCAATATTAACGTCACCACCGGCTGAGAGTAGCTTAACTGACATACTGGTGAGGAAACCTTCGTCTTCTTCGGCTCCAGGTGGGTTTTCTGTCGAATTATATAGCTAAATAAATAAGCTCTCTTTATATTCTTCACTGATTTGTGGATATATGAGATATATGCTAAAGCCATAACTAGTGAAGGAAGTTAATCCTGCATGGAAAAGGAAAACCCACATTTTACATTTTTACTTCTTACAATCAAAACCCCCCCATGAATTCAATTCTCAAAATGACTTCAAAATTAGATCTTTTAGTGAATAACCATGGGATGTAAAATTGTTAATTACTCCAAAGCAAAGCAACTGATATGAGATATCCCTAGTTGGTTGAGCTGATTTATCTGTTGGTGAGGATTGTCCGTCCTGTTGAGATTTTATTTTTTGTATCTAACAATGTATAGCAGTGTATATACCGTTAGCTTTTATAATATCTGATTCGAAACATAGAATGGATCTATTTCAATTTCAAATGGAGAGGATCATTTTCACTTATGAGAGTGGTTGTCGATTTATAATGGTTTGTGAGATGTCCTCTGTCTCAGTGTCCTAGTTCAGCACATATGTGGTTTCGTGAAACCTATTACTGATTCATTGGATGATTCGCTAAATGAAAAAGACATCAGGATTGCTTATTTTACATCATCCTCTCCACCCCCTTTTTTTTTCTCCTCTTTTTCAATCATTGCTTTAGGAACTCCTTTGCCTTGCACTCATAATTATACTTCGATTGTAAAAGGCTGTTGTTCTTACTAGAACTTTGGTGTTCCTCTTACTAAAATTTTAATGCCTCCTAAGTTCTAACCTGTTAGTGGTCTATTGAATAGATGCAGAAATGAACAAACAACCACAAGAAAATAATGCTTTCTTGTATCTAAAGATAAGGTGTTAGATTGTACTAACTCCTTTACAATTATGATCTTTGAAAGCGGGTCACACATTGTGTGTAAAGGTTTTCTTAATTTATGTCTGAAGCGTTCACTTAGTATGGTGCACAAACATAAACAATAGCAAGGACGTCACATCCTGCTAGAATGCATTTGTGATTCTGAAGGCAAAGCATAGAAGGAAGTTAGCTGTCACTTTCGTATATCTGTCGATACCACACACTAACTGACCACAAATTCATTGGGCACCATGCTCCTGTGAATGAGTATTTGGGTATTTATTTATCTCAGTTATATAGTTGCAATGCTATTAATCACTTTTTAGGCCAGATGTGGTTCAGTTGCGAGACTAATTACTGTACTTTATTTTCTCTGATTGATATAGCTACTGTGAATCCTAAGGTGCTGGTGGAGCTCTTCTCGATGTACCGTGATTGGCAGGAGCAGAAGACTCAAATGATTAGCAAAAAGCAGGTTTGCCGTAAAAAAAAAAATTGAGTTCACAAGCAGTGTTTAGTGAAAAAGGAGATGACTTCAATATCATTAGGCATGTGATAAATCAGATCTGCAGAAGATCCTTGAGACCCTAATTCAGATCCAGTTGATTTATTCTACATGGATCCGTATTTGAATTAAGATTCAAGTTGGTTTCTGCACTATGATGATAGGATCCAGATCTGATTCATAATCATTAAAAAAAGGATTTTGATCTAACTCAAGATCCTTTGGAACTCATATTTTGGCGGGTTCACATTTAAATTCAGCTTTAAACCAAGGTTTTGCAAATTCAAAGACTTTTTAAACATTTGGTTTGGTGATTAATTAAACTAGGTCTTACCCAATGCACAAAACTCTCATTTTGCAGGTTCTGGGAGAGGTGATTGGTAGATAGCCTCAAGCCCTCCCCCCACACCCATTTTTTAGAGAGATAATTCCCAAACTTGAACTTGCAGCTTGTTGCTTTAGGTGGAAGGCACTTGCCATCGCACCAAGGCCTAACTTCTAGTTTGGTGATTATTTATGGACATGAAAAAGCAAAATGGTCAATCAACAATCATAAAATGGTTCAAATAATCAAATCCTCGGTTGGAATAGAGGAATTCAAAGCTACTTTCGATTACTGTATAAAGTAAAATTCTATTCAGATTCTTAAGGTTAAAGCTGGATTTGAATGGATACTGATTGGTTTGGATTTTGGCTTAGTCTTGATGCTTTAGTGGGTGGATAAAAATGCTTGGATAAAAGTTCAATCTTTCTGAGATTCTTATTTTGTGCCAACCCAGTCAATCATGTAGAAGGTGGTGAACCTCTGTAGAAAAATGTTTTCTAGAGATTCTAGTAATTGCTCTTCCCAATAACTATTTTTCATTTGATGAAATGTGAGTTCCTTACTGGATTTGAAAACTGTGCATTTAGGGGCAGGTATCTGAACTCATTTCCTATTCTTGTTATGATCTGTTGTGCTAGTATTCAGGATTGTTAGATATTGGCATCATTAACCTGTTTGCTATTCTTACTGCTTTATGAAACTAAGAGAGATATATATATATATATATATTTTTTTTTTCAAACTACATTCACAATGTAATTTGTGTATAATTGTTACAGGAAGAGATAGAAAACAAAATAGATGTTGCAGATGCTTTGGCAGTTAAACTTCTACAACGTTTTAATTTCTCAGTGTCGGCAATGAAGACAGCTTCACAACATTTATCAGAAGGTAATTGATCAGACAAAATTTCACTTTCTGCTAGTTATTTGGCTTCAGAATATCACACAATCACAAAAGCATGATGGACCCACTGAATGTGGAATCTCAGTTCCATGTCGCATGTGGACCATAGTTTTGCATCATAGGGAGCACAGATTAACCAGAACTTTACAGATGCTGGGCCTCCTTCTTATTGCTTGTGTACATCTATTGACTTTTTACCTTGAAAATGCATGCAGTTCATGCATTGCAGGTGGACATTGGAGAACTTAAAGGAAGGTTAACAGAGGTTATTAGTAACTGTGATGCACTGTGCAAGAGAATTGCTTCAGAGGGGCCAGAATCTCTTCGTTCATCTGTCAAACCATTTACAATTGCCACTGCTGACTCAGAAATCAGCTCTACTTCATCTTCTTTGCCAAGAGATTTAAACAAAACAGTAGCCAAGTGAAAATAGATAGTTTTGTTCTTGTATGTAGTTAAATGGATTTTTATTGATTCAGATTGAGGTTAATCCTCAGTGGCTAACCAGAGTGGCTTCATTACACGTCTGACTGGTATCGGACAACCCATGTATAAAATTGAGTCTATGAAGCATTTCATCATATAAAATTTAAGGATTATTGATGCTCAGCATGTAGGATAAAAGTTATTCAAATGTGGAGCTCAGTAGGCTTTTTCTAAAGAGAATGAAAAAAGTCACTCTTCAAGAAGGAAGAAGACCTCTTTCCACGTCTGCCACCAACAAATACAATAATTCTATAATGCTTCTTTACAGTTTCTTCAGCCTCAAACCAAAAAAAAAATAAATAAATAAAAAAAGCAAAAGAAAAGGACTGTGAAGGTAACAACAAATCAGGATTATTGGATTTCTCTTTCTTTGGGTTGTGTCATCGAGCTGTCAAGACAGATTCCTAAGATCAAACAAGTACCAAAGCTAGTAAAAAGTGGAGTTACTCTGTTTGTTTAAAGGAAAACTTCATGTGAATATAGTTATCCCCGGTTTCCTGTAGTTGGTAGTATCAAAAAATAATTGGTCAAAGAAAATTTATCATTTAACTAATGTTATTTAAGGCCTGTTTGGATACCATTGATTTTGTTGAAAACTGAAAATTTTGCAGCAAATAATTTTAAACATTAGCTGATTATTTGTAGGGCCGACTACTGTAGCTTAGCTGAAAGTATTTAAGGGTTGCGTTTTGTTTTGTTTTTGTTTTGTTTTGTTTTGTTTTGTTTTTTTGTTTTTTTTTTTTTTCACTCCTCTCCCACCCTAACACCTGTCTTCGAGAAGAGAAGTCCACGACCACCATAGAAATCCACAGAGGAAGACAACCCAGTTTGATGCTGGTGAAGAGCTTAGAAGAGAAATCCATAAGGTCCATGAGGAAGAGAACTCAGTCTGACACTGACGAAGATCAGGTTCCCTCTGGTGTACTCTTCCTTCCAACGAAGAGAACCCAGTCTGACGCCGATGAAGCGCTCATATGTGATCCTCTGCTTCTCTCTGTGTGTTTTGTGGGTGATAATATGGGTGTAATACCGAAACAATGCATTCAGATGTGGGTCATGAGAACAGTACACGCATGAAGGATTATTAAAACGATGCGTTGAGAAAAAAAAAAAGCTACACATTTTGGGCATTTAATGGACGGCTATTGTAGCAATGGGGTCCAAGGAATGCAAATGTCAAATGCAGACGTTGATCAAAAATGCTGTATCCAAACAGATACTTAATTTGGTACGAGATAGAATTGTTTTTCAAAAAATTTAGTAGAAAACAATCCTATCTAACGCCAAGCTAAATAAAAAAAGGCAAAAGATAATTTTTCCGACTCGTTTTAAGGTTTTACCAAACATACGAAATTTCAATTCATTTTCTATAAAATATTTTTTTGAAAAATGATTTATTTTCTAGAAAATCTTTATGAGAAAACAAACTGAAATCAATCTCTCTATCAGCATGCCTACACGTTTATACAAGCATATTGTGGACAATATTATAAAATAAAAAGAATACTGTGGACAAAGAAGTTGAACCGCAGACAAATCATTTGAGAAGAAATTAACAAAAATGAAAAAAAAAAAAAGAAAAAAAAAAAGAAAAGAAAAGAAAAAAGAGTTAACATGTTAATTGATCCGGGAAGTTGATACGGAGTTAACACAAACCATTTTACTAACTTATTTGACCATTTGGATTAATGTAGAAAGATATATAAATGAACTACATTACTGCAAATTGAAGTGATCAGATCCAGCATCTCCAAAAAGGCTCCAATTTTCAAAATTGCAAGCCCTCAACCTTCCCAGTACAATAATGATCTTATCCATCCCATCCACATTGTGACTCCAAGAAGCAGAATAAGAAGAACAAGTGTAGGACTTGCTACAATCAAATTAATGGAATTACAGATATTCAAACAATGCATAACATGATAACAATAACATCTTAAAAACACCATCGATATAAATTACTGAATTGAAAATATATCAACTCTAAGAACCCCATAAACAGAATCATTTCCAAACCCCCATTGTTGCGGATCTGAAGCAAAATTGGAAGGAACCAAGCTAATCATGGTTGTTGCTGCGCATCCATGAAACCAGCATCGACAAGCACCTTCTCCCTCTTAGCCAATTCAACATCCTCATCAACCATCATCTTAACCAATTGCTCAAACCCAACCTTAGGCTTCCAACTAAGAACTTTCTTAGCTCTGCTTGCATCTCCCTTAAGGTTATCAACCTCAGTGGGCCTAAAATACCTCTTGTCAATCACAACGTGATCTTGCCAATTCAAACCCACATACCCAAACGCAACCTGCAAGAACTCCTCCACCGTGTGAGAATCTTCCGTGGCCACCACGTAGTCATCTGGCTTCTCTTGCTGCAACATCATCCACATAGCTTCCACGTAATCCCCAGCGAAACCCCAATCCCTCGAAGCCTGCAAATTCCCAAGAAACAGCTTGCTCTGCAACCCAGTCTTGATTCGCCCAACCGCGCGCGTGATCTTCCGGGTCACGAAATTCTCGCCCCTCCTCGGCGACTCGTGGTTGAACAATATCCCATTGCACGCGAAAATCCCGTACGCTTCCCTGTAATTCACGGTGTACCAATGCGCCGCGCATTTCGACGCGGCGTAAGGGGATCGAGGGTGAAACGGCGTCGTTTCCGACTGCGGAGGCGGCGTCGAGCCGAACATTTCGGACGATCCAGCTTGGTAGTACCGAATATGGTTGCGCCCAGTGGCGGCGATGTGGGATCGAACAGCTTCGAGGAGACGGAGGGCCCCAGTGGCGACAACATCGGCCGTGTAATCTGGGATCTCGAACGAGACGGCCACGTGGGATTGGGCAGCGAGGTTGTAAACCTCGTCCGGGAGAATCGTGTCGAGCCAGCGACGAAGAGAGGAGGCATCGGTGAGGTCAGCGTAGTGGAGCTTCATTCGAGCCTTGTGGGCGTTGTGGGGGTCGATGTAGATGTGGTTGATTCGCTGGGTGTTGAAGTTGGAGGACCGCCGGATCAAGCCGTGTACCTCGTAGCCTTTGTCGAGTAAAAACTCGGTCAGGTAGGAACCGTCTTGGCCGGTGATTCCGGTGATCAGTGCGACTTTGCGTGGCGCGCATGGAGAAGATTCGCCGTTGGTTGTAGATCCGGATCTGGGATTGTCGATCTCGGACGCCATTGTTGTTGTTAAGACTGTTTGATTTGTCGGGTCTGAGGGAAAAATGTGTTAGAGAGAGGGAAAGAGAGGGACTGTTGTGAATTGAAGGAGGTGAACTGGGAGATTTAACAGTGATTCAAAGAAGAATGGTACGCGGTTTCTCCGGTTACTCAGCTGACTAATAGTGTGGTGACACCTCACTATGGTCAATGTAGAATAGGGGGAACTGGACCATGTTATTGATTTTTCGTAATTGACTTTTTTATCCTTGGGGCGTCGGTGCGGTGCATGGTGATTGGTGAGTCGTGCTGAACATTTACTGCTCAATTAAGACTTTTTTTTTTTCTTTTAATTTTATTTTTTGGTTATACTGTAGTAATATGACAATCACTCTGTCATCATTGTCCTCATCATCAAGTTAAAAATACCAATAATTAAGGAAAGATTGTTTCTAAGATACATATATGACTATTGGGTGATTAAAGGGTTGGCAATTGAGATTATTTGATTTATTTCTTCTCTGAGTAACCCGACATCTTTCTTCTGCATCATGTGTGAGAAAACTTTGAAAACTATTTTAACTTTCTTTTATAATCTCAATTTCAAAATAAATAAATAAAATTGATAAGATAGCTTGCCATTCGGCGAATACCCGTTTTCTTCCTACAACAATGAAATTTATACATTCCATAATATTTTAGAATTAGTATTTCATAAAATAATTAAATAAGAAAGACTTTTTTTGGGGGAGAGGGAGAAATATGAAGCAAATGGGTGATTAGATATGAATGTTTTTTGAGAACATCACATTAAATTTCATTTATAAATGTGAAGTTTATTTACATACAAACTAGCATATAAAACCCATTATATTAATTTCATTTATATCTTTCTAGTTTTTCCCACTTTCTAAAACTATTTTGATTTAACCAAAAACTTTTGATTTAACAAACTTCTTTGAAATTTATAATAACTGGTAAAAGATATCTTGGACTTTTTTTTTTGGTTGCTAAATAAATATATCTTGGACTTGCCTAGTTGCCTTGTAAAAAAGAGACAAATTTAAGTGTAATGAATCTACTTTCTTTTTGTACGTTGAGGGATTCGAAATAGAGAAGAGCCACACATCAAAGACTTCGGCTTTGCCCAAGTTATTAACTTGGATGCTCAGTATCAAGGCCCATTTTTGCAAAACACAAATGAACTTACTTACTAGATTAAATATAAAATATGGTGGGTTGATCTCAAATGCTCCAAATATAATGTGAGATAAGGGATTACGATTAGAAAGAAATAAATTAGTAGTAAAGTCAATAGTAATTTTCACATATTCCTTTACAACATTGGGGGACATGCGGAACAATTAAATTGGCCTTACTCAAGTGAAAGATAAAGAAAATAAAGATGAACTTCTAAACCTTCAATTTTTTAAGAGCTCGCTTTAGCAAGACCTTCTCACTCATGCAATGAGGGTGATTCCCTCAAGAAATATAGTTATAAAAGGTATGATTTTGCAAAATAAGAAGAAGGAAAAATACATGTTTGAGTCCATAATGGCCAGTAACAACCTTGAAAATGTTTTAGGGTGCTTGTACCAACATAAGTGATATTTCAAAGGTGTATTTTCACTATTTCTAATTTTCAAGAAATTAAATTCTGTTCCTCCAAATTGTTTAAATAATTGACACTCTACTCCTTCTCCCACCCCTTAAAGTGGCAATTATTTATATCATTTGGGGGGAAAACATTATTTATTGAAAATCATATATAACAAGTCTAATTTCTCTATACCTTAGTGATGTCAATGAAATTTACCCTACACATAATCGTATATGTGGGGCCGGTTATCCAAAAAGGTGATGTTGAAATCGTAGGAAATGGGCTTATGGCCCAATTGCCCAGTCCGAGGACGTTCATCTATCCGAGGATGGTTAAATAAAGACACGGTGGGAATAGTACAAGAAGAAGAGATGGAAATCACATATAATGGCCCAAAATGCGTCCGAAGATAAAACCCATCTCGGATACAATGATCCGAGGTAGATGTAACTATCTTACTATTCAGGATACTCCGCAAATTCAGGATACTCCTATCTCCACATTAAATGCTTCCCAACTAACTCTCTGGCCCAATTAATATGGAGGTGATACCTGAACAGTAATCAAGCAGCCTTATGGCTGCTAATTGAAGGTTCTGGGAGGTGTTGGATGGGACAGGAAGGAGTTCCTAGAATTTAATTTAGACGTGTATGGTGAAAAGGATATCAGAGTGGTGATATATAACGGGGGAAGGTGGCCTGAAGAGAGAGATGAAAAAGAAAAACAAAAAAGAGAGAAAGAAAGACTAAAAGATTGTAACCCTAAGATATAAAAGAGAAATCCTAGAAACCCCTAAAAGTCAGGTTGAGGATAATATTTTCCCGGTTGGTCGATATTAAATGTTCTTAACTCAGTTACTATAATATTTTTTCCTACATAATAGAACTAGTTCTCACACCTATTTTCTACAAATTTATTGTTTGGGCTTGTTGGGTTAGAAACCCATCCTTATTCTGGGTCCAATCCAAATTGAGTCCCTACAGTTCATCATACATATTCAATTACTTACATATTTCTAATGGTTTTAAAAGATGTTACATATTTGATACACCAAACATATAAATCCATACGATTTCTCCCAGATTACTACTTGTAGGATTCAAACTTAGTTATATCCCGGAAATGGTTTGTGCAAAACCCTTAAGTTGTTCGAGTACAGCAAATATTGTCTTAAAGATAGCAATCCATCTTGCCTCAAGCATACTTTGATTTAATATTTTTTCATTGTTTCACACTAAATTTTCCAACAAGTTTACCACGATATTTATGAAGAGATATAAATTTGATTTAGAATAGCAATGTTCACAGTGATGAATCAAATGAAAAGGCTTTTAATGTGATGATTACTTGTGAATATTCGATGGAATAAGTTTTGTTTGTTCACAAGAGAAGGTCACGTGTTAGTCAATGTGGTAATCAAGAAGAGAAATTCGTGTTTAACTAAAATATTCTTTTCGCCCCTAAATTTTGTAAATAATTTTTTTTCAATGGGTTTGGTTTGAAATTAGAGAGGAAAAGAACAAATTTTTACAATAGTTTAAGAATGGAAATCAAACTTTTTTAAATTGAAAATTATTAATATAATATTTTTCAATAGTTTAAGGTCAAAAAATTTATTCAAAATTTAGGAATGAAAATAATATTTTAGCCATCATATTTTTTTCCTAACATCTCAAGCTTGCATGGATCTTGGAATTTCAACGAAGAAATATCTCACTCTCTTGGCCATACATCTAGCCATTGAGGTGAATATCAAGGTGGTGCAAGATTTTTATTAAGGCTTTCGGTTAAGATATATATATATTTTTTTTTCCTTCTAAAATTTGAAGTATAAATCTACGTAATACAGTTAAAAATAATCACAATTATACGGTTTAAACTATACATTTTTTTAAAAAGATGTTCAAATTATAAATGGTATTAGCTTACAATTTTTTTAAAACCATATATTTCTAAAATATGTAATGGTCTCTCTCTCTCTCTCTCTCTCTCTCTCTCTCTCTCTATATATATATATATATGTGTGTGTGACTTATAATTTAATTAGTTTTAGACTCTTTAATTTTTTCACCCAATAATTCACTTGCCACAAAAATTAAAAACTTAAATAGACACATGGTGAAAATTAGACTCTAATTGAAATTCAATTTAGAATTTAATTGAATTTGGACTCTTCAATTTTTACATAGAATAATTCAATAGGCACAAAATTAAAAATTAAATGGGACACGTAGTGCAAAATTAAGAATCCAATTAAAATCTAATTGGAATTTTCTCTAAGTTTTGGCTATTAATATATACTAGCATATAACTCATGCATGTGTAAGAGTTTGTTTTTTAAATTTATTGATGAGTTATATCCTGAATTTTAAGCCAAATGTCCTTGCAAATGAGTTGATTGCCTCTCTCAATTAATAATAACTAGTGTGTAGCTCCATGTATATGTACGAATACAGTTAAAAATAATCACAATTATACAGTTTAAATTATACATTTTTTAAAAGTTGTTCAAATTATAAATGGTATTAGCTTACAATTTTTTTTAAAACCATACATTTCTAAAATATGTAATGCTCTCTCTCTCTCTCTCTCTCTCTCTCTCTCTCTCTCTCTCTCTCTCTCTCACTCACTCTCTCTCCCTCTCTCTCTCTCTCTCTCTCTCTCTCTCCCTCTCTCTCTCTCTCTCTCTATATATATATATATGACTTATAATTTAATTAGTTTTAGACTCTTTAGTTTTTTCACCCAATAATTCACTTGCCACAAAAATTAAAAACTTAAATGGACACATGGTGAAAATTAGACTCTAATTAAAATTCAATTTAGAATCTAATTGGATTTGAACTCTTCGATTTTTACATAGAATAATTCACTTGGCACAAAATAAAAAATTAAATGGGACACATAGTGCAAAATTAAGAATCCAATTTAAATCTAATTGGAATTTTCTCTAAGTTTTGGCTATTAATATATACTAGCATGTAACTCATGCAGATAAATGGATGCATTTAAAATTAAACACAAATTTTATTATAAAACTATAAATAATTAGTCAAACTATTTAATAAAAAAAATGATGTAACACATGCATACGTATAGATACATTTAAAATTAAACACAATTTTTATCATAAAAATATAAATAATTAGTCAAATTATTATTTTTTTAAAGTAAACGTAATTAGTCACATATTAAAAATCTTACCTAAATTTAGTACTACTTATGATCATTTTTTTTTCTAATTTATAATTAGATAGAAAGTGTAATGATCTTTGCTGTGTGATGATTTTTATTGAGTATATGTGATTGGTTTTTATTTATTTTTATTTCATTAATATTAGATTCTTCGTATTTTATACTCATTAACTCACTTGACACAAAAATTAAAAAACTTAAGTGGACACATGAAATAAACTTACGTGGATAATTATGGTGTTGTTCCCACATAAATTTAGACATGTAGTGCAAAATTGGATTCTAATTTCAAAATGATGGGATAAGAAAAACTATCAGAAAATTCAAGCGAACAGAACAGATGAAATGCTAATTTAGGCATTATATTTTCGAATTAGTGATGTGGGGGAGAAGAATCCAGGCCCAACATTATTAAAGCCCAACATTATGAACCAAGGGCCCACGAAACGGCTGTCTTACACCCGAAGAGAGAGAGAAAAAGGGTGAGGCCTAGCTAGGAATGGGATCTTCATGAAAGATCATCACTGTCCGAGGAAGGCATTTCCTGTCCGAGGAGAGTATTACTTGTCCGAGGAGGACACATCACTTCAGCAGGAAGTCCCAAGCCATTTGGGTACGAGAAAAACCAGTGGCTGTCCGAGGACTTCATCAGATCAGGATAAGCTCAGAACAAAGGATGGGAACGATAAGAATGAAGAAATATCTAATAGAAAGGCTGCTACCACCGTATTTAATGCACTACAACAGCTTTTCTAGCCGCATTTATGTGGAGAAGACCTCTGAACAGTGCACCCTCAGCTACCGTCACTCCCAAATAACTAAAGCATACCCATGATGTGACATACACTCAAGTAGATACACAGATGAAGAACAAGTGGACGATGAAGATGGTAGGGAAGGGCACTATATAAAGAAGAAGAGATCCTGATAGAGGGGAGATCAAAAAGGAGAAAGAAAAAGGAAAAGAATAACTTTACTGTAGCCCTAAACCTTGTAACCATTGATTGTTCAATAAAACACCTCCTCGGACATTGACAAAAGAGTTTCCTTGGTGTTATTTTATGTCTCTTTTCTGTTTAATGTAATCCTATCCGTCATTGTTTATATCAGACCCAGTCCAGCTCTTTCACCCACTCTCTACAAATTTATTGTGCAAGGTCCGTTGGGCCTTTGGTCCAGACTTGTGGGCTTAGGTTCCAAATCCGTTCCTTACAATTGGCGCCGTCTGTGGGAAGAGCTTAAACGATTGGGGAAGAATAGCAGTGAAGGGTAATGGCTGATCAAGCGCAACAACCAGCAGAATCTGGGGCCTCCCAACATGTTGATCATTTTCTTAACCTGGAGCGTAGGCAGGATCGAGAAGGTAGTGTACATACTACACACACTGAACGATCCCATCCTCGTGGTGGAAGTCATGTTTCCCATGCAGAGAAAAACAGCATGCAGATAGAGATTGAAAGGTTGAAGAGGGAATTACAGATGGAAAAGAGGAAACGTGCTGCACCGCATCTTGATGATGACCTGGATGATGAACAAGACATTACTTATCAGCAGAACTCTCAAACTCCAATCAGCGAAACCTTTTCGTATGAAGCCGAACACCCTCGTGAGAAGCGACCACGAGAACTACCATATGGAGGGATAGGTAACGATGCCATGAGTAAAGCCCTGAATCAAATTTCTAGGTCACCTTTTACATGAAGGATCGAAGGAGCGGAGCTACCTCGGCGTTTCAATCAACCAACCTTTATCATCTATAATGGCAGGACAGATCCTGTGGAGCACGTCAGCCATTTTAATCAAAGAATGGCTGTTTACGCCAGGGATGAGGCACTGATGTGCAAGGTATTCCCCTCGAGTCTGGGTCCTGTAGTCATGAGATGGTTTGATAACTTGCGGGCTGATTCCATTGATTCCTACCAAGAGCTTACCCAAGCTTTCGGATCACGATTTGTCACATGTCGAAGAGTGCCCAGGCCCCTATCCTCCCTTCTATCCTTGAGCATGCGTGAGGGGGAGACACTGAAGGCGTACTCGGACAGATACTGGGAGATGTTTAATGAGATGGAGGGCAACTTTGATGCCATGGCTTTGGAAACGTTCAAGTTGGGTCTTCCCACTGATCATGGTTTGAGAACGTCTTTGTCCGGCAAGCCTGTTGACAGCATGCGCCAGCTTATGGATCGCATCGAGAAGTATAAAAGGGTGGAAGAAGATAGGCAACAAGAGAAGGGTAAAGACAAGGCCACCACCCAGGAAAGGAGGGACTTCAAGTCGGACCGCTACAACAACAGTAAGCCGAGGAGAGATTTCGTTGGGCACTCAAGTTCAACAAATGCCCAAACAGTTAATACCGTGTTTAAAGAGCCTGTTCATCAAGTTCTGGATAAGATAAAGAACGAACCATTCTTCAGATGGCCGAACAAAATGATGGGGAATCCGGAGAGACGCAATCATAATGTCTATTGCCAATATCACCAGGATCATGGGCATACGACTGAAGATTGCAGAAGTCTGTGGGACCATCTGGACCAGCTGGTCGCCGAGGGCAGGTTGAAGCACCTTTTGCATCGCTCTAGTGGGAGAGGACAACCGGTCTCGGATTCCGAAAGGGGGGATTCTACAAAACCCCCTCTAGGAATTATTAATGTCATTTTTGCGGCCCCGGGAAGGACCGGGTCCCGTCCGTCAAAGGTTATGTCTGTGACTCGGTCGCCGGTAGAAGACGCTGACAGGAATCCGAGGATCCCTGGGAATACAATATCCCCCATGCTGTGCTTTTCGGACGAGGATAAGGCGGGGACTATTCAACCGCATGAGGACTCATTGGTTGTCACCCTCAGGATTGGGGGGTATGATGTGAAGAGAGTTATGGTAGACCAAGGCAGCGCGGTAGAAATTATGTACCCTGACCTTTTCAGGGGATTAAATCTTGCACCCAGTGACCTAGCTCCATATTGCTCCTCTATAATCAGCTTCGAAGGAAGAATGGTCACTCCGAAGGGACAGATCCGACTGCCTGTGCAAGCTGGCACGGAAATTGTCGAGGTTGATTTCGTGGTAGTAGACGTATATTCCCCCTATACGGCAATTGTCGCCAGGCCCTGGTTGCATACACTGGGGGCTGTTTCTTCCACTCTACATCAAAAAATCAAATATCCTTCCGAAGGACGAGTCTGTGAAATTCGTGGGGATCAATCCTCGGCTAGGCAGTGTCTAGTAGCGGCAATACGGCACGGATCCGAAGATAAATCTTCAGGAGGGGTGATCAAAGACCCATAGCAGTTAAAGGAGCGGATGTCACCTGCCGACGGGCATGGTGAGGATGTAAAATGTGAGGACTTAACACGGGTCATGGTTGAATCCGATCCTGAAAAGTATTTTCAAATTGGGGCACAGATACCTCAGTCAGAAAAGGAAGAGCTAATTGACTTCCTCAAAAGAAATATTGATGTTTTCGCATGGAGCGCTTATGAAGCACCGGGGGTAGATCCAGAATTTATTTGTCATCATTTGAAGGTCAATCCTTTAAGCATACCAAAGAAGCAACCTCTTCGGCGACCGTCCAGAGAGCACGTTGAAGCAGTCAGAGAGGAGGTAGGAAAGCTCAAGCAGGCTGGGGCTATTAAAGAAATTTTCTATCCTGAATGGCTAGCAAACACTGTAGTGGTAAAGAAGAAAAGCGGAAAGTGGCGGGTCTGCGTAGACTTCACGGACTTAAACAAAGCCTGCCCTAAGGATCCCTTCCCTATGCCGAAGATTGACCAGCTGGTGGATGCTACTGTTGGACATCCTCGGATGAGTTTCTTGGATGCTTTTCAGGGGTATCACCAGATTCCCCTTGCTTCAGACGACCAGGAGAAGACCGCTTTTGTTACCCGCATTGGTAACTACCACTATAAGGTAATGCCTTTCGGTCTGAAAAATGCAGGTTCTACTTATCAGCGTATGATGACCAAGATGTTCGAATCACAGTTAGGCAAGACCATCGAGATTTATATAGATGATATGGTAGTTAAAAGCAAACTTGTTGCTGACCATTTAAAGGATCTTGATGTGGTTTTTGAAATCCTGAGAAAACATAAGCTGCGCTTGAACGCTTCGAAGTGCTCGTTCGGAGTTGGGTCAGGCAAATTCTTGGGCTACATGGTTACACACAGGGGAATCGAAGTTAATCCTGATCAGATTAGGGCTATCCAGGATCTGCAGTCTCCTCGGAATCCGAAAGATGTGCAGAAGCTAACAGGAATGACAGCCGCGTTAAACCGGTTTATATCCAGGTCTGCGGACAGATGCAAACCCTTTTTCTCCCTAATTAACAAATGGAAGGGTTTTGAATGGAACGAAGAATGTGCCTCAGCCTTCCAACAGCTCAAGAATTATCTATCTCGGCCACCGATTATGTCCAGTCCTGAACCCGATGAGGTTTTATTTGCATACATCGCAGTGGTCCCACACGCTGTAAGTTTAGTGTTGATAAGAGTGGATCAGGGGGTACAGAGGCCGGTCTATTGTGTAAGAAAATCATTGCACGAAGCAGAGGTCAAGTATTTGCCACTGGAAAAAGCCATCCTGGCCGTGGTGCTCGGAACACGGAAATTGCCTCACTACTTCCAAGCCCATACTGTCGTGGTGCTCACCCAGCTTCCACTTAAAACAGTACTTCGAAGCGCGGACTATACGGGGAGGATAGCTAAATGGGGCACCATTCTAGGGGCTTTCGATATCAAATACATACCTCGCACATCAGTTAAAGGCCAAGTACTTGCAGATCTGGTGGCCGAATTCACAGAGCCCAGTTTGGAAGATGTAGAGGTAAGGCCGAGCATGGATGAAAAATTGGTTGGTTTGGTTTCTCAACAGGATCCTGCTCATTGGGAGTTGTACGTAGACGGCGCTGCAAATCGGAAAGGCTCTGGAATTGGGTTGGTCATGACATCTCCGGAGGGGATCATCATCGAGAAGTCACTAAGGCTAGATTTTAACGCCACAAATAATGAGGCTGAGTATAAAGCCTTATTGATGGGAATGGTCATGGTCCGAAGGATGGGAGGAAAAGCCGTTAAGGTGTTCTCGGACTCAAAATTGGTTGTGGGCCAGGTTCAAGGAGAATTCGAAGCCAAAGACGAGAGGATGCAAGGCTATTTGAGCAGAGTCAAACGATTGGAAGAGGAGTTTGTGTCTTTCAGTCTCATGCATGTTCCCAGATGTGGCAATGCACACGCCGACTCTTTGGCCACATTAGCCACCTCTTCGGATCAAGATTTGCCGAGAGTTATCATCGTGGAGGATCTTCATGAACCTACTGGAGCAGGAAGAGACGCAACTCAAGTATACCAGGTTTGAAAAAGTCCATGCTGGATGGATTTCCTAATTGAATTTTTAAAAGATGATGTCCTGCCAGAAGAACGAAAGGAGGCTGACAAGATTCGAAGGAGGGCTGCTAGGTTCTGGTTGTCCGAAGACCAAAAATTATATAAACGTTCTTATTCGGGGCCATATTTATTGTGTGTCCATCTGGAAGCCACTGAGGCACTACTAGAAGAGTTACATGAAGGAATTTGTGGGAGTCACACTGGAGGCAGATCATTGGCACATCGGGCTCTTACCCAAGGATATTGGTGGCCGAGCATGCAAGAAGAAGCTCGGGACTATGCGAAGAAATGTGATCAATGTCAGAGATTCGCACCAAACATACATCAGCCGGGAGGAACCCTTAACCCATTGTCCAGTTCATGGCCGTTTGCCCAATGGGGCTTGGACATCGTGGGCCCATTCCCTAAAGCAGCAGGGAACAGAAAGTATCTCCTGGTCGGAACCGATTATTTTACGAAATGGGTCGAGGCAGAACCTCTTGCTAATATCCGAGATGTGGATGTACAAAAATTCGTATGGAAAAGCATAGTAACTCGCTTTGGAGTTCCAAATACCCTTATTTCGGATAATGGTTTGCAGTTCGACAGTATCTCATTTCGGAATTACTGTAGCGAACTGGGGATCACGAACAGATATTCTACTCCCTCCTACCCTCAGGGTAATGGCCAAGCTGAAGCAGTCAATAAGGTTATAGTCAGCGGCTTAAAGAAGAGGTTGGACGACGCAAAGGGAAGGTGGGTCGAAGAATTGCCACATGTGCTTTGGGCTTACAGAACTACCCCTCGCAGGTCTACTGGAGAGACTCCTTTCTCGATGACTTATGGGTCCGAAGCTGTAATCCCTTTGGAAGCCAATTTCCCAACTCTGAGAACCAGTTCCTTCTACTTGGACAACAACAATAAACTCTTGGAAGCTGGATTGGATTTCATCGAAGAATGGAGAGAGAACGCTATGGTTCGGCTGGCTCACTACCAACAAAAGCTCAGACAGGGCTATGACGCCAAGGTCAAATCGAGACCCTTAGAACCCGGCGACTTGGTGCTCAGAAAAGTTGTCGGCAATACAAGAAACCCAACCTGGGGAAAATTAGGACCAAATTGGGAAGGCCCATATCGCATTACGTCATGTGCAGGTATTGGAGCATATTTTCTTGAAGACTTGGACAGTCATGTAATACCCCGTCCTTGGAATGTAAATAACCTCAAGAGGTATTATTATTAATCGAATTGTTTTCCTGTTTATCTATAATAACACTCTTTATTTGTTCTCTAAGTGTTTAAACTTAAATCTGATCATGCCTGTAGTCCTCGGACCAGATGATCTCGGATTAGTTAACACTCTTTATTTGTTCTCTAAGTGTTTAAACTTAAATCTGATCATGCCTGTAGTCCTCGGACCAGATGATCTCGAATTAGTTAACACTCTTTATTTGTTCTCTAAGTGTTTAAACTTAAATCTGATCATGCCTGTAGTCCTCGGACCAGATGATCTCGGATTAGTTAACACTCTTTATTTGTTCTTTAAGTGTTTAAACTTAAATCTGATCATGCCTGTAGTCCTCGGACCAGATGATCTCGGATTAGTTAACACTCTTTATTTGTTCTCTAAGTGTTTAAACTTAAATCTGATCATGCCTGTAGTCCTCGGACCAGATGATCTCGGATTAGTTAACACTCTTTATTTGTTCTCCTAACACTCTTTATTTGTTCTCTAAGTGTTTAAACTTAAATCTGATCATGCCTGTAGTCCTCGGACCAGATGATCTCAGATTAGTTAACACTCTTTATTTGTTCTCTAAGTGTTTAAACTTAAATCTGATCATGCCTGTAGTCCTCGGACCAGATGATCTCGGATTAGTTAACACTCATTATTCGTTCTCTAAGTACTTAAACTTAAATCTGATCATGCCTGTAGTCCTCAGACCAGACGATCTCGGATTAATTAACACTCTTTATTTGTTCTCTAAGTGTTTAACTAGTCCCTTGGTGTTTAGACTGGTTAGCCTTAATTGGTCAAGTGGTTAATGCTACCTTTCCTACACAATACTAATTGTACAAGTTATTTGCAAAGGAAAGTAAACCATAACTGTAATTGCCAAGTAAAACCATTTGTAACACAAAAGGATAATATTAAATTGCAAGTACTATTGTTTGAACGAGAATTACTTCATTGATAAGGATTGGTTTACAATGTTCTCAACATAAAACAAAAAAAAGGGGGAATAGAAAAAATCCTAAGTCTATGTTGGGACTCCCTGAGAAGGACCCGAGGGTGGTTGTTCCCCTTCTAAAGATCCACCCTTCTTATGAGGGGGCTCAGCAGGTGAGACCTGGCCACATAGCAGTAGAAGACCCTGGTTAGGCTCAAGAATAATCAGAGGGTTCGGCTCAGCCAGAGGTTGCTCAGGAGCCTCAGGGAGAGGTGCAGGAGGAGCATCATCATCGGAGTACTGCCGGATATCCTCGCCGTAGAAGATGTTTTCTGGCCGTCGAAGATCTGAGTCCGGAGGAACTCCAGCAGCATCTAACGCCTTGCTCCATGTCAGATCACAGTAGTCCCGGGCAACCGAGGCAAATTGCTCAGTGAGATCTTTTTCTGTCACCTCCACTGCCAGTTGATAAGACGCCTTCTTTTCAGTTTCCATGGCCTCCTTAGCCAGCTGGGCGTCCTTCTGAGCATCCTCGGCAGCCGCCTTGGCCTTCTGCAGCTCGGCACAAAGCCCTTTGATAGTCTCTCTTTCTGCGGCCAACTTTTTCTGGGCTTCGTTCAGCAGCCTATGCTGAGACTCGGCCTGGGACTCTGCATTCTTTAAGCCAGCATCCAGGCTGTCCCTCTCCTGGGCTACTGTTTTTAGCTGATCCGAGAGTTTCGAGGTCTCTTCTTTTAAGCTGTCCATGACTCTCTCGACTTCAGATTTGGCTTGGGCCTCGGCCTGGGCTTGCACACTGGCCTTGCGGCCCCACTCTTCGGCCACAAACACCTGCTGAGTGATCTGAACCAAGTTACAGTGTTAGTATACAAACATAAAAGCCAACACTACAATGGAGAAGCAAAACAGATATACTTACCATGGCCAAGTCCCTTTTCAGAGACATGAAGAGTTCATACTGGCTAAAATGCCTGTATGAGTCCATGTCTTTGGGCAGAAGAAGGGGCTGCTCCAATGCCTCAGCTATCAGTGCTGCCCGACCACCGTCATAGTTTCTGACCGAGGTCTCCCAGGGGAACGGAGCACCGTCGAGCTCTAGCCGAGGGGACCATATCCGTTGTCCTCGGCGAACCTCGGCCTGATTGGGTTCCTCTCGACTTTCCACTGAGGAGCCTCTCTTTTGACGAGAGTCTTTAGCCACCTTTTGCTGTTTAGTCTTGGGTGGCAGCCCCTTTTCTTTGTCCTCGGGTTCCATTGGCCTCTTCTTTTTTAGATCCGGAAGGGGTTTAAAAGCCGGATCAGGAACCTGCGCGACAGGAGGAGGCGGTGGCACAGTGGCAGGGGGACGAGAAGTCCCTGTCTCTTTAATCTCCACCTTATTTGTCCTCTTCTTAAGAAGAAGTCTTAGGTCGGACATCTCTTCCTCCGAGGAGTCTTCTGGTATTGTTGTTAGCAGTACGGGGGGTCGAATAAAAGATTGCCTGTCCGCCTCTTCTTCGGAGTCCGAAGGAATGACGTGGACCCTTCCTTCACTCTCGCCTTCAAATTTAAACTTATCGATTTGCTCGTCCAAGGAAGTGGACGAGGATCCGACTCGTTCTCTCACAGCCGGCTGAGCAGGAGGAACTTGTTGGACTGGTCGGACGAGCAGCGGAACACCCTGGGGATTAGGGTGTGGAACTGGTGGGAGATCGTAGGGCGCAAGAAAAGCCTTCCGTGCAACGTCTATACGCTGCAATCTGTAATCGCCCTGAATAATGGCGTTCCCTGCTGGTTGGACGTCTGCTGGCTTCGGAGTATAGCCGAGTATCAGCGGAATAGACCTCAACTGCCTATCTTCGCTGACGTATATTTTCGAGCGCAGTAGGTAGTTGAGGGCTTGTACGTTGATAAGACTCAGCCGAGGTGCAGTATGTGCTTTATCTGTAAAACAAACAAGGCAAACCAATTAGAGAGCATATACAAATACAAACCAAGGAGTAGTTGCAGAAGGAAAAAATCCTAAAGCTATGGTTAGAAACCCTAAGTCCGAGAGGGCACACCTGGCTTTCCTGGCCTGGTCAGACAATGCAGACCGTCGTGCCATTCGCCCGAGACAACCAAATAGTCCTCTTTCATCCCCTTATTGGATTTGGGAAGGCAGGAGAACAGCCTTACGACATCGGAGCGAGATTTAAGATAGTACCCCCCTCCCCTTTGGCTACGACATTCATACATGTATGCTAAGTCGTGCCAGGTTAGCCCTAAGCCTAACTGCTCATTTACGACGTCGATGGCCCCTAATATCTTAAAGGTGTTGGGTGCGCACTGCTCGGGAGAAAGCCTATGGTTGATAAGATAATTTCGGGTCACGGGACCTATTGGAATGGTTATTCCTCCCTCGAGAAAGGCGATCATAGGAATTACGACCTCTCCTTCCGCTCGGTCTAGTAATAGTCCCTCTGGGGGACAATACTTCAAATTTACCCCCTGAGGGATATGGTAGGTTCTTTTGAAGTCCTCAATTAACGCCGGGCTATCTACGAGGTACTTGTATTTACCCATTTTTGCAAGGGAATGGAGAGAATAATGAAAGAAATGTGACCGAAGAGAAAATAAGGACTCAGGGTATGATGAGACTTACTATATCACAAGCAAGACGAATTCGCTAACTGGAAATGTGCTTTAGAGAGGGACCTTGAAAGCAAAAGAAGCAGAAATCCGAGAAGGAATGAAGTGCTTTGGAAGGCAGGAACTCTCTGGGAACTTTGAAAACGCTCTGAATGCTACGAATGTGTAAAGTAAAAAGAATAAACTGCCTGCGGATATTTATATATGGGGACAAACGGAGCGGTGTCATTCATCTCACACGAATAGCGAGGACAAACCCCAACCGTCTGATCCGCGATCCACCGTTGGATATGAGAGACAGAGCCGCCTGGAGTAATTGATGTAACGCCTTGGGAATGGAAGATCTACAGTAGCAATGATGAGGCGCGCGTCTCCATAAGCTCGCGCGTATAAGCAGGGGTACTTATGTCATTTGGTTTTCATTTTTATTTATTTTCTCTGTTTTATTTTTCTGTTGTTCCCGCCTATCTAGTCAAAATTATTCTTCCTTCCCGCTTGCGTGGGAAAGAAATAAAATTTTGAGGGGCTGATGTGGGGGAGAAGAATCCAGGCCCAACATTATTAAAGCCCAACATTATAAACCAAGGGCCCACGAAACGGCTGTCTTACACCCGAAGAGAGAGAGAGAAAAAGGGTGAGGCCTAGCTAGGAATGGGATCTTCATGAAAGATCATCACTGTCCGAGGAAGGCATTTCCTGTCCGAGGAGAGTATTACTTGTCCGAGGAGGACACATCACTTCAGCAGGAAGTCCCAAGCCATTTGGGTACGAGAAAAACCAGTGGCTGTCCGAGGACTTCATCAGATCAGGATAAGCTCAGAACAAAGGATGGGAACGATAAGAATGAAGAAATATCTAATAGAAAGGCTGCTACCACCGTATTTAATGCACTACAACAGCTTTTCTAGCCGCATTTATGTGGAGAAGACCTCTGAACAGTGCACCCTCAGCTACCGTCACTCCCAAATAACTAAAGCATACCCATGATGTGACATACACTCAAGTAGATACACAGATGAAGAACAAGTGGACGATGAAGATGGTAGGGAAGGGCACTATATAAAGAAGAAGAGATCCTGATAGAGGGGAGATCAAAAAGGAGAAAGAAAAAGGAAAAGAATAACTTTACTGTAGCCCTAAACCTTGTAACCATTGATTGTTCAATAAAACACCTCCTCGGACATTGACAAAAGAGTTTCCTTGGTGTTATTTTATGTCTCTTTTCTGTTTAATGTAATCCTATCCGTCATTGTTTATATCAGACCCAGTCCAGCTCTTTCACCCACTCTCTACAAATTTATTGTGCAAGGTCCGTTGGGCCTTTGGTCCAGACTTGTGGGCTTAGGTTCCAAATCCGTTCCTTACAAGTGGTTTAAGTGATAATAAACACTTTGAGTTGTAATTTCAATTTATGCTCTTATGTGAGCTTGTTTGGATTTTTTTTAAGAGTATAATTGCAAGTTTATCATCAATTTCAAGCCATTTTATGATTGATTTTCTAATTATCAATATATATTTGATTATTCATTATTGTATGTATTATTTCCATTTTAAATGATGTTTCTCAGTCATTGAAACTTGATTTCTCATGATTTTTCAATATGGCACCTTGATCTTTGTGAAAAAAATAATTTTGGATCATTACGTTCTAATTATGTCTTCGGTTGGATCCTTAGGGCCTGTTTCGTAAGGTAGTTCAAACAACAGTTTTTAGTGTGTAAACATTGAAAACTGTGGGCCAAAAAAAAAAAAAAACATGTTTGGTAAGGAATTTCATTTAGGAGTGTTTGAGTTACGTTTCTCATTTTAGGATGTTTAAACACTAAATTTAGAAAACTCCTCTTACCATTTTTCAGTTTTCAAATAACATTACTCAATGACACTTTTGTAAATATTTAGAAAAGTGTGAAACCGGTTTGATAAGACTTAACATAACTACAACTCTCTCTCTCTCTCTCTCTCTCTCTCTCTCTCTCTCATGCACACCTCATCTTTTTCCTTTTTTTATTCTCTCTCTCCCTCTTTTCCTCCATTCTCTCTCACGTATACTCCTCTAATACATATTAATAAAATAATTGTACTTGTTAAAAAGTTACTACTTAAAAAAAATACATTCACATATCAAATATATAATTATATTTTTTCACATTTTAAAATATGTTATTTGAAACATGGTATCAAACACATTTTTTGCATTATGAGTGCTTTAAATACGTATTTCAAAACACTTTTTAAACCACTTTTTTCACATCATTTTGAACAACAATACTTAAAAGCTACTACCAAACAGGTAGTCTTCCAATGACACAAAATAACATTTTTATTGTTACACTATTAAAATGACCATTGTACCCTCAAATGTGAATTTTTTGACAATTGTGAAATAGGGTGTCTACACATTGTAAAATGTATTTTCCTCCATTGTGCAAAGAACAATGAGCTTCATTCATTTATTGAGTTCACTTCATTACTCCATGTTCTTTTTTTAAGAAAAAGGTTAATGAATACCCTTAAGACATTGGTTTAAATAATATTTTTATAAATTTTTTAGGGAAAAAGAAAAAAGCAACTAGTTTTTTGGACATTTTTTTCATATTGAGGAGAAATTACACTTTACCACCCTAAACTATAACCCAAATTACACTTTGCATCCTATACTTTTTGAATGCACATTTTGCATCATAAACTATGATCCTTGTTTATTTTGCACCCCGACATTAAGTTTGTTGTTATGTTGGATGGAAATCTCATGCATGTGACTTGCATGTGAGTCTTGCTAAGGGATTGTTTGGTTAGAGGGGTGGAAAAGTGAGATAATAGAAAATGATGGGAGGATGGAAAAGTGGGATGATAGAAAAGATTTAAATTTTTCTCCGTTTTGTTTGGTTGGGAGTGAAAAAGTGGAGAGATAAAAAAAGTGGGTTTGTATAAATTTACTTATATACTCTTGTTAAAAAATGATGCACAATTAAAACAAAAAAGTGACAAACATCCACACAAAAAAAAAAAAGCAATCATCCAAATTTATTAAAAAAATAATAATCGTGTCCAGAAAAAAAAAAATTCGTCAAGTCAAACCAAAAGAAGAAGAAGAAGAAGATGAAGAAGAAGAGAAACAAAATGAAGCACTGCCGCGCCCACCCCCAAAGAAATCAAAAGAGTTTTTTTTTTTTTTTTTTTTTTTTAAAGGAAGAGGCAAAGTCCAAGAAAAAAAAAAAAATAGAAGAAGAAGAAGGAGCACAAAAAACAAACGCTTAAAACTGGAATTGAAAAAAGAAAAAAGAAAAAGAAGCCAACCTACTAGACAAAAGCCCATTAGCCTATGTGCAAGTGCACTTGAGCATTTTGGTCAATAAACAAAGAGTAATTCTATAGTTACAAATTATTTTACAATATTTTTACAAAATGGTGATGTGGCCAACCTTTTATTTTCATCTAGACCCACTATTAATATCATTTTTTCATTTAGCAATAACCACTCACTAAATTAACAGTTTGTAAATTTTTTTGTAAAATAGTTTGTATCTCTAACATTATTCATAAACAAATCAAACTCCTCCCACAGTTTTTTCCTAATTTTGGGGAGAAAACTTTCCGATGGGTATAAGGAGAAAACACTCGGGCCCCACCCTTTCTTTTCCCTCTTTCCCTCCCAGCCAAACACCCTCCAAAAAGTTTTCCCTCATTATTTTTTTTTTCCTATTCTCCCTAAAATCTACTCTACCAAACACATCCTAAGCGGCACAAAGTAAAAAAAACCAAATGCCTTTGTCCCAAAATACCAAAATTCATATTATCAAATGTTATTAAATTTTATGTTGATATATTTTTTTTCTTCAAATCTTTTGAAGCAAAAACTTGCGCATGGAAACTTGGAATTTGCAAAGTAAAAAAATACAAGGAAGACTGATGTGTAAAAATATAAATGAAAGAGGTGGTTTTCAAAATTTGTGGGCCTAATGCTAATTCAATCCATTAGGCCGTGGGATCTGACGACACATTATCCAAAAAGAGCCAAGCTTGTGTAGAAGTGAAGAGAAACTTTACCCACATGTAAAATAGGTTGAAACTTATCAACCTGTCGGTGAAGGGAGGTGGTGCCCTGGATGATTTTGTTTTGGGTTTTACTATTTAGGGTTTTATTATATTGTTTTAGTATGTTTTTGTGAGAAGCGAGAGAAGAGTTGTTGGCCAAGAGAGAGGAGAAGCTGCAACGCAAAGAGAAGAGAGCTAGGTAAGAAGTGAAGAAATTTTTTTTTTTTCTTTGATTTATGATTTGGAAGAGGGACATTTGGTCTTTTTACTCTCTGCCAAGCAAAATTACGTGGGAGTCACATGCTTGAAGTTTATGTCTACCATAACAGAAAACTTAACATTGGGAGTCTAAAGTGTAACAATGGTCATAATTTAGGGTGTAAAATATGCATTCAAAAAGTTGAGTTTGCAAAATGTAAAATTTAAAGTATAGTTTAGGATAGTAAAATGTAATTTTTCCCTTATAATTATCATGAAAGTAATATTAAAACTTTCTTAAAATGATTCATTAACAAATGTTTTTTTTTTAGTTGAGATAAAATCATAAAATTCTGCCTTTCCACACCCTACAAACATTTATATTTGCCACGCTATATAAGCATTTATACTTGTGAAGTGATCATCACGTCAACCGTGCGCAGTAGTTATTGCTTGTTACTAATGGGTAATGAAACTACAATTCTTCTATAATTATTCTGAATCCATGTCACAACCAGGGGCGGAACTACCCTTGGACTAGGTTGCCCCCCCTAAATTTTTTTTTTTATAAAATATTATTATATATATGTGTATTAATTTTAGCAATTTTGTTCTTTAAAATTATATTTTATTTCCCTTTAACAATATCATTGATTCTTTTAAGAGTAATGCTATACTCACAAACTTTTTTGGTAGCAAATTCATATTAGTACGCATATAGGCACATCACTCATATCATTTTTTTACTTACCAGTAACCACTTATTACATAAGTAATTTATAAAAAACTTGTAGCTCTAGCATTTTCCTCATTTTAGTAATCATAAAAAAATTTATAGATCTAATATCTAAAACAAAATATACAAGCCCAAAATTAAAAAAAAAAAAGAAAAAAAAAAAAAAAAAAAAAAGAAAAAAAAGCTCAACAACAAAAATTACCAGTAAAACTAAAAGCAAAAATAAGCTCAATTAACTAATTTTATCTAAAATAAATAACCTTACCTTTCAAAAAATTCTAAACAAAAATTATTTTGTTCTTACCTACAAAAGTAGCAGAATCAGAAATTAAAATTACTGTACACAGTCAACAGTAAAACCGCCCCCACTAACTTAAAGTTCTAACCCTGTCCATGGTGGCAACTAATAAAATTCTAGCACTCACACGCACAAAGTCACTGAAAGTAAATGTGACTACCACTACTTACCTTTTCTCCTAAACAAAGGACTATCACAATCCGGCTTGCTACTGGACCATGAGACCACCAGTAAGCACCAAAGCCATTTCCTTTCATTTTTGTGCTCTGTAATTACGTTCTTGAGTCTTCACTTCCTTTCACTTTCCTGATAAGCCATTCGGCGTTGGAAGTTGGAACCATCCAGAGTTGGAAAACTAAACAGAACTCAACGACTCTTTCTTGAGGCATCTATATATATAACCTGACAAGCCACTCATCTGTGATCGGTATATGTAAATTTACTAGTGTGCTTCTTACTATTTATTTACTCCTATATTTTTTATAATGAGATTCTAAATTTTTTATTTTGAAGGCTTGTATTAACAAAATGACACCGATTGTCATGAAATTATAATATTTTATCTTGCTAATTGTATGGACAAAATGACATTGATTGTTATGCAAATCGTTGGAATTGGACAACTAAGAAAAATGATAGAATTGGAACTCAACAGATCTCTCTGAGGCATCTATAATTCTCCATATAACCCAAAGAGTCACTCATCCATGATTGGTATATGTAAAAATTAAAATTACTATTGCGCGTCTTACCGTTTATTTTGATGGTTGTGTCAATCCAGTGACATTGATTGTTTATAAAGTTATATTTATTCTGTTAATTGTATTGACAAAGTGACATTGATTGTTCTGAAATCGTTACGTTGCTCAAGAATGCAAATATTAAAGGCTACGTTACCCCGTTCTACATTCCACACGCTAATGATACAAGAGTATTGTTACAGTCATAAACTATTTTACAACATTTTTACAAACTGATGGTGTGACCGACTTATTATTGGTTTTCATCTAAGGCCACCATTAACATAACTTTTTCATTATTTACTAATAATCACTCACCACATCAACAGTTTGTAAAATTTTTTGTAAAAATTTTGTATTTCTAACATTACTCATTATACAAATTGTATTATGAGTTAAGACAATCCAAGAATTGCTGTCAAAATAATTACTCATGATACAAATTGTATTATGAGTTAAGACAATCCAAGGAGTAGTCATTTTGACATAATTGAGTTCGGAAAATTATTAAATACTCCAGAAGAACTATAAATACATACTCCTTATTCTCACATAAATTGTGAGTTTGACCATAAATTTAATTATTAGGACCTATAATTATATGAGAAGTAGGACATTTATAATACTCCGAAAGTATTCTATAATTATCCATTAAGCCAAAAGTCGAATTTAAGGGTTTTTTTATTTATTATTTTTGTGTGTGTGGAAAATGAGGTCAAATTTAAGGCTCAATTAATATTGATTGTTTGGACTTCTAAGGTAAAATAAAGGGAATGAGAAAGGCCACTTTTTTTTTTTTTGGATGATGAGAAGAACTCAAAAAACTTATGTTGACGTAAAATAGAAGGACGCCTTTTGCTCATTGTTCATATTATTGATTCAATATCCACCCCCCCCCCCCCCCCCCCAAAAAAAAAAAAAAAAAAAATGGAATCAATGGCTAAATGATTTTTTTTTTTTGAGAAGGACTAAATAATTAATAGGCAAAAGAGAACAAGAAGAAGAAAATAAGTTGGATGAAATAGGTACTGGACCACATTATATGTATGTTTAAATCCGTTTATTGGCATCAAAAAGAAAAAAAATCCGTTTATTTTTATCTATTGTGTAAAAACCAAGGGCGGCTCCAAGAGCAGCCCAGGGGGTTCAAATGAACCCCCTGACCTGGTCCCCAAAAAAAATGTTTATATACAATTTTTTTAAAATCTTGTTTTGACCCTTACAATAAAAATATGAACACCCTGACTTTAAATTTTTGGTTAAGATTAATTGAAATAAGCTTGAACATGATCCTTAATTTTTATATTGTCTTAGTTTTTTTCAATGTTCAATCAAGTAGTTTGATAAGTGTTATATACATTTCCAAGCCCAAGAAATCTTTTAGTGCTTACTCCAATTATAAAAGAGTGGCCACGTATATATTTATAAAACCATACACTTCAAAAGCAAAAATTTATTATTGGAGTATTATTTTTCTTAGTTTCACAGTTACTCCTAGCCCTACTCCTAACCGTGTTACTATTTGTTTTTTTTTTTAAACAAGTAAAGCACTAAAGCGTTTAGAATACTCTACTATTCTTATTTATTCTATTTTTTTATTCAATTGATATAATTTATAAATATAATAAGTTATTATTAATTTGTTAAAAAAAATGTATGATTAGTTATTTAATTCTATTTGTTTATGCATCCAATGATTGTTGTCTTAAGACTCTTAACAATCTTTAAACTGTTAATAATTTTTTAGAACTTGGAAGTTGTATATATAGAAAAACCAAAAACAACAATTATTCATCTTATTTTTTTTCACTTGCGCCTACCCTCCGCCAATAAATTTTTGGCTCTGCCATTATTGACCCCCCAAGAAAAAAATCTTGGAGCCGCCACTGGTAAAAACATAGTTATATCTAGAATATATATATATATATATATATATATATATATAAAGTTTCAACAAATTATAATAAAAAAATAAATTAATTAAACAATAGAATTTCAATTAGATTTCCACACAATACACGATACTTTAAAAAAAAAATTTATGACAAGAAAGAATTCATGAATTGAAATCGGTAAATCTCTGCATAAAATCAATAAACCAAACATTGATGCAAAATACTAGAATTATGCTTGTGCAATGTACGAATTAATTGAAAATTTTATGCATGTGGATTTTTTTTTTTTTTTTTTTTTTTAACTTCGTGAGCCAATGTAAAATAACCCATTATTATTATTATTATTATTATTATATAATAGCTATATTTCTGAGTATTTTTTAAAATTTATATTTCTAGTATTTGGTACAAGTAAGGTGAGCACTGAGTAGAATGTAAGTTTTACTATATCAAAACACACATTATGATATAGAATAATCAAATAAGTATTAAATTTTATTTAATATCTTTAAACTTTTGGTAATGAAAATTTTATTAGAATAGAAATTAATTCTTTTTTTATTTTATTTTAAGTAATAGAGTTTTATTACTATTGCGCACCCTTATGTGGCGTCTGGTATGGGAGAATCCACGTTATTCCTGGCATTCAAATTTTTGGGAATGTGATTTTTTTACAATTTGGATGCCTAGGAATGTAACTATTCCTATGTTTGGTTTCATTGGGAACCTCTTAAGATTTCTAAGAATGTAAAATTACAATGTTTGGTTTATTCCGAGGAATCTTAAATGAATTTTTATTTTTCCCATTCTATTCTTAAATTTGAATGTGAACTACCAAGTACTTAAAAAAAAAAAATCTTCCTCTAAATAAATAATGAAAAACAAAATATAAATTATTAATTATGATAAATTCATTAAAACTGTAGTCTAACATTTCAAAATAACAAGTACTATACAAAAATAGCTATTTCAATTCTCAAACACTTTATTCTTAATAACAATTTTTAAAAGAGTGTGAGGGTGCCTTTTTTCTCAGCACAACGGCCCAAGGATCCTGGGCCAAATAAATATTCTTAGTGGACTAGGCTTGGTTCACCGCAGCTAAAAGGCTGTTTAAGAACCAAGTGGTGCACAAAGTAAACTTCCTACAACACAAATAAACTAACAAGCGAAAATATCTGTATTGAATGACAGCTCAAACAACAAAGAAATGCACAGCAATAAAAAATACAGTAAAACAGGGGTTAGGGATCCTTGAATTAATGAGAGGCATTTTATTAATTTTCTTTGGTTATGATTACAGTGCTCACTAAGACGTGATACAAGGTTCAACTAAGTTCAAAAATTACAGACTTTGATGGCTATTTAAGCCTCTAAGACTTGCAAAGTTTGAATTTTTTGAATTCGAGTATGTGCTATAGTGGTTGTCTCTGGGATATTGGGAGCAGTTCCTCTGTTTTTCCTTAAACTTTACAAAGTTCTTTCTATGGCTCTATATATTTTCTAGGAATCCAGAAAAATAGCGATGAATGCATCAAAAATCAATGAATGCCTTTCAGCAGGTTTCCCCTTCCTTTTATAGTGCAGCTTTAGGGTTTCGGGGTACTAATGATTTCTCCCTTTTGCCCCTCAGAGTTCGTGTTATGTCAGTTTACTCAAGGACTGGTCGTTTCCTTTTTTCTCATAACTTCTTCCTTTTGGTGCGACCAAGCTAAAAGCCCCTAGCTGATTTTCCATTTCAAGATACCCTCAGGTTGCTGATCTTCAGCTATTTGGCCCTTTCTTTCACCTTTCCAGCTTTTGGTTGCACTGCATCCTTGTTATTTTTCCAAATAGTTGGAATCTTTTACTACTAGGTTGAAAGCTCCCTTCCAATTACCTCTTCTTATGGTTTTCTCATTCTTGGTTCCTTGAGGCACAGCTCCTTCGTTTATGAATGTTTTGCTTTGTACTTTCTGATCCCCACTGCATGTCTGGGCGCATGAGACCTGCATGCTCTTTGTCTTTTATTCCTTTTTTCCTTTGAAACTGCTTAAATCTTACTTCGACCGTGTTGTGCGTCCCAGGGATCCTCGAACTCTAGTAACTTCTGGGATCCCAGCCCAGCTCTTCTTATTGGGCTTCTTTTGGCTTACTAATCCTGGCCGGCTGTGCCTTTCCTTTACTTTATAGATTTTAAAGTCTGTTCTTCCATGGGTCTTTGGATCCCAATTCTTTGGACCTCTCATCCTTTTCTTCTTTCTTTTCCTCTTTTCTTCATTACGTGGGCCCAACATTTTTTTTTTTCTTTTTTTCTCTAGCTTCATTTCCATGAAATTAGCTTGATGTGTTATTTCTTTGGGCCTTAGACTGTGATTAATTTTGAACCTCAACAAAGAGCTTAATCCAAACTTGGCAATAATAGAGGTCCCCTTCAAACTTTTTTTTTTTTTTTTTTCACATGTAAAACCTAAGTAAAACTTTTTTAAAGAATATATCAACAGAGTTGTTTATCCTGTTTATGTTGTTTTGGCGGGAAAATATAAAGACAAGGAAAAAGATATTGATAATTTTTTTTAATATTTTATCTTAATTGCTTAAATGATAAGGAAAAATAGTTAAAATTGTCAATTTATAAAAAATAAAATTTTCTTTAAATTTGAGAATTTGGATACCCACCTATTTTAAAGGGAATCCACATTCCAATTAAGTTGGTCTTAAAAGGGGAATTCAGATTCCCCAAATATTTGATTCCTTAGCATGATTTGCAACAAAACATGAAAATCTTTAAACATTTCTAAGAATCCTAAAATATTACCTCGTACCAAACGCCACATCAGCGTAATGGTCGCTCTACAAATACAAAATTCGTGTGGGGTGGGGGGAAGGGTAAGGGTTGGGTTCAAGTCTCTAAGATAGAGTTTCACATACACACACACACACATATATATATATATATTTTTTATGAGAAACACATATACACTTAGATTAGACTAGACTAAATTTTTTATCTTGTATATATATAATAAAAAAAGAAGAAGAAAAGAATAGAAAGATTTTCACCTAAAGTAAACTACCATAAAAAGCTACTTAATATTGAGAAGTGTTTTAACCATAATATTTTCACAATAAATTCTAGATGGTAAGTTGTTATTAGTTCAAATTTGAATCTATTATTGAAATTATTTTTTTGTCCATCAATAACTGCCAATAATAATATGCTATTTAGGATTCGTTGTGAAGATATTCTTGACATAGTATTTCTTCTTTAACATTTTTGTAATAGACTTTCAACAATAAATATTTTTTTTTATAGGAACAATAAAATAGTTTGTTAATAGAATTTAAGTTAAACTTCTTTTTAGAAGGAACTGTTTAAGTTAAACTGAACTATATTTTATATATATATATATATATATATATTACTCCGTAGTTCAGGGGTTCATTTATGGCCAATTTTTTTTTTTTTAATTTTTTTTATATATATAATATATATATTTTAAAATTTTTAATTCTTTTTGTTTTGTTTTGAGTGACTTTTAACTTTCTAAAATAAAATTTTGAACACCTTGATTTAGGCTCAACTAATATAAGCTTGAAGATGACCCTATTAACAATCTATTCTTACAAATAATGTTATAATTAATTTGAGAAATTCTATATTTACAATATTTTTATAGCACTTTTACAAAACATTTTAAGTGGTAGGTTATTATTGGTTATTACTATTAGATAAAAAAAGTAATTTCAGTGGTGGCTTCAAATTAGAATTGATAACAACTCTCAAGTAATTTATACTTTTGACCAAATATGTGACTAGAGTGGCTGAATTTGAACGTGCTTTTAATTTGTTATTTCTTGAGTGGGGACTAGGGTCGTGGGTCTATCAGTTTGTGGGTAACAAATATTAATACTAAAAGAGAATCAAACAATTAGATAGATGGTGATTCTTAAAAAAGGAAAAAAGAAAAAAAGAAAATTAGACCAGGGGTGTGGGATAAGAGATTGATTGGATGAAGATAAAAGCAAATGTTAACACAACAAACATTTTCTTAATACAATTACAAAGACTAATTGTTATCAAAGTGAAGTTGAAATGTCAAATAAAATAATTGTAAGAGTATAGACATAAACTAATAAATAAAAACATTCTAAACTTTAATAATTAAAATCCATTTAATAATAATACTTAACATATTTATTGTATTTTTTTTTTTGAGAATCCAGACCATGAAACACCTGGAGCGATTTATTAGCAAAACAAAGCAAGAGTACTTAATGAACATCGAAAGAAGCTAAGGGAGCAATATCTCTAGGCAGCTCCTCTAACCAAACTTGAAGCTCTGGCCCTGTTTTGGCTTTCTTAGCCAGAGCATCAACCACAGAGTTACTACTACGGGTTACATGACAAAAATCTACAAAATGCAGCTGAGAGGCTTGAACTAACGTGTCTTCAATGAGGTTCCCATAAGTTGAAAGAGCGCCAGCCCCCTTTTTGAGAGCTTGTATTACAATCATGCTATCCATTTCAAAGATGACATCATGCAGCCCAATTTCCACTGCAAACTGGACAGCTCGACGGTAGGCAAGTGCTTCAACTTCAGCTACTGAGTGAGGGAGAGGGACCTGCATAGAAAGGCTTCCTATTACTTCACCGTTGTTATCTCGAATGACCACACCTAGGCCAGCAGCGTTGATGCTGTTGAAAGTCGCACCGTCAAAGTTTGCTTTGAAGACTTGGGCATCCGGGGGGCACCAATGGTTGTGAGGAGATATCTGGGCAGTCCTTGGGGGCCTTTCTTGAGCAGATTGGTATTCTTGTAGAAATCGTCCAGCCAGAGAGCCAACCAAGTGCAATGCGTGTGATGGCTTGCCAAGATGAATAACATTCCTTTGATTCCATAGGAACCAAGTCATGCATATAAACAATTCAGCTCTGTCATCCTCCTGAACCTGCAAAAAACTAGCCAATAGGTCAGTGAAATCAGCTGGTGGGGGAAAGGCCATTGGGTTGAATGTGGCACTATCCTTCCACACACACTCCAGCTCAGGACAACCCTAAACAGCATGCAAGGGATCTTCATTTTGAGCATGGCAGATATTGCATAGAGCAGATTGCACCACATGAGGACGGAGGAGTGAAACCATCATGGGGAGCCCATCATTGCAAGCCCTCCAAGCAAAATGCTTCACTTTGTTAACGTAGCTGTCAAAGTCCTCTCCAAAATGACTTTTGGGGGTTTGGGTTCGAGCTACTTGCGTTGTTGACCAAAGCATTGTTAGCCAACATATGATAAGCACTTTGGCAGAAAATACTCCTAAAGGCGTTAGGGACCAAATTAAGTGATTAGGGGGGAGTTTAGGACTCAGGGGAATGCTCATGATCAGCCTAGCATCATTGGGCATGAAATGAGTCTGGATTTGGTTAACATTCCATGAAGCTGTTTTAGCATTAATCAAACCCGAAACTTTAATATCAGGTGGCAGGGATGGTGGTGGAGAGAAGACTGTTCTACAACATTTTTCTGGTAACCACTTATCTTCCCGAACTAGAACCGATTACCCATTCCCAATCCTCCATACCGTGCCTCTGTTAATGACATCCCTTGCAGCTAAGATACTTTTCCAAGCATACGACCCTTGGGTCGAATCTCTAGCTTCTAGTAAGGAACAATCAGGAAAAAACTTTGCCTTGAAGACCCTATAGCACAAAGAATCTTGATTATTCATCATCCGCCATACTTGCTTGGCTAAGAGTGCATCATTGAACTTTTCAATATCCTTGAAGCCCATCCCACCATCTTCTTTTGCTTCATAGAGGCGCTCCCATTTAATCCAATGGATTCTTTGGTTATCACCACTGTACCCCCACCAAAACTTCCTGATCATAGATTCCAGCTCCTTGACCAAACCTTTTGGCAATTTGAAGCAACTCATGGTATAAGTGGGAATTGCTTGGATGACTGCTTTGATTAGAACTTCCCTCCCCGCCTGTGATAGCAACTTCTCCTTCCAGCTTTGAAGCTTTTTCCAAACCCTTTCCTTAATATAAATGAAGCTTTGTTTTTTAGGCCTCCCCACAAGGGGTAGGGAGCCCCAAATATTTCTCGAAGTGCCTTATTGCTAGGACACCAAGAATATGCTGGATCTGGGATTGCAAATCCTGAAGGGTATTTGAGCTAAAGAAGATGTTAGTTTTTTCTTTGTTTATTTTCTGGACAGACCCCTTCTCATATACATCCAAAATATCAAGAAGGTGATCCCTTTGCCCTACAGAAAAGGATGCTGTCATCTGCAAAGAAAAGATGAGAAACCCTTGGACCATTTCTACAAATTGAAACCCCTCGAATTAGCCCCTTCGATTCAGCTTTATGCAGCAAGCTTTGGAAACCCATAGCACATAGGAGGAACAAGTAAGGAGATAAAGGGTCGCCTTGGCGTAGCCCTTTACCCGGTTTTATGTGTCCCACAGGCTCACCATTGAGAATAACTGCATAGGACACAGACTTAATGCACGACATGATGGTGGTCACAATTTTTCCAGTAAATCCTAAGTGAATCATAACCTTTTCAAGAAATACCCATTCCACCCCCATTTCGAGTTTAAGGGCCAAGTAACCTGATTTCCCTTGAGATTTACGCTTAAGATAATGTAGAGTTTCAAAAGCTACAAGAACATTGTCACTGATCAGGCGACCAGAGAGGAAAGCACTTTGTGAGTCAGAGACCACATAAGGTAATTCTAATTTCAGCCAGTTAACCAACACTTTAGCAATAATCTTATAAAACACATTACAGAGGCTAATGGGTCTAAAATTAGACACTTTTCTAGGATTATTAATCTTAGGAATGAGGGATATATATGTGGAATTAATAGCATCAGGAATAATACCTCCATTAAGGGTTGCCAGTGCTGCTTTGGTAACATCCTTTCCCACAATGTGCCAAAAGGACTAGTAAAAAATGGGGGGTATGCCATCAGGGCTAGGAGCTGTAAGGGAAGCCATCTGTTGTAGTGCCCTATGAACCTCATCAGCTTGAAACTCAAGGTTTAGGCTCACATTCATCTCCGTAGTGATTGAAGGTAGAATACCTTCTAGGATGTCATCAAACTCAATTGGGTTTGTGGATTTGAAAATGTTGTCAAAGTACCCTTCCACCCATTGACCCATACGACTTTCATCTTCAACCCAAACGCCATGATCAACCTCCAACCCAATAATGAAATTACGTTTGTTCCTCTGATTAGCCCTGCAATGAAAATATTTTGTGTTGTTATCACCATCCCTCAACTAGTCGTTTCGGGATCGTTGCTTCCACATAGACTATTCTCTGGTTTTTAGCTACTGGATTTTGTTCCTGAGTTGGTGAATTCTGGTAGGATTTGAGTGGTAAAGACCCATCTTTTTGGCCTACATGATTTTCAATATTTAATCTTAGAAGCAATAATTAGTATGTTCATTGTATTAAGAAACAATATGCCTAAGGAACTTTTAATTTATCTTTTATTCTCTTACTAGTACTATGTACAAATTTGAATAAAGAAACCACGTAGACCGCAAGATTTATCTCTTACGCAAGATATATCTTCTTATTGACCCCTCTAGAAAAATTTTTTGGAGTCGCTACTGAAGATAGTGTAACAACATATTACAAACAAAATATACCTTTTTTTTTTTAATTATTTTTTTATATAAAAAATTAGAAGGATAACTACTTGATTTTTTATTTTTTATTTTTTTTGGTGTGAGAAAAAGATAACTACTTTTTTTTTTTTTGATGGGAGATAACTGTCACAAGTTCTAGAATTTTATTTATTTATTTTATAGTATGATATTATTAACCTATAATGCAGGCCAAAAGACTATCCCTCTCCCATAACTAAGTGGAGTGGTGTAAGTAAATCACTTTCACTTATTAGCAAGAAAAATGGGTTTTCAGGTAATTCAACTGGTAAACTCTCTTATTGTTGAATAAGAGATCTCAGATTCAATTTTCGTCTACATGAATAATCAATTGGTATCTTACTCTGATGATAAAAAAACTATTATTAGAGTATGGCTAACGGCATAAGTTGAAAACTCTTAAAAAAAGAAGAAGGAAATGTTAACAAATGCCCAATTAATTGTGTTAATAGTTTTTTATATTTTTTATAAAAGTGATGTCAAAATTTTCCTAATATAGTTTATTAACAATTTCTATAAGGGCAACCATTAACGTGACCAAAAAAAAAATTAGCAAGAAAAAAGAAATTTATTTAAGGCAAATTACAATTTATTCACTTGTGGTTTGACCAAAATTTAAGTTGCTTACCTGTGATTTGAAATTTGATAGTTTACCATCTGAGATTAGCTTAGTTAGATTTCTATAGTCCACCTCTGTTAAAAATAAGACTAAACATGTAATTTTGCTCAATTTTTATATCTTTCTCCTTCAAAAACATAAAAAATATAAAAATACAAAGATCAAATAAGATAAAAAAAAAAAAAACAATTTTACCCAGATGTAGGCAACTTAAATTTCGGTCAAATTTTAAGTGGGTAAAATGTCAAATTTTAAACGACAAATAAGCAATTAAAATTTTAGTAAAATCACGAGTAAGGAAGTTATAATTTGCCTATTTATTTATAAAAAAATAATAATAATAATAACCGACACTGGTTGGTACAGTACACTAAACCGCATTGGATACGGCACAATCCACTCATGATGCCAAATAAAAACTAGAAAGGTCTAAAAGCAGCGAAACGGCAGCGTAAGCAAAGCCATCCACAATTGATACGCCAGCGCAGCACATATCATCATAGAGTAATATATATATATATTCAGCAAAAAAAAGAGAGTAATATATATATACAGCGCTACATTCATAAATCACAACCTCCACCTCATAAAGGTCGCGCCGAAAATAGTGTCTCCGCTATAAATCTAGGGTTTCCTCCATTCTCTTCCTATTAGAGTTGCGTCTCAATCATACTCTCTTCTTCTTTTTCTTCTTTATTGGTTACTTTCTTCTCTTTCTTCTTCTTTCGGCTTAAAATATCTAGGGTTTTCAGATTTGATTTCGAATTAATCAAATAGATTAGTTCTACATTACTCTTAGATTTCAGATTTTCACGGATCGATTGTAAATCTGGTTGTTCGATTTAATATATGGAGCGGTCGAGGAAATCGAACAAGGTTTCGTGGGCTCCTGGAGTTGAGCTTTGTCAGGTATAACCGCAACATCTCTGATCGAAACTTTGATTTTGATTTTCTTCAATTACTCGAAGCTTTATTTTTTTAAGCGCTAAAAATCTAATCCCTTGAACTCTATGTTTACGATTTATATTTTATTGCATGAGAGGGGCTTCTCAGTTATTTATTTATTTTTTAATAATTTATAAAATTTTATTTTTGTTCAAATAACTCGCGATTGAACGCGATTCAATCTTTTCCAGTTAAAAACTGAGGGATTAGGTCCTCGATCAGATTGTTTTAGTCCAATTTTTTTTAATTTTTTTTTGTTTTTTATTATTATTTATTTATTTTTTAAATTTTAAATATGTATAGTTAGGTTATAATCGGTTTGAATTTCCATCTATGTATATTTTTTCTTTTCTAGCTTTTTCCACGATAAATCTGTAATCTGTTAATATCTTTAATATGTAATCTAAAAGATCTGATTACAATGATAGGTTGATATCAATTAAAATTAGAAAAACTATTCAACCCAAAAAAAAAAAAAAAATTTAGAAAGAGAGAAAGAGTAGGTGCTCATTTAAATCAGCGATCAGTCACGGACTGCTACTGAATTAATTTAATAAGATTAATAGTTCAATAATTTAAAATCAAATACAAAATTATGATACTTGGATTAAATTTAATAAAATTTGGAGCTTCCTGATAGTGATAGGTGTTGAATTGGTAAAAAAAGAGGATTGATTTTGTTGCTACAAAATATTGATGAAGGATGGTGATTTTGTACCAGCATTTGTGCCATGATTAATCCAAGCAATCATTTAAAAAATAAATAAATAAATTGTACTTATAAATTTATTAAAATGATCTACAGAAAGTTATTACTTCGATCATATCCTTAAAAAAAGAAAAAAAAAAAACTTCAATCATATCTCCCAAATATTCATCAGCTCAATGTTTGCAATTATTCTATATTCTTTATGAGTCCAAAGACAAAAAAAAAAAAAAAAATTTAGCTTCAAAATTAGTTGTAACTTTAATGTTACAATTTTAATAAAATAAAAATAGCTACATATTTAGAAATTCTAATCATTGAACGGCATGTTTTTTATGCTTTTTAATATGTATGTCAAATTTTGTGTTAATAAAATGTTATTATATGATTTATAAGATAATATTTTATGTATGATTTTAAATTATAAAATTTGTTATTTAAATAATTTATTAATTTTATAATTATTGATATTTGATTTTTTTAAAATTTTGTAAGAATGAAGAATATAAGAAGAAAATGTTTGTAAAAAAAAAAAAAAAAAAGAAAAAAGAAGAGGTTTGCAATGCTCTCTTTGCACTGGATGAGATACATGCGGCGATTTTAATACAGTGCCGTGCAAACTCTAAACTCTAGGGTACAGAAGCATTGGAGGAGTCAATTCAAACCTAATTTTTTTTAATAAAAAAATCTATATTTAAGTTGAGGAGGAATATCAAGGGTTGCTTGTAACCAAAGAATTTTCATGGCTCCATTCATACTTGGAAGAGTCTTTATTGATAAAATAATATTATGAATGGTATAGTTCTAGATTCCTCCAATAAAAAATTAAAAAAAAATTGTATTAATGTATATATATCAAGAATCGTGACAAAAATCATAAGCGGGGGTGTTTCACTATTTATCAAATATAAATTCATGGTACGAATAACTGGGCTTCAGGACTTTACTAATATTTCTCAACATTCCTATCAAGAATTAAAAAAATCTCAACGTTCAAGAATTTGTGTTTTGAGGAAATATACTCAATAATATATAATTGTGGACGGATCGAAATTTTCAAAGATCTTTAAGAATCAAAGTACGTTTTTGTACCTATCAAAAAAAAAAAGTACGTTTTTGTATCCTGGTAAAGAAAAAAAGAAAGGAACCATGTTGCCATGAGATTCCGCGTTTTATGTCGGTGGAAATGGTTAATGGATCAAAATGGTATATGATTCATTTATTAAATTTGAAAAATGATATGTTTATAATATTTTTACACAAATTTTAAGTGGCATGCTGTTATTGGTTGTTATTGTTGGGAGAAAAAAGTAATTTTAATATTAGTTTCAAATTTGAAACAATAACAACTAATCACTTGTAATTTATTGTAAAAATATTGTAAAATTGTTGTAGATATAACATCTCTCATTAAATTTAATGCGTCATAATTAATAGCATTTGTTAAATGATGTAATTATTTGTGCACTCCATGTCTGTAATATTGAACTTTGGCAGTCATTAGTTTTATATTAAATTAAATTATTTCTTGACTAATGTACACTGCTATTAAAATTTGGGTTCTTTTTTATTTTTACTATTTGCATTTTAAAATTTTTATTTTGTCATGTTTGATTTTGTTTTTTATTTGACCTTTTTACATTTCAAAATTTTCATCTACATTTTAGCACTTCATGAAAAAGAAAATTTTGAAATGTAAAGGGTCAACTAGAAAACTTTATCAAACATGAAGGGCTAAAATAAAATTTTGAAATGTAAATGGCCAAAATAAAATAACACCAAACTTTAAGGGTCAAAATTATACTTTAGTCTAATTTGTTGATAAGTCATGATAATATGTAATTTCATTTAAGTTGAAATCACTCAGCCTCTACATTAAAAATAAATGGTAAAATTTCGACTTTTTTTTTTTTGGGGAGAATGTGGTAAAATTTTGACTATGTTGCTTGAAATGTATGCATTACAATATCTTAGTTTTATATTAGGGTCTCTAATCAAAGTCAAATTCAAACACATGGTTGTATTGACCAATAAACAAATATATATATATATATATATATATATATTTTAAGGATAATTAACTTCAACTTGGTCATGTGTTTACATATAATTGATAATGGGACACTCATGTCACAATGCCAATACTAACTCCTCTTGAATAAAATCTTAATAATAATAAAATAAATAAAGTACTCCAGTCTCCCTCACATTTTTTTTTTCTTTCTAAGAAGAAAAAAACAAAAAGAAAAGAAGAGAACAATTTACTAAATATAACTTTATGTAATTGGATTTTTTTTTTAAAAAAAAATTGCCACGCAAGTTGCCATCAATTTTAACTGAGAGTGAACCTGACACTAGGAAAAAGATAAACTTAGGCATGATATTAATCACCTAATTGTCTGTTGGTAGAAGCCATCTCAATTGATCGGAACTTTACAAGTTTTCTGTTTTGCAAATGTTAATCTTAGGCAACTTTCTGTGAAAATAGTTTTAAAATCATTTCCGTTGATGTTTGAGGTTAGTGAAAGAAGGAAACTCCTATGATAATGAATAATGCATTAAATTTTGTGTAAGGCTTTTACACTATGTTTTCAATTGTATTGCCATGCAATTATGTTCGTATGTCATTTTATATGAGTAGTTAATGGACGTTAGGTTTGTTGATTATTTGTTTGATTAGCTACACCCACCAAGTGGGTCTTGAACACACAACCGAGCTGTTTACAGCTGACTTGAATGTTTTTCTGAATAATTATTTTCAATCTCACGGCATGATCTTGTAGAGTGACAATAGGTTGAAGATTTATAGTTTATGGAATTGTAGGAGAAATTACAAAAGGGTTTGAAAAGATCATTTATGGATCAGAATGATGGAAAGTGAGTCCTGTTTTTAAATGTGAATTCACATTTTTGTGATAGATAAAAAAAAATTAATTCCAAAGTTGGTGGCTAGTTAGGTGAGGACATGCAAAGGATGGGCAAGTGATAAATCATTAAATCTCGTGATAAAGATTCAGATGGTCTTAGTGAATTTATTTAGAGAGGAAGAATGCAGAAGTGGACAGAGAATGTATATGGCATCCTATATTCAATCTAATAGGTAGCTTCTGAGGTAAAAATGGAAGTAGTAGCTCAGGCAGATAATTATGGTTCTCATTACCTTGGCTTTTTGACTATTAAGTATGTTTCTTTACCACCATTTAGGCCCTAATAGTACTGAATGTCGAAATTGGGTTGGAAAATTTTAAGAACCAATGACTAGCCTTGCTTGTTGACTTAGTCAAGTAATTGTTGTAAAGCTTGGTAGATGCTTTACAGATGTTTGTTGCTTTCCCTTATGACATGTAATTCTCTTTTATGCTTGTTTGGCACTGGGGGAGTATTTTATTATGGATCATGTCATCAATAAAACTGCAGAAGGAACCAAATTTTCTTTATCCTAATCCTTCTGTATGCGGTCTTGTTGCTGTCTTTTATTGTGGCAGCTTCGTTTGAATTTTTGTTGAAGCCAGCATCTTGCTCAGTAATGTATGATTTATAATATGCTGAATGATATTTAGTTCTTGCTATACTAATTCATGGTTTTAAATAGATAAAGCTCTTTTCATCTGAGGATTGTCCTGCAAAAGTCGGCCTGAAATATCAAGATCATCTTCAAGTAAAGACATCATGGATGTTGCATTCTAATGCTATTGAATCTAATGATTTGCCACCTGGGTTTGAAGGCTGTCCTGAAAGTAATTTGAAGAAAGAACTGCTTCACATCCCTCAGATTAAATGGAAATGCCCTTCCAAGGTAGGTTTATGTCAGATTGTTAGTGTCCATGCCATCAGAATTCTTAATGTCCTGCAAAAGTCGGCCTGTTATTCACATGTCAAATTCTTAATGTAATTTTGGTTTTGAATCTGCATTGACGTATGCCTTCCTTTACTTTTATGTGAACAGTTTGTTATGAGTTGTAACTGGCAAGTCGCGGCTGGCGAAGAAAGCGCAGAGGTGGAGGCTGAAAAGTTAAGGGAGATGAGAGTGCTTGAAGCAGTTTATCCAAGACTTTCGGCCACTCCTCCTAGGTTAAGCTTCCTTCTTATCTCCGCAACTGTTTTCTGTATTTGCAGCTATCCTTTCTATAGCTGAGTTTGACGCCCTTCTATTATTCTTTTTTTTTTTTCTTTGCAGTCCCTCAGTTTCTTTGAACATAGAAAATGAACATTATGATGATAGCCTCACTCCTCTAGTCCCCATCACCCCTATTGAAGAAGAGTCCCCTTCTGATTTGACAGTACCCATGAATAACCCTGTTTGCTCACAGCCCATGGCATTGCCCCAAAATCTATCAGCTTCTGGAACTATAAACACTCAAAAATCTTCTTCTCTAGATGCTCACTCCACTGAAAAACCTGCACTTGAAATCTTACCTAGTGTAGGTGCAGATATGATTGCCACAATCATGAAAAGCAACCAGCAGGGAAGCTTGATTGATACAGACTTGCTCATTAAAATCCTTAGCGACCCAAAAATGATCCAGAAATTGATTAATGATCCTCAGCCGCCAGTAATTCCAGTAAGTGCACTCGGAAATACAGTTAGTGCAACTTCTAATCCAGTAATTGCACCTGTCAATATGGTAAGTGCACCCACCACCGACACAGGAACTCCACCAATGTCTGTGCCAAAGCCCTCGACTCCATTGTTTCACATGTCATCAGTCTCAAAACCTGAAATACCAAGGCCTTGTATCCTCAATGGAATGAAGCAAGTCACTTCATCAGTTCCCCTGTCCTTCTCTGAACCCAACCTAGGCTTATCGACCACCCCGGCAAATGGAAAACTTTATGCTGTAACAAATCAGGTACGGCCCACTTTAAATGCATTATCTACCAAACCAATCACCACTTCAATATCTACTACTTTCATGGTCAAGGAAGCTCAACCTGTTAAGGATGCCAACTACTATAAGAACCTCATTAGGCAACATGGTGGAGAAAAGCAAACTCAGGAACCTATTCATGCTCAAAATGGTCATAATCACTTCCAAGACTTGAAACTGGTACAAAATATTAAACAAGGAGAATTGAAAGCCAAGAATCAAAAACCTTGTGTGTATTTTAATAGCCAAAAAGGATGTCGAAATGGTAATAAATGTCCTTACAAGCATGATATGTGGCGCTCTGGTGGCATTCTAGATGCCCAGAGTACAAAGAAAATGAGACTAAGTGGGGAAATCACTGGGAGGATATAACCCAGGTTCTTCTACCAACTGCTGAGACGGTTTTTCACTGGTGTTTTGGGCCTGTAAATACAATTTCCTTAGAACAGATTGTGAGGACAGAGAGGGCTATTTGATGGTTTCACGTATAACTTAGGAAAGCAACCGATATTTGATTTTGAAAGATTTTTTTCTTTTTAATTGGATAGAATTTTGAAAAATTTAATGAATCTCTTTTGCAAGTTTTAATCAATTGTCCATTTTTAATTTGCTCTGGTGCTATTTAATTGGAGCAGCTGCTACATAGATTAGATGGTTTGGAGTCAAAAATTCAATTCAGTTCGCTAACTTTTAACTTTGGTGAATTCAATTGACAATTAATCAATCAACTTCTTTTAACTTTATATTATATATTCTAGTATTAAGCATTTATTTATTTATTATTATTGTTATTATTATGTTTTTAAATATGGGGACCCTTGAAAAGTACATCATGCCAGGCTTGGGCTGTTTGGAACAAATGAAAATTCGAAGGGAAGTGGAGAGAGAGAGACTCCACTAGCGATCACTGACGCCAGTGCCTTTGGTGGAAGAATACATGCTTCTTATCTGCAGCCTAGGAGTAGTTGAGGAACCCGGATTTCAATTTAAGAAGCCAAAGTAAAAGTAAAACTTATCTTAGAAAAAATTAATCATAGTTAATAAATAATTATACATTAATGGAATTGCCATATTTTTCTATAATTTCAATTCACTACAAACAAATAATCGATTAATAATTAAATAACAACCAAATGAAGAGATTATTGTACGTAAAATTTAAATAAGTCGATTCATCTTTTTAAAAGTAAATTAATGTAATAGTGTTAGCTCATTAAAAAATATTACATGTTCAAACTTCAAACTTCTTGCATTTTCTAATCAAGCAAGCTTGAACTTGTTTAAGAGTTATTTTATTAATTTATTCTTTTTTATATATGATAAAATCATTACCTATGTACAAAATTATGAATTTTAATTAAGAATAAATTGTTTATGAATTTTAATAATTTGATTAGGTGAACTTATTTACAAATTTACACATTACAATTTTAAGTCTATATAAATATATTTCTAGACAATTATACTTATAAAAATATAATACTATATATAATTAAATCGTTTCCTTATGAGTATAAGCTTGCTCATGAACACATTATCATATTTAAAATTTGTTCGTTCAATAGTAGTTAAACTTAAGTTAGATGTGGGAACCACTAAGTGGAGAGTTTTGTTTTGTTTTTTTTTTTGTGAGAATACTAAGTATTTTTAACACACACATACGGAGAGAGAGGAGAAGGTTTTTTAAAGAAAGTTACAGTGGTGTATATCCAAAATGACTTAACTCTTGGATACATAACACAGACTTTCACTAAGTGGAGAGTTAGCATGTTCATAAGCTCTCACACCTTTGCTTTGAATAATAATGCTATTTACCAAAAAAAAAAAAAAAATCAACAAAATTCACAATTGTTGAAGTGGTGATGTTGTGAATTGGGATAATTTGCTTAATTCTTGCTGATGCATTTAATGTTATTTATGCTGATGCATTTAATGTACATAAATAACCAAACATGAGATAATCGCATCAACAAATTCTAAAACATAGGAACTAATCTTATATTATATTTTAGGATTCAATTTGAATAAAAGCAAATAACAATACTAATATATGACTACCTTATTATGGTAATAATGCTATTTACACACACACACAATCAACAAAATTCACAATTGTTGAAGTGGTAATGTTGTGAATCGGGATAATTTGCTTAATTCTAGTTTATGTATTTAATGTACATAAATAACCAAACATGAGATAGCCTCATCAACAAATTCTAAAACATAGGAACTAATCCTATCTTATATTTTAGGGATCAATTTGAATAAAAGCAAATAACGATACTAATCTGTTACTACCTTATTTTGATAAAAATCTATTACTAAGCCTAAATTTAATTACTTCTTATTCAAATAACAATCTATCCAGCACATTATTTTGGGTCATAACATTGACCATGGGTGATAAACACAATTAACATTTATGAATCTATTTACTTTTTTCTCTTACCATTCACAATGCATCTCTTCAACAACAATAAGTCCATAATTACAAAAAAAAAAAAATTTCATAAAAGTTTTCGCAATCATTAAAGTTGGGCAATTGTCAATGGTAAACAATAAAGAGATTTAGTGGTATGCCTAAACAAGAATCACAAATATTTTTATAAATATTATGTTGCATGATAGCAATGCATGAAAACATATCAAAAGCACAAAATTTTGAGTCTTAAGTGGGACTCATAAAACATAATTTTTATTTGTAAAATGAAGAAAACGTGCTATGTAGTTTTTATTTTTATTTTTTTATATGACGTAGTTACGGACATAACACATATGGTTGCTTTTCATTAACAGAAGAGAGGTTTCCTTCCCATAAAATTAAAAAAGAAAAAAGAAAAAGAAAAGAGGTTTCCTGATTTATGATTTATGGTAGTGGCAAAATCGAGATGAAAGGAAATGTGAGGGGCAAAATTCTTTATATACTAACTAGATTTGCCCAGTGGCGGCTCCACATATATTTAAGGTGGTCACAAGATTACCTTCACTTGTCAAAAATTTGTATATATACTTGAATTAAAAAAAATTATATACTAAAATAACCTATTTTGACACCCCTTAATAATAATATTGAACACTTTGACTTGAGAATCACAAGAATTTGACAACAAAAATAAAAGTAAAGCTCATCCATAATATTTTTACAACAATTTTACTACAAATTGCTGCTTTTAATTTGAGAAATAATATTACAGTAAGTTGTTATTAATTCTAATTTAGACCTAATACTAACATCACTTTTTATCCATCAATATATAATAACTGGTCGCATAAGATTTGTTATGAAAATGTTATGAATATAGCATTACTTCATAAAGAAGTTCCCCCCCCCCCCCCCCTACCCCCACAAAAAAAATATAATCCTTAACCTCTTTAAAAAACCAAAAAAAAAAATTAAATAACAACAATAAAAATTAGCCCAACAAAAATAAGAGTAATATTTATGATAGTAGAAAGAAATGGGAATACTTCATGTATTTGCACTTTTTTTTTTTTTTTGGTGACATACATCCAAGTTATTTCTGTAAGGACCAGATTTGGCTTCCTAGCCCAAATGATGGATGGACTTAGGCCAAAAAAGTCAAAAATAATGAATTTGTAGAGAGTGGGTTGGAAAAATTAAGATTTAGTTAATCAGAAAACAACTAAAGTAGGTCGTAATGACAAAAGAGTGAAGATGAACAAGTGTAAGCTTAAGAAAATTGTCATCGACAAAGTTCGAGGAGACTGTTCTTATATATTGTTCTTAAATTTGATTACAAGTTTGGTTTTTGATTGCTACAGTGTTTTTTTCTTGATTTCTCGATCCCTATCTCCCATTGCTTCCTTTTCCTTTTATACTCTCTTCACCTTCCAGCTCTCCTTTCCACGTGCTGGCTAGGTGGTTGGTATTAATATTTGTCCCATCAACACCTCTCTAAAGTTTTCACGTAGTAGCTGTAAGGTTGAAAACCACTGTTTAGGTATCACCTCCATATTAATGTGGCCAGAAAGTTAGCTGCAGAGTATTTAATGCGGTGGTAGCAGCTTTCCCCTTAGATATTCTAGGACTCTCCCCTGTCATATATCTGTGCAATGCTTATCCGTACCAATAAAACTTCCTGGAACATTCCTCTGAATGGTAGACTACCTACTCGGACCTCGGCTATGGTTAGCCAGGGAGGCATTCATCCTTGGACCACCCTCCTGGGCAATTTTGACTAAGACTAACTTCTTTTTCCACTAACACGGATTCCCTTGACAATGTTTATTCATCCTTGGATGACCCCTAGTTTTCGGCTTGGGCCCTATGCACAATATATACATAGAAAATAAGATCCTGGGCCTAGTACCCCTATAGTAGCCTCTCGAGATCCTTCTTTCTGGCTCTTCGGGGAGAAAGGAGGATTTTAATGTCACCCTAGATAATCTGTGCTCATCACAAACCATCTCTACCCATGTAGATGCCTTTTTTAACTGTCCAAGATACGCTTCTTGACGCTTCGGCATACGAGATATACTCTTCACTAAATTTTTACGACTCCCTGTCCCCCACGTTTTACGGTGCAATGCGGATCCAATGGCTGAGGAATTTACTGGAACATGGGTGGGAATTTTCTCGCTTATAGCTTTTTCTTTGATATAAATACCACTCAAATCAATCTTTCATCTCACTTTAGGACTTATTTAGTTCTAGCGTACATACACTGAACTAGCCAACGTCCCTAACTTACTTGTGCCTCTTCAAATACCAAAGGTCTGTTCGAGGATACTTTCCTTCTTTATGTAAGTCTTCACAGATCTTTATACTTTGTTTTTCCATATATTTTCCTATTCTTTGTACATTTCCTCTCCTTGTCTCTATTTTTCCCTCTCAATTTTTTTAATTCCATTAAATCCTCCTAGAAATGGGTTGATTTAAGAGTTTGGTAGACTCCGAGGAGGGAATAAAGAACTTTAGGGTTCAATATAGGATCCTTTCAAGAGTAGGAATTAGATACTGCAAAGAAGAGCAATGACACAAAGATAGGCAAGAGGGAGAAGTAGTAATCCCGATGATTGCCTTCATAGAAGGAGGGATGACAATCCCTATGGGTAATGTTCCCAGGGACTACGTTAGAGCCCATAGGTTAGCTCCTACCCAGTGCGCACCTAATATGTTCAGAATTTTAGGTAGAGTAGACGCCCTTAACGAGATAATGGGCTTAGGACTTACCCATCACGACATCAATTGGGTTTACAATCTTTACCATCTGAAGGGGCAGGGGTATTACCTAAAATCTAGGTACCCTAAGGTTAGGCTCATCCAGTGCCTCCCCAAGTCCAACAAAGGTCTGAATAAAGATTTCCTAATTATGTCAGGGGAATGGCATGACGGCCTCCCCTGCCTAACAAGACAGGTGCAACCAGGTGTGGTTTTAGGTTTTAGGGTGATCATTTTAAAGTTAATCCTTTGATTTGTTCCGCTCCTATGTCTGACAGTTTTTGGTTTTCCCTGATGGCTTTGCATACAAGCACACTGTTGAACCGAACTTCAACTTGGTCAACAAAGAGAATTTAGACAAAATACTTAAGGCCGAGGTTTTTGTACACTCGTATGGTCAGTTACGAGCGGCCCATCTAATCCTTGGGTACACACCGATCTCGTCCGGCTTCTAGGCGTTAAAGTGGGTGATTAGAGCCAAGGATCCTTGCCTACAAAGGATAAGCGTAGCTGCTCTGGGCTTTTTGATCTCTGGTCCCATCCCAGAAGGAGTTCTAGCTACTAACCCTATTCCCGAGGGTATACCCCAGGCAGTGTTTCCATATCAATGAGCTGTCGAGGAGGAAGCCATCCCATCACAACCTGCCACTAAGGAGGAGGAAGAGGTAGTTGATATCTCTGAATCCGAAGACGAATTTGAACTCTTCAACTGCTACTTATCTCCAGAAGTTCCTGTAGGGCTCCAGCTACTACTCTTCTGTCCAAGTGAGTTAGACACCAGAAGACATGGGGATACAGCGCAAATCAAGGAGCAGCCTCTTGGTGGTGATGGAGTCCCAAGTAAGGGGAAAGGCGCAAGAGGCAACCGCTCAAACCAAACTCCCCCCCTCTTACCACTCCTTATGACCCTCGACAAAAGATAGCTGACAAGAAAAAGAAATGAGAACAAAAGGGGAAGGAGGTAATGGAAGAGGGCTGAGGTGGTCATCCCTAGGAGTTAGATCCTCAAAAAGGGGCCTAGGTTGCCAAGACTGGCCAAACAAAGTCCTTGGGAGATGGGGTGCCCGGGGATAAGGGACGAGATCTTCGCACCAAGGTTCCAAACTGGAACCCTCCCTTGGTGCTAGATAGGTCCCCTCTCCAAGCTAACTCATTAATTAGGGACTTCCAAGAAGGTAAAGCTGGGTATATAGCAGATGTTATGGAGCAAGCTCTATTATTGCTCGAGGACATGGTCGACCTGAGGACCATGAAGAATCATGAAGTGTTTCTAAGTCTAAAAAGAGACCTCACCACGGTAAACTTTTTAAGCTGAGTGTTTCTTTCCTTCCCTTTTTTATTTTTGTATTTTTCCCTTTTATACTAACCACCAAGTTTCCTTTGCAAGCTGTTCAAGTGGCCTTTAGAGTTGAGGAGTTGGTGGACTTCTCTCATCGACATATGAATGATGAGGAGGGTAGAAGAATTGTTGCTGTTGAGGCCTTCAAGGTAGTCGATAAGAGACTAAAAGAGATGGATGCCAAGCTAATTAAGACAAAATGGGGCTGGAATAGTGCCGAGGCAGGAGTGGAAAGTGCTGAAAGGCAGGCGGAAACTCAACTCAAACAGCTCTGCCTGACTAAGGACGAGCTCATTACTACCTATGAATAGATTAAGCTGCTGAAGAAGAAGTTAGAAGATGCTGAGAAGGCGAAGGACCAAGCCGAACAAAAGGACTACAATATAGGGGTAGCCAAGACCGAGGAAACCCTCATGGCCGAGGGCGTGCAAAGTATACTGCTCTTAAGTGTGGAGTGAGGCTCTTAACGGGGAAGGTGTTGAGGCCTCCTCAGCACTTAGGAAACTAGAAAACGTGTACTGCCCCCTGCAATCCGGGGACTAGGCTCTTCGGCCTCCCTAGATGATGCCGCCCTCAATGTTACAAGTCCTATTGAAGAGGCCTCGTCCAAGGACCCTCATCAATCCAACAGCCATGAAGAAGTGGCAGAACGGGCCGACCAAGCAGATCCAGTAAAAGAAGCCCTTAAGGAGGTTACTGCCGAGATCCCTAAACCCTCGGACATACCCAAATATTCTTCTAAGGAAGGGATGGGTTCTCAAAATATGGAGTTGGTTTTAACAACTCTCCCCATCCTTGCCAAGGGAGAGCGTAAAGGTAAAGACACGACATCCTTAGTAGCAGCAACTACTCAGCCCACCAAGACCTCTAAAGATAAACTTGTAATAAAGATAAAACCATGAATGATCTTTTCTTGTTTTTCTTCTTCTCTCTTTTTATTTTATTTTATTTTATTATTTTTTTTGCTCACAAAACTTGCGGTTTAGTTTGATCCAATGTAATTAACTCAGCCTTTTTCTAAGGCTTAATGATAATTATAAGTTCTTCTTTCATATTTGTGATGATTGCAATGACATTAACATAATTCCTGTATTATCTAATACTTAACTAAACTAGAGATGTCATATGGTACCATTTGACCCTTTAGCATAAGTGGCAGTACAATTATTGCACTTCACATGATTAACAACGAAACAAATTAAGCACCTTAAATAAATAATCTCAACCAACTCTAACCTAAACTTCAGAGACATACAGGATAGTAAACCATCCATTAACCCTAGATCCCTCTTGATTCTCCACTCCCTAGTAAGTCCGAGAAACTAGGGATGAGATTTAATGCTCAAACTAGATCATGGATATACTTTCAAATGCTTTAAGTGAGGCTCATTAGTGTTCACTTGATCTTGTTATTATAACAATGATATTTATCATTTTGTATGGCAAGTTTAACTTAATACTTAGACAAATAATATCAAATGTGAACTGGCTCAATATAAGTGGGCCAAGGAACCGTGTACATTTAGGGTTCTGCTTTATACTTAGGAAAATAATAGGAAGTATGGATTTACCCAAGATATGTGGTCTGAGGAGCCAGTCATGACCTAAGTTCTGTTTAATACTTAGATTGATGCTAGGAAGTATTAATTTACCCAAGGTATGTGGTCTGAGGAACCAGGCATGACCAAGGTTCTGTTTGATACTCAAAAAAATGGTTAAAAGATATTAATTTACCCAAGATATGTGGTCTGAGGAACCAAGCATGACCAAGGTTCTGTTTGATACTTAGATTGATTGATGGTAGGAAGTATTAATTCCCAAGATATGTGGTCCGATGAACCAAGCATGATCAAGATTCTGTTTAATACTTATAAATATGATTAAAAGATATCAATTTACCCAAGGTATGTGGTCCGAGGAACCAGGCATGACCAAGATTCTGTTTGATACTTAGATTGATGTCAGGAAGTATTAATTTACTCAAAGTATGTGGTCTAAGGAGCCAAGCATGACCAAGGTTCTATTTAATACTTAGATAGATAGTAGAACGCATGACTCATAATAAAACAAACCCGAATATGGTCAAGGAAGCTTTCATTAATAATGTTACATTCTCAGGTTATTTACATTCTAAGGGCGTGGTACAGCCCTTTCCTCTAGATCTTCAAGATAATATGCACCTATTCTAGGCACTGATGTAATACGATATAGTCCTTTCCAGTTAGGTCCCAATTTTTCCCATGCTAGGTTTTTGACAGTTCCTAAAACCTTTCTTAAGACCAAGTGCTAGTGGCCTTAGTTTTACATTGGCATCATACCCTTACTTGAGCTTGTATTGATAGTAGGCCAATTAGACCATGGCATTTTCTCTCCGTTCTTTAACTAAGTCTAAACTCTTCTCTAGTAGCCCATCATTGTTGCTTGGAGTAAAGGAACTCGTTCTCAATTGGGAACCCGATCTCTAGAGGAATGACAACCTCGGCCCCATAAGTCATTTGAAAAGGGCATCTCCTCAGTGGACCTATAAGGTGTAGTCCAGTATGTCCAAAGGACGTGTGGCAACTCTTCCACCTATTTTCCCTTCACGTCGTCCAGTCTCTTTTTAAGCCCACTCACTATGACCTTATTGACAGTTTCAGTCTGTCCATTCTCCTGTGGGTATGCCGGGGTGCAATATCTATTTGTTATACCTAGGTCACAGTAATAGCTCTTAAACAATTTACTTTCAAATCGAAGTCCATTGTCCAAGATTAGAGTATGAGGAATTCCAAACCACGTGACAATATTTTTCTGAATAAACCTTTTGGCATCCACGTCTTTGATATTCACTAGTGGTTCTGCTTCAACCCACTTTGTGAAGTAATCTGTGTCGACCAACAAATACCTCTTATTCCCCGTTGCCTTAGAGAAAGACCCTATAATATCCAAGCCCCATTGAGCAAACGGCCAAGGACTGGACAGAGGATTAAGGACTCCTCCGGGCTGATGAATGTTTGGTGCAAATCTTTGACATTAGTCAAACTTCTTCACATAGTCTTAAGTTTCTTTTTGCATATTTGGCCACCAATATCCTTAGGTAAGGGCCCTATAAGACAAAGATCTGCTCCCTGTGCGGCTTCCACAAATCCTTTCATTTAATTTTTTTTAAGAGTAGCTCAACTGCTTCAGGGTATATGCATAGCAAATATGGGCCAGAAAATGATCTCTTATACAAATTTTGGTCCTCAGACAGTCAAAACCGAGGAGCCTTCCTTTGTACCTTCTCAGCCTTAGACTTATTCTTGGGCAGGACATCTTCCTTAAGGAATAGCACAATAGAGTCCATTGAGCGAACGACCAAGGATTGGACAGAGGATTAAGGACTCCCTTGGGTTGATGAATGTTTGGTGCAAATATTTGGCATTGGTCACACTTCTTCACATAGTCTTGAGCTTTTTTTTGCATATTTGACCACCAATATCCTTGGGTAAGGGCCCTATAAGACAAAAATCTGCCCCTTATACAGCTTCCACAAATCCTTTCATTTAATTTTTCCAAGAGTAGCTCAACTGCTTTAGGGTGTGTGCATAGCAGATATGGGCCGGAAAAGGATCTCTTATACAACTTTTGGTCCTCAGATAGTCAAAACCGAGGAGCCTTCCTCCGTACCTTCTCAGCCTCGGGCTTATTCTTGGGCAAGACATCTTCCTTAAGGAATAGCATAATAGAGTCCATTGAGCAAACGACCAAGGACTGGACAGAGGATTAAGGACTCTTCCGGGCTGATGAATGTTTGGTGCAAATCTTTGGCATTGGTCACACTTCTTCACATAGTCTTGAGCTTCTTTTTGCATATTTGGCCACTAATATCCTTGGGTAAGGGTCCTATAAGACAAAGATCTGCCCTTTGTGCGACTTCCACAAATCCTTTCATTTAATTCTTCCAGTAGTAGCTCAACTGCTTCAGGGTGTATGCATAGTAGATATGGGCTAGAAAAGGATCTCTTATACAACTTTTGGTCCTCAGACAGTTAAAACCAAGAAGCCTCCCTCCGTACCTTGTCAGCCTCGGACTTATTTTCAGGCAAGACATATTCCTTAAGGAATAGCATAATATAGTCCATCCAACTAGGACCCACCCTTATTTGATGAACATGAACCACATTTCTTCTTATCTTAGCGGGTTTACATAAGTCCTGCACAAGGATCACCCGAGGTAAACTCTATGCCAAGGAGGTTGCCAATGTGGCAAGAGAGTCCGCATGTGTATTTCTACTTCTAGGGGTTTGTAATAAATTAAAATACTCAAATTCAGACTATAAGTGTCTAACCTAGTTCAAGTATTCTTGCATTTTGGGATCTCTTGCTTCCAACTCTCCTTAGACTTGGCCTACCACCAATCTTGAATCAGAGAAGATTTTCACTGCCTTTCCACCCATTCTATGAACCATTGTCATCCCTACTAGTAAAGCTTCATATTCGACTTCATTGTTTGTGGCCGAGAAGCCCAATCTCAAGGATTTCTCAATTGTAATCTCCTCTGGGGATACTAGGACTAGCCCCACTTCAGATCCCCTGTGGTTCGCTGCACCATCAATGTAGAACTTCCAGGTCAAAGATTCTTTTACGAAAATTATACCAACTAATTTTCCATCCATGTTTTGTTCCTCTATTTTCTCTTCTAATGAGGTTTCAGCAAACTCGACCACAAGGTCAGCAAAGACCTAACCCTTGATAGAGTTGTGAGGCATGTATTTGATATTAAAAACCCCTAGAATCGTACTCCACTTTGCAATCCTCCCTGTATAGTCAACACTCCGAAGTAGAGATTTAAGTGGGAGCTGGATTAAGACAACAACCATGTATGATTGGAAATAGTGAGGGAGTTTGCGTGTAGCATGCACCACTACCAAAATGGCCTTTTCCAAAGGTAAATAACGGACCTCGACTTCATGTAGTGACTTGCTTACATAATAAACTGGTCTCTGCACTTCCCTATCAACCCGTATCAGCACCAAGCTCACTGCATGGAAGGCCACTGCAATGTATGCAAACAGAACTTCGTCTACCTTAGGTTTGGACATAATGGGTGGCCAAGAAAGATATCCTTTCAATCGCTGGAAAGCCAAGACACACTCCTCGGTCCACTTAAATCCCTTCCACTTGTTCAACAACTGAAAGAAAGGCATACACATGTTTGTTGACTGAGAGATGAATTGGTTTAGAGCAGCAATCATCCCAGTTAGCTTCTGGACCTCTTTTGGATTTCGAGGTGGTTGCAGATTGTTAATTACCTTAATCTGATCAAAGTTAACTTCAATTCTGTGGTGTGTGACCATGTAGCCTAAAAATTTCCTTGATCCGACACCAAAAGAACACTTAGAAGCATTAAGTCATAGCTTGTGTCTCCTTAAGATTGCAAAGATATTCCCGAGGTTATTAACATGCTTAGATTTCAACTTGCTCTTGACCACCATATCACCTATATAGACCTCAATGTTTTTCCCTAATTGTGGCTCAAACATCCTGGTCATCATCTTTTGGTAGGTAGCCCATACATTCTTTAAACCAAAGGGCATCACCATGTAATTATAATTCCCAATAAGAGTAACAAAAGTTGTCATCTTTTGATCATCCAAAGCCAATGGTATTTGGTGATAGCCTTGAAAAGCGTCCAAAAATCTCATCCGAGGATCGCCTACAGTTGCGTCTATTAGTTGTTCAATCTGAGGTATAAGGAAGGGGTCCTTAGGGCAAGCTTTGTTTAAATCTGTGAAATCTACACATACCCGCCATTTCCTATTTTTCTTCTTTACAACCACAGTATTAGCTAACCATTCGGGATACAATATCTCTTTAATAGCCCCAGCCTACTTAAGCTTTATCACCTCGTCTATAACAGCGTTAGAATGATCCTTGGATGAATGCCGAGGTGGTTGTTTTCTGGGGATGACAAATGGATTGACATTTAAATGATGGAAAATGAAGCTTGGATCCACCCCTGGAGCCTCGTAGGTGTTCTAAGCGAACACATCAACGTTCCTCTTGAGCAACTCTACTAGCTCTTCCCTCTCTCGAGGTGGTAATTGAGCACCAACTTGAAAGAACTTCTCTAAGCCATCACCTATAGTAATTTTCTCTAAATCCTCACATTGCATCCTCGGCTGGCTCATTCACAAGTAAAACTAGAGGCTTTGACTGCTATAAACCTTCGTCAGCAGAGGCTGAGGACTCAGCTGCAGGCTAATGTAAAATTGCAGACATGAGGCACTGCCCAGCCACGGACTGGCTTCCCACCAGCTCCTCAATCCGGTACCCTGTCGGATACTTCACTTTCTGATGCAGGGTTGAAGAAACAACCCCTAAAGCATGAAGCCAGGGTCTGGCCACTATGGCCGTGTAGGGAGAGTATGCATCCATCACAATAAAGTCCACTTCTACCACCTCTGATCCTACCTGTACGGGCAACCTAATCTGACCTTTTGGGATGAAAACCTTCCCATCAAAACTCACCAAAGGTGAATCATAGGCTGTTAGGTTCTCAGGCTTTAAATTCAGCCCTCTGAACAAATCAGGGTACATAATCTCTGCACCACTACCCTGGTCAACCATTACCCCCACTTCACATCATACCTTCCTATTCTGAGGGTGACCACCAAAGCATCATCGTGTGGCTGGATGGTTCCTACCTTGTCATCATCTGAGAAACTCAGCGCCGGTCGGATCTTCACTCTAGCTCTCTTTGGCTCAAAATTAGAGTCTTCGGCTGCTATCCGAGATATAGACATTACCCTGGAAGGCTGAGAGCCAGTTTTCTCAAGTGTAGCAAAGATGACATTGATTGTACCTAACAGGGGCCTTGAAGAAGCATTCCCCTAAGCCCTTGAGCTTGATTGGTCTCCCTGCTCGTTGGGCCGAAATAAGAATTGCTGCAACTTTCCCTCTTTAACTAGTTGCTCTAAATGGTTCCACAAAGTCCTATAGTCCTCGGTGGTATGCCATCACTCTTGATGGTATTGGCAATGAAGGCTTTGGTTACGCCTCAAGGTGCTCCACTCATTTTGTTCGATCATTTGAAGTATGACTCATTTTTTATTTTCTCCAAAACCTTATGCACCGGTTCTCGGAACACCGTGTTAACCACTTGAGGAGCTATAGGCCTAAACTACCCAGCAAAATCCCTCAAGGGTCTGTTATTATTGTAACAGTCTGACCTGAAATCCCTTCTCTCCTGAGTGATAACCTTACCCTTCCCTTTGCTTTGCTATTGATCTTCCTCAACCCTCTTATACTTATCAATTCGGTCCATGAGCTTACGTACAATGGTAACCCGCTTCCCAGTCAAAGATTTCCTTAAGCCATGCTCAGTGGGCAGGCCAAAAGTTCTGATGGCCACATCATCAAAGTCACCATCTATCTCATTAAACATCTCCCAGTTTCTATCTGAATATGTTTTCAGGGTCTCCCCTTCTATAATGGACATGGATAATAAGGAATTTAAGGGCTGAGGGACTCTGCTGCACATGATGAAGTGGGATCCAAACGCCTGAGAGAGTTCCTTAAAGGAATCAATGGAACCTGCACCCAGACTATCGAACCACCTTATCGCCACAGGCCCCAAGCTGGATGAGAATACCTTACACATTAAGGTTTCATTCTTAGAATGGACCATTGTACATTCTCCACAGAGTTTGTTCAATCATTGTACATGGTGAACGTGGGCTAAGTGAACCACCTAGGAAGTATTCCTCCCTCAATCCTGCGCGTAAAAGGTGATCTAGAAATTTGGTTGAGTGCTCTACTTATAACATCATTTCCCAGGCCCCTCGAAGATAAGTTTCAGTTTCTGCGCTCATGATGGTAGTCTTTATCAGACGAGAAAGACTCACTAGGAGGAGTTCTTGATCTGTGCCTATAGCTACTATCCTTTTCATCTTCAGAAGAGAAATCAGAGTTAGAAGGAGCCCGCTTTCACCGTTCGTGGCGTAAGCTTCTCTTCAAGTGATCAATCTCCAGCTGCATGGATTTGGTATTCTTCTCCTGAGAGAGGTGGCTACCACCCTGAGAATGGCTCCTAGTAGTACGGGCAATATACACACTCCCCTCTCGATCCTTTCTCTGCTTAAGATCACGGAAGTGATCTTGACAATGAGACCTTGTAGATTTTGCCTAGTTTGGACTTGAACCTACCATTGTTGAATGTTGGACTCATTGTAACACCAGCTCCCCATAGATGGCGCCAATTGTAAGGATCATATTTGGCTTCCTAGTCCAAATGATGGATAGAATTAGGACTAAAAAGCCCAAAACAATGAATTTGTTGAGAATAGGTTGGAAAAATTGGGCTTTAGTTAATCAGACAACAAATAAAGTAGGTCTTAATGACAAAAGAGTGAAGATAAAAAAGTATAAGCTGAAGAAAATTGTCCTCAACAAAGTTTGAGGAGGTTGTTCTAATATATTGTTCTTAAATTTGATTACAAGTTTGGTTCCTGATTGCTACAGTGTTTCTTTCTTAATTTCTCGATCCCTATTTCTCATTGCTTTCTTTTCCTTTTATACTCTCTTCACCTTCCATCTCTCCTCTACACGTGCTGACCAGGTGATTGGTATTGATACTTGTCCCATCAACACCTCCCTAAAGTCTTCATGTAGTAGTCGTAAGGTTGAAAACCACTGTTCAGGTATCACCTCCACATTAATGCGGTCAGAGAGTTAGCTAGAGAGTATTTAATGTGGTGGTAGCAGCTTTTCTCTTAGATATTCTAGGACTCTCCCTTGTCATATATCTGTGTAATGGTTATCCATACCAATAGAATTTCCTGGAATGTTCCCCTGAATGGCAAACTACCTACTCGAACCTCAACTATGATTAGCCAAGGAGGCATTCATCCTTGGACCACCCTCTTGGGCCATTATGACTAAGACTAAGTTCTTCTTCCATTAACATGGACTCCCTTGACAATGTTTATTCATTCTCGGACGACCCCTAGTCCTCAGCTTGGCCCTAGGCCTAATATATACATAGAAAATGAGCTCTTGGGCCTAGTATCCCTACAATTTCTTTGTTAAATTTTCTATGATTTAATTTTTTTAGTGACCATCCTTTAAAAAATTCCTAGAGCCATGACTGGATTGGCCCACCATTTTTACTATCTTATTTGCGAGATGATATAACTGGCCCTATCTAGTAAGGTCCAGCCTTACCCATTTATGAAAATAAAAATAATTTTTTAAGGCCTTTATAAATACGTATATATAGGATATCCATCTCTCCAAATTGCATAATGAATTTATGTTTTTTGATTAGGGCTTATTAGTTATTACTGGTTATATTTATTGGATTTTGCTTTTTCTTCTCATCTTATTTTTGTAGTGATTGCTTGTGGACTTGGTGTTGCTAAATCCAATTTACATAAGATAAAACAATAATTTCAAAAATTAGATTGCATGATTAAGCACAGGATTCTAATTCCAATCAATTGAATCCACACGTGTCAAAAGAAAGTAAATAAGTAAACCATGTTCCTTCTAGAGCTAATGCAAACTTCTCTTTGCAAACAAACAATACTAGCAATACTCAGACTTTCTTCTTCCCTCCCTTCTTTCCCACCGAAATCCTCTTGTTCTTCATGCAATTTTAGCATCAACCAACACAATCAAAAACCCTAAAAGAAGATGGGCTTTGTATATATAGGTGCGTATGGTGTGAGAGAGAGTGAGAGCTAGTGAGAGGCAAATAGCAGCATACTGAGGCAGATCGGCGGCAAAACATTGAAGGCCATAGCATTGGCACGGTGAGAGGGCTTGAGAGTGAGAGAACTAGTTCTTGACAGTGAGGGAAGATCAAGGGACAGCAGTGCTAGTGGAGGCTTGGGCTTCGTTGGCAACGACATGGTGATGAGGATAGGCGGTAGGGAGGGGTGGATCGGTGATGAGTGTTTGGGAGTCAAAGGGAGAGAGAAGATGAGAGATTGTGTTAGAGAAAGAAAGTAATCTGAGTGCTTAACCATTCAATTTTTTTTATTTATTTTTTATATATATTTAATTTGGCATAAACGTGGCTACAAGGTTTTTAATTTAACTTTCTTGTGGATCTATAGTCGCGTTTCAAAAACGTGGCTATAGGTAGTCTGTCTAAAATATATATATATATATATATATATATATATATATATAAATAGATGAACTTATAGCCACGCTTCCAAACACTTAGAAATGCGACTTTAGACTCAACTTATAGTCGCATTTTAAAAACATGGCTATAGATCTTCCTTTAAAAAAAAATATATTATTCAACTGTATCTATAGCCACGTTTTTGAACGCGGGTATAGACTTAACCTATAGCCGCGTTTAAAAAATGTGGCTATAGGTCCTTTAAAAAAAAAATTTATTCGGATGGACCTATAGCCACATTTTTGAATGCGGCAATAGACTTAGCCTATAGCTGCATTTTTTGAACACAGCAATAAGCCGTATCCAAAAAAAACGTGGCTAAAAACACTTACAAATGTTGCTATAGCCCACGTCTTTTGTAGCGTGCATATGCTCTAAATTTCGCGTGGAATGCATGGCAAGTGTTAACGGGTTTTTTATTTTTTTTTTTATTTTTTTATACATATTTATTGTTTGGGCTTTATTGAGATAATGCTAATATGTATTGCATCTTGGTCATTCAAGTCCGTTTGATAGCAGTATTTAAGTATTTGTGTTCAAAATGATATAAAAATTATAGTTTAAAAAGTATTGTCATATTTAAAGTATTCATAATGGAAAAAAATGTGTTTAGTAATATATTTCAAATAACATATTTTAAAATGTGAAAAAATATAATTATGTGTTTGGTACGAGTATGTGTTTTTTTTTAAGTGATGATTATATAGTAAAATAATACTATTTTATTTAAGGAGAGAGAAAAAGAAAGAAAAATGTATAGAGACTGATAAAGAGGTGGGTTCATGGGAGAAAAAAGAAAAGAAAAGAAAAAGAGTTTGGTCTTGTCAATGGGCCTTGCAATTTTTAACTTATTTATAAAATAAAATAAAATAAAAAACCATTTAGCAACATTATTTGAAAATGAAGAACTTGTATGAATGAGTTTCAAAATACATATTTTAAATACCTAATTTGAGAATTGTAACTTAAAAACCTATAATAAAATATCATTATCAAACATGGTTTTTTTTTTTTTTGGGCCCACAGTTTTTAGCATTTAAACATTGAAAACTATTGTTTGAACATCGCTACCAAACAGACCCTCAACTTTCTTGATCCAAGAGCTGCTGCCCAAAAATCCAAGTATGTTCGATTTCACAATGTTTTTCTTTCTTGTATTTACTTAATACATGAAAAGAATTCATACAAAACTCCATTTAAACTCAATATTTGTATGCATGTGCTAACTTTATCTACTTAAGCTCCAATTTTGAGCTTAATAGTTCGTTTGATTGGGGAGATGAAAAAGTAAAAGAATAGAAAATGGATAATTGATGAAAAATGGGAGGATATAGTTTATTAAAAAAGAAAGTTAATGCCAAAAAAATTGACGTCCAGTCAAACTCAAAACTTTGAAAAAATTTGGGTGAGATACATATGGGTAGAGCTATGCAGATTGTAAACAAGTTGCAAAAGAGAGAAGAAATGAGATGAATTGTGTGGTGAAGGTGATAAAGACTAGCTGGATTGCAAACAAGGTTCTAAAGAGAGAAGAACGGAGATGAATTGTATGGTGAAGGTGATAAAGACTAGCTAGAGGGGTAGGTGAAAGGCATTAACAATTGGGTGTAATTTATTAACATTAATTGGCATTAAGCTTTCACCATGTTTTCTCTTCAAAACAGAGCGATCATTTTTTGGTGGGCCTGAGGAGAAAATGTCTGGGTCCTAACAAAAATCCTCTCACTTTTCTCTTCTTACCAAACAGTCTCAAAACCTATTTTCTCTCATTTCTTTTCTATGATTCATATTTCACCTCCAACCAAATGCAAACTATGTTGCGATTCTAGTCATGTTGGTGCATGATATTTTTGCTGACAATTTCACTACTATGCCAATATTTTATAGCCATCAATTTAGCTACTCAGTTTTATATTTTTAACTTGCTTTGGTTTTCCTTTTAATGGTTATTAGTAGGTATTGGAATTCTTGGTACAACATATGTTTTCAAAATGGGTTTTCTGTCCTCTAGTATTGGACATCAGGACATATATAAAGTGATTGTACTAACAATAAATGTTTGTGAGGACTTAATATATATTAGACATTTCAATTGGTTTTATAGTCTTATAGTAGAAATACTGGATAGAGTGGAAGTTATTTATGAAAGTTTTGTAAATATGATGAAGATGATATGTGTAAAGCATCAACAATCATGACTCAATCATGTTGATTCTAGGAGAATACTGTTAATGATTGGAGTGAAATTTTTTATTGTCTTATGTGTTCTCACTGACCATGGGCTTTTTGTATAAGGAATCCATATACATTGGGGTTGAACATGGGTTTTACTTGGATTTATTGGATATGTGTTTATAATATGCAAGGCATGATTTTTGTGGGTGCCTGAGGACCGAGGATGGATCTAAAGAGTTGCAGTATAACTGTGGGGATGTCGCAGTCCATGGACCCGAGTAGGAAAGCCTCCCGGGGATGGGAAGATATGAGTCAAAGTACTCTGAGTCATTCCAAGTGGGAACAAGAATTTGACGAGAGAGAATTAGTGGTCATAGAGGAAATTTCTAGTTTGGAATAGCATGTTGCCTCTGCATTAAATGGTGGACAATAGCTTTATTAGCTGCATTAATGAGGAAGTGACTTGAACAGTGTAAGTCATAGCTAAGCAGACTCCTTCCACCACCTTCTTCAGATGTAAGCGATAAGTGTCATGAGATGAGAGATGTTAGGTGAGGATGGATGGTTGAGATATGATAAAGGGAGGAGTATATAAAAAAAGGAAAGTTGACAGAGAGAGGGATTTGGACACAAGTATCAAGAGACAAAAAAAGAAAAGAAACAACAAGAACACTTAGAGAAAAGAGAGTGAACAGTAATAATTCCTATGTAATTGTGGCTTCCTCGGACTAGCCTGTAAGGATAAATTGGTTCACCTATCTAATACGATTGGCCTTTTCTTCCTTGTTTTTGTCCTCAAGCGAAGCTCCCCTTTGGTTGTTTGGTTCCGTCTCTTACAAATTCTTTGTTTTGGGCCATGGTTGAACTGATCCAGCCACTATTCTAAGTGGGCTTGGGCTGCTAGATCTTTTGGTCCTTACAATTTCTATTGTAGTAATTTTGGAGTTTAATAATTTGTATCGTCTAGAAGAATTTCACAATTATTAAAAATGTGACTTTTAGGATTCTTTTGTAAGGAGATAATTCTAGTTTTTTTTTTTTTTTTGGTTATTTTTTAGATTAGAATTTTTATTATTGGGTAAAATGTTGTTTTGGTACTTAAACTTTACCAGAAATTTGTTTTTCATCCTTAAACTTTTAAAAGTTCATTTTTCATTCCTAAACTATTAAAATGTTTTTTTTTTTCCATGAACTATTGAAAAAGTTTTACTTTTTGTCTTTAAACTTTACCAGAAATTTGTTTTTTGTCCCTAAACTATTGAAAAAAAATTATTTTTTCATCAATATTTTTGTCTCTAAACTACTAAAGTCTAGAAACGAAAAAAGAACTTTTGGTCAAATAACTTTTTAAAAGAACTTTTTATTCCAAACGTTAACTTCAAATTAAAATAAAAAAGAAGAAGAAGAGAGGAGATAATTAATGTTAAATAGTGAGAGAAGGAGTGGGGGCAAAATGGTAATTATCATTAGCCCCCTCTCTTCTCTCCTATTTTCTCTTCAAATGGGGGCTGAAATTTGGTGGGCCTAGAGAGAACTATAAGGTCCCATCATTTTCTCTCTCCTTCCCTTTCTAACCAAACACTCATAGTTTCAATTTTCTCTCCTCTATATATTCACTGCAACCAATCGAACTCTTATAGTCACTAAAGTTCTTGTAGGGGTTTTTTTTTTTTTTTTTTTTTTTGGGATAAGTAAAATTCTTATAGTTCTTATTTTTGCAATGCCAATACTAAAGTTTGTATATAGTTTGTTGGCAAGTTGGTCTTTACAATCCTCGTATTAACCATAACCCCACAAACATTACACAATGCTATTTTTCTCTCTCCAAAATAGGAAACAAGAAATAGTAGAGAGAGAGAGAACCTAATGAATTAATGTGATTTCACCTTAAAAGACTTACATTCATTGTAAAGTCCCAATAATTAGATCTTCACTATTAATTTTTCTTACGATTAACCATTAAAGGTGTGAGTTAAGTAGAGATGCATTATGCCTAATGTGACAAATGGAGTTGTGAATCCAGAGTTTACTCCTTGGGGTGAGTACAAAGGACTCTCTCTTGGTGAGATTCCATATCATCTAAAAAAAAAAAAAAGAATGAACTAATATGCAAATGAGTTCTAATTCAAATGGAACTTCCTCTCCTTGAAAAAAGCAAGATAGAGAGTAAGGATATAAGCTCAATGCCCATCTATGTAACTTACTATTTAATTTAATTTTTATAATAATAGAAATGAAAAAAAAAAAAAAAGAAGCAATTTACACCAACCTTCATTAAGGTTTATGAAATGACACCCCCCCCCCCCCCCCCTCCCTTAAGGTTTGTATAAATCTAATTGTTTAGTTTTCATTAATGAAATATTCTACTTTTATAAAGAACCTTAAAGGGATGAGAGTTTCATTTTGTCCATAGTTTGGATAAGATTATTTTCGAAAAATAGAATATTTTTGTTAATAGAATAATAGTTTAAAAGGGTTTGGACTCCGTTGTTGCATTTATACAAGCCTCAAGAGGGAGTGTTATTTCATGTATCATTTGGGTGGAGTATAACTTTGTAAAACCTCCAAGTAGGGTGGTGTAGTTTACTCTAAAATAATAGATCAAATAAAACATACATGACTAATGAAGGGCATTTACATTTTCGAAAATTAATTTGTATTTTTTAGTATCTTTTATTTATTTATGTTGTGTTTTTTATTTATGCATACACATGTCGAAACTCTCAAGTTCTACATTTAAGTTTATAATATTCAAACAACCGCTAATCAATACAGTCGTGTCCAATTATGTGGACAAAATTTGACTACAAATTTGGTTGTAACCTTAGAGACTACAACCAATAATAAAAAGATAATGTGTCCCTGTAATGTGCAATGCACATGACATGACTCACTTAAAATGATTACATACAAATACAATCACTTAAATGTAATTTAGTACTTAAATGTAATTTAGTAAACCATATGAGTATGATAGTTATACATGTCATCTTTTTATTGTTAGTTGTAGGTTAAAACTACAACCAAATTTGTAGTCAAACTTTGCTTTTTAAAAATAAAAAATAAAAAACAAAACAAAAATCAACTAATATTTCTTATATATAACTTTTTAGCACGCGTGTGTATATATATCAGCATTTAAAAGACCTAAGACTAAATGGAAGTCAAGCTCTCAGAATTACTCAATTATGCAGCACTAATTAATCTTCAAATGAATGAAATGGACACACACATACAAAGAAAGAAATCAAACCGAAAGCTTTCATCATTAGGACAACCATAAGTTCATAACATCCCAACCAAGAACTTGAAATAATTATTGTTTTATAAGAAACAACATAAACTTCCCAAACACATTGGTCAGACCAATCTTTTTAGTACCAAATCATCAATGATTCATGCGAGGGTTGTGTTGCTCTGACAAGGAGCAAATTATATTTGAGAAAGATACATAAATCTGTTCGCTCAGCACACTAATTAATGTTCAAATATGGCCAACAGTTACTCCATAAATGGTCAACCAGTTCTCATGATAATGTGGACTCCACTGTCAGTATCCACAATGTCACTTATCTCACCAACCTTGAGAGCATAAGTTGCTTCTTCAAAAGGCTTCTGCATCTGGCCCCTGCCAAAAGGACCTGCAGCAAATATTTAAAATACAGCTTTGTTTAGACCAGTATAAGTTGTGATGGTATCCAATTCTGATATCAGACAAGCTCCAAAAGTAGCATGTAAAAATCAAAATTATGTCAAAGAGACTAAAAATGATAAGTAGGAAGATACTTCATGGGCATGCACAAAAGTCCTTGCTGTCAGAAAAGGAATATGCCTTACGAGCAAACTTGTTAGTAGGTATTTCATGTTTGTTTTGGGTGTAACAGGATTTGTGTTGGACTGAGTTTGTGAGAGTTTTGAGTGTCTCTGTGTTTGTGAGATTTTCTGTGTTACATGCGAGTTTTTAGGTACAGTTTGGTTTAAAATTGTAATCCATACTATTTATAATGGATTTTGCTAGCTGTTGCCCGTAGATGTAGTCTTGGAGATGGCCTAACCACGTTAAACTTTGTGTGTTATGTGGATATTCGTAATTGCCTGTTTGTGTAAATGCAATTCTGATTGCCCCAGATTCTAACATCACCAATTAATGGAAAAGAAACCCATTTACAAGCAAAGGGGGAAATGGAGAAAAAGGAAGATGAGAAACTACTATCTTTGCACTTGGGGCAATGACATGATAGTGAGGTTCTATCTCAATTCTCACTATCATTACAGATAATACTATTGTTACTACAAATTTACTTACCATAAAGAATACTTTTTGCAGAGATTGACAAGGCAGATATTTCACAAAATCCCCAAGGAAAAAGGGAAGAATGATTGATCTAAACAAAATATATTATATCATAATAGGAAAGTTACGGAAAAGTGCTGGAAAAAAATGAGTTTTAGTAAACAGGAAAACCAAAAACCCTTTTCTAGATTGCCAAATCGAAATAAATTTTGATGGATGAAATTGAAAGAGAAGTCATATTGAAATAATCAGAATGTAAGACACCCAAGTATTTGAAATAAATAACCAGTACCTTAAAAAATATGTAGAACATAGATATAAACAACTAAAAAGGCAAGTTTTCCATTTATCTTTAAGTTCGAATTGCCAATCAGCACTAGCTTAAAGGACAACTCTTCCCAAAGAACGGGTGCATGGTGAGGCCCTAGTGGGTGCAAGTGTAACATACTATTAAATAAAGTTCTAATCAAGTGATAAGACAATGAAATTGAGCAAATAAGGAAATCAGGTCAAGATCGGACAATAAATTCTGCAAACTAGTATGCACGTGCACGTGTCCGTGTTGGGGGCAGTTCAATTGAGAAAATTTCAGCATACTAAAATGTACGTGCATGCGTGCGTGTGTTGGGGGCAGTTCAATTGAGAAAATTTAAGCAAACTAAAATGTACATGCCCTTGTGCTTGTGTCGGGGGGCAGTTCAATTGAGAAAAATTTAAACCCCCAATCTCCGCTGGTGATAGTTACAACACACCATTGGTTCAAGATATGTGTGATACAATTCACACAACACATGAAATACAAGGTTTTAGAAAAAAGTAGAATGCATGACTGTCACATGATATTGCTGATAACATTTAACACAACTTGCATAAAAATAAGAACAACAACATAATTTCACAGCACCGCATTTACAATTCTTCCCCTTTTTTGTTAAATTTTATCACTTGCAACATTTATTTCTGCTCTTCGTTTTTCCATATAATATGAAAGAACAAAAAAAATTTCACTTTTTCTTTTTCCCTTCTCTTAGTTTTCCACTTATATCTTTTACCAAAGTTCCGCACCCTTCGTTTGTTTCGCATATGAATCACAAGTACTCTACTTTACCTAGCTTGAGCAAGCATTTCAAGAAATTATCTTTAACTTATTGTAATTAGCACAAGTGAAAATTGTTTTGATTTTCTCTCCTACCAAACACAACCTCATTCATCTAAACCTTAACATAAACAACAACAACAACAATATAATTCAAAACCAAACAAACACATCCTCTTCAATTGCTTTCAACGATAACATTCAAGATCTAAAAATAAAAGTAAAAACTAACCAAGATCGCCGCCGCGCTTGGCGGAGCTGCAATCGGACAAGCGAGTGGCGAGGTCGTCGAACTTGGCTTTGCCCGAAACGATGTCGTCGCGGATGGATTTGAGCTGAGACACGGCGCTATCTCTGGTGGTGTTCATGATAACACGGCCTTCTGGATCTTTCCACGAAGCCTTTCTTCGAGAGCCTTGGTGTTTGATCAGTATGTGCGATGCTCTAACCTGGTTGGTCGTCGTTGTCGTTTTCGATGACGACATTCTCGTCTTCTTCTTTTGCTTGTGCTTGTCTTTGTCCTTGTCTCTCGACGATGAGATCGACGACGAGGTTTTCTTTCGCTTGCGATCGGAGGAATCTATTTTGGCAGAGTCGATCGAGGATCGCGAGCTCAAGGGTTTTTGTGTTAGTGTTATCTGAGGCTAGTCCTGTCTGCGCAGTGCTTCTACTAGGATTCTGGTTTTACAAGTTGTGCCTTTTCTATAAAGGTGAGTTTTTGTGTTACTGGATCTGGGCTCTTTGGCCCACACGGAACCACAACACTGATGGTCTAGGTCGTTTGCAATTCCTGGCATCTACCAAAATAGTAATCCTAATCACACTCAATATACTCCATATTACAATCAATTTCATAATTGTTGCTAAGCTGATAAATTATTACTTTATTACAAGTTACAATATGCAATTTTTTTTTTTATACTAACACGCCACAATTAAAACCGCATGTAGCAATTAGTTGTGTGGAGCAAGTGATAAAAATACACACATAAACTCACGCATCCAACGTGGGACGAAGCCAATTTATGAAAGATATTGTAACTCATTATAAGATAATATATCATATCTACCCATTTAAAAAAAAAAATAAATAAAAACGATAAGAGTTAAATATGTATAACCAAAAAAAAAAAAAAAAAACACCCAAAAATCTAACTGTATTAACTTATCCTTTCCCCTCTCAAGATGGGTTTTAGCTACCATTGTTCCCATTCATTCCGTACAAATTATATGCACTCCATTTTAATATTCTTTTTTATAAAAAAATTATGTTATGTTCCATGTATTATACTTATTATGGATACTTACAAGGAATCAACTTTAATTATATTATCCTTCTAAAAAAAACTTCAATTAAATTACATGGAGAGAGAGAGAGAGAGATGCAGGAGTATCTTGAATCATCATTTCATATGTTCAACATTGTTTCAAGGGGATGTAGGTAGTTACAAGCCAGCAACCATTCTTATCATTTGGTATCTGATTAGTCCGTTGGTTAAATGATTGTTTAAGCTATAGCCATTAGGATTAGGACACTTAGCACTCATCCAAGTGGCTACTAGTTTCAAACAGTGAGTGCCTGCTAGTTTCAAACTAGTTTTACAAATACACGTAGTCTCTCATTCTGTAATCCATTTTGGTAATTGAATGAATTGTTTGCTATTTTGAAACTGTTTGTTCTTGCAAATGTGCTTATCCACCTATTGATTGCTTTAAGCAACTCAACCCTTTCATTGTTTCTAAGCTCTTATACCAAGTTGATGCAAGGAAGGTGATAGGCTGTGATATGATTTAGAATTAGATGAAAGGTGAGTTGCTTAAAACACATTGATAGGTGATTAGGCACCTCTGCAAAAAATCACAAAATTCTCAAATAAAATCCCTTAAGTCTTATTTTTAATCACATACAAAAACTGATTATAAAGTAACTATAATCTGGTACTTATACTAATTGTTTTTCATTGACATCCTTCTATATGATTGACAAGTGTCTAAATCCTATTGGTCAATGCTTAAAATAATCATCTAATTAGCTAATTAATTAGCTAATAGTTACAAGAGGATTAGGGTTGTTGACTTAGCTAATGTCAATGTTGCAAATGTAAAAAGCCTCTTGAATTGCCCTTAGAGAGAGAGAGAGAGAGAGAGAGAGAGCTATGTGTTTGAATTTAATTAGATAATTTAATATATTGTTCCCACATAACTTTACATAAATTGTGACCATATCTTCGATATTCTTGATTGTGTCTAATTCAATTTGCTTTTATCTTTACCTAGCTTTAATTGTTGCCAAAGAAAATTAATTTAAGCAAGAATGTTACATCCAAATCATTATTTCTTATATAAATCTTATAAGGATTCATCATAAGTCATTTTAAATAGAATAAATAATATATATGAAAACAAATGCATTTATTATATGTGTAGGATATATAATTTTATAGCAGAAATTTAGATTATAATTGATTTATATATTTAAGTATTTGATCAATAACATAATTATTAATTTCAGATCATCTTGAATTTTTTCAAACATGTAGGGTATAAGAAAAAAAATCCAATCCAACGATAAATTTGCATTCACTAAAAAATTAGTAAGGGTTGTTACATAGTTTAGAGTTACACCATGTTCCATGTATAACTTTAACCTAAACTCTCTCTCTCTCTCTCTCTCTCTCTCTCTCTATATATATATATATATATGTAGGGGCTCCGTTTTTCGGAGGGCACCCCCGACAATACATTTGTAGAGAGTGGGACGAAGGGTTTGGCTCCGGCCGGCTTCTCGCCAGTCTTCCGGGACAATTTCTTTAGCTTTTCTTCACTTGGGGTTGCTCCTCGGCAGGCATCCGAGGAGGCCCCCCTTCACGAGGGGGGCTCTTAGCCTTATATATTCCCTTTGGTTTGATCCTGGCCTTACAGCTGTTGGCCATCCAGGCTACTGCTCCAGAGCTTGTCCCATCAGACATGTTCATCACCATACTGTGGGTTGCGGCCTCTAAGGTTGCACTGTTCAGGGGTCTTGTCCTCATTAATGTAGCCTGGGGGGGTCAGGCAAATACATTAAGTGTGGATGTGACCACCTATTCTGGGTTTGCCCCCTACCCAGAATTAGACTAGGTATGCCGAGGAAGGGTGTGTCTTCGGCATGGATCCGAAAAGGGCTGAAAAACCCTTCAGACAACTGTCCGGGACAACTGTCCCTCCTCGGCTTGGGCTTTGGGCCAGCTTAAAAGTCGGCCGGGGATTCCAGGCCCACGGGCCCCATAATAGCCCCTAAAAATCCTGCTGCCCGTTCCCTCGGACGGGGAGGAGGGTTTTGAAAATCACGGCCCTCATGTTCCAAAAGGCCTTCCGCTGGCTGGTCTTTCCTCGAATGGCTGGGTCGACACTCTGATTCTTCAGTAAGTAGTCAGTTTCCCCATAGGACTGGGTCCTTGGACCATGCAATATCTTGGCTCTGTCATAAATGGCTAGCTCCCCATAGGCTTGAGTCCGAGGACCATGCAAGACCTAGGTACAGTTGCTGCCTTCCAGGTAAGTGGCTAGCTCCCCATAGGCTTGAGTCCGAGGACCATGCAAGACCTAGGTACAGTCGTTGCCTTCAAGGTAAGTGGCTAGCTCCCCATAGGCTTGAGTCTGGGGACCATGCAAGACCTAGGTACAGTTGTTGCCTTCAAGGTAAGTGGCTAGCTCCCCATAGGCTTGAGTCCGAGGACCATGCAAGACCTAGGTACAGTTGCTGCCGTCAAGGTAAGTGGCTAGCTCCCCATAGGCTTGAGTCCGAGGACCATGCAAGACCTAAGTACAGTTGCTGCCGTCAAGGTAAGTGGCTAGCTCCCCATAGGCTTGAGTCCGAGGACCATGCAAGACCTAGGTACAGTTGCTGCCGTCAAGGTAAGTGGCTAGCTCCCTATAGGCTTGAGTCCGAGGACCATGCAAGACCTAGGTACAGTTGCTGTCGTCAAGGTAAGTGGCTAGCTCCCCATAGGCTTGAGTCCAAGGACCATGCAAGACCTAGGTACAGTTGCTGCCGTCAAGGTAAGTGGCTAGCTTCCTATAGGCTTGAGTCCGAGGACCATGCAAGACCTAGGTACAGTTGCTGCCGTCAAGGTAAGTGGCTAGCTCCCTATAGGCTTGAGTCCGAGGACCATGCAAGACCTAGGTACAGTTGCTGCCGTCAAGGTAAGTGGCTAGCTCCCCATAGGCTTGAGTTTGAGGACCATGCAAGACCTAGGTACAGTTGCTGCCTTCAATAGAAGTTTGTCCTTGGATCCGAGAGCTTTGCTTTTAGTGTAACGATGTTCACGGGCCGTTTACTGGGAGCTGTTTTTCCTCAGGTCGGATTGTGACCTCACACGTGAAGTTGACCTCGCCTCCAGTTCGTGTCCCCCATCTCTTTGGTTTACGAGGCGTCGCTTGGCGTCGTTTGGCCTTTCGCACTCCGCGCTTGACGCTTCGGTGCGCGTGACGCGCCTTCATTAATGCCCTCGTGAATTAACACGAATCCGGCGGTTGGCAATCCCCTTGGAATTGGGTGAGAATTAATTCCCTTTGACAATCCTCCCTTCGAATTCTGCGTGGCTCAACTCCCACCAGTTTTCGCCTTCCATAAAAGGCATTCTGGGGAGAATGTTTCTCCTCATTCCATGGATCTCCCATCACAACCAGAAACACATACTTTCACCTCCCTGAGCCCCTTTGACACCACCGCCAGGATTGTGACCAAAGTTGGCAGATATGGGGTTAAGGGCCGCCGTGGCCGCAGCCCCTACTGGGCTTCCGGCACGGCAGAGTTTAGGTGTAACACTGGCAGTGCCTTGTACGGGGGCCAGGAGGGACGTCGTTGAAGTACCTAACGTCACTCCCCAGAGCGCACCTCCGACGAAGGAGACACGTGAACTCTCGTTATGGCTGGTGCCCGAGTGTTGCCGTCTCCGATGGCCAACGCTCGTGCAGTTTGGAGAGGGTCGAGGAAGCATCACGGGGGAGGGTGTTCCGGGGCCCCTGCGTCAGCTCCTCGCTTTGTTCAAGCTTCTGCCTCGAGGCGAGCCAGCCCCCAGCCCCCTTCCCGTGCTTTTACTGTCCAGTTCTCCCATTCTGGATGCCGATAAAAGCACGGGTTGACACTTCCCTCATTCCTGATATTAATTCTTTGCGAGCCTCTTTCCCAGCTAGTTCTAGAATCGGTCCGCCTGGGCCTCTGATTGTAGGATTAGTTTTGTAGGATTTTTTGTAAAACATGCCTGTCTGAGCCTCTGATTGTACTTGTAATTTTCTTTTTATGAAATAATAAAGAACTCCTTTTTTTATTTGCTGTTGAGTCTTCTTTTCTACTGCAATTCTTCTCTTCTTCTCTTTTTTTTTTTTTTTTTTTTGATACATCGCCAACTTTTGCGTAGCGACTACTCTAGAACGACCGCTGGTTGCGCCGGCCAGCGCACTAACCCTTCCCACAGACGGCGCCAATTGTAGGGGCTCCGTTTTTCGAAGGGCACCCCCGACAATACATTTGTAGAGAGTGGGATGAAGGGTTTGGCTCCGGCCGGCTTCTCGCCAGTCTTCCGGGACAGTTTCTTTAGCTTTTCTTCACTTGGGGTTGCTCCTCGGCAGGCATCCAAGGAGGCCCCCTTCACGAGGGGGGCTCTTAGCCTTATATACTCCCTTTGGTTTGATCATGGCCTTACAGCTGTTGGCCACCCAGGCTACTACTCCAGAGCTTGTCCCATCAGACATGTTCTTCACCATATTATGGGTTGCGGCCTCCAAGGTTGTACTATTCAGGGGTCTTGTCCTCATTAATGTAGCCTGGGGGGGTCAGGGAAATACATTAAGTGTGGATGTGACCACCTATTCTGGGTTTGCCCCCTACCCAGAATTAGACTAGGTATGCCGAGGAAGGGTGTGTCCTCGGCATGGATCCGAAAAGGGCTGAAAAACCCTTCAGACAACTGTCCCTCCTCAGCTTGGGCTTTGGGCCAGCCTAAAAATGGGCCGGGGATTCCAGACCCACGGGCCCCACAATATATATATATATATATATATATATATATATATATAAAAAGGTAGGCTACCAAATTATAATAATTTTGTTTAATTCTCAAGTGGTTGCATGTAATTTCTTTTTCTACTCCAAAAAAAAAAATGCAAGAATTTATTGAAGGACAAAATTTGGCTACAAACTTTATTGTAACATAAAGATACAACTTCTTTTAATTACATATTTTGAAAATTTAATAGTTGGATTGCAAGTTTTTTATACTATTAACACATGACAAATTTGTGCTAATTAGAAGCTGTGGGGCCAAAAGATTGGGCAGCCCTGGCCCATTCCAAGCCAGGCCCAAATGGTCCACTTCGAGGAAGGATGACTATCCGAGGCCAATTTAGGAGGAAACTCTTCTTTGGATCCACGCCGAGGACCCTTTCGTCCTCGGCATACTGAGGATAATTGTAAGGGGGGGGGGGGGAAAGGAAAAAGGAGAGAGGCCTGGGAAACAAGCCTCCTCGGCCAATGGCCGAGGAGCATCCCTCAGTTGTAAATTGGTCTAAGTGTTCTTTCAATAAGATATAAAGTAGTTCCGGCCCGGTGAAGGCCGGCCAGTGCCTAAACCTTCGATTCACTCTCTACAAATTCATTGTTTCGGGTTCGTTGGGCCTTCAACCCATGTCTTTTGGGCTTGGGCTACGAAAACTGACCCTACAATTGGCGCCGTCTGTGGGGAGGATTAGTGCGCTGGCCGGCGCAACCGGCAGTCGTTCTAAGGGATCACTTTGCAGAAAGTTGGCGGCGTATCAAAAAAAAAATCGCAGAAAAGTAGAAGGTTTAACAGCAAAAAAAAAAAAATGATATTATTTCATAAGAAGAAAAGTACAAAATACAATCAGAGGCTCAGGCAGGCATACTTTACAAACAAATTTACAAGCTAATCCTACAATCAGAGGCCCAGGCAGACCGATTCTAGAACTAGCTAGAGGGAAGTGTCAACTCGTGCTCTTATTGGCATTAAGAGAATGGGAGAACTTGACAATAAGAGGGGAGAAGGGGGCTAAGGCCGACTCGCTTCAAGGCCACCAGCAACTCCTTGTCCGGTGCGGTGGAGCTTGAACAAAGTGAGGAGCAGATGCAGGCGCACCGGGACACCCTCCTTCATGATGCTCTCTTGATTCTCTCCAACCCTCACGAGCGTTGGCCGTTGGAGACGGCAACGCTCGGGCACCAGCCATGACATGAATTCACGCATCTCCCCCGTCGGGGGTGCGCTCCGAGAAGAGACATTAGGTACTTCAACGACATCCCTCCGGGCCACCATGCATGGCACCATCGGGGTTACGTCTAAACTCTGCCGTGCCGGAAACATAGAAGGGGCTGCGGTCACGACGGCCCTTGGCTTGGATGTCCTTACACCCGTCCAAAGCTGCCACATGTCCTCTAACTCCGGCCACAATCCTGACGGGGTTATTGAAGGGGCTAAGGAAATTGAGGGGACGCGTTTCTAATTGCGTTTGGGAATTCATGGAGTGTGAAGAAACCTTCCCCCCGAAGAGTCTTATATAGGGGATAAATGTTGGTGGGAATTAATTCACGCAGAATTCGAAAAGAGAGTTATCAGCAGGGCTAATAATGAAGCTACCAAGTTCCAAGGGGGCCGTAGACCGTTGGACTCGTGTTAATTCACGAGGACATTAATGAAGGTGCGTCTCGCGCACCGAAGCATCAAGCGCGGAACACGAATGGCCAGGGGATGCTTCGTAAATGAAAAAGATGGGGGCTTGAGCTGGAGGCGAGATCAACGCCACATGTAAAGATCATAATCCGACCCAGGGAGGAGTCGTCTCCAATAAAGCTGTCCGAGGACAAACCCCTACCTATAGAAAAATAGAAGTGATAGACAGAACCAAGGCATTGCATGGTCCTCGGACTCAAGCCTATGGGAAAACTAATCACACCATTATATCTGGGTACTAGATAGAACCAAGGTATTGCATAGTCCTCGGACTCAAACCTATGGGGAAACTAGATACTTACAGAAAAATAGAAGTGATAGACAGAATCAAGGCATTGCATAGTCTTCGGACTCAAGCCTATGAGAAAACTAATCACACCATTATATCTGGGTACTAAACAGAACCAAGGTATTGCATGGTCCTCAGACTAAAACCTATGGGGAAACTAGATACTTACAGAGAAATGAAAGCGTTGGACGGAACCAAGGCATTGTATGGTCCTCGGACTCAAGCCTATGGGGAAACCAACCGCTCAGCTATACCTGGGTACTAGACAGAACCAAGGTATTGCATGGTCCTTGGACTCAAACCTATGGGGATACTAGATACTTACAGAGAAATGAAAGCGTTAGATAAAACCAAGGCATTGCATGGTCCTCGGACTCAAGCCTATGGGGAAACTAACCGCTCAGCTATATGTGGGTACTAGATAGAACCAAGGTATTGCATGGTCCTCGGACTCAAACCTATGGAGAAACTAGATACTTATAGAAAAATAGAAGTGATAGACAGAACCAAGGCATTGCATGGTCCTCGAACTCAAGCCTATGGGAAAACTAATCACACCATTATATCTGGGTACTAGACAGAACCAAGGTATTGCATGGTCCTCGGACTCAAACCTAAGGGGAGACTAGATACTTACAAAAAAATAGAAGTGATAGACAGAACCAAGGCATTGCATGGTCCTCAGACTCAAGCCTATGGGAAAACTAATCACACCATTATATCTGGGTACTAGACAGAACCAAGGTATTGCATGGTCCTCGGACTAAAACCTATGGGGAAACTAGATACTTACAGAGAAATGAAAGCGTTGGACGGAACCAAGGCATTGTATGGTCCTCGGACTCAAGCCTATGGGGAAACCAACCGCTCAGCTATACCTGGGTACTAGACAGAACCAAGGTATTGCATGGTCCTCGAACTCAAACCTATGGGGAAACTAGATACTTACAGAGAAATGAAAGCGTTAGACAAAACCAAGGCATTGCATGGCCTTCGGACTCAAGCCTATGGAGAAACTAACCGCTCAGCTATATCTGGGTACTAGACAGAACCAAGCTATTGCATGGTCCTCGGACTCAAACCTATGGGGAAACTAGATACTTACAGAGAAATGAAAGCGTTAGACAAAACCAAGGCATTGGATGGTCCTCGGACTCAAGCCTATGGGGAAACTAACTGCTCGGCTACACCTGGGGGCTAGACAGAGCAAGATCACTGCTTGATCCTCAGATTTAGGCCCATGGGGAGACTTAACTACAACATATCCCAAGTTAGGAAATGATCAAGTCCCACCTAACCCTTGAGACACAAAAGGGCTGCCCATGCACACGTACTCTCTACATCTCATCATTGCTGCCACAATCGGCTGACATACAACTCAAGCTAAGATTGTGCCGATCAAAGGAAAGGAGGGAAAGCAGGCAGCGCGTACACAAATAAGCAATTCAAATAAAGGGAGATTAAATTAACATTACAACAATGAGTTCGTAAAAATTGCATGGCAAGAGCCACAGTACACAGAGAAGAAGCACAACAAAATAGAATAACAACGTGAAAGTAGGGTGAGCTGAGACGCCAGGGAGTCTACTCCTTTTGCTCAGGCTGAACGGAGGCAACCCCCGACCCCTCCGAGCCCTGGCCTGAGGGGACGACTTGCGGGGGTATGGTGAGAGCAGTTGCTTCCTTGGCGGTGGGGGCTGGATCATCGGAAGGGATCTCCACTATCTCTTGGGGCACCTCCTCGCTCGAATGCTCCCCCAGTTCAGCTGCCCCCACCTCTTCAACAATCTCCCCAACCTTAGGGTCCATAGGGGCGGCCTCGCGGATAGCGGGGGGTAGTACACGTTCTCTGCCTTCCATAGGTCGGACGTGGCCTCCACCCCAGCTTGTTTGAGGGCCTCAGCCCAAACCTGGGAACAATATCGCCTACACACCCCTGGGACTTGAGCCTTATAGGCGGCCTCTACCGAAGCCATCCCATCAGCGTAGGCTGTGGCTTCAGCCTTCTCCTTGGCACGCTTGGCCATCTCCCTGCCATGGTTAGCCTCGTCCTTGGCCCGCCGAGCCTGGTCTCTGGCCTATTTTGCTACCCTCTGAGCCCTCTCGGCCTTAGCCACGTCAGCCCGTAGGTCAGTGATCAGATCCCTCGCGATCTGCAATTGTTCCTCCGCCTCGCTTAGGCGCCTCGTCTGCTCCGTGGCCTGGGTCTGGGCGCCCTCAAGACCAGATAGCGCATTGTCCCGCTCTCGGGTCACCTCCTTCAGAGCCTCTTGGGCCTTGACGAGGTCAGTTTCGGAATTCTTCAGAGTCCTGGTGGCCTGGTATCGCCAGTCGCGCTCCTTTTTATGGGCCTCCTTCTGGTCGTTTGCCGCCCCCTCCAACGCAAAGATAGCTTGGATAGCCTGCCAGAATAACCAACGTGCTGTAAGCCCAATAAAAGAAAAAGAGTGGGAGAAGATCCGAGGCTAAAGTCCTTACCATCCCCACATATCGCTTAAGGCTGAGGAAGACCTGTTCATTCGTCAAAGAGTTGAGCTCCGCCATGTTTGCCGGGAGCAACAGGCTCCTCTCCAATGCATCGGCCACGCGCGACCCTTCGCCCTCGTTGAAGTCCCTGAGGGAGGCGTTATCCCTTAAGGGCTCCCCACGGAGCATCGGGGCTGGGAGCCAGGCCTGAGCCTCGGGCGAGGTGGTGTCGGTGACCTGCTTATCTGGACTTCTACCGCCTATCTTCAGCTACTTGGACGGCCGTAGAGTAGTGTCCCCCTCCTGCGAAGGCACCGTTTTCTCCTCTATAGGCCCCTTGCCCTTGTCCTTCCTTTTCTTGGGTGCGACAGGCACAGACCGAAAGGGCGAGCGTGTCTGGGGAGGAGGAGGGAGCGTCTGCTGAGCAGAAGTCGACCTAGTCTTCGGTGGGGTAGGAGGAAGCTTTTGTTGGGACTTCCCTGGCTGGCCCTCGATCAAGTCCAGCAAGTCGGTAGTTGGCTTCCTCTTGTAACCCATTGTTGGTGGAGGGGCTTCAGAAGCAAGGAGGTCTGCTTCGCTCAGATTAGGGTCACCCAAGTCCCCAGGCGGATCCTCGGACCGATCAAGCTGAGCAAAAACGTCAAACGGGTCCTCCTCCCTCTCTGGACCTTCCTCGGCAGCCTCAGCGAACGGTTGGGAAGAGGAGGGGACAGCTAGTGTGATAGCTTCCTGATCGGAGGGCTCCTCAAGAATAGAAAATCCGTCATCGGTCATAGTAATCCTCTGAAGCCGAGGATCGTTGGCTAGGATGACATGCTTTGGAACCGGGAACGACTTCTGGGTGGGCATATACCCCAAGATTAAATGGACGGCTCTAACTTGATTGTCGTCCTCGTTTGCGTAAACCGGCGCCCTTAGCACCTTCTGCAAATCTTCCTAGTTAGTCAAATGGAAGTGGCGCTCAAAAGCATGCGGGTCTACAAACGGAAAACACCGCCATGTTAGTAAAAAGAAAAAGGGCAAGAAAACTCAAAACCCCTCCTACTCCTACTGCCCCACCTGGTACCCCTTCCGTCGTTGGGCAGTGAAGGCCATCATGCGATGCCCCTGACACGATGAGGAAGTCTTCGTTAAGCCCCTTGTTGGACTCAGGGAGGCACTGGATGAGTCGCACCCTGTCGTCCCTCGTTTTCAGATAATAAGATTTGCCCCTAAGGTGCTGAAGGTTGTAGCACCAATTCACGTCGTGGTGAGTCAACCTTAGCCCCATCTACTCATTCAGGACGTCTACACAGCCCAAAATCCTAAAGACGTTTATCCCACACTGGGTAGGGGCCAACCGGAAGTGCATGAGGTAGTCCCTCATCACCGGTCCCATTGGGATCGTCATTCCCCCTTCGAGGAAGGCGGCGATGGGAATTACCACTTCACCCTCCTGCTTATGTAAGCGCCAATCCCCATCCTCACTATATCTCAAACCTACATTGGCGGGGATCCGGTAGTCGGCGACGAATTTCTCCATTGTCTCCTCGGTGTGGACATATTTCTTAAACCTACCCATTCTAGTTGACGCCTAAAGGAGCTAAGAAAGGACAAATGAAGGAGAAGGAATAACGGGAAAGAGAGCTCAGAGAAGGATAGAGCAACTTACTGAAGAGAGGAGGAGCTCCTTGGACAGGCTTTTTGTGTTGAAGATGTGAGAGTGTGGCTGGACTCAGAAAGGACGCACGAGAGCTCTTGATTACGAATGAGGAACAGGGAGAAGCAGTTCTTACGGGTATTTATACTCCGAATCGAGGAACGATGTGGGCTTTCCCGCCCATAAATGCGAGACGAACCCCCACCGTTGGATGGATAACGCCTCACTAGACGCGGGGAGCACAGAGCCGCCTGAATTTAATAATGGGCACGTTACGTGCCCCGAAACGTCAGCAACGTGCCTTAGGCAGATGAATTGACTCCAGTCCTGACAGGGGTAGGGCCGAGGATGTCAAAATTCTACTCCCCGCCCGAAGATGCGTGCAGCAAGATTTTGAGGGGCTATTGTAGGGCCAAAAGATTGGGCAGCCCTGGCCCATTCCAAGCCAGGCCCAAATGGCCCACTCCGAGAAAGGATGACTATCCGAGGCCAATTTAGGAGGAAACTCTTCTTTGGATCCACACCGAGGACCCTTTCGTCCTCGGCATACTAAGGATAATTGTAAGGGGAGGGGGAAAAGGAAAAAGGAGAGAGGCCTGGGAAACAAGCCTCCTCGGCCATTGGCCGAGGAGCATCCCTCAGTTGTAAATTGGTCTAAGTGTTCTTTCAATAAGATATAAAGTAGTTCCGGCCCGGTGAAGGCCGGCCAATGCCTAAACCTTCGATCCACTCTCTACAAATTCATTGTTTCGGGTTCGTTGGGCTTTCAACCCATGTCTTTTAGGCTTGGGCTACGAAAACCGACCCTATAAAAGCTATTTACGATATAATTCATAAATTTATTTTTTTATGTATAATTTTAAACTAACAAAACTTGTAATTTAAACTATTGATTGATAATATAGCTATTAATCTTAAATTTTTTGAAAATTTTGCAAGCATAGAAGCTTTAAGAAAAAAAAAATTCATATCCAATAAAAATATATTGAGTAAAATTATAAAATTGTAGTCTTAAACTACAACCAAAGTTTGTCCTTCATTTGATAGAAACAATAGCAAACTGCAATTTATTTAATAGAATCAACTCTATAAATCTTATCAAGCTTTATCAATCCTTTAGATGGACACAAAAACTTAATTTTTGACATCAACTTTCTTTTCCTTTATTCTTTTTCCCTTGACTTATTTTATCTTATCTTCTTTCTTTTACTATTAATTAGTTATCCAAAGTTTTCTGTGAGAATCAAGTCAATTTGGCCCGAAGCATTTAAGTCCCATAACAACACAAGAGACTCTAAAATTAGACATGACAAATCAGGTAAGAATTTGCTAATCCAATCCGAAAATACCCCACCCAAACCTTAATTTTTTGAATCGAAGAAAAAATGAGTTGACCTACGACTCAACCCAAGACCCAAACAAATAATTTTTTTTTTTTTTTGGTAAAAAAAAAATAATAAAATTAAGAATATATTGGTTTAATTGTTTGTTGTGAGTTTTAAGGAAACAATTGAGACGTTTACATAATTACATGCAAATGAATTGAAAGATGAATGGTTGATGCACTTTATAATGAGTAAAAAATTTTAGATATTAAATAACAAAGTATATGCTAATATAATCTATTTACGGTAGAGTTAAAAACATATATTTAATATTGTAGACATGTGCGAGAAACATTTATTAGCGTGAAAAGAGTGAAGCCAAAATATCAATAAAATTAACATAAATTATAAATGCTTAGGCCTATTTTTTAACAATTCATATCTAAAATAAATGGTTTTTCAAAATAAATTAGAGTTTGTGTTACTTAATAATGACACAATATTAATAAAGGAGACCATGTAGAAATAAGTAAATAATCAAATTTTAATGTATATTCTCAAACTGAAATAGAGAGCCTGTCATGATTGATAATAGATTATAAAATTAATTTTCAAAACTCTAAAATTCTTATCTATTTTTATTCTTTGTCAAATGAGTCATCCAACAAGTCATTGTAATTTTGTTTTATGTTTAGGGATATTGATATTGTGTAGAAATAAGACTTGTATATTTATGTTACTTATCTTTGTGCTATTTTGTTTTGGTCAGTAATATTAAGATTTGTATAATTTTAAGATTATTAAATAAGAATTAATTTGTTTACCTGGGCTCATTCTTAATATGAGTAGTGAATTCAATGTAATTCATTTTACATCAATTAATTTGTTATGTGACTCTCCAAAATGGCAAATACATGTTTTCTAAATTAAAAAAAAAAAAAAAAAATTCATGTAAAAAGTACGGGTCAACCCAACCCAACCCAACTAGCAACTGAAACCCATTTTTAATCCGCTTAAAATGACTGCTTTTGACCGAATCTATTTTGATTTGCAATCCGATTGAACCGACCCAACCTGGCCGTTTGCCAGGTCTACCTAAAATCCTCATGCAGAAGAAAGAATAGCTCAAAGTCATAACCATATGCTAATAAAGGTCAAGTCCCAGTGAAAATTTGGGCTTCTCTATAACATCTGAATTTCAGCATCAGTGAAACAGACTGGAGATAACCACCATACCTCCATTGTGGCCACAACAACACATCTGAGTATCTGACACTCCCCCCACCGTAATGTCCTACAATTTACTGCAACTTCCAGAGTTTCCAAAGAAAAGAATTGGCATAAAGCACAATCCATACTCAAATATAATCAGTTAAGAGGTCTCTCCATCCATTGATCAGCGGAAATACAAATAGTGTATTTGGACTAATTTCAGACAGTGCATAAACCAAATGTCATAGATAAGATGTTTATCACAACCCAAACAAAATTTCTGCAACAAAGCTCACCAGCTAGTCTAGATTTTAATCTACTATGGGAAAATCCAGATATCTAAAAGACACAATTAACAGAAAAAAAGAATAATAATCTCTAAGAACCCTTGTCAGCTTTAGAAGCAGTTGCAGCTGCTTGTCCTCTGAGCCGACCAGTCCTCCTTGCAGCAATGAGACCAACCTTTTGACCAGGAGGTGCATCACGCCTAACAGTACTTGCATGCCCAATATGCTGGTGGTTACCTCCTCCATGAGGATGCTCAACTGGGTTCATAGCCACACCACGTACCTTGGGCCAGCAATTTCTCTTCACTCTGAACTTGTGGTAAGCATTACCAGCCTTGAGAAGAGGCTTCTCAGTTCTCCCTCCACCGGCAACCTGCCCAATCATAGCTCGGCAGCCACTTGGAACAATCTTCTTAGCACCAGATGGGAGTTTGACCCTGTTAAATTGAGTAAACAGACAATCCGATGATCAGCTACATAGATGGTGTCAGCACAAGAAATCATGTATTCTCAGAAATATAGCAAAAGTAATCAAATTTAGATGTTTAAAATAATATGCCAAAAACGCAAATTGTGCTAAGTAATCAGGATTTAACATAAACATACAAAGCTACTATAAAAAGCATCACAATCTTTAAGGTACAAACAATACAAGAACTCTATACATATATATATATATATATATATATGCATATATAGAAGATGATAAATCCGTCATATCAGTTTGCAAATTGGTACTATTGGTTCAGTGCAACAACATGGAGCTTCAATGATCAGAATCTTATGAATATATGGGATTGGAGTGGTAAACCTATAGTCCCTAGTCCCCTTCTCTTTCCCATGATCTTATGAGGAACCCAACACTCCAACCGTTATATTATTTATCTTTGTGAAATGAATAACAGAAGATGAATAAGCTCCTTTATCAAAAGCAAGCATATGCCATTCTATGCAAGCAGTAGTAGATAGAACATTTGGGGAAAAACACACAGCTAACTCAAGCAATTCATATTAGAACCAAGTCTAATCCAACAACAAAACTATTAGAAAAGTAATCAATCAAAAGCAATACATTAAAAAAGACATTTTGTACAAAATGCAACTATATAAACAATTAATCTTAAACAACAAAGGAGATATACCTGCTAGTGTCGTTATCAGGGTTGTGACTAATGACAATAGCGTAATCACCAGAACACCTAGCGAAGACACCACGGTCACCCACATGATGCTCAACGTTGCAAACCACAGCTCCTTCAGGAATAGACCTGAGAGGCAACACATTGCCAACAACAAGAGTAGCCTTTTTCCCACAATACACGAACTGACCAGTGTACATACCCTCGGCGGCCACGAACAGCTCGTTCTGCTTCTTGTAACGGAAGGGGTGGCGGAAAGTGATCCGGGCAAGCGGTGCACCGCGACCCGGGTCGTGAATGATCTCAGTGACCACGCCCTTCAGGTACCCATTGCGCTCACCAAAGTCGAGGCTGCGGAACCTTGCTGGTCCCTTGCGATGGTGGGTATGGGACTTGAACACAGACCCAGCACCCTTACGCTGAGCTCTGATTACACGACCCATTCTAGTTTTTCTCTGTCCTCTAGCTCTGGCACTAGTGGTGACGGCCGACTCAGAGAAAATGCGAGTACCAACAGGGAATTAGGGTTTAGAGGGAAGAGACCCTATATATTTTAGAAATGGGCCCGAATTCGGAAAAAAAGTACGAAATCGAAGCCCAAATTCCCCAGGCAAAAAGGCCATTCAAGATAGAAAGGTCCATTTTAGTAACAAACTAACAACGATATTATATCATGAATTAATTCTTTCTACCATTTTTTTTTTTTTGAATTAGTTCTCAATTGGATTACGCATGGCTTAATCTATAATATGACTCCAGAATTTTTAATCATATTATCTGCTATAGTAATAATAATATGAAGATTTTATCTGAAATAATTAAAATATTTAGAGAGAGACAAGTGGCGTCATTTTACTGGAAACTAAGTATAATTACTCAACCATAAAAATAGTTTTTGTATATCTATTCAAGAAAAACATATATCGATCACATGAACGTTTACGATAGTCCCTTGTGCAGTGATTAAAAGGATGCTAAGTTGGCATGGTAATTAAGTTAAACATTTTGCGTGTCTATTCAAAAACATGAGACGATCGCTTGAGTGTTTATGATAGTCCCTTGTACAGTGAACAAGAGGAGTGGTTACTTTTGTAGTTTTTTGGAGACATGTTCTCACATTCTTGAAATTCAGAGGTTATATTCTATTCTTATAAGTGCGTTAACGCCTGGCATGAACTAGGAGTAGGTTTGTTAACCTACGTATTGCACTTGTTAGACTCTAATTTGGTTACGGCCAACAATAAGGTATCTATTGTGCTCCGTTGTTCTTATTATTGACTTGTGCATTTCTAATTAGATGGTTATCGTACTCACATCTCTTTGAGCGAAATGTGTGAGACAATCACTGCGAGTGGGTAGAAAATCTATTTTCTCCATAGCTAAGACCACTTCGTGCCGCCAATGCTTCCACACTAGGGAAGATCTATTTTCTCGCTTTGCGCAGCCATTACTTCTCGATTAGATTGCTGGATTGTGATTATCAAAAAAAGATTGCAGGATTGTAATTGACTTTCTCCACTTGTTAACAGAAGAAATAAAAGTACAACGATGGGATAAATTTAAAAAAAGAAAAAAAAAAGGGTTCCATATGGATGACTCCAAAACTATTCTTTCTTGCGTTGGCTCGCAGAACAAAAGTCACATAACCAAGGGACAATGTTCTAAGAGCAGATGTGAAAGCCATTGCGGTGCAATTTCACTCGTACGGAAACCCAATAACCCATATGAATGCAATTTATCTAATGTTTCTGCACATAAAGTCGTCCAATCAAAACAAAGACTCGAAAAAAAAAAAAGAGAGTCCCTTTAATGACAATTTAAACAACACCAAACGTAGCCAAGGCTCAGATATAAGAAACACAATCACGCTCAGGAAGAAGAAAAAGACAACTCTTATTCAAATTAATAATTACACAAACCAATGATTTGACAGTGAACTGTTATCGCATGCCTATGAGGTTAAAATCTCCATCGACCAAATAGCAAATACCACTGGTAAAATTTGAGGGGCACTTATATTTCTAATACCTATTGCCTGCTGGTTGAATCAATGAACTCAGTTAGCTCGTCTTTCCAATAGCTTGTAATTTCCAACTATTCAGCACGCTCCAGCAAATTGCTCAAATTGATTGTTGTGCGATCACAGGAGCTTGTCAGCTGAAGCATATTTGTCTAAAGTTAATACCCCAAAAGACTAAACTATAATTCTCTTAAAATGGGCCAACCTTTTCTCATAATGTCATTTATTTTTGCATCAATCTGCTTCTGAACCCTTGGAGGGCAAAGTTCTGCAGCATAGCCATTTAGCTTTGTGGCTAGACTTGACCTCTCAAGCTCCTCTTCTGGCAGGTTTCCAATTAGTTGAAGAAAGAAGGGATTTCGCTTAAGCTCAAATTTCTGAAAATTTTAGAAGATGGAAAGTTGATCAGACATTCAAATAAAGATTGTTGAAATTAACATCTAATAAAGCAATTTCAGAATTTACCAATGCTACATGACTTCCCATCTTTCAAAGTTAAAAACTATATCTCAGCAATGCTCTTTTAATGAATGTATAAATGACAATTGAGTAGTGAAAGTAAAGTTTCTACAGAAAACTACAGCAGACTCTCGTAAATAAATCACTTCATAAAAGATGGTCAAATTCTGAACCCAACAAAAGTGAGACTATCACAGGCCTTTTTCAGTAATATGACAAAATGAGCAAAACCCTAATTTTGAAACCTCATAAATGTTCTAAAATTCAGATGCTAAGCATATCCACTTCTAATCATGATTGCCACCACATAATGAACAAATAAATATTATCATAAACAGAAGTTAGCTCACCACCAAATTCAGGAAGTTCATCTTCTTGCTTCATGTTTCTTGTTCTTATGTTTTAAAGAAAATGGCATTTTGCATAATCACATCTATTTATATCCAACTCTAAAATTCAAATTCACAGACCATCCTAAGTACTCCAACACCAGAAATCTGGGAGGACTTAGCAGTGTGATGATTTCAAAGGTTATACAGTTAGAAGATCAGCTACAAAATTTATATTAAATATCATACAATAATTCAAAATACTAAACCTGATGTTCAGGCTCTGCGGGATAAAACGTTCCCAGCTGTTGAATCTGAGTAGTCACAATGCTGCTCCTTGACTTAGTTTGCTCTCTTTCTTTGCTGATAGCAGCCATTCTAGACTCTTCAGTTCCATTAGTAAATATAATAGACCTGTTTTATATGGGAAGTTCGCTGGTAAGTATTAGGTCTCTATGAAGTACAGATCTGCTTTTGGGGGGGTCATCAATGTTACCTGTATTGGCTACCCACATCAGGACCTTGCCCAAATACTTGCCTAGAATCATGACTGGACCAGAAAACCTCCAAAAGTTGTTTGAAACTAATCAGCCTGGGATCATATTCAACCTTTTACAGCGATAAAAAAGGCTATATTAGACAAACTTCCTTATCATTCAAACAGAAAAAGAAAACGCAAGATAATAAACTCCAAGTGAGAAGCACATAAATAAGTGATATGAAAGCAAATGAGACAAGAATCCCTATTCAAAATCCAAAGTAAATGTAGCTCCAATGGCCAGCCTTCTTTACATGCCAACCCAAAACAGATACAATTGGCAATGTTGAACCCAGTTCATGTACAATTTAATAAGGAAGAATTCAAAATACACCAGTCAAATTTAGGCTAACAAAGTCAGTAGATGACTGAACTTCTAATACAAGATTTAGGCATACAACACCTAGAGATATGCAACTGCAAAGTTTTAAACCGATGTTAAACTTGGTATTCTTTTGGGGGGAAGAGAAGGTAATAACAATTTGTTCGATAGGGAGGAAGACATTACATACAGATGGTATGTATTGAATTCCTCAAAAGAAAATGTGTGTTCATTCTATTAAAAATGCCAAACAAAGTGTAACACTGTTATCTAGAATTTAAAGCTGGAGCTCACAAAAAATCTTCACAATACACGTGGAAAGATCCAAATGACTCATTTTCCCCCCTATTAGTGCTAAAGATATGCCACTCTCTAAGAGTATCACCTAAGAGGCCAAGGCAATTAAAACCACTTGAAAATGAGCCGTGGACAAATCACCTATCAATTGTTTTCGACTCCACGTCTCCACCGTAAATAGTGCACAAAGAATTAGAATAATCCGTCAATTCACTCGCACTCAAGCTAGTCCCTAACGCTATGAGCCATATGATATGGATATGAATTCCACAGAAAAGATAAAAATCCATATGATATGATCCTCCCTGACTTGCCAAAAAATTCCCATATAGCTCTCACATTGAATAATTTTTTCCAACATGCTTCTAAAAGGTCCATCCTAGAGAATTTTATACAAAAGTTGACCAGTACCCTTATTAATCCAGCAACAAATAGGGCGATAAATTAACCGAGTCAATTATGAACAGCTCAAAAAAGCTTGTTTACGATCATTTATTTGGAAAATGAGCTAAGCTCACGCCTAATTTTAGGCTCGAATATTATAAGCCAAGCTCAAACATAATAATGTGTTCCTAAACAAGCCCATGATTATGGGTTTCAATTAAAAAATATATACTAATATGGACTTGAAATTGGATTGTGTTAGTTTGTAAATAAGTTCATATCATATCGAATTATTATCTATAATGCATTGATAATTTTAGTCCTAGTCACTAGATATAGGAAAAGTAAAAGTTATAAGAACAAGCTCAAACTTGTTCAAGAGGAACATGAACAAAAACATGTAAAATCTAATTTAGCTACGAGCTCAAGCTCAATATGAAACCAGTAACATTTAACAAACCAATGTAGAATTATATTATAGAAATGCCATGGAAAAATAATAAATAAAAAGCCCAAAAAGAAAGGAATTGAGAATTTGGGGGTTGAGAGACCTGGACGGACTCGGCGTGATCGGCCAAGCTTCGGTACTCCGGGTTGGATTTGGATCCGCCGGCATAACCAACTGTGGTCCGTACGACCCCATTCAAGCACCCGAACACGGATTCGGACCTCCAAAAGCTTCCGAGCGCGAAAACCGCTGTTTTCAAGGGCTGCTGGCTAGGTGGGTCCCTCGCGGGTTCCGAAATCCGATCCGGAATTCTGATGCATTGTGCTTTATCAATCACGCATGTGGTAAGGAGAAGAAAGATTAATAGATTGCCTCTGCTCTGTAAAAAAAACATTGGCTTTATCAGACTCTCTCAGAGAGAGAGAGAGAGAGAGAGAAAGAGCTGGTCAAATTCGCAGTTATGAGAATCGTTAATTTTCGAAGGGAAAATTATTGACACGGGAAAAAATAGAGTGGAGTTCGGCTTGGATTTTTGTTTTGTTTTGTTTTTCGTTTCTGGTTTTGGTTTTAAGCCCAACGTAGAAGGAAGCCCGCGTCCAAAGGGACAAGAGCCCATTCAAAACAGACAGGTCCATTCTAGTAATAGCCGCTTGATGTAGGTAAGGGATCCAAATTTTTATTTTTATTTTTATTTTTTATTTTTAAGGAAAGTAAGGGATCCAATTTTTTTTTTTTTGAGAATGAAGATTGTGAAATTTCATTAAAGTCAGCCATAATCGGCGATCAATACAGAATGGAGATGTGGAGGAACATCCTCCATCCACACCTTAAAACCTAAAACATGTTTTTCATGTTTTGCGAGGTTATGAGCAACAGCATTGCCACTTCTACGAGTATGAGAAAAAGTAATACACGTGACATCTGTTAAATTTTTTGCCGAAGCAAGAATGTGGCCAAAAGAAGATAGGGAGTCATCGTTGCGCTTGAGAGCTTTTATCACCACGTCGGAATCACCTTCCAGAACGTAACTGGCAAAGCTGAGTTCCTGAGCAAAAGAGATGGCCCGTGCCGCTGCTAGTGCTTCAACCAGATCAGAGGAAAAAGGCATCTGGATCTGTTCCGATAAGGATGCAATTACTTGGCCATGGTCATTGCGGATAACCACACCCAAACCGGCTTTATTAATATCTTTGAACATGGCCCCATCGAAGTTGATCTTGATTGAGTTTACTGGTGGAGGGATCCAAGACACTTGGTTTGTGGTAGTTACCGTGGCATGACTTTGATGGACTCTGTTTGCACGATGGAAAACAGAGAGTGCTTGCCGAGCATTTAGAACAACTTGGTTTATGGGATAACCGTTTTGCTACACTCTAATCTGGTTTCTACGGGACCAGATAGTCCACATTGTTACCACCAACATCTCCATATCTTTTTCCTCAGCGTTGGCAAAGAGTAGCAGCTCCTTTGTGTCATGGAAGGAGCGGTTCATGCGAAAAGAGAGTTCTTGAAAGGAGTCCCAGATCGGTGTAAGGGCTGGGCATTCCCATAATGCATGGAGAACTGTTTCAGTCACTTGGTGGCAATGATCACATCTATCATCTTGGAGGATTTGTCTCCTCTTCAGATTTTTCTTCACAGGAATAGCATCTTTACATGATCTCCAAATGAAATTTTTCACTTTATTTGGGACCCGAAGACTCCAAACCAGCTTCCAAATCCTACTGTCTGCCATCAAATGACCTGGAACCTGAGTATTCAAGTACTCCTTTGCTAAGGAATTGTAACCAGATTTTACCGTGTACTCACCCGAAGCAGTGAAGGGCCACGTAAGCTTATCTTCAATTGAGGTGGTGTATAATGGAATGCTCTTTATCAAGCTCACCTCCTCGGGATTAAAGAGACCATGTAACAGACTGTCATCCCAGCTTTTTGATTCTGGGTCTATGAGATCAAACACCTTCAAATCTTCAAATCCTTCAACCTGTGGTGATAGGATTCGTGGATGATCAAGAGGTGGCAGCCAAGCATCCTGCCACACACTGATTGATTTTCCACAGCCTACTCTCCATTTTGCTCCTTTCAAGAGGACATCTCGACCCTTTAGGATACTATGCCAAGCGTATGAAGCCGAGGCTTTTTCAGTAGCTTCCATAATCGAACAGTCCGGAAAGAATTTGGATTTGAACACACGGTAGAAAAGGGAATTCTTATTGTGCAAGAGTCTCCAAGCTTGCTTGGCAAGAAGGGCATCATTAAAAAGGGCTAAATCCTTGAAACCCACACCCCCATCAGATTTTGACAACATAATGTATCCCATTTCACCCAATGAATCTTCCTCCTATCACCTTTTTGACCCCACCAAAATTTCCTTATGAGACTCTCAATTTCTGAGCATAATCCCAAAGGAAGCTTAAAGCAACTCATTGTGTATGTAGGGATAGCTTGAACTACTGATTTGATTAGGACTTCTCTTCCTGCTTGTGACAATAACTTCTCTTTCCACCCTTGTATTTTTCTCCACACCCTTTCTTTAATGTAATTGAAGCTGGCTTTCTTATTTCTCCCAACAAGAGATGGGAGACCAAGATATTTTTCATATTGCTTTATTTCTGGAACCCCCAAAACAAGTTTGATGTGCTCCCTCATATCCTCAGAAGTTGATCTGCTAAAAAAGATGGTTGTTTTGCTTTTATTTATTTTCTGACCCGAGCATTTTTCATAGGTATCTAGGATCTCAATAATCCTCTGACATTCTTGCCTTGTTGACCTGCAAAACAATAGGCTATCGTCTGCAAATAGGAGGTGAGTCAATCGAGGGCCATATCTACACAATGAGTAGCCCCTAATATCACCTTGGGCTGCTGCTTTACTGATTAGGCCATGTAATCCTTCTGTGCATAACAGGAACAAGAATGGGGAGATAGGATCACCCTGTCTGATGCCTCTGGTTGGGTGGAATAGACCTTTTGGTTCTCCATTGACAAGAATGGAATAGGAGACTGTGGTGACACAAAGCATGAGAAGTTTGATCCATTTGTCATTGAACCCCATTTTCCTCATTACAGCTTCAAGATAAGGCCATTCCACCCTATCATAGGCTTTGCTCATATCGAGCTTGATTGCCATGAAACCATCCTTCCCATTGTGTTTCTGCATGCTGTGTAAAGACTCAAAGGCTACAAAAATATTATCAGATATGAGGCGGCTTTTAGTAAAAGCACTTTGGTGTTCAGTGATAATTTTTGGTAATATTTTTTTCAGCCTATTTGCTAAGACTTTTGAAAAAATCTTATATAGTACATTACATAAACTAATAGGCCTAAATTCAGAAGCATGCTCAGGATTTTTTTTCTTGGGAATGAGAGTAATGAATGTATGGTTAAGATGATCAGGTAAAGAAACAGAATTCAGAAAAGTAAGGATAGATTGTGAAACATCCTCACCAATTAGATTCCAATAGTGTTGGTAAAATAGTGGAGGCATACCATCTGGACCAGGTGCTTTGAGGGGTGCCATCTGCTTTATGGCTTGCTGAACTTCCCAATTCTGGAACTCCATGGAAAGTTGGTCATTCATTTCATCTGTTATCACCCTATTGATAGAAGCAATGGCATCTTCACAAAGAGGCCGATTTGTTGAGGTGAATAAAGCTTGAAAATAGGCTGTCAAGGTTTCTGCTACGGTCTCACTATTAGAACTCTAACCTCCATCCTCCTTCCTGATTTTTAAGATTGAGTTTTTCCTCATCCTTTGAGTGGCTCGACAATGAAAAAACTTGGAATTTTTATCTCCATTTGCTGCCCATAAAACTTTTGATCTTTGGAGCCACATTCTATTCTCCTTATCTTCTAGATCACCTATCTCCTTTTTTAGTTCCCGGATTTTGAAATTCCAACCTGTTCTCATGGCTTCTTTTTCGGCTTCAGCTAATTGTTTTCTTTTCTTCTTGAGTTCACTTCTCACATTCCCAAAATGGGTTCGCTTCCATGCATGTAATTCCTTTCCACATTTTTTTATACTTCTAATCACTTTGACAGCAGGTTCGGCTTCTTCAGTGGATGCCCAAACAGCTTCCACAATTTCTGAACAACCCCGATCAGCTAGCCACATTTCTTCAAATCTGAAAGGTTTTGTGACTTGTGGCACTTCAAGACCATCTGGGATGATCCATAGAGGGCAATGTTCCGAGTTATTTGAGGAGAGGTGATAGACTTTTGTGCCAGCAAACTTCAAGAACCACTCATTATTCGCCATTCCAAGATCAAGTCTTTCCCAAATGGAATGACTGTCTGCAAAGTGCTTCTGCCAAGTGAATGGTGATCCAACATAGCCCAAATCAATATACCCACACTCATCTATAACATCTCTAAATAACTGCATTTGGTTGTGACTTCTGTTGCTCCCCCCTAGTTTCTCAGTGCTGCTAACTATTTCATTGAAATCCCCGGCACAAAGCCAAGGTAAAAGGAACCTGTTATTCAGTTGTCGAAGCATATTCCATGATTCAAAGCATTTATGTGTGACTGGCTCTCCATAAAATCCTGTAAATCTCCAAGCATCCTCCTTTCCCTTATTCACAATCGCATCAATATGGTTTTTTGAGAACGATTCCACATTAACGTCGATTGAATTTCTCCAGTACATGGCCAAACCGCCACCTCTATTATTCCTTTCAACAAAGAAGAGATTTTCAAAATTTATAATGCGTTTTATTTCTTTTAGCCTAGCTTCATCCGCCCACGTTTCGGCTAAAAACACGACGGAGGGATCTTTTTCCTGAGTCACTACCTCGAGTTCCTTCCCTGTACGTAGGTTCCCAAGCCCACGACAGTTCCACATGATAATACTCATTGATCTTGGCGGGGCTGCCTCGCAGCCTCCACCATTTTGCTTTGTTGACTCTCTGCCATTGAAACTTGCAATTTTTTGCTAGGTAACTCCGGCTTGTCCATGTCTTCTTCATCTCTGCTTCTTTTGTTTGCTGTACTCTCTTGTGAATTAGGGCAAATATCTGGTGCGTGTGTCGCACGCTCAATTCTTTTCCACCTCCTCGGCACTTTAGGGTCACTAAATGCTGAATTTTGATTTGCATTAATGAGCACTGAATATTCTTCCTTTAAATCCGTATGATTTGGTGGAACGGATTGACTTTTATCTCCATTTATCCCTCCATTTAATTCGGCCTGAATAGGACTCCTTAAATTTTGGGTGGTTTCCTCATTTGCGTTTCCTCCAAATTTAGTGCTGTTAATGTCTGAATCATTTCCGCTTAATTGCATGTCGTGGTCCGCGTGGTCATTATGGCCTGTTGGCGGTTTTTTCATGTAATTCCTCTCCTCATTTAAAGCAATTAATTCAGGCCGCGTAGATTGTTGTAACTCCTCCCCTGAGTTTGTACAGCCTGTACTGATCACCTGCTCCGCGTCAACATTCACCCCTCCATCTTGATTGGTAGCCGGAAATTCGTCAGAAGGACCAAAACCGTCGCCCACGCCTGAAACAATAGTGAATATAGTTTTTTTTGGATTAAAAGGTGAAGCACGAAGCCAATTGCCATAGCCCTGTTCATCCAAACTGAGACTTCCTTTGCTGCTGAGCCAAACATCACACTCTCTATCAGTATGAGAGACCATACCACACCAGTAGCAGAAATTTGGAAGTTTTTCGTATTTGAAGGAGACCCAAATTTCAGTATCATCATCCAGAGCAACTTTCCGGCCTCTACAAAGTGGTTTCGTAACATCCACTTCTACTTTAACACGTAGGAACGTACCCCCCACCATTTCCTTGTCGTGCTCTGTTCTTGAAACAGGACCTATTGTTTCTCCGATCTCAACAGCAGTTTCTGCATCCAACATGCTCAAAGGTAGCCCATGTAACTGAATCCAGAACTTTGTTGTAGTGAACCGTAGTTTTCTTGTTGGGATAGTGACATCATATCGCTGGAAGAGGACTAGGTGCTTGTCAAATACCCATGGCTCCATCGCTAGAACTCGTTCAGCATCATTTTCAACTTCAAAGGCAAATAAGAGAATGTGATCCTCAGCTTCTCGAATCTTAAAATCATTCCTTGACCTCCACAGTGGTTTAAACGTTCTACCAATAACTTCCACATTGAGAGCTCTCCTGGTCAAAAATTTTGCTGCTAAGACATACTCTTTGGCACTCCGGTTTTTTGATTTCCTGAGACTGACTTTTGCACCCTCAACGTCAGTTAAGGAGAGTTTCTTCCAGTCATCAAGAACGGCATCCATTGTTAGTGATAAGAAAACAAAAATTTTGAAAAAAAGGATGTTAAGAAAAGAAGAAGTGTTTCCCCACCCCCGAAAAAATTGTACCCCATAAAACCTACTAATAACAGTGTTATTAGAGGTAGAAAATATCATTCAAAAGAAGATAATAGAGGTTCTACACTCTGATCACCCACAGGAGAGAGCAGAGAGAGAAAAATAACATGGTAATGAAGTCTTGAAAGATTATTATAGAAAATTTGGGGCAATATTTTTTGCTCTATTAAAATTCAGATGATTTTAAACTATGGTTTATAAAATTTTAGAAGTACAACCCAAAAATATGGGTATTAAATTTGATAAATGATCACAACCCAAAAATAAAAGTAAAATTTTGATTACCTAAAATTCTAATTTTAAAATTTCTTTCCGATTATTTGAATTAAATGTACCAAAGACCAAACATAGGAATTTTCAATTAGAGAGACAAATACTTATGAAAATAGAGTCATATATAGATTGGAAAAAGCATACAATCTAATGAACCAAAAATCATGCTTATCAATTGATGGTGTCAATCTTGCACAAAAGTATTATAAAACTTGAGTTTTGGTATTTGTCTATAAACAAAACGTCAAACACGTGATAAGCAAATCAGTATATGACCTTAACATTTAAACTATAAAGATTGAAAATTCAAATGTTAAATTAAGAAAGTGCATTGCCTAATATAAATAAAGCGACACTAACCTTTTGCATAAGCCTTCATATTTTTTGGGCATTTGCCTATTCCCATAGCATAGGGCCATTTCTTGGAGGCTCATAAAAAACACCCATATCAATATCACAATATGCATTACATGTCACTAAAACTATCAATGCTCATATTTTAATAGTACAACTTAAAAGGAGAAAGGAAAATAATTAAATTTGATAAAAGAGTACCTGCAATAATGTTTAAGACAACATCATATATTGTAATCCTCATCTACTTTGGTAAAAGAATGGTAGTCCTACAGGCGAGAGACAAAGACAAAAACACTTACAATCTTGAATACTGTTCAACTTAGATTTAAAGGGTAATTTGCAATTTTTAAAAAATAATCGATTAGAGTAGATAAACAATAAAAAAAAAAACAAAACAAAACAAAAACAAAAAACAAAATCAATCGCATCAACCAAAAGTAGATTTCTAAAGAATACAAAAATTTATCAACCTAAAGCAAAGATGTAAGAAAAATAAAAAATAAATCAACCAAAAAATTAAGAGAGAGAGAGAGAGAGAGAGAGAGAGAGAGAGAGAGAGAACTTTTTTTTTTTTGTGAGGGAAAACTATGCAAAGAATGGAAGAGAGAATTCCGAATTTATAGTAAAATGGTGAGAATAAGAAGAGACAAAATAAGGGAAGATGAAGAGAAAGATGAATAGTGATATTAAAGTAGAAGGTAGTGGGGAGATAAAAAGGTAAGGGAGGAGAAAGTATAAATATTTTAAAAAATGAGTAAATGTTAAAAAAAAATATAGAAAAATTAAAAAGAAATTGGATAATGACGTGAAATGTTTAATGTGACTTAATTTTTATTCAAATAATAAATTTTCTTTAATTTTTTTTTTAATTTTTTGAGAATGAAATTTAAAAAAAAAAAATTTGGTTGTGAAACTTTTAACTGGAATATTATTTTTTAAATTTTTGAATAATATAATTTCCCATAAAAGTGAATAAATATACTTATACTATACCATAAGAAAAAAATAAAATTAAGACGACTTATACTTTTATTATAGGTGTCCATTAAGCATGTTCAGCAAAAATAAAAAAGGTCTCCATTAAGCATTTTACTTTCTTTTTTTTTTCTCTTAGCTTTAAAAAGAATTAACAACTAGATTTTTTGAAAATAATTTTTTTTTTTCACAGATTTAGCAAATAAGCAAACAACAAAAATAATACATATGGGATTAGCACTAGGTCCATGTGATTGGACATAGTAAAAAATCATCTATAAAATGAAGAAATATTTTAAATTATACGTTAAATGAACAATATAATTATTCATTAAAATTTATAAATGAATAAAACACAAATTAAATCATGTCACCAAAGCACATTGTGAAAAACTAAGTTTTCTTTAATTTAGTGTTTTAGTTTGATAATGAAATGTAATCATCAATAGTAAAACCTTCCCCCCCCCCCCCCCCCCTCTCCTTTCAATATACGTTTGTGTTTTAATCATTTAGTTTTAGTAAAAAATTTTTTTATAGAGAAAAAGACTTCAAATAGTCTTTCTTTTTTTTTTTTTTATACAAAAAGACTTCAAATAGTTATTAATTTCTATATATTAATTTTGTAATGGTTGAAAGCAGATTTGCGTTCCTTTGTTTTTGTTTGTTTTTTAGAAGCTATTGTTTCTACTTTATGTTTTTTAAATAACAAAACTTCATATGAGTTTTAATAATAATAATAATAATAGTAATAATAATAAGTTGTGTGCTGTATTTATTTTGTTCGATAAGGACGCTGAAAAATTAGCATGTATGATCTTTCATCTACTTGCTAAATTAAATTCAATATTTTATTAGATGAATACAAATTTCAACCTACTGAATGAAAATAGAAAAGCTCATTACCATTAGTTTAACTATTTGAAGTCTTTTTGTATAAAAAAAAAAAAAGAAAGACTATTTGAAGTCTTTTTCTCTATAAAAAAAAGTTTTACTAAAACTAAATGATTAAAACACATACGTATATTGAAAGGAGAGGGGGGGGGGGGGGGAAGGTTTTACTATTGATGATTACATTTCATTATCAAACTAAAACACTAAATTAAAGAAAACTTAGTTTTTCACGATGTGCTTCGGTGACATGATTTAATTTGTGTTTTATTCATTTATAAATTTTAATGAATAATTATATTGTTCATTTAACTTATAATTTAAAATATTTCTTCATTTTATAGATGATTTTTTACTATGTCCAATCACATGGACCTAGTGCTAATCCCATATGTATTATTTTTGTTGTTTGCTTATTTGCTAAATGTGTGAAAAAAAAAAAATTTATTTTCAAAAAATCTAGTTGTTAATTCTTTTTAAAGCTAAGAGAAAAAAAAAAAGAAAGTAAAATGCTTAATGGAGACCTTTTTTATTTTTGCTGAACATGCTTAATGGACACCTATAATAAAAGTATAAGTCGTCTTAATTTTTTTTTTTCTTATGGTATAGTATAAGTATATTTATTCACTTTTATGGGAAATTATATTATTCAAAAATTTAAAAAATAATATTCCAGTTAAAAGTTTCACAACCAATTTTTTTTTTTTAAATTTCATTCTCAAAAAATTAAAAAAAAAATTAAAGAAAATTTATTATTTGAATAAAAATTAAGTCACATTAAACATTTCATGTGTTTGCTAAGCTTGTGCTGAACCCGAAGTCCAGTTGGGTCGGTTCACATCCGACCCATTACCAGGCTAACTTGGCTTGCCTCTTGTTATATTTAACCCTAATATCCCCGCTTCGTATCTCTCTCTCAATATTCTTCCTCATTTCCCAGCCGTCTAGTCGTTCCCAGTTCCCATGGGTCGTGTAATCAGAGCGCAACGTAAGGGTGCTGGGTCTGTGTTCAAGTCTCACACCCACCACCGCAAGGGACCAGCGAGGTTCCGCAGTCTCGACTTTGGTGAGCGCAATGGGTACCTGAAGGGCGTGGTCACTGAGATCATTCACGACCCGGGTCGCGGTGCACCGCTCGCCCGGATCACTTTCCGCCACCCCTTCCGTTACAAGAAGCAGAACGAGCAGTTCGTGGCTGCCGAGGGCATGTACACTGGTCAGTTCGTGTATTGTGGGAAAAAGGCTACTCTTGTTGTTGGCAATGTGTTGCCTCTCAGATCTATTCCTGAAGGAGCTGTGGTTTGCAACGTTGAGCACCATGTCGGTGACCGTGGTGTCTTCGCTAGGTGTTCTGGTGATTACGCTATTGTCATTAGCCACAACCCTGATAACGACACTAGCAGGTATCTATCTTTTGTCGTTTAAGATTAATTGTTTTATATTGTTACAATTTGTAGAAAATGTCGTTTCTAATGAGCTTTTAAATGTATTGCTTATTTTTATTGAAATCGTCTTGCTGTTGGATTAGACTTGGTTCTAATATGAATTGCTTGAGTGAGCTGTGTGTTTTTGCCCAAATGTTCTATCTACTACTCCTTGCATAGAATGGCATATGCTTGCTTTTGATAAAGGAGCTTATTCATCTTCTGTTATGTGGCTCTTTTGTTAATGCTAGTTACCTTTGTGAATGATCTGTTTGATTAATGTTTACTCTTCTTGCATAACTCGAAACTTTTGGTCATTTGGTTTGGGTGTTTAGTGGACGTTTGTTGATGTAGAGACTAGTGAGTCTTTAATCTTTTTTGAAATGAAATTCATTGCACAAAGATAAATAATTTAATGGTTGGAGAGTTGGGTTCCTTATAAGATCGTGGGAAAGAGAAGGGGACTAGGGACTATAGGTTTACCGCTCCAATCATATATTCATAAGATTCCGATAATTGAAACTCCAAGTTGTTGCACTGAACCAATTGTACCAATTTGCTAACTGATATTATGTATTTATCATCTTCTATGTACATATATAGAGTTCTTGTAGTGTTTGTACCTTAAAGATTGTTATGCTTTTTATAGTAGCTTTGTATGTTTATGTTAAATCTTGATGACTTTGCATGATTTGCGTTTTTAGCTTATTCTTTTACATTGTTGATCAAAAAGCCAGTTTTCATTGCCTTCAGCTTCCTGGTTGGAAGTCTGGGCAATACTTTTTTGCATGGCTTCCCGAGCTAAGTTTAGCTGAGTTCAGTGTTGTCATATTTATGATTAATCCTTGTACAATTGAGTAATAATTGGAGTTTTTGATTATTTTAAACATCTAAATTTGATTACTTTTGCTAAACTTGTGAGAATACATGATTTCTTGTGCTGACACCATCTATGTAGCTGATCATCGGATTGTCTGTTTACTCCATTTAACAGGGTCAAACTCCCATCTGGTGCTAAGAAGATTGTTCCAAGTGGCTGCCGAGCTATGATTGGGCAGGTTGCCGGTGGAGGGAGAACTGAGAAGCCTCTTCTCAAGGCTGGTAATGCTTACCACAAGTTCAGAGTGAAGAGAAATTGCTGGCCCAAGGTACGTGGTGTGGCTATGAACCCAGTTGAGCATCCTCATGGAGGAGGTAACCACCAGCATATTGGGCATGCAAGTACTGTTAGGCGTGATGCACCTCCTGGTCAAAAGGTTGGTCTCATTGCTGCAAGGAGGACTGGTCGGCTCAGAGGACAAGCGGCTGCAACCGCTTCTAAAGCTGACAAGGGTTCTTAAAAATTTTAGGCTGATAAGAGTGCTTAAAAGAGTGTTATACTTTAGATCTGCTGCGTATCTTGATTATCATCTAAGACTAGTTGTTGAACCTTATTGTCAAAATTTTGGTTGGAATTTCGTTAATGTTTTATTTTTATTACAATTGATTTGTGCACTTTTTGAAATTATTCCAATTTAGTTGTTCCTATTTCTGCTGAAGGAGTCTCTTTACCTTACACTAATTATCCAAATTTAGCATATCTGTTAATCAGAATAATTTTTGCATTATGTCAATGACATAGGAAATTTTATCATGATAGAAATTTTGGACATCATGGTGGTGGCAGTGTTGTCATTTTGGCCAAAATGGAGTCATGGGTATGTCCATTGACTCCATTCTGTTTCAGAGATATTGATCAGATGTAAAGTTCTGTTGCAAGTATTACATTTTTGATCGAAAAGCCAATTTTCACTGCCGTCGCCTTCCTTGTCGGAAGTCTGGGCAATACTTTTTTGCATGGCTTCCTGAGATAAGTCTATTGTACATTTGCGAAATGCAGCATCTCTCACAAATACGTGGGCACTGTGGAATTTACAAGTTATGAGAGACGACGCCCGGGATAATTGTTGGAGTCAAAAGTCTCTAGCTCAATTGGCACTTATTGGTATTTTTAATGAGACATATTACATATAGATTCAAATCTCCTGTAATGAATTATTGAATTATTTAAAAAGAAAGTGATGATTCATAATTGTATTAGTGATTTGCCAAGTCTAATTATTGATGATTGACTTTAGGCTTATCTATTGGTATTACTAATGTTTGATTGCACAACTTTTGGAGGAGTTACAGGGTGGGTACGTCGCCGCAGCAAGTTTTGTCAAACTAGGCAGTTGATGAACACGAGTGATATATGGGCCTGGTTTTGTTTTTGTTTTTGTTCTTTTAAAAAATAAATGGAACTTTCCCATCAAATAAATAAATAAATAAATGGAACTTTGCCAATAGCATGTGGATTTGTTACTTAATTGACATCTCATAATGTTTCTCGATTTAAATCATTCATTCATTCTCAATGATAATTATCAAATTATCCACAAATAAAAAAATAAAAATAAATGAAACATTTTTAACAACCTATTAAACTAACAAGTTCTTGATGAGAAATAAAAGTAATTATAGTGATGAATGTGAATTTGTGAATCTATAAAAAGCGATAAAAGACTTATTGTCAACCAATCAAATGTGATGTTCTGATAAGCATATATAATTGAGAGGTTAGAGTAGGTTTACTTTTACAATGTAATGTATAACTTGCACCCTTTTTAGGTGAAGCTAAAATCATACTAGAATAATTAGTAAACTACATATACTATATCAATCATATATGTTATATGTAAAATGTGGGGGTCAAAAACAACCAACAACTTTTCAGTGAGATTGATATAAGATCTACACAACTAATTTCTAAAGAAAGAGAAACAATCCACAATAGGAAGTCAAAGCAACAAATTAAAGATGAAAAGTGATCGAATCAAATATATATATATATATATATATATATATGCATGGGAATGAAGTTCTTGAGATACATGAGATAGGTTCAAACACTAAAAACCCTTAGAACTATCTTTCTCTGTTCTCTTTCTCTCTCTTGTTCTTGCCTAAACTGTTTCTCTCTCATTTCCTCGACCCCCCAACCTATTCCTCTTCTCCTCCTTTTAAAAAACATCTTCCCCCCTTCCCCTTTCTCCCCAGTCGACTTGTTCTTGACTAGATTTGGAGAATACTTGTCCCATCATCCCTCTGCTCTACCACTTTTTGATCATAAAAGAGGATTGTTGGGAGGTTTCCATTATTCCGGTTAGTCATTCAGCATTTAATGTGATAGAGATTAGGTGAGAAACCTCATTAATGCGAAAGTGACTGTTTTATTGGTTCTTATTTGTTCCGTGTGCTTCTTGGGACGCGTTTGAGGAAATGTGGCATCTTGGTTTAGAAGGGGATTGGTCAACTATGGTTCCTTTATTACTTGCCAAAAGAGAAAGTTCTGCCCATCCCCTTGATAATAAACCTTGGGAAAGGAAGTTAGCTCAGAATTCCATAGTAGTGGGTCCGAACGGTTTCCCTTCATCTAACAAACTATTTCATCCACATATTTATCTTAGGCCGGGCCCATTTTCTTTAAAAATGAACTACTGGTTTTTTGGTTCTCATCCTGAGCTCACATTCATCCTCCCACAATATATATGCACATTTTTTTTTAAACTCTTATTTATGCATGGAAAAAAAAATTCTAAAAATACAGGTTTAGGTGGAAGACCAAGACCGTTATGACCATTATTCATTCATTAGGTGGATGCACTTTAATCCTGAGAAGTGGGTTTACCCGCAGGGAAGGAGGGAAGGGACAAAATATCTCTTAGTAACCAGAGTGGAGAGAATGGCATTCAAGGAGAAAGTCAAGGTATTTGAAAGAAGTTTCTTGTGAAAACTTACCTACTACCTCCACATTAAATGATTGACAACAACATTCTCAATTGCATTGATGAGGAAATGACACCTGAGTAAATTCACAGTTAAGCAGCCCCTTTTACCTCCCTCAGCAGAAGTCTAATGGGACAAGTATCCTACAGAGAACCAAAAGGGATGCAGATGGAAGGTTAGAATGCAAGAGGCATAGGAGTATATAAAGAAAGAAAACTTCAGATGAAGGGATCTAGAAAAAAAATTAGAGAAAAGAGATTAGAACAAGAACAGTAGGGAGAAAGAGAGAGAGAAGTGTATATCCCTGTGTAAGAAAATTGTCATCGGGCGGACTTGAGAAGAACCATTAATGCTATTTGTTTTTAACTTCCATTCATTCCCTTCCAATTCGAATCTTCGGACTTGAGCCTGACTTGTTTTCCACACTTTCTTAACAAATATTTATCTATTTGGGCCTAATTGGGTGGTACAAGCCTCACTATTTTAAGTGGGTTTGGGCCCCTAACTTTCATGCCCTTACATATATATATATATATATAATTAAACTATAAAACACTTATTAAAATTTTTTGTATTAAATTTATATGAAATTACTTTAACATGACTGAATTTAATACTCTTATTTGGTAATATAATTGTTTTTTTTTTAATGATCAAAATCAATATTTTGTAGTTTCATATTTTTCTATTTATATAAGGCATCAACATGTTTATATTTTTATAAAACATTGAATTTTCTATCTATTAAGATTATTTTTTAATAATTTGGATGAGGAAAATTATGAATGATGCTAGTATTTTATGAAATAGTTAATTAAGCACCAATAATATTTAATAGTTAGATTAATAAAGAAAATGGACGATATAACTAATATGAAAATAAAATCAAACTTGGAGAGTCAAAATAAAAAATTTGAAGCATAAAACGCTAAAATGAAATGTTAAAAAAAAAAAAAAAAAGGCAAAAGATATGCTTTTATCAATAAATAACTTTTTTGGGGGGGGGGGGGGGGTGTTCGCTAGTCATGCATTTTAATTTGTTGTCATCTAGGTTTCTAAAAGAAGATATCCATAGTTCAATAATCATTTCTCCATTGTAATTATTAAAATATAAAATAAAATTGCTTTTCATAAATTTTGGCTGTTCATATGTTCCACCTTGTCTATTCCCCCACAATAATAATAATAATAATAATAATAATAATAATAATAAAACTATCATAATTGCAAAAAATAATAAAACTTTTGTTAGAGGGCCAGTTTACCATATTATCTATTAACCATATAAAAAAGCCAATAAGCTCGGGAATAGTGTCTTTGGTTTATTCAATCGGTGTGCTTTTTTATTTATTTTTTAAGATCTTTGTATGTTTACATTGTAAGCTTATGTTGTATACATACAAAAAGTGGCAAATATTATACACATTTGCAAAAAAAAAAAGGGTAATTATTATACAAAATTTGCAAATGTGTACAAAATTTGCCAATTTTATATGTCTATGATATAAATTTACATTGTGAAAATGTTGTGATGCATATGTGTCAATTCTTTATGGTTCAAAATCTATATATAAAAAGAGTGAATGGGAAAAGCTACTATACCTTTGCTATAGAAGTTTTGGTTTGTTTAATTTTCACTATTTTGCTGGCCGCTCATTTTTTTTTTTTTTTTTTTGGTGAATGCATAAAGCTACAGTAGATTTTTTACATCAATTATTTTTTGTTTGTCCAATTAGCATTGTTTCACGTTATAATAAAATATTAACACAACAAACTGATTTAATATTTTCACAATTGTTGAGGTGTTAATTTTTTATAGGTCAAAATAAAATAAAAAAATATTATATTGGAACCAACCACAAAGGTATATATTGTAAAAAATGAAGTGCTACATCCACAATATTTTTTACAACACTTTCATAACAAATCATAGATAGTAAATTATTATTGATTCTAATCTAACTTACCAATGAAACTATTTTTTTGCCCACCAATAACAATTAATAACAACCTACTACCTATGATTTTTTTGTGAAAATGTAGTGGACATAGCATTTTTTTTTTTTGGTGAAAATGTTAAAACATCTTGTTGTCATCACAATAGTTTTAAAACTGCTAACTATCAATTTTTTACAAATCAAAATAAAATATAACAAAAGTATAAAGGTATTATGAAAATGTTGGGCCATTTTGTTCTATTTTTAGAAATTTTTTGTTGGTTTAGTGTTGAGACAAAATTCACAGTTTCACATATAATTTTCTTGAGTTGACTTTTTGTATTTTTTTTCTTTGTGCACCATTTTAAGTAAAAACACATTTTTACGCACAAAAACAAAAACTGAGGATAAAAGCACTTTTCGTCCTTTTAAGGTAGTTTACAATTCCTCCTTAAACTTTAAACTCAAGCAATTTTTCCCTTAATATTTTGGAAAAGAGCAAATATGTCATATTATTTTTCTCTCAATTAAATCATAATGAAAACTTGTGATTCTTAAAATATTTTATTGTGTAATGTCTAAAATACTCCCACTAAATTTTAACATCCCAAAAATTTTCTTCATGTATTTTGAGTTTTAAATGGTAGTAATTCTTGGAAAGTTGAAAGTAGTAATTCTTGAAAAGTTGAAATGATGATATAAGGCGTTTTATTTGTTATCTAAAGAACATTGATTTTCTAGGTTTAAATTTTCAAAACTTATAATTTATCTAATGGAAAATTTGATGACACATTCCTTTTGTTATCTTTATATATATGGGAAATTACAATAAACCCACCTGTGGTTAGGCCTATTTTCGCTTTGCCTACCCATGGTTCAAAACTTAACACTTTGCCCATCGGAAGTAACTTTTGTTAGGGATTTGTTACCCACCTCTCCATTTGCTGTTAGAAAAATATATTTTTAGGGAAAATCAAACATAACAAAAATAAAAAAGTTAGGGTTTTTGATTGCTTAAAAACTTCATTCAAAAACTTTTCATCACCTGTTAAATCCACTTCATCCAAAGGCTTACCACTGCTACTCTCTTCCACATGTTCATCAAACATTTTGTTGATTAGAAACCCTTTGAGATTGTCTATGCCCTACAACTTCTTCAACATACCATTCAATTTTGAAGCCTCCCTTCACCTAGAACTCAAATTCCCACTACTACTCAACCCAACATCAGATTTCCTTATTTACATAAAAACCCCATCTAATCAAGACCTCGGCCTCAGCAAACCACCGAAGAGCAATGCCAATGCTTCTAAGGGATTGTGTGTAAGAGACATGAGCAGCTGCTAGAGCATACCTTGAATCAATGGCCCGAATCTCTTCCATTCTTTACAGAGATATAGAGCTTCTTTTTTATCAGTTTTGGAGTTAGCACAACCCATTTTCTCAAAATCCAAACACTACCCCATCACAACAGAACAAAAATCACTACATCAATAAGGCCGCCAAAAGCCATGACAATCTAGTCCTTGAAACAAACCCCATTATCAGAGCCTTCACAGTGAAATGAATCATTCAAAAAAAAAATAAAATAAAATAAAAAACTCACTTGAACAAAAGCTAGTGAAACTAAAAATATGGAAAATGAATATATTAAATCCGAAATTTCACTGCAATAGAACCACCAAGAGGCTTAAAAAACCCAACTTTCCACCCACTTCATGAAACTGATAAAAATAAAGCTCTGCATCTTTGTTTAGATGGGGTTTTTTCGTGTTTATAGGGCTCGTGAAGAAAAGTTTCAATGGTTCGTGTTTTTGATCTGTGTTATGTTCTGATTTGTATTAAAAATGTGTTTTTCTAACGTTTGAAGGTAAGGTGGGTAACGGAGAGCAAATGGATTGAAGTTCAGGTGGGTAAAGTGTTAAGTTTTAAATCATAGGTAGGTAAAGTGAAAACGGGCCAAACTACAGGTGGGTTTACTGTAATTTCCCCTTACACACACACACACACACATAATTTTCTTAACAAAACTCAATTGTTTATTATTAAAAATGATATTTTTTTACCATTCTTAAAAGTTTTTAGTGAATGAATATATTGCATTTAGCAAATAGGTACTAAAAAACTATTATAATAAAATAGATATTTATATGTTAAATAGATACCCTAACTTTGTGGTTGATCAAAATTCTTATACGAATTAGATTAACTTTTTATAACATAATTATCAAAATTTTAACGTCTCCTTTGATTAATATAAATCTCTATGTACTTTAAAATTTAAATAATTTATATTTTTGTTTTGTGATACAGTTAAAATCTAGAATTAACTTTAGGCTGCATTTGGTTCAATGTAAATCGAATTTTGAGTGTATAATGAATGCAGGGGAAAGTGAATTCCTGTAAGGAAAATGAAATCCGGGTGTTTGGTTTTGCAATGGAAAATAGTCCAGAAAACAATTTTCGGTGTTTGGTAACATTCTAAAAATGATATTTTCCTACAAAATTTTCACATTTTCTTAGCCATTTTCTTAGCATCCAAACAAATTTTGTTACAAAAATTTCAAAATATACACTTAACACAACCAAAAATCAAAATAAAAACATTGAGGGAGAGGAAGAAAGAGTGAGATCAGAGGGAGAAAAAGTGACAGAGTGAGGGACAGAGAGATAGATCGGGAAAGAGAGAGATCAGAGTGGATGGAGGACGGCGGCGGCCAGATCGGGTGGGTTTGAGGGTGGAGTGGAATGGGCTGGTAGTCGGTGGCGGCCATATCGGTGACGTTAAGCAAGAGGGAGAACAAGATCGGTGTGTTGAGAACGAGCTCGGTCTTGGGTGGGTCGAGGACGAGATCGGTTTTGGGTGGATCAGTCTTGGGTGGTGACGGTCTACAATTGCAGCGCCTATGAGCTTCCAACGGCAACTATAGGTGCGATTTCGGTGGTGCTGGGATGCGATCTCGGTGGTGCTACAGGGGGTGCGATCTCAGCAATGCTTCAGGCGACACAATCTCGTTGGTGCTGAGGTGGGACGAGACTGGTGCGATCTGAGGTTGGGGCCGGTGTTGGGTGCGATGAGACCGCTATTTCTGGTGCGATCTCCTTGTTGTTTCTCTCTCTCTCTCTCTCTCTCTCTTTTATTTTCCTGAGATGGAAATCATTTGAAGGGAAAATAAAACCTGAAAATGAATTACAAGGGAGGAAGGGTATTTTACAATCAATGCGGAAAATAAATTCCGTTTGACCCAATTTTCTGTAGCTACCAAACACAAAGACTTGTGTAAAATGATTTCTTAAAATCATTTGAAGGCAAAACAAACACAGCCTAGTCACTATTTTTTTCCACAGCAAGCCCTGCACGTTGCCCTGACTAGTTATTTAAAAAACCAAAATCGCAAAGAAGATCTTATTACCCAACATAGAGGGTCCGCGTACCCAAAAAAGAAACAGAAAACAACAGCAACATTGGAGAGATATTTGACAAGCTAAGTGGTAATTGCTTGCTTTAGCCTTTGGGACAATAACTAAACCGCATCGATTTGATGGGTCGAAGGACAAAAGGTTCACTGTTTTTGTTTGGCAATAAATCAACGACTCACATGCAAGAATAGTACCCATCTCATCATGGCCCATTTCAGAAGTTTCCCGAAAACTGAAATCCTCGTGTTTTTAGAGGGGAACAGATGGATATGAAGAAATGCACTCAGCAAGTTATTAATGTCACAGACAAACAAAGGAAACAAAAGGCAAACTTGAATATTTAGCTTTCTCTCTTAGGGAGACAATTTTGATATTTTTTTTCTTCATGTTAATTAAATTTGGTAAGCTGCGAAGACATAAGTTTGGTTTGCAATATATTTGTGTGGCATTGAGAGCCCTCGAGAGCTAAGTGAATTGAGAACAGAAAAGTTGCGGGTTCCTTGTGCATGAACCCAACATAATATGCCCTACAGGCTACAACTCAGCCTAACAAATTAACAAAATCCTAATGCAAGTGGTTCTCTACCTATATTTCCTTCAAACAAAACAATTTTGTGCGAGAGATTAACAAAGAAAGAGACCTATAGGCTATAGCTATAGCAAAGAATGTCATAAAGTGTAAAGAAAGAGACCTGTAGCAAAGAATGCCATAAACAGTAAAGAAAGAATGCCATAAACAGTAAAGAAAGAGACCCATAATATTGAATCTAGTGCTGATGATTAATATCACCTTACAAAACTAAAAGGACTTTCTTCATCTACTAAATCCATGTTGGATTTTAATTTGGAATAAAGTAATTCACACACTTGTTATGAAAGAGTAGGATTTGGTGGTCTCATTTTTTAATAATTAGTATGTCAAAAAAAGTAAACAATTTACTAAATTACATGTTAAATTTGCCAAAGTTTTAAAAACGTAAATGGAAATCCTTACATTGGGAAAGTGAAAAATTGAAATAGTGGGAATGTTTTAATCCACCACGGTTATAAAAACGAGACAAAATGTATTTTCATAAACTTATCTCCACTGTCTATTTTCTCTTAGTAAAAATTAGCAGCCAAAAAACCTAACCTTAGTTCATGGTCACATCACATGTGTATCGTTATTGTTTGATAACAGAAGAATAAAGTTCTTGCTTGTATTACACTGGAAATCCATCCAATCAATATATAGCCAATGCATCCTTCAGAACCGTATTACCTCGAATTGGGGGTCAATATATAGCCAATACCCATGTAGTTGCAACCCTGACACTCTAACTGATACCATGATTGAGATTTTGTTTTGCTTGTTTTCTAATGATGAAAATAATTGAGTTGACAGATTTTTATTAAAAAAAAAATTAAAATTATTTTGATATTTTACAAATGTAACATTTATAAATTAGTACTCTATACGATAATAAATGTAATTGATGAATTCTTAAAACATAATAAATAAGTTCATAAAAAAGATAATAAATAAATATTAGAATAACTTTTTTGTAATTTGCAACATACTGATTTGTAAACATTAGATCATAAAATTTGTAATATTTTTATCATCAATTTTTTATTATAAATCTTTATCTAAAGTTATTACGAATATCACTTTATTTATTACCTACGTTAAAAATTTATCTAAACAATTAGTCGTCCATATATAATATGTACGTAAGCACTAACATTGTACCAAGCAAGTCACAAGAAGTAGTACGCTACCAAATGTACATATACAAAAATGATGTTGAAAGTGATACTAGATAGAAATTAAGCACTAATACAACTGGGGGTTTTGTCCATTGCCCGCGTCTTTTCAATCAGTTAGAACCTTTCCATCCATAAAGGATGAATGACTTTTGGTAATATGATTGAAGCAATGCAAGCTCTAGCTACTTCATCAATCAACCAAAAAACATCACATACGTTACATACGTACGCGTATAAACAAGACAGAAGAGAGAGTTGAAAGAAACGAGAATTACTCATGAATAATTAACCTCTACATTTGTAATAGTTCTTTCAAGGACACAAAGCGCATCACTGAGGAAAACCGGACACAAATCAACAATAAAATATCTTAAGTACAATAGTTGTCAACAAGTTATGGTCAAAACCACCACTATAGTACCCCTTAAATCTCTTCATTGATCATATTAGATATTTCGAGTAGAAGTTATTTATATCATAACAAAATGAAGCCGCTTCATCTTTGTCATACTTCCAATTTTATCTGATCATTGACGTTAGAGACCTAAACACAACTTCTTCACAAGGAATGGTAAGGCCCATGTCATGGTTAAAGCCAAACTCGTCCTCAGCTCTTTGAAGCAGACTTTGGAACTCAGGGTGAGTCAACCATGAAATTGGAATTATGTATCTGCTTCTGTTCTCTCCAACATAGACAGCAAAATGGCCTTTTGGCACATCATCAGGAAGCCCTTCTGCTTCGTACCCATTATTCTTCTTCCCAAAGCTTGAGCATCTCTTGAGAATTTGTTTCAAAGCTGCTGTTTGAGGTAGTTTGTTTGATTTTTTGAGAGCCATTTTTGCTTTCTCCAATCACTTTTTTCAAAAAAAAAAAAAAACTTGTAAGGAAGGTAGTACGGTTTAAGGGACTACAAAGATGAAGTTTTGGTGAGAGTGGATTGGAGGGATAGATAGGTATTTATTGGGGGAGTTGGAAGGGAGGGCGAGAAACAAGGTCATGTGGAATGTGGGGGCAAAGAACAGACCACAAGTCTTTTTTGGGGCCACTATGAACAAAGGCATACTAGTTCCAACCCCACTAGGGCATGCCCTACCTTGTTGCGTCCTCTATTGACATTGTGGGACCTTTATCTGTGAGTTTATTTGAATACAATTTATTATTGCTGAAAGCTGATTATTGCTAAAAATATTGTAATAAAATAATTTTTAAATGTATGAATAGTATTGTGGGACCTATTTTTAATATTTTTTAATGCATGAATAGTGTGTGAACAGTATACACACTGTTTATGCACAGTATTTTTTCCCTCAAAAGTCAATAACTCCAGCTAAAAAAAAAAAAAAAACTAAAAACGCAGGAACAACATTTAAGTGAAATGAAGTGCTATTCAAACCGGCACTAATGTGTGTGAACTGTGAAGGAATAATTAACATGGAGAAATATGAATTATTGTATTTATACACACATTATTGATCTTTCAAACTTTGAAACTGCAATACTTAGGGAATTTAACTGTTTCTTATCCTTTTTATTTATTTATTTATTATTATTTTTTTTTAAACTTTCGAAAGTTGATGAACCGTGATTCCGATATATATCTTATCTTCACTCTTAATTTGAAAAACTTACAAATTTGATTAAAGATGAATTAGGCATACAAACTATGCAGTATGCACAGGGTATGCGCTGATAGCGTTAGCCAGCTTAACCTACAAAGGTTTTGACACGTATTACTTCAAAAAGACAATGAGGCACAACTTTGTTAGGATGTGGAATCGAAAGTGCTCCAACTTCACGTTTTAAATTAGTAGTGAAGCCAGAAATTTTTTTTTTTTTTTTTTGGGGGGCTGTGGTTAATCTCTCAATCTTATACATATTGAATTATTCTATACCTAAAACAATAGATATGAAAAAAAAAACCCACAAGATATTTATTATGAAAATAAAGTTCATTTTAAAAGAAATAACATTGAACTATGACATATTGCTTTGGCAAGATGTTTACAATGTATATGTTTTTTTTTTATTGGTAAGTTACACACGTATCTCGTGAATTTTAAATCTAAAATCTTACCTTCTACATAAAACTTGCAAAGAGAAAAACAAAAAAAAGTACTAGTTGAGTTAGAGCACATTGACTATATCATTATATTTTATATTTAAAATAATTTAAAGAATTCTTTTTATATTTAATATTCTTATTTTTTGACCTTTTCTTTTTATGTACAAAAGAAAATTTTATATAAAACAAGTTTTATGGTATATATATAAAATTTATATATTAGTACTTTTTTAAAACAAACTAACTGTTAAACACACACTTGATTATGACTTAATTTATATATATATATATATATATATATATATGGACAAAGTTTAGTTACAAAATCGATTATAGCCTTAGGCTACAAACTCACTCAATATCTTTTTATTGGAGGTGAATTTTGACAAATCCACCATTGGATTACATTTTCTTCTTATATCCTCCATGTTTGCAAAATTTCAAGAAAATTAAAGATTAATAGTTATGTCATCAATAAATTTTTAAATTGCAAGTTTTTGTAATTTAAAATTATACATAAAATATAAGATTATAGATTATATAGTAGATATAATATAAGATTAATCATTTAGAGGGACCAAAAGCTAGTTTTCTTAGATATTAGTAAATTACATCTTGGAGGAGGGCCTTGGCCCCCTGGTCTCTATGTGGGTCTGTCATTGGCTTAAATTTAGGAAAATAATGATAAATTTTTTTATTAATTATATTAAAAATATTTAATATTTAATAATTAATATGACAATAATTAAATATGATCGGTGTTATTTTAACAACAAATAAATAAATGTTATTTTGGCATTAATTTTTAACAAATATGGTAAAATATTGTAATTTATCACTACACATCATTCTTAAATTAATCACAAACACTTGATGTATTGGTTAAATTAAAACAGAATTGCGGCTGAAAGTAGTTCAAGTATCGTTGGCCGACGAGTTCGATCGACCAAGACATTATGGCTCTGCCAGGAACGTGCGAGCATTTGCTTATGGATAGGAGGCGCATTCCAACTTGCAACTTAGGCTGCGTTTGAATCGGGTGAAAAGGATTTCTGAAAATGCTTTTCAGTATTTTCGGGTGTTTGGCTGTGCAAGAAAATGCCATTTTCCGGAAATTAATTTCCGAGGTCAACGGTTAAGGGTGAAAATCGTTTCAGCTCTTATTTTCACTTCAAATACAATTTTCCGGAAAACAGAAACAGAGCGTGAAGAGGAAAAGAGAGAGAGAGAGAGAGAGAGAGAGAGGAAGGAAGAACCGGAGAGCCCAGCTCGCCGGCGACCCCAGCTCGCCCAGATCGAAACGGCGAACCCAGCTCGCCACCGATCTTCGAACCCAGCTCGCCACCGATCTTCGAACCAGAGCCGGTGACCCACGAACCCAAGGCGTTCGACCCAGACCCAGGCGTTCGACCCAGACGTTCGATCCATCGCCTTCGACCTTCGACCGACGACCTAGACCTTCGACCTAGACCTTCGACGACCCAGATGCCGTCGTCGACCCATCGCCGAGACCCAGACCTTCGACCCATCTCAATTTTGTTTTTTAAACTCGCCGGAATCAATTTGTTGCGTTGTTGTTGATGTTGTGTTACCGGAATCATTTTTTGTTGTTGTTGTTGTTGTTGTGTTGTTGTGGTGGCCGGAATCAATTTTTTGTTGTTGTTGTTGTGTTGTTGTGGTGGCCGGAATCAATTTTTTTTTGTTGTTGTGGTGTTGTTGTGGTGGCCGGAATCTATTTTTTTCAGTTGTTGTTGTGTTGTTGCGGTGGCCGATATCAATTTTTTTTTGTTGTTGTGGTGTTATTGTGGTGGCCGGAATCAATTTGTTGTTGGTGTTGTTGCTGTTGTTGTGTTGTTATTGCCGGAAAATAGCATTTTCCTAACGGAACCAAACACATGAAATTATTTTCCATAACAATTTTCATAATACAACCAAACACTTAAAAATATTTTCCTTTTTCGGAAAATAGCATTTCCGGAAAATACCTATTTTCCGGAAAATATTTTACGGGAACCAAACGGACCCTTAAACTTCCAGGTGGTCCAAAACATGGAACTTCAGTATTATACCTCTAGGCACCTTCTAGTTGTATGGATTTGTGGCAGACCAAAATGTGAGACAATTTTTTTTTTTTTTTTTTTTTGTTTCAATATTAATATTTTCTTCCTCTCCCATAAAATAAAAAAATTATATATATTCTTCCTCGAAAGACGTGATATCATGTAAATATTAAAAAATACTGAAAAAAAGAAAAAGAAAAAAGAAATTAATGTATTAATAAATATGATTGATGTCATATCAACAATTAAATAAATTAATTTTTGAATGAAAAATACAATTTTTTTATATCAATTTTATTATAAAATGCTTACAAATTAACGTGATAATTCTTTTCACAAAAAGAAAAAGAAAAAAAAAGACATGATAATAATTGTGATTGATGTCATGGCAACCACATAATAAGTAAATTTCTTAATTACTTTTTTTATGTGTTTTACAAAATATCAAAATGATTAGAAATTAATTATTATCTCATTTAAAAGTATATATAAAACACAAGTTCATGGATTAGACAATAAATAAAAATCCTATTAATACAAAAATAGGTGTCCATAGTAAGAACAAATAAAATATATAATACAATTGTGGAATTTTCAAAATATTAATCCAATTAAAGGTTATTAAATAGTGTGATAATTAGTAACAATAAATATTATGCAAAGTGTAACTTAATGCTAACTACCTAAGAAAGGGATTTTTTTTTTTTTTTTCCCTTTCTCTAAATTGGTTTGGGGGAAATTTTAGTTACATGACATACTTAATAGTCATGTAACTTGATTAAATGATTTAATTAATCATTTGATTTAATACATATAGATGTCATTAATTATAAACCACCCCCGATGAGTGAGGAGATTCCTCCATCTCAGATTGAAAGAAAACTTTGTCCCTTAAGCAATTAAATCGCTAATTCTCAAAATTCCAATCAAATCCTATGGAGAAGTTAAAATAGGAGAAAACTCATATCGGAGTTAAGAAACCAATGGGATTAAGAAACCAATAATTTAATTCGTTAGAATTTAATCATATATATACCCATAAAAAAAAAAAATTAATCATACTAGCTTTGAACTAGGGAAATGTTTAAAAGTAGGCTCATGTAGCAAGCATATTGTTTTATTTATTATTTTAATAAATCGATAATTATGAGAAGGAGAATTGGAATTCTAAATGTCTCCGTTAGAAACACCTATAAGTGTCAGTCAATTGAGTCAGAAAACTCTTGGCTCATAAAGTGGAGAAATTATTTATTCCTTATGGAGGACCACATCAGCAATATCCAGTGATCCTCCACTTTATTATAGGAGTGAAAGACCACTAGGACCGAATAATTTCTCCATAAAGTAATTCAACAAAGCTTAGCATGCATATTATTTGTTATCTGAATAGATAATTAACCCTTTAAAACAATTTTGTTGGTTCGGTAGCTCTGCATTTCGTGCCGTACCCAAATTACTTTATGTTGACATGGAGGGCACATAGCTCACATAAATTGTCATACTGTCTATAAAAAACATATCAAATTTATTCAATGTCTTGTTGGATTTATAAATAAATCCTATATCAGAGAGTCTGACTGTATGAGACAGGCCGATGTAAGGAGTCTATACGAAACAGACCAATGTAGGAGGATTTAGTTTTAGTTGCATCTCCAACAAGACTTGCATGCACCTGTCGCTTTAGGAAATGTCTCTACATTATAGGACTACACATGTGGCTCTGCCAAAACCTAAAAACCACAACTTCAAGATATAGGATACATGCAAACTAAGCATATTCCTCCTAAAATCGAACACCACAAGTATTTCAGTTTCAGGTCTCATTTGGTGAGATGGATTTTGATTCCCATGCTCTAATGCCAGCAAAGCCATCTTTGATAGCCATATGGTCAGCCATCTCTCTTCCTTTGCTTACCTTTTGTATTTATGGCATTCCATTATATTCACATTTCTGCATTTCTACATAATAAGATTGGTTTTAACACATCTTTGACATCAAGTTTAGAAATTTATTTGGGTTGAACTCAGATATATGTTTACACATCATTTAAAGCTGACTTACCTACCATTTGCTGGATTGGCAACACAAATTTGATAACAATCCAAACAGTTTTTAAAACACACGCAATCTGGTCTGAGTACAACTTGCCGAACTCAATCCGGATTCAAGAAGTAAAAAGGTGCGTCTACATTCTATGAATGAAATGGGGTACCATATGAAGGATAGACTTCAGAAGATAACATATCATTGTCACTGAAATATAGAACTCATGATAGCTAATCAACAGAAGGCATTTTCTTAAGGATGGTGACAATATCAAAAGACGACCATGTGGTGGCCATGTTACTTTTGTCTCCAAAAAATCTATAAAGACAAAACAGTTAAGACCACAAATTTCATCAGCTTATTAATCTAACCATCTCAAACTACATGCAAGAAATTTCTTTCATATTTGTGTTCCTGTAAAAGTTATTTGACAAATTAGCTTCATTTATTCTTCCAATATATTGCTTTAACAGTGAAAAATTAATGAAAGCATGATTCATAGGAACAAAAATATTTGTTGTAATTACATGTATTATGATATAGAGACATTGAAAACAGATTAAATTATGTTTGCAACATCAACCAAGATAGAAACATGCTCTGTACATGATGAAAGTTTTTTTTTTTTTTTGACAAGTTGTACATGATGAAAGAATTACAGACACCAATTTTTTATTTTTTTTCTTCCCCAATTTAAAGGCCAAAATAAAGTTACAGGGAGATTAAGATGATTGGGCAGGATTGGTGTTCCAACTTCTCAGGGTGATGTCAGAGTGTAGTAGAGGAATCTATAATCGGATCAATAAAGAATATTGGACCCTTTAATGTGTTTTGAGAGGTCAATTCAACCCAAAAAAAAAAAAAAAAAAAACTTTCAACATAAACTTTTCAATCTACACCAGTTGGTACCATATCACATCCGTCAAAATTAAGACATGTTAATCTCTAAAAAATTTAACAGAAGCTATTAGCCACAGGGTTACTCTGTTTTAAAAAAGAAGGAACAGAAATAATCCTAAGAGAAGCAGCCAAGCCCATTCCAATATCTCCTAAATGTTTCAATCAATCTATTATAAGTATATTTTGATAATTAGCCGATTACAATTACACTAAGCATACACTTATCAAACAATCTAGTATGGGAATCACCTAATGCTGAGCAAGACCTACTGCTTGAGGACTGGAGTATCATGCATCCCAATCAGCCAAACAAACCCCCATTTGGCTAATCAACCCTCACAGTTTATATAGAAAACAAAGTCATAAAAAAATGTGCCAAAGATACTAATTAAGCACCACTAGAGTCATTATCCTATTTAGTTGCTTCCAAACAACCCAAGACCTAAAAAATTCCAGAAAGATTGAAGACAAGGTTGAAACCTAACATGCAAATACAAAAAGAGAGAGAAATGATGGATAACAACAAAAAGTGATGCAATTGAAATCAAAAGTTATGGCCCATAAGGATTCATTCTAAAACCTGCCCAGATGTACCTGAAAGCATTTGTAGCTAGCCACATGATCATGTACTCTACAACTTGCCAACATACTGTGATTGTATGCTGCAAAGCAGTCATGCAGTCACTTATGCAAGCTGCTACCAACTTAAGAACATATAGAAAGTATCAAGTATAATGCAGAATGATTGCCATGTGACCGTTCCTCATTACATCATATGCAAGGAAAAATACCTTTAACTCTTCTTTAAGAGGAAAACTGTTCGCAGCAAGTCTGCAAGTACTTTAAGCAACACTTAGCTCCTCAGTTTCCATTTGAAATGCCCAATACGCATGAAACGCCAATTACAATTTATAGACAATAAAAGAAACACAGAACGATTGCCATGTGTAATGTTCCTCATTACACATGTTTCATATTCAAGGAAAAAACCTGAACTCTTCTTGAAGAGGGAGAAAAATGTTTGCTGCAAGTACTTAAAGCAACAATCAGTTACTTATTTTCCATTTAATATGCCCAAAAACAGGAAACACCAATTTTTATTTTTATTTTATAAGTAGGAACCGCCAATTACAAAAAATAAGATTCATCTATCATGAGAGTATTCTAAATATAAATTAAAATATAAAGGAGAAATAAATTACTAGAAATCATTTTTAAACTAAAAAATTCAGTGAACTTTTGCAATTCTTGAAGGGCGCTTCCAACACTATTCTCATTTAGATAGAAGACTTAAAATGGGATTAGCTAGAATCATTAAAGAACTTGTACCTCCTCAAATCACAAGCACAACATTTGGAAGGATGAGTGAGCTATAATTCACCTTCACAGGAGGCATAGCAAGGAGCTCTCCCGATTCCCAAAATAAAATAAAATAAATTAAAAAGAACTCCAACCTCCTAAATCGTTTCTATTTACTAGTTCCACATTAGAAAAAGGATCTTTATTTCTCCAATCTAAAATTGAAAGCATATCCTAAATGTCTTGGCTTCAGTTTCGTAATAATACCAGCTCCCATGACATTAGAGATGAATATATCAAGTGGGAAATTATCTATCCTAACATACCACGAAATTAAAAGCACATATATGATATATACACTACTCAGGTTCTGCGATGCTAGATAACCATCCATATTTCAATATGCTAAACATCAGTCAACAATTGACGGTCCCTAGAACAGAACTACCAAGATGTGTACATTACATTATCTGTATCATGTCTTCTACTATATACATGGGTCACCATGTGTACTACCCATCACACTCTGAACAGCCTATGATCATGTAAATTCATAACCAGTGGGTGGTTTTGACAGTTGAGGCAGCCCATCCATCATACTCAATTGTCTTCTCAGCTTAATAATATGCGCTTGTACCTATCACATTGCAAAAAATGTCAAAACAACATTCACTGAAGCATTTCAAAAGATTAAGACAGTTTACATATCAGAACATTGAAGTGAGCATGCAAAGAGAACCCACCCTCCCTCTCCCAGAAAAAAAAGTCATGAGCACCAATGTGGTACCAATGGTATATGGAATGATATGTAGCTCCCAAAGCGAAACTCAACAAGTATCCAAGACAGTAGTGGACATACAAGAGTTTTATCCAAATCATGCTTCAGCACCCATTTATAGTCGTGCACATAAAATGTCATGGCATTGAAACACTAATCATGAACAAGTGAACTACTCAATAAAAAAAAAAGGTATTGATATCATGTAACCCTAGTATTCATAAATATAAATTTTTATTTATTGGTAAGTTACACATATTGAGGATCCATATAACATTTGTTGAGGATCCATAGCCAACCCCAAAATTTTGGGACAAAGGCTTTGTTTGTTGTTGTAAGCTACCCAAGAAGTCTTGAACCCATCCCCCACCCATTCTTCTTGAAGGAAGGAAGCACCATTTGAGTTAGAGCTTGGCACATAAATATAATCATGATCAGTGTGAGATTTTCCAATGCATGATCTTACTTGTGTAGAAATAAAGAGATGTTAACTAAAATCTTCCCGTAAGATGCTTTTAGAAAAATACATAAGAGCAAGCTAGTCACAATGAGGTTAGTATAATACAGCAGAAAAGAGCAGAAAGAAACCAACTTATTCTAACCTGCTGACGAGCTGCTGCCAGTTTCAAAAGCTCATCGGCCTCTGAGAAATTCATGAACCATTGACTATGGGGATGATCTTTGGTATCACCCTTTTCCTTTTCATGCAAGTTCTCAATTGGCACTGGTCCCAAAAAAAAAACAAAGAAGCGACAAAACTTGAACATTAAGTAGAACTCAAAGAGGCAAAAAAGTTTATGAAACAGAACAGTAAGGAATTTTACCAGGATCAGGCAAGTTAAAACCAGCAGGCAGCCGAGGCACAATAACAGCTGGATGATTCTGCACACGAGCCAAAAAATTCTCTGATGGATCAGGGAATACAACTTCATTGTATGATTCCATTACAACAGGTTTCTTGGTTGACTGGGGGCCAGATTCATCTTCAGGATATAACTTCAAATGGTGATACCTGTGAATAATAAAGCACCAAAAGTTAGTAAACTACCTTCTAAAGTGAATCAATAAGAAACACATGAAGCAACTCACAAATCCACTTGTTTATCGCAAACGTCACTATGGAAAAAAAGGCTGATGGCAATTTCAAATTCACCCCATCCGCATTCTGATAACTCAAATGGGGGCGATTCAACCACTCTTGTAGGGTTATTGAAACTAGGATGCAACTGAAATACCACCCGTTTTATCACTGCCCCAAGATCCTCATTTGTTGCCCCACGTACATACACAGTCCACTTGTGCGACTGAGACCTAAGAGATGGATAAACATTATAGATAAATTATTCAAATATGTTGAAGGCCTTAAAAGGGACTCTGATAAAAGAAAGCACTTACTCACTGGCCTTTCTACCGAGATAAAATGCAATTGTTCCATATACTACTGGAACACAAATTTCAACATCCTTAAGCCTCCTGTTTGCACCCTATAACAGCCCAAAAAAATCTAAATTAGTATAAGGGAAAAGTTAACAGACACATTAAGGGCATTGGTTTAGGAAATGTTTTTAGAAACTTTTTATGGGGGGAAAAAAAAAGCAACTGGTTTTTTTGATGCCTTTTTATATTTCCCATGAAAGTGATATTAAAACTTTCCTAAAATGGTCTATTAACAAATGTCCTAAGGGCACTCATTAACAAGACCCTTAGTATTATATTCAATTAGGAACACAAAATTCTTAGACGTGAAATATTGGTGTTTTAAACGATATGAAGTGAACACACAAACATATCCAGTCTCTTCCCTTAATCCAACACAGACTTTACAAATTACAGATATAATTAAAAATAAAAATCTAAATTAGGATCATATCCAATTTGGAAAACGAAATTCTTATACATTAAATATTGGCATACTGATTACAACATGAAGTGCACTTGCAAATTTTCAACACAGCTTCTTCCCTTAGATTTTTTTTTAATAGGTAAGTTCAGTTTCTTCCCTTAATCCAACATAAACTTTACAAATGACAGATATTTGTAGAAACTGTAGCTAGAACAACAACAAAAATAGGTTGTACCAGTGCACAAAGCTCCCAATTTTGCGGGGTCCAAGAGAGGTGATTGATAGCTAGACCAACAAAAGAATCTAAATATCCTATGCACAATATATTGCAAGGTTTAAACATCTTCTAATTTGTTGTCTAATAGACAAACACAAAAACAACTACTGGGAACACAAAATCATAGGACCAGTCAATTTACATGTTTGGGACCCAAAGACCATTTTTTTTTTTTTCAAAGTACTAGTTTTCTTCTAAAACTAAAACCCCATTAAAAATATAAAGTAAAACAGAGAAAAAATTACGGGGAAAGCAAAAGAAAACTAGGGCTAAGCACAATGAGGAATTAAAGCTACAATGTGGTACCTTTTTGTCGGTATCGTCAGCGGACTTTCCAAACTTGAGACGAGGTTGCTTTGGGGCAGAAGCACCATCATCGGACTGGTATTCACCTTGTTTTCTTGCTGAAATTGTGAGGTGTGACATTTTTAGGCGTTCGATTTTCTTTGAAACATAAAAAAGAAAAAGAGGTTTATTAATTTTGTATTAAGGGTCTTCGGTTTGAATCGCTGAATTTTGTATGCATTGGGGCTTCATGAATCATGCTTGAGAGTTGAAACAATGGCGTTAACGGGTTAGGTTAGGGTTTTAAACGGTTTAGTTTTCTACATTTCCTAGGAAGTTCAGAAACGATCCGTTTATGAATAGAGCTTGTCAGCTGTAAAGCGTAAAGTGTAAACCAAACGTCCAAACTCCAAATTTAAACGTTTAAGATTTTTTATTTATTTATTTATTTTTTTCATTTAATTTTATAACTGACTTTCTTCTCAATTTTTTTTTTACCAACTCTTTGCTAAACTAAATTACACATTTGTTTCTTAAAAAAAAAAAAAAACCAAAATTACATATTTAAGCTTTGCTAAACTAAATTACATATTTAATTTGAGTAGTCCTAGACGGTTAGACTCCTAGGACGCAACAAATTGTTACAATGGGTGTGTTTGGATTGAGCTTATTGTTGCTGAAACTGAAAACTGAAAACTGAAAACTGAAAACACTGTAGCAAAATAATTTTTAAATGTGTGAATAGTACCGTGGGACCCATTTTTTAATATTTTTTAGTGCGTGAACAGTGTCAAACAGTGCATGAACAGTGTTTTTTGTCTGTGAACAGTAAAATCATGTGATTTTACTGTTCACTTTTCTGGAAAAAAAAAAAAAAAGGAAAACGCAAGGTAGGAGACGCAGACGTTGAGGCCAAACGTGTCCAATGTAAAATCATCACACTAATTTTTTAAGATAAAATTAACTTTTATCCTTTTTTTTGGGAGAGAGTAACAATAAGTGTTTTAAGAAAAATGTTATGTTCATTACTTGTAGATAAAAAAAAAGTAATTTTAGCAGTTATATTTCAAATTAGACCAATTGTGGGGATAAAAGCCCAAGTTCGTATATGGGGCTTTACGCCCTATTTGAGGATGTGAGTATGTCCGAGGAGGAATAAATTATTGGGAAAAAAACCCCAGAGTGGAGAATCACAAGGAAAGGATGGGGGGAATATAGTCTGAGAAGGATATCCTTCTCGGATATGTGGAATATCGGTCAAGCAAATACTTGGGCAGTTTGGGTGACATTCCAAGAAGTTCTAACGATAAGGATGAACTTCAGGCATGTATAAAGATAATAAGAATAGAGAAATATCTAAAGGAAAAACTGCAATCACCGCATTAAATACACTGCAGCAACTTTTCTAGTTACATTTATGTGGAGAAGACCTCTGAACAGTGTAGTCTCAGCTGCCACCACTCATGAACAACCAAAGAAGATACTTGATAGGACATATGCTCAAGTGAATGCTTAGATAAAGAATAAGTGTACGATCGAGATGGTCTGAAAGAAAACTATATAAATGTAAAAGACTTCTCATAAGAGGGGGATCAGAAAAGAGAAAAAGGGAAGAAGAAAGAAGATTTACTGTAACTCTAAGAATTGTATAAGTTTTTAAAAACAATAGTTCATCTCCTCAGACATCAGTTTATTTAAGTTTCAAGTGTGTTTTTGTTCTTGTTCATCTTTTAGATCTTAATTAATCGTTGTTTAACTCACAAACAACCCAGTTCTTTCACCCACTCTCTACAAATTCATTGTATTGGGCTCGTTGGGCTCACATCCCACATCTTCTGGGGTTAGACTACAAATCTTGACCCTACATCAATAATAACTTACTGAAAATTTGTTGTAAAAATGTTGTGTCCATATCACTTGTCTTTAACAGAATATACAGCCATACATTTTTTTCCTTCAAATTCTATCCTATTTGATTTTACATTTTTTTGATAATATTTTAATAGACACAATAGTATTTCTCAAGAAAAAAAAAAATAGACACAATGGTATTTAAGTTTGGATTTTACTATTGTGTGTCCTAAGGGCACACAATAGTAAATTATTTTAGAAAAATTTTTATGAAAAAAGAAAAGAAAAAGTAATCAAATTTTTTGACAATTTTTTCAATTCCGTATAAAATATTTCAAAAAATGGATGATTAATGTGGGTGGGTAAAGCTCAGCCATACCTAGTGGGCCTAAAACCTAAGATGAAGATTAGTGTATGTCCGAGGAGGATAAAATTGTTAAGGGATATTTCGCGTGAAAGAAGGATACATGGGGGCGAAGAAACTCTGTCTGAAGAAAGCATCAATGTTCCGAAGAGACGATCATCCTCAGATGAAAGGATTTTGGGGTCATATAAATATTTGGGGGGGTTCAAATGAATGTACTAGTGACTTCAGCGATTTGGATAAACTTTAGACACGCCTGGAGATAAGAGGAACGGAGAAATATCTAAAAGGAAAAATTGCCACCACCGTATTAAATGCACTGCAGCAACTTTTCTGGCCGCATTTATGTGAAGAGGACCTCTGAACAGTATAACTGGAGCTACCGTCATTCACAAAAGCTAAGGGAGATACATGATATGATATGCACTCAAGTAGGGAGCTGGATGAAGAACAAGTGAACGATGGGGATGGTAGTGGATGAAGGTATATAAAGAAGAAGGGATTTTAATGAAAGGGAGGAAAAAAGAAAAGAAAAAGAGAATTGTAATATGTATTCAATCTATTATATGCCTCTTCGGACTTGAACTTACTAAGTCTTTACGTGTATTTTTATGTTGGTTTGTACTTGTATGCTGTAATCAATCGTTGTTAACTCTATAGTTAACTTAGCTTTATCACCCACGCTCTACAAATTTATTATTTTTGGGCTTGGGCCACAAATCCTAACCCTACAATTGGCGCCGTCTGTGGAGAGAGCTTGGGTATAAGTGGAAGCAACAGCAGTCGATAATGGCGGAACCAGGGCAACAACCAACAGAATCTGGGGCGTCCCAGCACATAGACCATTTTCTCAATTTGGAGCAGAGACAAGATCGTGAAGGCAGTGTGCATACTACGCACCCTGAGCGAAGTCAACCTCATGGAGGAAGTCACGTGTCTCATGCAGAGAAGAATAGCATGCAAATAGAATTGAGAGGTTAAGGAGGGAGTTGCGCCATGCAAAAAGAAAACGTGTTTCTTCGCATTTTGATGAGGATTGGGACGACGAGCAAGATGTCACTTACGAGTAGAGGTCTCAAACACCAATCAATGAATCCTTTTCATACGAGAAGGAGCACCGTCGCAAAAAGCAACTTCGGAGCCCACCACGTGGAGGGGTAGGAAATGATGCTATGAGCAAGGTTTTGAATCAAATCTCTAGGTCACCCTTCATGCACAGGATTGAAAGAGCGAGACTTTCTCGGCGTTTTAACCAGCCAACCTTTACCATTTATAATGGTAAAACAGACCCTGTGGAGCATGTGAGCCACTTTAATCAAAGGATGGCTGTCTATTCCAGAGATGAAGCTCTGATGTGTAAGGTCTTCCCCTCTAGTCTTGGACCGGTTGCAATGAGGTGGTTCGACAGCCTGAAAGCAGATTCCATCAATTCCTACCAATAGCTCACTCAAGCTTTTGGTTCACATTTTATCACATGCCGAAGAGTGGCTAGGCCCTTGTCTTCTCTGCTATCCTTGAGCATGCGTGAGGGTGAGACCCTGAAGGCGTACTTAGATAGGTATTGGGAGATGTTTAATGATGGAGGGCAACTTTGATGCAATGGCCCTAGATACGTTCAAGCTTGGCCTCCCTATTGACCACAGTTTAAGGACGTCCTTGTTTGGTAAACCCGTTACTAACATGCATCAGATCATGGACCGTATTGAAAAATATAAAAGGGTTGAAGAAGATCAGTAACAAGGGAAAGGTAAGGACAAGGTTATCTCCCAGGAGAGGAAGGATTTCAGGTTGAGCCGTTATAACAACAATAAGCCATGGAGAAATTTCGCAGGACAATCAGGATCAACAAATGCTCAAGCAGTCAATACAGTATTCAAGGAGCCAGTCCATCAAGTTTTGGAAAAAATCAAGAATGAACCATTCTTTAGGTGGCCGAGTAAGATGGTAGGGAATCTTGAGAGACGCAATCACAATCTCTATTGTCAATACCACCAAGACCATGGGCATACCACTGAAGACTGCAGAAGTTTGTGGGACCATTTGGACCAACTGGTCCCGAAGGCAAGTTGAGGCATCTCTTGCATCACTCTAGTGGCCGAGGAGGTTAAATGAATTCCGAGTTCGGGAGGAGCGATTTTGCGAAACCTCCATTAAGAACTACTAACGTCATTTTCGCAGCACCAGGAAGAACAGGGTCCTGGCTGTCCAAGGTTATGTCAGTAGCTCGGTTACCGGCAGGGGACATTGATCGAGATTCGAGGAGCGCTAGACTGGTTGTCCAGCCAGTTTTAGGCTTTTCAGAAGAAGATAAATTTGGAACCATTCAACCTCATGACGACGCTTTGGTAGTCACCCTCAGAATCGGAGGATATGATGTGAAGAGGGTAATGGTGGACCAGGGTAGCGCGGTGGAGATAATGTACCCTGATCTCTACAAGGGGTTGAACCTCAAATTTGATGACTTAACACCATACTGTTTTCCCTTGGTTAGCTTCGAGGGAAGAATTGTCACCCCGAAAGGCCAGATACGGCTACCTGTACAGACTGGTTCAGAAGTAGTGAAAGTAGATTTCATTATCGTAGATGTTTATTCCCCTTATACGGCAATTGTAGCCAGACCTTAGCTACATACACTAGGGGTTGTTTCCTTTACTCTACATCAAAAAGTTAAATATCCATTCGAAGGGCGGGTTTGTGAAATCCGTGGAGATCAATCCTCGGCCAGACAATACTTGGTGGCTGCCATCTAACACAAGCCTGAAACTGAGTCCTCAGTCAAGGCTGAGGGAGACTTATAGCAGTTAAAAAGTTAGGTGTCGCCCGTCGAAGATCTTGATGAAGGTGTTAGATGTGAGGATTTAGTAAAAGTTTTAATTGGGGACAATCCTGAAAGGTACTTTCAAGTCAGATCTCAGATGCCTCAACTAGAAAAGGAAGAGCTAATTGATTTCCTTAAAAGAAATATTGATATATTTGTCTGGAGTGCTTATGAAGCCGCAGGAGTAGATCCAGAGTTCATTTGCCACCATTTGAGGGTCAACCCACTGATTGTCCCCAAGAAGTAGCCTCCTCGGCGGCCATCTAAAGAACATGCAGATGCAGTCAAAGAAGAAGTAGCGAAACTCAAACAAGCTAGAGTTATTAAAAAAGTTTTTTTATCCCGAGTGGTTGGCAAATACTGTAGTTGTAAAGAAGAAGAGCGAAAAATGGTGAGTTTGTGTAGACTTCACGGACTTAAATAAGGCTTGTCCTAAGGATCTCTTCCCCATGCCGAAAATTGATCAGCTAGTAGATGCTACTATCAGCCATCCTCGGATGAGTTTCTTGGATGCTTTCCAAAGTTACCATCAAATACCGTTAGCCCCAGATGACCAGGAGAAGACCGCTTTTGTTACCCTTACTAGTAATTACTACTATAAAATGATGCCATTCAGTCTGAAAAATGCAGGTTCTACTTATCAGCGAATAATGATAAGGATGTTTGAATCACAGTTAGGCAAAAGCATTGAGGTCTATATAGATGACATGGTGGTAAAAAGCAAAGTCATTTTTGAGCATGTGAAGGACCTTGACAACACTTTTGATATCCTAAGAAGACACAAGCTGCGCCTGAACGCTTTCAAATGCTCATTTGGTGTAGGGTCACACAAATTTTTGGGTTATATGGTGACACACAAGGGAATTGAGGTTAACCCCGATCAGATAAAGGGTACTCAAAATCTACAGCCTTCTCAGAATCTGAAAGAGGTTCAGAAGTTAACAGGGATGATAGCTGCCCTGAACCGATTCATCTTTAGGTCTGCGGATAGGTGTAAACCTTTCTTCTCACCGATCAACAAGTGGAAAGGGTTTGAATGGACTAAAGAATGTGCCTCAGCTTTTCAACAACTTAAAGACTACTTGGCTCGGCCACCAATTATGTCTAGCCCTGAACCAGATGAGGTCCTATTTGCCTATATTGCGGTGGTTCCCTATGCTGTAAGTCTAGTACTGATACGAGTGGATCAAGGTGTACAAAAACCGATTTACTATGTGAGTAAATCTCTACATGAGGCCGAGATCAGGTACTTGCCACTGGAGAAAGCTATTTTGGCGGTAGTACTCAGAACACGAAAATTGCCCCATTACTTCCAAGCACATACGGTCGTCGTGCTCACACAACTCCCGCTTAAATCCGTACTTCGAAGTGCCGACTACATAGGGAGAATAGCCAAGTGTGGCACTATCTTGGGGGCTTTCAATATCAAGTACGTGCCTCGCACTTCAGTCAAGGGGCAGATCCTTGCGGATTTGGTGGCCGAGTTCACGGAACCTAGTTTAGAAGAAATAACGGTAGAGAAGGACATGGATGGAAAATCGGTTGGCATGATTTCTCAACAAGGTCTTGCCCACTGGGAAGTGTATGTGGATGGCGCAGCGAACTAGAATGGTTCTAGAGTAAGGCTAGTATTGATATCTCCAGAGAGAATCATCATTGAAAAATCGTTAAGGCTGGATTTCTTGGCAACAAATAATGAGACGGAGTATGAAGCCTTATTGATGGGAATGTCTATGGTGCAAAGAATGGGAGGAAAGACAGTGGAGTTGTTCTCGGACTCAAAGGTAGTTGTGGGTAAAGTACAGGGGGAATTTGAGGCGAAGGATGAAATGATGCAGGGATACTTGAGCCGAGTTAAACGTCTGCAGTCGGAATTCGAATTTTTCAGCTTGCTACATATTCCCAGAAGTAGGAACGCACATGCTGATTCTTTGGCCACTCTCGCTACCTCTTCGGCGCAAAATTTGCCGAGAGTTATCCTCGTCGAGGATTTGCATGGGCCTACCGAGGCAAGAAGAGATGCATTCCAAGTTTATCAAATTAGAACCGGGCTTTGCTGGATGGACCCTATAATCAAGTTCTTGAAAGAAGACACTCTGCCTGAAGAAAAGGGGGAAGCCGACAAAATCCAAAGGAAGGTGACCAGATTCTGGCTGTCCGAAGGCCAGAAATTATATAAACGATCCTATTCAGGATCGTACCTATTATGTATTCATCCTGAAGCGGCTGAGTTGCTATTAGAGGAGTTGCATGAAGGAATTTGCGAGAGTCACGTCGGAGGTAGATCTTTAGCTCACCAAGCCATTACTCAAGGTTATTGGTTGCCGAACATGTAAAAAGAGGCCCATGAGTATGTTAAGAAGTGCGATTAGTGTCAACGATTTGCGCCGAACATACACCAACCAGGTGGAGACCTCAACCCACTATCTAGCCCATGGCCGTTTGCTCAATGGGGCTTAGATATAGTGGGTCCATTCCCAAAGGCTGCAGGAAACAGGACGTACCTTCTGGTCGGCATAAACTATTTCACCAAATGGGTTGAGGCTGAACCTCTGGCCAACATCCAAAACGTAGATGTGTAGAGATTTGTATGGAAGAATATTGTTACTCATTTCGGAGTTCCTCATATTCTCATCTCGGACAATGGTCTACAGTTCGACAGTCAAGCATTTTGAAATTATTGTAGTGAATTGCGAATCACGAACAAATACTCCACCCCTGCTTATCCCCAGGGAAATGGACAAGCAGAAGAAATTAACAAAGTCATAGTCAACGGATTGAAGAAGAGATTAGACGATGCGAAGGGCAAATGGGTGGAAGAATTGCCACTCGTACTTTGGGCTTACAGAACTACACCTCGCAGATCTACTGGAGAAACCCCTTTCTCGATGACTTATGGGGCTGAAGTTGTAATCCCTCTGGAAACTGGGTTCCCAACTTTGAAAACAAGTTCGTTTAGTCCGACCAGTAATGATGAACTTCTAGAAAGGAGTTTGGATTTGATTGAGGAAATGAGAGAAAATGTAATGGTCCGATTGACACATTACCAAGAAAAGCTCTGGCAAGACTATGATGCCAATGTAAAGCTAAGGCCTCTAGAACCTGGTGATTTGATACTCAGGAAAATTGTGGGCACTGCGAAAAATCCAGCCTGGGGGAAGCTAGGACCCAATTGGGAAGGGCCATATCGTATCACTTCAGGGGTTGGCATTGGGGCATATTTCCTAGAGGACTTAGATAGTCATGTAATATCGTGCCCTTGGAATGTAAATAATCTTAAAAGGTACTATTATTAATCGAATCTTCTTTTTAATCACTACGTCAATTCGTACTCCTTATCAGTTCTCTAAGTGTTTAAATTTAAATCCAATCATGCCTGTAGTCCTCGGACCAGATGATTTAGGTTAGTTAACACTCCTTATCGGTTCTCTAAGTGTTTAAACTTAAATCCTATCATGCCTGTTATCCTCGGACCAGATGATTTGGGTTAGTTAACACTCCTTATCGTTTCTTTAAGTGTTTAAACTTAAATCCTATCATGCCTGTTGTCCTCGGACCAGATGATTTAGGTTAGTTAACACTCCTTATCGGTTCTCTAAGTGTTTAAACTTAAATCCTATCATGCCTGTTGTCCTCGGACCAGATGATTTGGGTTAGTTAACACTCCTTATCGGTTCTCTAAGTGTTTAAACTTAAATCCAATCATACCTGCAGTTTTCGGATCAGATGATTTCGACTAGTTAACACTCTTTCACATGCCTGCAATCCTTGGATTAGATAGTATAGGTTAGTCAGCACCATTGTGTTGTTATTATTATTAAATTTTAACTGTAGAATGAGCCTTGTCTGACATCCTTGAATGTATTTAAATTAACTTTAACTTATGTTGGCCTTCTTTGTGCATGTTCGATGAGACCTTTTAAGCTTTTATAATACTTGTTGTATTCAGTATTTAGTAGTAGTTCTTCTACAAACTGCTCTTTTCAAGGCCAACCTTAGTTATGTGCATTGTTAGCAAGATCTGGTGATTATGTTTACCTACATTACCATAGTTACAAAGTGCAATTAACTATAGCAAAAGTAAGTCATATGGTATGCAACGAATACACCAAAAGTAAAAGAGAAGCTGTTTCATTGATTAAAAAAAACATTTTACAATCCTTTATATAGAAGGAAAGCAAGAAGAAGAAAATTAAAAAAAAAAAAAAAAACACAACAACAACAACAACAACAAAAATCTAAGTATCTACGTATCTGCTTGAGAGACCACAGGATCAGCAGCTTGGCCTGTCCGAGTAGCAGCAGCTTCTAGGGCCTGGTCCTTGGCCTCTGAGGATGTTTTCTCTTTTTCCAAGCCTTCGCCCTTATCCTTGGGTGGTTCAGCTAGGGTGCTCTGACCACCTAGCTGACCAGAATCCTTGGAAGGCTCAAGGGTGTTTGAAGGAGCTTAGCCAACCAAGGACTGCTTCGAAGCCTCTGGGAGTTATGTTGGAGGAGGGGGATCAGACTCTGAGATCTCTTGGATGTCTGGGTCGTAATAAATGCTCTTAGGCAACCTCAGTTCCGAATCAGCAGACACCCTAGCAGCGTCCAGCGCCTTGCAGCCCTTGCCCCATGTTATGTCACAGTAGTTTCGGCTAACCGAGGCAAACTGTTCAGTAAGACCTTTTTCGGTCACCTCCACTCCCAGTTGGTATGCTGCTTTCTTTTCAGCCTCGGTCACCTCCTTGGCCAGCTGAGCATTCCTCTGAGCTAGCTTGGCAGCCTCTTTAGCCTTTTGGAGGTTGGCGTGAAGATCCTTCACAAGTGCTTTCTCAGCTGCCAAATTGGTCTAAGCCTCGTTCAACAACTTGCGTTGGGCTGTGACCTGACTCTCAGCATTTTGTAGGCCAGCGTTGAGGCTGTTCCTCTCGTGGGTTACCTCTTTGAGCTGCTTAGAGATTTGAGAAAACTCCTCTTTCAAGCTGCCCAGAGTTTTCTCTGCCTCGGACCAAGAGTGGGCCTTGGCTTGGGCTTCGACATAAGCCTTTTTGTTCCACTCTTTGGCCACAAAGACTTGCTGGGTAATCTGCATAGTGAAGTAAAGGCGTTAGCATAAAACAAGTGAAAAATTAACATGCTAACCGAAGAGCTGGATAAACTCACTTACCATGGCCAGGTCCCTCTTCAGGGACATGAAAAGTTCATACTGGCTGAAGTGCCTGTATGACTCCATGTCTCGGGGGGGGGGGGGGGAGGGGGGGGAGCAATAGTTGCTCTAAGGCTTCAGCTACCGGCCCTGCTCTTCCCCCATCGTAGTTTCTGAGGGAGGTCTTCCAAGAAGTAGGAGCGCCATCCAGCTCCAACTTGGGAGACCATGTACGTTGCCCTCGGCGCACATCAGCAACAGGGGGCTCCTCTTGGCTCTCTATGGATGAGGCCCTTTTGCTTCAGTGGTCCCTTACCACCTTCTGTTGCTTTGTTATTTTTGGTGGCACCACCACCTCCCTCTCTTCAGGTTCGAGAGGCCTCTTTTTCTTCTGGTTCGGTATTAGCTTTAAGCCGAGATTAGGAACTTGAGGTGGTGGTAGAGGCAAATTCACCACTGGTTGGGAGGTCCCAATGCCTTTTGGCTCGGAATTCTTGCCCCTATTTCTCATTAGTGCCTTTAGGTTTGACATATCTTCTTCTTTCGAAGAGTCTTCCAGAAGAGCAGTTATCAAGACAAGAGGATGGATACTGGAGTGCCTATCAATATCCTCCTCGGAATCGGAGGATGGTATCACCTGAACCCCTCCTGAAGCCTCTCCTTCGAACATAAATTTATCTATCTGCTCTTTTAATGAGGAGGTCGAAGAGCCAACCCTTTCACTTACAACCACCGGCTCAAGGGGGATTTGCTGAACCGGCTGGACGAGCAGTGGTACGCCGTGGGGGTTTGGGTGTGGCACTGGAGGGATATCAAATGGGGCCAAAAAATCCTTCCAACCAACGTCGATTCGGTTGAGGCGATGGTCTCCTTGTCTTATCGCATTCCTGACCAGCTGCAAATCGGATGGTTTGGAGTTGTACCTGAGGATAAGGGGAACTGATCGGAGTTGCCCGTCTTCACTTACGAAAATCTCCGATCACAACAAATAGTTGAGGGCGGCAACGTTGGTAAGGCTCAGCCGAGGAGTAACGTTTCTTTTATCTGTCAACATCACAGGAAAACTTGATCAGAAAGTTGGCAACAATAAGACCGAGAAGACTAAATTACAATGGCAGTCAATCCTACATCTAATGTTAGCAAGCCTAAATCTAAGGTGCCCCCACCTGGTTCTCCTGGCGTGGTTGGGCAGTGAAAACTGTCGTGCCACGCACCCGAGACGATCAGATAATTGTCTTTCATTCCCTTGTTAGACTTGGGAAGGCAGGAGACGAGTCTAATAGCATCGGATCGGGATTTTAAATAATATCCTGCTCCTTTTTTACTGTGGCACTCGTACATATGCACCACGTCTAGCCAGATGAGTCCTAAGCCCAGATGGCGGTTCAAATCATCAATAACACCTAATATCCTAAAAATGTTGGGCGCACACTGCTCGGGGCTAAGCCTATAGTTTCGAAGGTAGTTAGTGGTGATAGGGCCCATAAGAATCGTCATTCCTCCTTCCAGGAAGGCGATGAGGGGGATTATCACTTCACCCTCTTTCCGATCTGTTAGAACTTTTTCTGGGGGGCTATATCTCAAACCCACATCTTTAGGAATGCGATATGTGGCTCTAAACTTCTCCATCTGAGCAGGATTGTCTACCAGATATTGATATTTACCCATCCTAAGCAAACGAAATAGGAGGAACTCTAAACGTGGTGACTAGGGGGCGACTACTTGAAAGACAAAAAGAGCGTCCGAAGAGAGGAATAAAGATGAATATATGAAAACTTACACGAATCGGGTCAAAAAATGATATCTGGGCTTGTGGAGATGCTTGAAAATTTTGGATTTAATGATATTAGAGTCTAGTCGATTTGAGTGTCTCTGTTCACTGGAAAGTCTGAAAATGTGTAAAGTAAGGGAAGAAGAACCTCCTCTAGGGCTTTATATAGAGACAAACGGGGAAGAAGGAGTTATCCCTCCCAAATTCCAAGGAAGGATCGCGTCCGTTGGATCAATAGTCCACCGTTGGATGTCAAAGACACAACGTCGCTTGGAGTAATTAATGGCGCTTTGGGAACCTTGAAACGGCAGCAGCAATTATGAAGCGCGCAAATCCACACCACTACACGTGTGAATTAAGATATTTGTGCATTTCTGATTTTTATTTTGTAGTAAATCAAAATCTCATTTTTTCCTCTTCGGAGGTGAAGGAAAAATTAAAATTTTGAGGGGCTATTGTGGGTGGGTAAAGCCCAGTCATACCTAGTGGGCCTAAAACTCAAGATGAAGATTAGTATATGTCCGAGGAGGATAAAATTGTCAAGGGGTATTTCACGTGAAAGAAGGATACATGGGGGCGAAGAAACTCTGTCCGAAGAGAGCATCAGTGTTCCGAAGAGACGATCATCCTCGGATGAAAGGATTTTGGGGTCATATAAATATCTAAGGGGTTCAAATGAATGTACTAGTGACTTCAGCGATTTGGATAAACTTTAGACACGCCTAGAGATAAGAGGAACGGAGAAATATCTAAAAGGAAAAACTGTCACTACCGTATTAAATGCACTGTAACAAATTTTTTGGCCACATTTATGTGGAGAGGATCTCTGAATAGTATAACTGGAGTTACCGTCATTCACAAAAGCTAAGGGAGATATATAACATGACATGCACTCAAGTAGGGAGCTAGATGAAGAACAAGTGGACGATGGGGATGGTAGTGGTGAAGGTATATAAAAAAGAAGGGATCTTAATGAAAGGGAGGAAAAAAAAAAAGAAAAAGAGAATTGTAATCTGTATTCAATCTATCATACGCCTCTTCGGACTTGAACTTATCGAGTCTTTACGTGTATTTTTATGCTGGTTTGTACTTGTATGCTGTGATCAACCGTTGTTAACTCCATAGTTAACCTAGCTCTATCACCCACGCTCTACAAATTTATTGTTTTTAGACTTGGGCCACAAATCCTAACCCTACAATTAATATTAATTGGACACTTTAAGATTTCCCTCTTTCAATTGGACTCTTTTGTAGTTCAAAAATACCCTCACTAATGAAGGGTAACTTCATTTAAAAATAGTTATAAATGTCAAATAAAAAATTATATATTTCTAAATTATAATAGATGCAAATTATTAACTTTTATCCAAAAAAAAGAAGAGTCAATGAGCATGCGCGTGAGCGCATGCTTAGAGACTAGTGTGTGTGTGTATGAGCAAGACTTAAGTATAGTACTTAGGTACTGTTCCTTATGTTTCCTTTTTAAGATTCTATCATGTAGATTTTTTTATCATGGAATAGAAGTATATTTCTTAGTTAAGTAGTCACGTAACTAAATCTTAAGAGTGGAACTTAAGAAACAGCGCCTAAGGTACTGTACCTAAGTTTTGTCCTATATATTTTATATATATATATATATATATATATATATATGACTTTTTTGTTATTATCCAACCTATGTTCTAGGATTTGAAATGTTTCAAATGAAACAGCCATATTAGCATCAAACTCAAAATCCATTTGCCTCTAAACGACAAAATATATTTGATACACAGGCATTTTTCTTGTGATCCTTTTCCACACGTTTAAGAATCTGCTTTTGTAGTTAAACGGGTAATTAAAGCATTATATTTATATCTCAACCTCACAATATTTAATTGCGTTAAATATGTTACTCTTGATATGTGTGACATGAGTCACATTACTTTCATTATGACTTCCACATATCTTTCTTCTTTCTTTAAGCTGTAGTTGAAAGGAGGATGAAGCATCTATTGATTCTAATCTCCTCTCAGTTCATCATTTGTTGGGGGGCTTTGGGGCTGATGATTTGGACAGGGCATAGATGGACATTCCTCGCCATTGTAATTTGTAAAGGGTTTTGGTTTTACTAACAAATGTCATTAGAACATATGTTAATAAATTATATTAAGAAATATTTTATGGAAAAATAAAAAAAGCTACACACTTTTTAGATAGTTTTTTCAATTTTTCATAAAAAGTTTATTAAAATAAATGATTAATGTATGCTCTTAAGGTATATATTAACTAGATCTATTTGTAAATAAGAGCTCAAATAATATATAGTTTGTTAAGGAGAAAATTTATGTTGAAAAAGATTTCATTATCAAGAATAAATATAAACTCTTTTTTTCATGGAAAATTTTCTTGTTGTATAATTATTTGCATTTTTCTTATCTACATTTTCTTCTTTTTTATTAAATTGTTTAAGAAAATATTTGACTTTGCATAACAATCGCATTATCCAATGTTGATGTTGAAAAGAGAGGAGGATTTGAGAAGAGTATCGAGAGCTGAGAAGTAATGTTTGATTGATCTATGCTAGATTGTTACTACTTCTATCTTTCCTTCTTTAATATTTAATTTACATGCATATTGATATGTCGTTGTTTGGTGTAGATAGGTTTGTTGTCTTTGTTTTAATATCATCTTCATCTTTGTTATTATTCTAGAGATTTGTTATGCAAATTGAGGCCTACAAATGTTTAGAAGTATTGTTAGATTAAAAAAAATTATTGTGAAGAAGCAAGTACAACTTCAAAAATAAATTTACAATTTCTATCACTTCAAACTGTTTTTAATTTTCTCATTAAGAAAATCATTTTTATATGTTTTTTTGTAAGACGGAGAAATTAAAGAAGACGAATTGAAAAGTTCAAAGCCTCAAATAGAGTTTGCTACACAAGGTTTTTTTTTTTTTTTTTTTTTTTTTTTTTTTTCCTGAGAAAGAAGAATGTTATATGTTGGTTTAGTTTATGTTGTATGTTAGATATATAGTTACTTGGCTTAGGGATGGCAATGGGCAAGATAGGGCCGAAAGATGGGATATTCGCTCCCACCCTGCATGGTTTTGTCTTACACCATTCTCGTCCCGAGAAAAATTTTATTGCCCCATCCCCACCCCTTGGGGCCCCGCAAAGCCCCACCTCACCCCGTAAAATTCTACTTCTTATTAATTTGCCCATAACTATTACATTTTTTTTTTTTAAATAAAACCTATTTCATTAATAAAAATATACTTGAAATTGCAAATAAATTTATCCCATCAAATCAAACAAAATTTTAGCAAAACTTGAATAATATTATCCAAGTGTTTAACAAGGTAATATCACAACAAAAACAAAGATCTCATAATACAAAAGCAATGATTCAATGTTATATAAATTTGTTTCTAATAAAAAAAAAACATTAAAATTGGTACCTTATTTCCAATCTTGCTAGAGACCAAAAAGAAGCAAAGAGTCACGTTGGGTAGAATAAAATAAGATGATGATATGTTTGTTTAAATAGTAGAGTTTTAGGGTATGAAAAATTTACAATTTAACCCTTATCAACGCGGGGTTGGGCAAGGATGGGGTGGAGTAGGGTGGCCTCGTGCTGCAAGGCTCCCTATCCCACCATCTTCGCAAGGAAAGGAAAACCAATGCGGGGTGAAGCGGAGATGGGTGGGTTAAGCGAAGCGTGGCAAAATTGACATCCTTAACTTAGTCGGGTGTGAGCGTTAAATATAATTTTGAAAGACATGTTGTTACTCAAATTTTTCTATGCATACTTCTATTAATGGGCAGAGAAATGTTGAAAATTATTTACATCATATTAGATTCTAAAATTATATATAAAAAATTATATTTATAAGTTTATAACTAAAATCGTGCAATGCATGAACTATCGTTATTAATATTTAAAAAGTTAAAGCGTAGCATTTTATGGTTGATATGCTCTTGTTAAGTCACACCTGCATAGTATTTCATTTCATTTAGTCTACTTTAGTATATTCAATCTTATTTGGTCCACTTTGGTCCACATCAGTCCATTTGATCCTATTCGGTCTATTTTGGTCCACTTTAGTCTATTTGGTCCACTTAAATCCATTTCAGTCCAATTCTGTCCATTTTGGTCCATTCGGTCCCATTCGATCCTATTAGGTTCACTTCGGTCCATTTGATCTAATTTGGTCCATTTTTGGTTAATTTCATTCCATTAGATCCCATTCTGTCTATTCGGGCCATTTCAGTCCACTTTGGTCCTATTCGGTCCATTTGGTCCACCCAATCCAATTTGGTCAATTTTGGTGCACTTACTTAAGAATGGAAAAAGATAGGTTTGAGTTGAGAGTACCTATTCTAAATCCTAATTTATTAAAAATATATAAATCTCAAAATCTTTTTTATAATAGTTGTGGTGTTAGTCTCTCATAGGTTAATGTAAAATAATAAAATATTAGACCACCACAACTAAAAACAAAAGTATTATTAAAATGTTGTTGTCATGCCTCTAGTTAGACTTTCTCATTTAATTTTGGGTTTTTATTTTTTGGTGTGTGCACGCTAGACAAGCTTTATCTTGGTAACAAAATATTTGATTAATTTATTTCTTCCCTATATATAATACACTAGACTGAAATGAAAACTCAATTTAAATTTATTTGCTTCTATTTAAACTTTTAATGTTTACACTAATTGCACTTTCCCTTAATTATGGTGTTATTGTAATATTTTATAAACTTTAAAATTGGGTAGTGTTCCCCTTAACTATTGGATACGACGGATTAAGATTATGTGCAATATTATTACGTGCAAATGGTGCAATTGTTTTCAATAACTGAGATTAATAGTTTAAGAAGCAACTTTAAATCTTCATCATTTAAGAAATAAGTTTTAAAAGGTAAAACAGTGAAAAATTAAAAAGTAAAGAAGTTAATGCTTTTTGTGTAAGAACAAGGGGTAATGGCACCCCAAGGAATAGGTATTTTACGGTATCTTAAATCGGATATGACTATTTTGCCTATTGTTGCAAGGGTTTCAGTTAAATCTAACAGAAATGTCAATTTTTTTATTTAAAAAAAAAAAAAAATTAATTCCCCGTTGATTTTAACAAATTTCCTAACATACAATGAGCAAAATGCTTATTATCAATAGTTTAGGGAGAGACTACTCAGTTTTATGGTTTAGGAACATAAGTATATCATAGTTAAGTTAAGGAATTTAACATAACCAAACTTTTTATCAGATAATTGGAGGTGATGATTAAACTCAAGAGTCGTTGACCAAACTTACTACCATATAAGCTGAGGTGATTATGAAACTAAAGAGTTCTTAACCAAACTTATTACTATATAACTGGAGGTGGTTGAATCTGGTGATCAAACTCAAGAGTCATCCCTTTTACAATATGTCAGTCACAGTTTCAAAATATGAGGCATTTTTAATTTTCCGCCAAAGAGCTATTCATTGATCTCCTGAATTTTTGTACACAAAAATCACATTAGCAAGTCAATGGCATTAGTTCTCAATCCTTAGCAGTAATGTGTGTCGTAACCCAAAACCAAAAAGATTCTCCTTATATTTAAGCAGAAATACTAAATTTTCCCTTTGAGATGCTAGGGTCAACGTGGACTTAAGCTGATCATTAATTTTTTATACCAATACTGGCCAAAATATCAAGATAAAACCCTGAAACTGTTATTTGTCAATAGCTTTGAAGGTGGCAGCTTGATCAAGAGTATCATAAACTGTGAAACAAAGAACTGATGAAATCTCAATGCAAACATTGAAAGTACAAACTGCAATAACAACCATTTACATCATTAATTTTAGCACATCTTGGCTACTTGATGAACACAATACCAAGTTTTCTTTCCAATTAAAATTACTTTCTGGGTTCAATTTAACAACAGTGTGCAGCACCAACTAATAAAAGAAAAAAGCACTGGATGCTAAGCTCACAGGGCTTTTCACAAAGTTAAATATGGAAGAAAGGATCCCAGAAAGAGCTCTGATCCAGTGCTGCTGATTTTCAGACTCCATGGTAGGTCAGCAGGAGGGTAAGAATCAAACCACCTTGCACAGCAAGCCAACAGGCAGTCGAACAAGAGCAGCCTACCAAATTAGATATTCGAAGCACTCAATGCCATTACCTTGCACTGTTCATTCATGGCCAAAAGCTGAGCCTCTTTCTTGTCAAGAAGAGCACTTAACCTCACATTCTCTTCCATAAGTTTCTGCACTTCAGTCTCTTTCTGCATCTTCTCACCCTCTAACTGTGTTGTCTTTGCAACTAGCCTGCTTCATGGCAACATCAGATAATAAAACCACCAAAATTTTAAAAATCTAGCAACAGGAAGGAATAGAAAAATTGATTTAGCTACACAGACAATGCATATCACCGGCATTATCAAGGGAAGCAAATTTTCCACGCCAGGCAAAGATATCAACAAGCTTGCTGAGCCTAAAGGTTGGGGATTTTAGATATGGTCCAACTGTATTGGGAAAGCAGACAAAAAGCAGAGGAAACCAATTTCTGCTTAACAAATAAACTTCATTTTTTCATATATTTTTACAATTTTATTTTCGTTACACAAACTATTCTGGGTTGGCAACTCAAAATGTGGGACTGGCTTCCAGTCAACTTTCTTCATTAATCATTTTGTGTGATCTTTTTCCCTTTCTCTCAACTTTTCCAAGATCTAAACAGAGTCTAACAACCTTTATAAAAATTATAATCTGATAGACAATTAAAAAAAGTCAATCAGAACATCTACCAACCTGTGTGCCTGACCCTATGTTTGGAAAGAGAGGAGAGACGAAGAAAAGAAGTGTATTAGTAAATAATTTATTCTAGCCATCTCTTCTCAAACGCAAAGTGAACAGTGATATTCAGTAAATTATTTGCTACTTGCTAATAGAGAAAAACAACAGAAATAAGATACAGCATAAGGAATGGTTTCATGTTTGAGGGATGAAATTCTCCTTCAAATCAAAGAATTATGATTAAGCACTAATTTTTCAATGCATTATTGTGCTAGTATGAGGTCTACCTGGCTATCAAAATGAAGTAGCCAAAAAACCTATAAAGCGAGTTTCTAAATTGTCATCATAAAGAACTGATCATATTAACAGTAACCAATCCAACACATTTTTTCATTTGATTACCTGCCAAATAGCTCCAGAAGTTCCAAAATCTGGACACTAAAGTAAATCTTTGAAACCAAAGAGATGCCTCTCCAACTAAGAAATAAGTTTAATTACCTTAACATTGTAGTGCACTAATATGAGACATATTACTTAAATGTACTAATCTCACAAATTATCTATTGGGCACTAATCATAAATCCAATGGTACCAATTTCACACATTTTTTCATTTGATTACCTACTAAATAGCTCCAGAAGTTCCAAAATCTGGACGCTAATGTAAATTTTTAAAACCAAAGAGATGCCTGTCCAACTAAGAAATAAGGTTAATAACCTTAACATTGTAGCACGCTAATATGTGACAAATTACACAAGACAGAAACACAGAAGATGCAAGCATCAACAAAACAGAAAGCTAATGAATTGCAGAAATGCATAAGAAAGTGTAATAAAACACTTAACACAGCCAACCAAATAATATCTAGCAAACTCTTGACAATCATGAAAAGGATGTGACCAAAGCATCTTATACATTGGAGATACCTAAAAAGTAAAAACATACCCTTTTTTTTATGTTTTAAAAAGCATACTAACCGTTCAAACAGCTTCTCAATAGTTTGGAACTGCTTCTCTGATGAAAGAAGTGTTTCTCTCACAGTGATGAGACTGCTAACATATGATTTTAGAGACTCAAAGTCTCTTTTCACACGACAAAGCTCCTGTTCATTTTCTGCAGCTCGCTGCCTCTGTCTAGATGTTTCTTCAACCAAATCCTCAACTCTCTGCCGCATTTCATTCAGTATGCTATTTGTACCTAGAGCAAAACGTTCCATCTCCTCTAACTTCAAAGACATGTTCTCAATTTGGATTGACTTCCGTTTAATTTCTTCCTGGCCAAAAGTTACCTTCTCCTTCTCAATTACAGTTTCAGATTCTGCTAATATAACCCTTTTAACAAGAGCTTCCATTACATCTGTAACCATCTGCACAGACTTGAGTATTTCACCAGTGTACGTTGCATCTTGTTCATCCAGTGAAACATGTTTCCCACTAATTCCAATCAATGTTTCTTCATCTGGACCGTCAAATGAAGAAAGATCAATATTCCTAGTCCAGCTAGACAATGGTGTACCATTTTTGTCAATAAACCCTACCCCTTCTAATTGTTTGATGCCACATGATGTATGGGCTAAATGGGGAACAGCCATGAGTCGTGCCTTTGATTTCAAATAAGTTAAAAGTGTTGCAGTAGTTTTAACTCTCCGCCAAAGAACCTCTAACTCCTTCTTTGCATCTTCCTCAGACCCCTGTATAGATATTTTTACCTCCATAATTTTTGTTTGCAAGACATCCACTTGGGACTGGCTCCTTTCCATATCATGCTTCCACTCTTCGTGTGTTTGGCTTAGCTGAGACTTCAAATTTGACAAGTCAATATCATTCTCTGCAGCCATCCCCTGTCAAAATTATGCAGAAATGAACATGAGAATTCCAATTGACTGACTACATGGACATTCTTATAGGATCCTTGAAGATAAGAATAATAATGCATTACAAAGCTACGAAGCTCAGACACAGTAGTTAACAACACGCCAGCTAGGCAAACCAAGCAAGATGAAGCAGACAAAGGTCCTAATAGGTTGAACACCATGCATCAAAGTTTCCATCTTGCAAAAGAAGGTCTATCTTTGTTTCTTCCTGCCTTTTTTTTGGATGAATAATGGAAGGCATATCTTATCTGGTAAAAACAGTTGAAATGTAACTGTACACCTATTCTGGAAAATCTATGCTTATCCACACTGAAAGCATTCAGCCTCTTCAACTAAACAAACATAATTCTTACAATGAGCCCTTACAAATGCATTATCTATACATATTTACAATGCTCACAAGCTTCACAAGGACTGCATTGTCCACCCATAAAAAAAACAAAAAAAAAAAACCCGAAAAAGTATTATAACCAATATATAGTAACTGACTAAACAGATTACATGCATAATAGATCAGAAGAAGTTTGTTCAAGACTGTAAATGACACTTATTCTCTTCTTCTACTTCTTTTCATCCCAAATTGTTAATTACGCACGCACCCAATAAGTCCTGTACTCACAAACTCACCATCCACTTTGGTTCTACAAGGGGAGGAAGTGTCATCTAAGCTAGAGCTAATTGGCAAAAATGACACTCATTTATGCATCACAGATACACACAATACCTCAAAATGTAGTATTGAGAGACAAGGAAAAAATCGTTGCAATCACAAACCTTCCCAGTTCTCACCCATCTAAACTGCACCTCCTTGTATTACACAAACCAACTAAGATTTTTAGCCAAAACCAACTGCTTCTATTCTCAAAGTAACTGTTGTTGCTTTATTATGACTAATTAGCTCATAATCATCATTGACAAGCAGGTCATAGCCAAAATTAAATTAAATATAATGCAATTATGCAACATATAAATCGTAAATCTAAAGCCATTCCCACTTCAAAGTTCTTTTCTTTTAATTTTTTTATTTAAAAAAAAAAAACCCAAATCAAAATGTGAATTTTCATTTTACCAAGTGAAGAAACAAACAAAACCCCAAACTCAAAAGTGATCACATCGGCAAAAAAGAAGGATACCCATAACTATAAGCCCCAAAATTCAAATTAATCCATCAACAAACTTAATCTTCAAAAAAAGAAGAAGCATAATTAGGATCTTAATCAAGACACTAACCTTGAAAGCAAACGGACAAAACCCAAAACTGAAAAAACAAAAGGAAATAAAAAAGAGGATAATAAAAGACAAACCGAACCTTGGGATGGATGACGATGAAGATGAAGAGGAAGATGGAAATGACGATGAAAGGTTGTGATGTTGGTGTTGGGTATTCTTGGTTGGTGTATAGTACGCGTCGATCTTATAAAAAGAACAAAAAGGAAAAATAAAAACAACAAAAGAATATTATGAGGAAGGTAGGGGGGGCAGGTGCTTCTTTCTTTGTCTATACTATTTCTCTTCCTTTTTCCTTTCCTTTTTCTTCTTCTTTTAACTTTTATTATTATTATTTTCCAATCTGTATGAAAGAAATTATTGAAAATTTAAACAGGGTAGATGACTTTTATGAGATCAATTTTTATGTATTGAAATCTTCTTCTCGTATTTATAATAATTAAAAAAAAAAAAAAAGGTTAACCAGAAACTATCCAAAAAAGACAAAAATTCTGTGGCTATTATGAATTATATTTTGAGTTATAATTAATTTAATAACTATTTGTAACTCTAAAAAAAGGAAATTGACAGATTATTGTCGATGGGGAAAGATAAGGAAAAAAAAAATCAGGTAAGATATTAGGATGAGATGAAAATGGGTCCAAAGTGGAAGCTAGTTGAGCCAAAAATCTTGGAACTTAATTAGTTGGCACATTGTGGTGTTTCCAAAAAAAGATATTCAAGATTCAAAGTCTCTCTTTCTCAAAAAAAAAAAAAAATATTCAAAGTCTCAATTTCAAGGGGTTGGCTTCGTGGTTTTTAAAGTTTCGTGATATTCATAAGATTCTAAGTGTCCATTTGGGAACAGCTTATTTAGTTGAAATTGAAATTTTTTTTGTTGAAAGTACTGTAGATAAAGTTAAAAGGTAGCTAAAATAGCACAATGAAACTCATAAATAGTACCAAAAAATGTAATAGGATCCATGAATAGTAGCAAGAATAAGCTGAATGGTAAAAAAAGTTGGTTTTTAAACCCAATGTCAAACGCACACTAAGTTCGAAAGCTTTTTGCAAGCATTTTGGAGACACCCCATAGAATTCCTTCTTGTAATAACTTGGTGTGTATGAGATGGGATGATTGCATACACCTAAGGAATTAGTCAGATACTTAAAGAGGTCTAGACACTCTTGTTTTTTTTTAAAAAAAAAAAAATTCAAACTCTCATTCTCCCAATTATTGAATTGTAAAAAAATAAATAAAAAAAAAAGAATCTAGTTGTTCCAAAAATTTGTTGCCATATATATAAAATTCATTTTTCAATAACCGGATTTGATGCAACATTTTCACAACAAATCTTAAGTGTTGGGTTGTTACTTAACAACTTAATGCTTAGAATTTGTTGTAAATGTGTTATTACTATATTTGATAAGGAATATTAATTTGACTTAAGTGTGAATAATTAGAATTATCTATTGTTTTTATCTTTTCCTTTGTTTTTCTCTTTGTCTCTCTTTCTCTAATTGCTCCCAAAAATAAGAAAAGAAGAAGAAGAAGAAGAAGAAGAAGTAGAAGAAGAAGAAGAAGGGAGCAAAGAGCTCATGCACACTATTATAAGGCTAGTTATTATTATTAAAAAAAATGATGTCTCAACTTTGTTAGACTAGTCCACTCCCTGCTCTTGAGATAGCCTAGAAACTCATTAGCCGGCAACATGATAGATAGAACCTAAAACCTCTGAATTTAGGACTTGTCCCATAAGTTCGTTTAATCTACCACTCAGGCTGTCCCCCAAGAGGCAACGATAATTAATTTTGTTAGGTTTTAAATCTTTATGCTCAATCAAGAATCCAAATTTGATTATAATTAAACTCTTATTTTGTGTGAATTGTACTTTTAATTGTCCTATAATTTGATGCCTGGGTGTTTTTATATTTTAAATGCATTCTAATTTCATTCCAATTATTATCTAATTTTATGTCAATTACATCACATACAAATTCATGCATCTAAATTTAAAAAATATAAAAAGATTCAATTTCAATTTATTATGTTTCTACGTAATACTATAAATGTACAATCATAACTCGTAAAAGTATAATTCTACTATTCCCAATTGTAGGCTTCTAAAATCCTTTTTTTTCCAATCAAACTATATTCACATGACTGCTTGTAGGGTGCATTAATGACTCGAATTTTCACTCGTATATACTTAAATGAAAGTTTGTACGAAATTTGTATATTTGTGTAAATGAACTTTATAAGATCATTGCTTGTAGATTTATTTAATAAATTTATTTTTACTTGTGTATAATTGTGTGAATAATTTGTGTCAAACCTTTAGATCTGTGCCTATAAAATTTATATCATTTTACTTATAGATTTGTATGAATAACTTTAGATTTATACTCGTATATACTTTTGTGATAACATTTGTATCAAAAATTTATAAAATCTTGTAGATTTGTGTTAATGAACTATATATCATCACTTTATATCCTACCTCTTCTAGTATGTGGGTCTCACACGGTTGTGGAATCTACATTGTGAGATTGATGATGCATATAAATAAAGCATCAGATAATTATTATTAGTGAATGCATCTTCAAACTCAACATTCACCTTTGCTTTTGGAGGGTGCCCCCAATATGAAGACGTCTTAAGGAGTGGTGTTATCACATCCACGTCTCTAAAAGGAATTTTGGAGCTAATTACTAATCTCACTGCATGGGATCAAGAAGATTTGTTATATGAGCAGCACTAAAAGCAGTATACAAAGTAAAAACCACATAGAATCTTTTCATTTTGTTATCACATATTCACATGTTTGAATTTCTATTTTGTTCTACATAAGTACATTCATTGTGGATCTTGAAAGGTGATAGTTTTTGACAGAAACGGTATGATTCCTGTGAAATCTGCTTAATGTAGTACATATTTTTGTTCATCCTGCATACATACATGGGTTTACTTTAGATTGTAGCATTATGGTGGGTTGAATTATCTTAATCCAAAGAAGACCAATGATTGAACTTGAAGTGTCGGAAGACTGAAGGAACTCTCTTAGTAGCCATTCTAGAAGAATGATAATAATTAATTAAATGAATAGTCTACGCTCTATGTTAGACTTGCCAATTTGTTCTAGCCTCCAGATATCTCAGGGAAGCATTGCTCGGATGATCTGTAGTCTGCCATCTCGTGCCCCTTGCCACACTATGCAGGTATTTTGAATGATGTACACATTCTTTTCCTCTCAATTGTTATGATAGTTTCCTCTACGCCAAATATTGTTAAAAGTCAATCTCACTCAATTATCAAACAGATTCCAAATTTGTTTAAGCAAGACAAGCATCGGCTTCCTGTCTTGTACAATTTGTCTACAAACAGGAACCTTACTCATAATGCCTGATCTTATTTTCGTTCACATAATCATACAACTCTTTTCAGCTTATATATACACTAAGAAAAAGCTTGACAAAGACGACTTTGCAGTTCATAGAAAAAAAAAACTAATGTAGAATCAAACACTACTAGCAGACATTAATTAATAAGCACATGGAAGGTCCTGTACAATGTGGCTCACTCTGGAAAGAATTATATTTCTTTCATAGGGTACAACATTGGATCATCTAACATGCTCTTTTATGCAAAAGACTGTACCATTGAAGAACTGGTTATCAAGCCAGAGAGGAGGTGTAACGACCCAAGGAAAAGCGCTAGCCACATCTACGCTATACCTCAAAAGGATTAGTCACAATTGAGGCTCTTTATAGTTGTTAATAAAGCCCAGTTCAACCTAATAAATACCTAATGTGGGACTCATCACACAATCAATCAATCAAATTGGGGCATCACAATCTCCCCCACTTAAATCCCTAACGTCCTCGTTAGGGTCAACTTTTTTGAGCCCACACAGGGTTACTGGGCCGGCTCTAATACCATATGTAACGACCCAAGGAAAAGCGTTAGTCACATCTGCGCTATACCTCAAAAGGATTAGTCACAATTGAGGCTCTTTGTAGTTGTTAATAAAGCCCAGTTCAACCCAGTAAATACTCGATGTAGGACTCATCACATAATCAATCAATCAAATTGGGGCATCACAATCTCCCCCACTTAAATCCCTAACGTCCTTGTTAAAAATTGTGATGTCCCAATTTGATTGATTGATTGATTATGTGATGAGTCCTACATCGGGTATTTACTGGGTTGAACTAGGTTTTATTAACAATTACAAGGAGCCTCAATTGTGACTAATCCTTTTGAGGTATAGCGCAGATGTGACTATCGCGTTTCCTTGGGTCGTTACATATGGTATCAAAACCAGCCCGGTAACCCTGTGTGGGCTCAAAAAAGTGGGCCCTAACGAGGACATTAGGGATTTAAGTGGGGGAGATTGTGATGCTCTAATTTGATTGATTGATTATGTAATGAGTCCTACATCGGGTATTTACTGGGTTGAACTGGGTTTTATTAACAACTACAAAGAGTCTCAATTGTGACTAGTCCTTTTAAGGTATATCGCAGATGTGGCTAGCGCTTTTCCTTGGGTCGTTACAGGAGGCCAACAATGAGAGCACTGTTGGATGTTGTTGGTTCACCTTGCATTGAGTTTCTTCAGGAATCGTTATAGATCTCATTGAGAAAGGGCCCGCCCACTAGTGCTCCAACAGCTACATTTGGATTAGGATGGGAAGAGTTAAGCCACTTAAACCCATCTCTGCAGCCAGTTTTAGCATCAACAGGAATTGAAGATCCCCTGTGGTGTGCATATTGAGGGTAGCTACTCCCCAATCCAATGAGATAACTCATCTTCATTGGATTATTGCCCAACACATAATCTGCCTGAAAGTATTTGAAATGGGTTTAGGAGTTATACAGAGAAGTGAAGAACTATGTATGTTGTATATATCTTGCTAGGTGAGGAGCAATGCTGAGAAGTGCATTAAATATGAATGTTGAATATGTTTAGGGATAAACTAGACCACAGATAATGCAGGCAGGATGTTTCAGGAATTCACCGTAGAAACACATTGAATAATGAGTCCAGACTGATTAATGGTGCAAAATCATTGCACCTTATTCCAACAAATTGAATACCTGAGAAATGGCAAATTTGTGAAGATCCTCGGGCTTGTAAGATTTACCATTGCAATATAGAGTTTCAGTCTGGGTTGTAAGCATGTAATCACCATAAAGAACAGCTAGAAATGCAGATGCCACAGGATGCTGCAATGAGTTCCACTCTGATCAGACCACCTATTTTAAAAGCACAGGTTCCAATCCAAAAATTAAGACCGAGTTCATGATGCAAGTGGAATTAATATTGCTGTATGTCAAACAAGAAGGGTGCATGATTCATTAATAGAATTGTGATCATGACATCAGTGCTATTTAAGATGAACCTAGCTTGCAAGAATTGGAAACAAAGCTTTCAAGAAAAGAAAGGTAGTCCAAAAACTAAGAAGCCTTGCAATGAGATCCACACTGACTGTCCAATGTTAATGCTAATTTTTCAGGCGTTTGATTAATAGCTCTGCATACATAACAATTAAATAAAGAGTATAAAAAGAAAATAGTAGAACCTTCACTAGTGAATATGCCAGATTCTTTAACCAGATTAGCTGGTACCCACCACCAAATTTTCCTTTGAAATGTTTCTTAAAAAGGATTATTTAGGAGATTATTGGTTCAACTTTTCCATTTTCCTCTTCTTTTGGGGCCAGAAAAAAAAGGCAGACCAAGTTGTTCGACCTTTTTTGTTTAGTATTATTTTTCTTCAATATCTCACACATAAAGACAAGCACACCATAAAAGCAAAATAATGACTTTACGGTATATCCATGGTCTTAGGAAACACACACACACACACACACACACACACATGCATATATATGAGAAAAGAAAATTACTCTCTGTTCTGCTTGAAGTGGCTGTTGGTGAATCTGGTAGTAGAGCACACACGATGGCCTCAGCAGATTCCCTATAGAGCTGGAGATCAAGATTCTCAGAAGTTGACTCATCTTTTGCACCAAAGAAATTTATCCTCGAGAGGAGAACCTGCTCAGAAATTGCAAAATTATCAGCATAGGTTCACATTATGCAACTATTTAAGGTCAGCTAGCAGCCTAGCACTTGATGCATCATTTTTTAAATTCCAAAACACTCAGGACCATTTTGCATGTACAACTTTGAGCTGCCTTCTCTCTTCTCAACACACCTCCAATACACAAAATTAGACAGTAGATTGAATCCGTATTATGATATGAATAGTATCATACAGGGGATAGTATGGTCTCAAAGAGTGCTCTAATAAGTAATATAAGATATAAACAACATATTAAGAAGGTACACTCTTCAAGCTCATATGAAGTAATGGACCAAAAAAGAAGCTAAAAACAAGCTATAGTAATTTTGATATTAGCCTATGCATTACCTGATCTAACATCAACATCTATCTAAAAGATAAAGTACTTCATTAAAAACAAGAATTGAAACAATAAAAGCACTGTATCATAAAATATGCCTGAATTCCAGCATGCTTGTCATCCCAACTAAACCACGTTGGACTGCCCCAGCTAGCAAATTCTTTCCCATTTTGTTCAGTTACATATCTGAGGTAAAATTGTTTCCCAGTTGCATGATAGAGACAGGTAGCTGCCCACAAGAGTTCATCTCCATATCCGGTGGAGTTGTAATATTTCTGCACTTGGAGGATGCTGACACTGTATGAACCTTGGTCAGTATCAGCCAAAATAAACAGCTGCTGGGCATGCATAAAGAGCATACTAGAATAGGTGAAATCGATTTTCTTGAAAACCATTGATGCTGATGTCATAGCGGCTGCAGTTTCTGCTTCAACTTCTGCTCCTGGGAATAACATGTTAACCTTCAGAAGAGGCCTTTTCTCAGTCATGGCTTCAGGCCTTTCCCAACAGTTGTGGTCCACTTCAGGATCACCCACCTTCAACCACCAAAAACAAAAAGTACACAACAATTTAGACAATAATTCTTTCTTATACAGAATTTTACTAGGCAAATAGTTGGTATACTCCACAATTTTTTCGGAACTTCAAATGTGGGTTCTAAGAATGAACAGCATACGCTAACAACAATAAAACCTTTAGTCCCAAAGTTAAGAGTCAACTATGGATCCTCAACACACAAATCTGATTGACTAAATATCATGCTATACTAAAAGCATACAAAAACATAAGGTGTAATGGTGAATGGATTTGTGTTTGTGAAACATACACATTTTTTTTATTAAAAAAAAATCAGAATATTGATTAAATGATTAAATTTACTATTTTTTCAGGGCTTAAGCTTTTGGGAGTTTCAGTAATTTATCACAAAATACAAGACCTGTGGACCTGTGGTTGACAATCTTGTAAGTTTGTTGAAACATTACAGATATCCCAATGAAATGTGCACATATCAAAAGAGTTTATGTACTTATCTCTGTGATTCTGTAGCCTATGAAATTAGTATATTAAATGAAAAAACATTTTATCAAGTATCAACTTATCATAAGATCAAAAGGAAGTAATAGTTAAAAACAAGTGACAAACCTGAACATAGAGCACATTTGCGGAAGGATGAGCATTGATAAGATAATCAGTAATCCACTTAAGCGAGTCCTGAGCATGTTCCAATTGCTTCACCGCATTCATATGATCTCCATATTCAAGAATCGCCTATGACAACACCGTTGCCGTAAAAGCCATTGGAAATCCAGATTTTCCTCATTCCCCACATCTCTTAACCCCGAGTCCCCTCTCCACGCAATCCTATTATTCACCAACTTAGCAGCTGCAACAACAAAATTCAAACAAACTAATTAATTCATTAATTAATGACATTCAACTTAAGGTTTAAAAAATAAGATCAATAGGGTGTGTGACCAAATTGCAGTTTATTGAAGCAATCGACTGTGACCGGTAGAAAATCACTTTCAAATGGACTAACGTTTTTTTCTCCGCCACACCCAGTCAATTACATCAGAGTTGTGGCAAAAGTTGTGTCCTTAGACTTTCTAGACTGAATTGTGTACATTTTTGAACATCAAAGAATTGCAAAGCGATTTCAAGGGCATCCGCATATTTTTCCAAAATGGCGCCGGGAATTGAAGTAGGCTTAGCTGAGTTATGAAAATTTTTCAATATAGTGAGTGTAGCCGCTGCTACAACCAGAGTTCCAATCACAAACATAATTAAATAGTAAATACCAACACCAGCCCTTGGACTTTGTTTGTTCAGCCACCTCAGCTCCCATTCTCAGTTTTTCACAAGTGAACTGTAATTCAGTTCGAAGAAAACAGTTTCTAATGCTAATTTACTTTTTCCTTGTTAAGGTTTTTAAGGTTAGGGACTGTTGTATTGTGTGTACTATTTTATTAAGTGGATGAGAGTTTGGAATATCGTTGGAGCCAAATTTTCAGGTAATATTCCCTCTTTTAAGTGGATTGACAAAGATGCCCTTGCTTGCTTGGGCGAACTGTGGGCCCTGGATGACGTGGAAGGTGGAGATGTAGCCGGAGATATAGGGCCTGTTTGGTTTGTGTTTTCAAACAACATTTTTTAGTTTTTAAACAGTATTTTACGCATTTTAACACACTTTTTTCCCTATATGTATTTCAAAAAACTACAAACAACAATTTTCAAACTACTCTACTAAACACCCTCATAACGTCAAGGTAGCCGGCAACGTTGTTTTGTGATTCTGTGAAAACGATAGTTCGGCTCGTCGTTTTTGTTAGAAACGGCTAAAATGGAAGATCACTTTTGTTGCTTTCAGTGCTTGCACGTGCACGAGGTTGAGATTGGCTCTGGAACTCTAAAGTCTAGAGTAAACAACATATTTCCTATAATTTTGATCAACCAAAACGCTGGATTTTTTATTTTACAAAATTTTACTTCGGAAATATGTATGTATGAACTATTAAGGGTAAGGATATTTTATAGTTGATGTTTTACTTTGATGTTATCAAGAATTCAATTGCATGTTTTAACTTTACTTTGATTATTTCTTTCAAAACATATTTAGAGTTTTTCATTGATTGCTCAGAAAAAAGGAAACGACTAAAAAAGCTTAATAATAAAGTAGTTAGTACAAGTCTGGTAACAAAATATCGGTAGTTGAGTTGACACAGTTGGAAGAGAGCAGTGATAATTTTTGTGATATTTCTTATTGGAAATGAGATGACTTCAGAATGTAAAATCATGAGAATTTTAGAGTTACTGTTTTTTTAACTTCTGTGGTAATGATGTGCCTGATCAACCTTACTGATCGCAGCCATCTTCAAATTCATAGAAGGCTAGGCCAATTGGTATGAAATCCTTCTCAACAATTTTTTTAGGCGATTAATAGCAGAAATATTATTTAATCAAATTCTAAAGTTTACATCAGATAGGATAGCATCTTGGATACAACCCGGAGTGTCCTCTAAACATGTGAGTCCATTTGGATACAACTTTTTGTTGCTAAAAACTGATTATTACTGAAAACAGTGTAGTAAAATAATTTTTAAATGTATAAATAATACCATAAAACCCATTTTTAATATTTTTTAATGCATAAACCGTGCATGCATTGTTTATGAACAGTAATTTTTGTCTTTCAAAGTCAACAAATGCGAAAAAAAAAAAAAAAAAAAAAAAAAAAAAAAAAAAAAAAAAAAAACACAACGCAACTTTCAGCTGTATCCAAACCGATACACTGTCTTCTTTCAAACTACAAGCCAACAAAGCCAATCTAAAAGCAGCAACAAACATTAACAGCATGAGGAAGTGCACTATATCTACAACTTCGTAAGAAGATATTACTAAATGAATTTCCTCCATTAAATTAAATGACCAGCACTAGAGTAATCCTGGAAAAAGTGCTGTACAACTTGAACAAATGCAAAATCTACCTCTTGTCAGCAACCTTAACATGAAAGCCAGGGGAACCATTACAATCTTGAACCCAGTCATTTGTGTAACATAATAGTCTTAGTAGGTATTTTTGTTTATTTTTATGTTTTGCGCTAGATTCACAATCTGTGAGAATATCCCCTGCAACCATAAATTCTCAGGTGAGTGGTGAAGCTTTGGAAGTATCCTGAGATGTAGACCAACTCCATATACTGCACAACTGCATTGCTTCACACTTCACACTGTCTTGCAAATACCTATAAACCTATTTTCCAAAAAGAATATAAGGTAAGATGGTAATTGGTTTGCAAACAAATACCAAATAAGTTTAGCATTAATACTTTTTTTTAAGGTAACAAAAGTTTCCTTTTTCATGAGAACATCAATCAAATGACAAACAGCACCACACTGGAGTCATTCAATTTACATAAGATGTCCACCATATATGTCCCACAAAAATAGTATTGAAATTCATGTTATTTTTACAGAGATCATTTTCTGGGTCTCATTGTCCAAAAGTAAACAGGGTGACGTGATTACATCTAATTGACTTCCTTGCCTATTAGCCCTTGCAAATTAAACACTAGGAAGCATGGCCTTCAACCAGTTCAACCTCTTCTCACTTTTTAATGATATGAATGTTTTTCTCCAGGTTGAGTTCTGAAACAAATCCAGAGCAGCATTATAAGTACGGCGATCAACACCTTGCATCCCATTTATTATAGCAATACAATGACTTGCAGAGTATGGATCATCAGATTGAGGTACTGCAGTTCCATTTGATTTCGAGACAGAATTAATCTCCTTTGAATTCTCAGTTCCTTTGTCATGTTTCTTGTTGGGACCTGAACCCACCGGCTGTGCTGACTGGCGCTTATTGCGTCCATTTGAAATGTTGGCATTGACATTCCCCCTTGGTTGTGCAAGATTGTTGCTGCCAGACCTGCTGTATCCACCAATTGCAATGGCAAACTCTCCAGTGGCCTTTGGCTTTGTAAATATTGTGCATAGCTCTTCATAAATTGGACACCCCCATTTCCTGTACGGCTCAATCTCAGGATGCACCTATGAGTTTCACAAGTTGAAATTTTGTAATGTAACTAGAATTAAACATAAAAAGCATGCGTGAGAGACAGATAGCTCTAGCTCTTAAGAGAAGAAAATATGTACCTCAATATATTCTTTCCACACTAGATCATCAACATCCACCATCTTCCGACGATAATCCCAACCAAAGCCTCCATGGTTATACAAAGGTTTTACAATGCGATATCGCTTTCTTAAAACAGCTAGATGTTTTTTCAGTTCCGTCTTATCATAATTTAGACTTGTCTCCTGATTAAATTCTTTGCACACATGGTCCCATGCCTCCTCATTAAAGCCAGTGGCACACACGTCCAGATGGTATTTCATTTCCTCCATCAGCAATTCAACGAATACTTTCTCCAAGCGTGGTGGCCAGTTTGGCCTGGACCAAACATCCTCTGATTGCTCTTGATTTGTCTGATTATCAATCTAGAATATGCAGGATTTTGCCACGTTTAGGTATAAAGAGGCAATAACTTTCTACTTAAATTCCATCTTTGATATTCAAAGCCAGCATTGTAATTAAACAGGCTAACAAAAGGATGATACAATCAAACAAATACAATTAGCTAATGCTTGCACTTGCAGCTCCAACACTTTGTCTATCAACAAATTGTATTACAATATGAAGTTAAAGTAGGATGTAATACAGTAAAATAGCAACATTTCATTTTAACTTTTACTTAAATTATAAGTTGTCAATTCCGTTCCAATGACCATTCCAGTTTGTTCAATGAAATGAAATATTTCGATACTAGTTTATTCCAGCATACCGTCCAAATTACCACTATATATACATATATATATATATATATATATATAAGTCTTCATCACATAGGGTTCCTACCATATCAAATTATCAATTCAAAATCAAATAATATGACATCAAGGATTTAAAAATCTTTGTTTACATAATAGCCTAAATTTAGTGGAATGATCCGAAATGGGCAATGGAACAGAATTGGCCAGAATTTAGACTAAGGTGGGATAGGGGCGATTTGTAGTAATTTTGTACCGGTTAGATAGCTGGAACGAAATTTTCCCTACCAGAACAAAACAGACCGGAACGGTACAGAATAGACAACATTTGATATTCGTTGATGTCATATATGTAGGACTATACATCTATTGCAAAACCAACAATCACATGCATTGCCTAGTAAAATTCAAACTACATAAATGCCTATCGCAGATTATATTGCTTGAAACCATAATTTCCAGGTTTAAGTGTGATGGTCAAAGCAGTGCAACAAGATAACTTTATTAGTGTGGTCAAAGGTTTAACTAGATTGCTTACTTAATAGGCCAAAATATCCAAACAACAAGGTCATCTTATAAGCATAGTATAAATCAAACACATAGTATACCAGAATCAAAAGGCAGATTAGAGAGTCATAATGATCACCATGTAAATCACATAAACAAGATTGGGCGAAAAATAAAAAAGTGAATGAAATTATATATATAAAACGAGCATGTTTTTAAGTTATAAATAGGACATGGTTGTGGGAGCCATAAGTGACAAACTCACCCTTTCAGAATCGGAGCCACGCTTGCCTCTCTTTCTTGGCATCTTTGGAAATTCGAAGAGCAAACCCCTGACAAAGAAACACAGGGTTTGTTGTTAAACATAGGCCAAAGACTAGTTTTGTAACTTTATATTTTGAGAGCTAAATAATTACAAATTAGAGCCATTTATGATTTGTAGTAGCGGGAAGCGAATGCGCGGGATTGCAAAATCTTTTTATTTATTTATTTATTTTTATAATTATTAAAGTTAATAGATATTGACTTATTAAATATTTTTAGAAATTTTTTTTGAGAAAAGAAAAATATAACTAATTTTTTGAACAATTTTTTACATTTTTCATAAAAATTGTTCAAAACAGTTTTAAAATGCTCCATTAACAAATATTTTAAGGCACCCGTTAAATAAACTTTTTTTAAAAAATAATTGGAGGGGAGATTTGGATTTTTTGACATGTACTAACTTTCTACCCATATAGCTTATTCTAAGATTTGGATTTTAGACCTATAAATGAACGTAAATAAGCTATCTTATTTTATATTTGTTTGTTTAAAAAATAAGTAAAGTTCAAACTGTTTAGAAAATAAGTCAAGTTCAAATCTTAAGTTTAGGCTTGATTATTAAATGAGTCAAGCTGAAATATAATAGTGCATTTATAAACAAGCTCGTGAACATGAGAACTTGATTTTACTATATATAATATTATATATAATTATATGTATACTTGTCTAAAAATATATTTATATAGATTTGAAATTGGATTATACAAGTTTGCAATAGGTTTATATAATATTAAATTATTATATTTGTATCTTATTGAAGATATAATTAGTCTATTCATGGTAAAAATTAATAGAACTTTGAAAAAGTAAAACATTTTAGTTATGGTTTCATAGTATATAGAAAAAAAAAAAGTTAATTAAGTAGTTCATAAATAAGCTCGAGCTTGCACGATAAGAAAATAAACCAAGCTTGAATATAAAATCTTGATTGGTGATGAGATCAAATTCAACTTGTATTTGAAAAAAAAAATTAAACGAACAAATTTAAACTTTTAATACTTCGACTCGTCATATTTACAACCCTAAGTAAAATCATGTCATTATTTATATAAAAATATAGCTATGAATAATGACATGATTTTATTCATACAAAAATTACATGGTAAAAAAAATGAAGAAGTAACTTTAAGCTATGTTTGCTTGAGATGATAGAAAAAGTGCAAAAGATGGAAAATCGTGTGAAGATGCAAACCAAACCGTACTTGGGAGTAGGGAGAAGGACACATTGCATGATGTAGGTTTATTTTATTTTATTTTATTTTAAGAAGATGATGAATGTTTTATTTTAAGAAGATGATGTATGTTGGTTTTACTATGGTTATTTATTATTATTATTATTTAATTAATTAAGGTGATTCAGCCAACCATGAAAAGTCAAAAGTGTAATAACTTTCTACCGTATAGCTTATTCTAAGATTTTCTCTATAAATAAATCATTGTTTTTGGAGGAAATGAAAATAAGTGTAAAAATAATAATAATAATAATAATAATGTGATTTACTGCACATCCTTGGATTTTGGAGCCAAAAAGGGTTAAATTGTTGGATTTTCCCACTTTGTTCCCGCTACCACTTCAACTGTTCGCTCCATTCCCCACCCCCCACCGAGTAAAATATATATGAGACAGAAGTCTCAGAAGGCTGTGAAAAAAAAAAAAAAAAAAAAAATTACGCAGAGCACAGAGAGAAGTATGGTCACCAAAAATGAGAGAGACATGGCGGGTGGCAAGAGCATTGTCAAGACCATTTGCTCGATTTGCTTCGAAGATCTCAAGCCCCTTGTTCAAGATCTCCAAGCCATCTCCGTCTGCGGTCATGTCTTCCACGAGCCATGGTCACTCTCTCTCTCTCTCTCATTGAATATAATATTTATGTATGTATCATATTATATCTATAAATGCATGAGTTGAATGTTGAAAAATGAAAAGTCAGAATATGGAATTGATGTTTTTTTTTTATTTACTCTGGTGTGTGCATGCTTGAATCTGTAGTTTACAACAGTGGTTCAAGCACTGCTTGCGAAGGAGGAGATATAGTTGCCCTGTGTGCATGCAAAAATGTTCAGCAAAAAATGTCAGTCGCCTCTACTTTCAGTCAGTCGAGGACTCCAACAATTCTGTTCTCGCCAAGAATGAGGAAGATCCCAAAGACTTGCGCTGCCAAATTCAGAGATTGGAGGACAAGGTTGATGGGCTTAGCTCTCTTTTCAAGTTCCAGGGGAAGGACCTCAAAACAGAGGTAAATTCAATTGCTTTTTGTCATTTTTTTTTATTGATCACTTTTGTTGATTTTGTTGCTTGGATTATTGCAGAAAAAGTGGTTACCTTGTTTGACTCTGATATTAGTATTTGGCAGTACATTTCATTATTGGTTTTGTGACGGGTTCTGTGTCAGATGTATTATGGTTCTGCATATATCATACATGACATCAGTGAATATGAACATTTCAAGTGATGGAGCCTTATGGTAGGCTTACAGGTAAAAGAAATGTTCAAAAGTGTCCATCTTTACTCTGTCAACCAAAATGGTATCTTGCATTCAAATTTTACTTCATAATGTAATACAATTTGTCAATAGCACACGTTTGAGTTGCATATGCAAGAATTAAGGGATTGCATTTTTATCATCCTTTTGCTGGCCAGTTTAATTACAATGCTGGTTATGAATATCAAAGATGGAATTTAGTAGAAAGTTAGTCTTTTTTACACCTAAATGTGGGCAAAATCTTTCATATTCTAGATTGATAATCAGACAAATCAAGAGCAATCAGAGGATATTTGGTCCAGTCCAAACTGGCCACCACATCTGGAGAAGATATTCGTAGAATTGCTGATTGAAGAAATGAACTACCATCCAGACGTGTGCGTCAGTGACTTTAATGAAGAGGCATGGGACCATGTATGCAAAGAATTTAATCAGCGAACAGGTCTAAACTACGATAAGATGGAATTGAAAAAACGCCTAACTGTTTTAAGAAAACGATATTGCATTGTAAAACCTTTGTATAACCATGGCAAATTTGGTTGGAATTATCGTTGGAAGATGATGGATGTTGATGATCTTGTGTGGAAAGAATATGTTCAGGTACATATTTTCTTCTCTCTCTCTCTTCACACACACACACACACACATTCTTTTACATCTAATTTTAACTGTATTCCAAAATTTCAACTTGTGAAACTTATAGGTGCATCCTGAGATTGCGCCATACAGGAAATGGGGGTGTCCTATTTATGAAGAGCTATGCAAAATATTTGCAAAGCCAATGGTCACTGGAAAGCAAGCCATTGTAATTGGTGGAGATAGGTCTGGAAGAAACTATCTTGCACGCTCAAAGGAGAATGTCAATGACATCGTTTTACATGGATGCAACAAGCGCCAGTCAGCACAGCTTTTGGGTTCAGGACCCAACAAGAAATATCACAAGGGAACTGAGAATTCAAGGGAGATTAATTCTGTCTTGAAATCAAATGGAACTGCAACACCTCAAACTAATGATCCATATTCTGAAAGTCATTGTGTTGCTATACTAAATGGTATGCAAGGTGTTGATTGCAGTACTTATAGTGTTGCTTGTTATTTGTTTCAGCACCCAACCTGGAGAAAAACATTCATATCGACAAAAAGTGAGAAGAGGTTGACCTGGTTGAAAGCCATGCTTCCTAGTGTTCCATGATGCAAAGGCTAATAGGCAAGGAAGTAGAGCAGTTGTAATCACGTCACTTGTAGGTTCTGTTTACTTTTGGCCAAATTACCTAGAAAATGATCCATGTATAATTCACTAGGAAATGGCATGAAATTACCATATCCGTGGGACATAAGTGAACATATTTTGTTGTGAAAGAAATGACTCGAGTCCCCATATGGTTCTGTTTGGTGTTTTGTTGATGAAAAAGGCAATTGCTGTTGTTAGTTACTACCAGCAATAGAAGTACAGTATGATATTAATGCTAAAACTTAATTTGTTGTTTGTGTGCAAACGAATTATAATCTTACCTTACAATTCAGTTGGGTTGATAGCTTTTTAGGTATTTGCAACACTCTGTAATGAAGTAGTGGACTCGTGCAATATACATGTGAGAAGTCCAGGCATCCTCAGGCTCTGAAACTATTTGGAAGTTGTCAAGCATTTTTGTCATCCAATTAGAATAAGATTTGGACAGGGTGTTTCTATATAATCAAAATAAGAGCACAACTATGTTGTCTTTCTTTCTCAGTTTTCTGAATGAAATCAGGTCCAAATAAATAAATAAATAAGAGCACAACTATGCCTGCAGCAATACAAAAGACAGGCAACACTTTCTATTGAAGTACTGATGTGTTAGTGGTATGGTTAGTAATGCCCATGTTAGATAATAATTAAAAGGGTAATGATAAGTGTGAGTGATTTTTATTTTTATTTTTAATTTTTAGAAACAAACACACTTTGAGTGAGGAAATAAGATTCTAACACAGGTGAGTGGTTAAAATAACACAATTAACCCCAAACCAAACCCATAGCTAGACAAACTTTTGGGTCAATTGGTGTATTTATTTGTTATATTAACCTCTCAATTAAAGTTTTCCTAAGGTGTTTCTCGACATGTTTTCTTGTACAATTAATTTTTACTTGTCCATTTACTCAAAAAAAAAAAAAAAATTACTTGTCCATTAAAATAGGAGTTACTTAGGAAAGTAGGAGTTACACATGCGTTATTACAAATTAACACAAGCTAAACTCAAGTTCACACACACATATTTAGTCTTGTACGTACTCACAACCCACACAATTATGATTAAGTTCATATTGTTTGATAATTGAGCCTAAACTTTTAGGTTTGAACTTATTAAATAAAAAGGACTATATTCCTTTTTACCCAAACACAAACTGTATAAACAACTCAATGACATATGATAAGCCTAGCCTAAGGTGGAACTCGACATTAGTAAACTCAAGTCCTATAGAAAGTTGTTCCGTGCGATTTTATTTTATTTTTTTTTTATTTTTTACAATTGTGGATTTTGCAAACATATTAGTGTGAGCGAAAATGAAACATATTAGTTAAGTAGCATCCTTTGGAACTCAAGGGCCTGATTGTTTTCCAATCTCAAACTCACATTTTTACATTTTAAACAACATTACACATATTTTCACATACTTTTTCACCCACACGTATTTCAAAAAACTACAAAAATCTTATCTCAAATTATTCTACTAAACACAAGTCTCTGAAACTTGAGTTCCGCTGAAAACTTTAAAAATAATCAATTGATGTTTTTCTCCATGGAACTCGAGTCTCTGAGACTTGAGTTCCAAATGAACTATTCTCTCTCTCTCTCTCTCTCTCTCTCTCAAAGGCACTGTTGTCTCTCCTCTCTTCTTAGTCTCTCCGTGTATAAATTTAGTAGAGATCAAACGTTATCCAATGTAGAGTTGAATGTAAACCCTCCAATACCAATTTCAATGTTGATTCCAAGCTAGCCAAAGTAATGCAGCAAGAAAGGTGTTACATGATGATGTGTATTATGAACAAATAATTGAATGGTATTGAATTTAGATTTATCAGTCTTGATATTTGTGAGATTCATTACCTGCTTAATTTTGATGCTTCTTATATGCTATTTCTATGAAAATGTAATGTCCTCTGACTGAATTATGTACTGAATGTTGCATCATACTGATACTGATATGGGTTCTTCATTTGTTTCCTGTTTCCAGGCCAAGAAAAAGCAAAATTTTCAAGAATTTCACCACAATATTGTTGTTTGGGCTAGCTGGTACTATATTTTCGGTTTGCCTTCTATTAGAAAGTGACATCTGTAATTTCTCATCCACTAATACTACTTGTTTGTTTCAAGCTTGGTACTAGTATTTTCTCAAAATAGTATTGTTATAACTCCTTATATAATAGAACTAATGCACTAAATAATATACCCATGGATCTTACATTTCACTCTAAAAAAGTCTAACTATTCAATTTGTGTTGTCTATACCAGGGGCGTATTTGTTATTTAAAAGAATTGGTTTGACAAGCCTGGATATTCAAGATTACCTAGGTGACTAATAAGTAATAACTATTGTTGAAATCATTTTGTGATTGATGAAAACGACGTCCTTGAAGAGAAGGCCCAAATTGTCAAAGAAGGTATGAATTTAACTTCTCTTCTCTATAGTGGGGTGTTTTGCTGCTGTTGTGTGTATGCAATTTGTTAAGAGTTAGATAAATTTTCAACTTTTGGAGGGGGATTAATATGTTATTTCTTAATTAAGTGTGGGCAAGCTCAGGTAAATTTTCATAGGTTAAGTTTGTTAGAATATATACTATTTAATAGTTCTTGTTTAGTAAATCAAATGTGAGGAAAATTAGTTAGAATTGATTATTCTAGTAAATAATTTAATCTTTGAAAAATTTTACTCACTTCCTTTGAGGTTAGAAATGACAATGACCCTGAGTTTTGCAGAAATGAAATTCCCCTTGATTTGTGATAAACATTACAATACAATGAAATATTTATTTTGAGTTTGATTAAGAGATCACGTTCCTAATTTGCATTTGGCTCATAGATGAAGCTTCTATCTAACCCTTGAGATATAGATATCTAATTCACCTTATTTACCCAAAAATTATGAATGCTTAATTAGGTAAAGATTAGGAAGAGTGCCCTTGAACTACAAATCAATCATAATATTTAATACAAGAAGGAAATGGATTCCCCTGGCTTCAAAAGGAGGGGGGGGTGGGGTGGTTTGGGAGATGTTTGTGCAAAACTAAATTAGGGGTCGGCGGGTTGCTCTCATTTTCTTACACCTTAAGGGAGGTTGGTGTAATTTTCCTTTAATCTTTTTAACTTATGAAAGTTACATATCTGGTCAGAATATTGGGATAATAAAGAGATTAGACTAATGTATTTTTACATTGTTTAACTACCCATTATTGATGTATTTGACGGCACATATTAGGCTTGGAGATGCTCTCTCTCAACTTGTAATATATCAAGGCATTGTTCAAAACAACATACTAAATGTATCAAAACATTACGTTTTAACTAAATTTTTGTACAGGAACATATCTGTAGATCAGACCTGCATGTATCATGTGTAATAGTCCTGCCTGAACCCTTTTTATAATGAACTGTCAATTTTTTGTTTGTCCGACTTTTACCATCTATCCTGATTCCTGACTCAACTTTTCTCTAAAAGGATCTTTCAATTGTCAACAATGCAACATCGAGAACAACGAGAAGTCATCATCCATTGAAGTCAAAGATTACATATACTTCAGGAGATAAAAACAGCAAGTTATTCCAGCTCTCTCTCTTGTATTGTGAACGAACAAAGTGCTATATGCACCTAAGGCATCATCATGCTGGAATACTAGGATTGGTGTGCATGTTTTTAGCATTTGGGGCTACCAGATACATATGATCTTTTTTTTTTTCCTTTTCTTATGAGGGTATAAATTCATTCAAACCAAAAATAGTGCATCCCCAGTACACAGGCCTTATACAAAAGAAGAAGGCATGTAAAGAATACAAAATAGAAAGGACAAAACAGAACACACAAGAAGAAGTTAATGTAAAACATATGACCAAAATCAATATAGGAAACCAAAGAGGTAAAACTCAACCTTTCATTGCTATCTTAATTATGAAATCTCTAATAAAGAGGGGCAGATGGTACATGACTGCCATTGCGGTGGAGAGATGACCAGAGGAGAACCAGGCTGGAGGATTCTTCTTCAGCACTGCAGCCACAGTCTTCTTCGCGAACTCCTCCGAAGGGGTTGACTTAGTTCCTTGTGAAAAATGGGCCCTGGCCCGGATGGCGGCTTCAAAAGGTTTGTACAACTTCCACTCAGGCATTTGGTTGTAGTTAGCTATGACAGCATTTCCTATGTTTGACCTAATAGCTCCTGGGGCAACATTGATAACATCGATCCCAAAATGTCTTAGTTCTAATCTGCATGTTACATGGAGAGTATATGGAATATTAATTGAGAATTTAAGCGTTAAGCGATCATCAAATAACAAAGGATCCACCAATATTCCTACTACAAAGGCAGATTTCAATTAACCATTGGCCTGGCTTAAAGAAAGTGGAAGTCATAAAAGCTGTGGCTAGGAGATGACTATCTTATGAATTAAAAACTATGCTGTTCCCATTCTTAGGTTTAAATAAAGTTACCCTAAATTGTGTTTATTCTTAAATGTATTCGTACAAGTTTAACTTGGAAAAGTCATACACGGTTTTATCCTAAAGAAGGCCTTCTTGTGTTTCTTCATGACAATTCCAAGATTTTCTTTTATTAAACAGAAATTCTTCGTTTGGTAAGATAATTATTGTCAACGGCGTTGCACAGCTATATTTATGCCTAATAGCATAAATAATTTGCACTACTAAAATTATCTATGTGACAATCGTTGTTTTTATGCAGATATAACCCAGCATTAAGATGTATGCAGGTTGTATACAAACCTCAATGTATCGGTCAATGCATGAACAGCGGCTTTGGATGCAGTATATACACCAGCCCATGGTCCCGGAGCCAGAGCAGCAACACTTCCAACATTGACAATTTTTCCCTTTCTCCTGGATGCCATGTGAGGTACAACAGCTTGAACCAACCGCATGGGACCTATTTTAGAGTATGAAATTATAAATGAATATTATTATTCACTGTTTTAATTTTTTTCATTGTTTTAGGAATGTAATCAAAGAAAACAAAGAACCATGAGATATTACAGGAAGAAAATAGAAGAACATATCAAATCTGCTGTGAGGGTCAGACTAAAAAACAGATAATTTAGACATGGACAGATTCAAATACAAAGAACAATCTTGTAGCAATGCCATAGACATATAGTTGTTACAAGGCCAATTTATCAGAGGCAGCACCCTGTGTTACCATGTATGATGTAAAGAAAACTCAAGCTTCATATCCAAAGCCAAACATATGAGAAATAATTAGAAACATTGCATAATGCAAATGATGTAATTTGTATTTCACATCACTTCAATGTGTTTAAGAAGTCAATAATGCAGTGAGGTTCAGAAGTTTTTGAGGATGTGGTCAATCTATTCATAGGATGTAACCTGACCATTTTCTGTTCAATTTCTTTGTAATGAAGATTGAGCAACAGAAACCCTGCAATAATAGATCCTATCTTTCAGAGAGGCAATGCTTTTTCAGTATAGTATTAGTTTTGAAGTTTACACAAGTCCTATTGCATGGCTTGGAATTTGAGGGCAAAGTTCAACCTTAGTGAAGATCTGTGTTTCCAAATGGCAAATATTGGGAGGAATTTTGAAATGCAATTTTAAATGGAAAGGCCAGCAAGAGATCTCTCCTTAAAAAACAAGAAGGTAGAAAATTTGATCCTTCAGTTCTTTCAACTAAATGTAAATATACATGTATGTGCATGACAAACTATATAATTTTTAAAGCGCAAAAAACTTTTAAGTTTAATACTATCATAGATGAAATAGCTATTGATTTAAGGAGATAATTAACCCAATAGTGAATTCATCAAAAAAACAAAAACATTCAATAAAAAGTTATTACCTTGTGTGTTTATACATATATACACATACAAAGGAGTGCATCGATGCTGATTAATGATACATTTATCGTCTTAACTGTAATGCTGTCATGCTGTTACCAATTGAACCATCACAAAGAATAGCATTGAGTGAGGCCTGCAAATTCTTCATTGGGTGAACTAAAGAATTGATACTAGCAAAGTATCAGTGTGCTGACGCAGCATAAACATAAGTGATGTGGCCTCTGAAAAACTCATTCTATAGCAGATACCAAGTAGATGTGATGCAGGAGCATCTACATAGCTAATTGCCTTTGTGAGTAGTTGTTGGCTGTGTAGTAATTTGGTATGTTGCAGCAACAACCGAGTGCAGTAACAGCAGGCATAATCCAGTGCAGCAGCAGGTAATAAACCAGCTAGTAATTTCAGCAACTGGGCTAGGCTTGGTGCAGTGGCTTAGTTCAAGGTGAAGCCTCATGTCAGGGTAGTTGAAAGCTTTAGAAGTAGGCTTAGTGGTTTCGAAAGCAACTTGTTGTAACAGAAGTAGTTAGGCTGCCAGTTAGTTAAGCTGCAGCCAATCACATTGTTTCTAGCTCTGTTAATGCAGCAGCCAATGAGATTAGTTTGTAACTAACTAGTTAGTGCCTTAGTTAGTTAGCTCTGTAGGAACTAATCAGTAATAAGCAATGTTCGAGCCAATCAAACTACTTATTGCAATACAAGTAATCTGCTGCATGACTTGTTACACAGATTTTGATTTAATGACATTTACTTAGCCTTGAGTGCTATTTTCAAAGTGTTCTCTCTATGCAATGGTATTATCCACCTATAAGCTTTCCTCATTCTCATTTAATTTCTAAGCATAAAAAGCAACCCCAACCAGCCTGCATCAAGATGGGCATCTATTTTAGGGTCTACTATTGTTGTTTAGCACCATTTTGATATTCAGTACTAACATTTCCTATAAAAAGTATTACAAAAGAACCTGTTTCTAGATATTGCTTCATTACGTTTCAAAAAAAATCACAATTTTCTCCCTAAAGGACATAAAATTCGTTTCTTTTCAAATTTGTTCCTTCTAGATAGCGCTATCAAATTTCAAATAGCAAGTACCCCAATATTTTAAGATTTCCAAGTTTGTCAAAGTTACAAAGATTAATTCTGAATTTCATACTTTTCTCCTTCTATTATAGCAGCAAGAACTTTAACAGCTATCAATCACTACCGTGGTAACAAAACAAAACACGTGTGTGAAACATTGAAAAAAAGTATTGCAGTAAGGAAAAACAAGCTGACCTCAGGCAGGGTAATCTTTAATAAGTGAAGAAATGCCCATTCAAATTAACCTTTAAAATAGTAGCATATAGCAATGATAAATTACCTAATGTCCAAAAAGCTTAAACTTATAGGCAGTAGTGAATTTAATTGCTTAACCATTATTCTAACACCCTCACTCACATGTGGACCCAGACTCCTGGTATTAATAAGTGGTTAAATGGGAGGTAGTGTAGAATGCAGGGTTCAAACTCACAAGTCACAACCACTGTTTTAATATTATTCTCAATTGTCCAAAAGTTGAAGCTCAGTGAATTTTGAGAAATAACCATCACAATTACAACATGGCAGTAACGAAAACCAAAAACACAGATTAAGCACATCTTAAAAAAAAAAAAAAATTAAAATACAAAATAAAAGGTTAGTAGAAGAATATTTAGTAAAGCATATGTTATGTGCACAATTTTTTATTAGTTGCTTTGAAGGCACCATTACCAAGCTTCCAAACTTTGATAAAAAAATACTAATTCAAGAGAGTGCATTACTACAAGTTAGTCTAGCTATACAAAATAGACTTAGTATTAGATAAAATTTAAATACAAAATTCTTATAATCTATCAATAAAACTAATCACAATACACCCTAAAACCGCAAAGGCCTTGTAATTCAACTAGCAGCTCCTCCTAATGTTTCCAACAGAGCAGCTACATTCGAATTCCCCCCTCCCCCATTGTACCTATCAAATTTATAATAATAAAAAATCATCCTAAACAAAACTAATCTAACTAATCATAATCCATACTAACTCATTTAAATCAATAATAATAATAATAATAATAAAAATATATCTTTATCATAATTTATCCAACAATAATTAACAAAAATTAGGCTGATAAGTCAGTTTAGTATGTTACCGTAGACATTGGTATCAAAAGTTCGTTGGAGAGCAGAGAGAGGAATCTCAGCAAGAGGGCCTACACATTGGACCCCAGCATTGTTCACCAACACATCTATGTGACCGTACTTCTCCACGACAGTGGACACCACGCGTTGCACGCTGTCGTGGGACAGGACATCCAGTTCTTGCAGGAAGAACCTAGGATCCTGCTCTAAGTCTCCCATCGAAACCTTGGACCTGCTCGTTGCCACGACTTGGCAGTTTTTGGCGGCGAACGCGCGTGCCAGCGCGTGGCCTATACCTCCAGCAGAACACCCCGTGATTAGCACCACTTCTTTGCCGTCCGGTTCCATTTCTTCACAGTTCTGACAGAGTTTTAGATTCGATATATAATTCTAATTAGTAGTACTATTATTAGTTACACTATTACTAGTACTACCATTCCAGCTCTTCGTTGATACCAATGATAGAGAGACTAATGTCAGAGAGAGAGATGTACACTTGTACGCGTAAATCTTTATTAGTCCAAAATGAAAGGAAAAAAACAAAATTCGTAACAGTGTTTTCATTTAAGATTTCACTTATCCCCTACATCTGGGAAAGCGTGGTGGATATATTATTATTAATTTATTTATTTTTCTACCCATAATTTATGGCCCTAAGTTTTCTCTTTTATCGTGTCACACCACCAGTGGTTCATCCTGGCTGGAATGACTAAATGCAGTCTGATAATGATTTTTTTTTTTTTTGAGAAGGAAATCAGATAATGATTTTAATGTTTCCAATTCCATCAAAAAAACCGCACCAGATATGCTCGTTAGAGCTTTGATAGGGTCGGGTCAATCGGTATTTTTCCGCATGAAATTTTTTATTTTTAAAAAAATTATGTATTTATCTAGGTAATATAATAATAGTAAATTATTTAGTATGAAATGACTTTTCTTTTTCTATAAAAAAAAAATGTATTTAAATTCACTATCTAAGAGCTAAGCTCAACAAATTAATACTTATTCAATAACTATATAATTATACAATACAAAAATGTGTATAGTCTACTATTTGAAAATCTAATTAGAACAAACACATAAGTTTCACTACTACATAATATCAACATCCCAAAATATAAAACAAAATTACAAATATCTAATTAGATAGCTAATTTGACAAATAATAAAAACATATAAAATTTTTTAAAATCTTGATAACTAATATCATAATCTAATATTTTGAAAAATGATCTAAAAGTTGTATTTAATTTTTGATTCACTGTGGTTGGCACTCTATATCAATTTGGTAATATACATCAAATTTTGATTGTTTACTTATTTATATATAGCCTCTTTTATAAATATTATATTATTACAATATACACTCCAGAAAATATTATTTTATTTTGGCTATGGACTAATAAAAAATAAGCCTAATCATTTCTAATTTAAGCTAATTTCATTGATATACTTCAGCTTTACCCTTTACACACTTATAAATACTTCTCATATATGTCTATAATTTCAAATATCTATTTTAAAGTCTACTGCAACCAGATTATTTTAATAAATATTTTGTTATTTAATATCTAAAATCTTTACTTATCTTATTATTCAAGCAAGAAGAATGTCTCAATCTTTACTTATTGTATGTAATCATCAATTCGTTTGCATGCAACTAGATAAAAGTCTCAATTGTTTTCTTGAGAATAATGTAATTGAATGATATTAAATATAAATAGTTTTTTTTTTTAAAATTGTGTCATCCAAATTTTTTTTTTCAAAATTTGATGTTTTTTAGGGAAAAAAAAAAGTTACATGCATTATATTTGTCAATTGGGTTGAGTCCGAGGACCATGCAATACCTTGGTTCTGTCTAGTACCCAGGTATAGCTGAGCGGTTAGTTTCCCCATAGGCTTGAGTCCGAGGACCATGCAATGCCTTGGTTCTGTCTAACGCTTTCATTTCTCTGTAAGTATCTAGTTTCCCCATAGGTTTGAGTCCGAGGACCATGCAATACCTTGGTTCTGTCTAGTACCCAAGTATAGCTGAGCGGTTAGTTTCCCCATAAGCTTGAGTCCGAGGACCATGCAATGCCTTGGTTCTGTCTAACGCTTTCATTTCTCTGTAAGTATCTAGTTTCCCCATAGGTTTGAGTCCGAGGACCATGCAATACCATGGTTCTGTCTAGTACCCAGGTATAGCTGAGCGGTTAGTTTCCCCATAGGCTTGAGTTCGAGGACTATGCAATGCCTTGGTTCTGTCCAACGCTTTCATTTCTCTGTAAGTATCTAGTTTCCCCATAGGTTTGAGTCCAAGGACCATGCAATACCTTGGTTCTGTCTAGTACCCAAGTATAGCTGAGCGGTTAGTTTCCCTATAGGCTTGAGTCCGAGGACCATGCAATGCCTTGGTTCTGTCTAACGCTTCCATTTCTCTGTAAGTAAGGGTTTGTCTTCGGACCGCTTCATTGGAGATGATTCCTCTTCGGGTTGGATTATGACTTTACACGTGGCGTTCTGTTTCGCCTCCAGTTTCTAGTCCCATCTTTTTCATTTATGAGGCGTCCTTTGGCAATTCGTTTTCCGCACTTGACGTTTCGGTGCGTGAGATGCGCCCTCATTAATGTCTTCGTGAATTAGCACACATCCAGCGGTCTACGGCCCCTCGGAATTTGGTGGCTCCGTGATTAGCACTATGGACAACTCTCTTTTTGAATTTTACGTGAATTAATTCTCACCAACATTTATCCCCTATATAAGACTCTTCGGGGGGAAGGTTTCTTCACACTCCATGAAATCCCAAACGCAATTAGAAACGTGTCCCCTCAATTTCCTTAGCCCCTTCAATAACCCCGTCAGGATTGTGGTCGGAGTTGGAGGACATGTGGCAGCTTTGGGCGGGTATGAGGACATCCGAGCCGAGGGCCGTCGTGACCGCAGCCCCTTCTATGTTTCCGGCGCGGCAGAGTTTAGGCGTAACCCCGATGGTGCCATGCATGGTGGCCCGGAGGGATGTCGTTGAAGTACCTAATGTCTCTCCTTGGAGCGCACCCCCGACGGAGGAGATGCGCGAATTCATGTCATGGCTGGTGCCCGAGCGTTGCCGTCTCCAACGGCCAACGCTCGTGAAGGTTGGAGAGAATCAAGGGAACATCATGAGGGAGGGTGTCCCGATGCGCCTGCATCTGCTCCTCACTTTGTTCAAGCTCCGCCGCACCGGACAAGGAGTTGCTGGTGGCCTTGAAGCAAGCCAGCCTCAGCCCCCTTCCCCCCTCTTATTGTCAAGTTCTCCCATTCTCTTGACGCTAATAAGAGCACGGGTTGAAACTTCCCTCTAGCTAGTTCTAGAATCGGTCTGCCTGGGCCTCTGATTGTAGGATTAGCTTGTAAATTTGTTTGTAAAACACGCCTGCCTGAGCCTCTGATTGTATTTTGTACTTTTCTTTTTATGAAATAATATCAAACTTTCTTTCTTTGCTGTTAAATCTTCTATTTTTCTGCGATTCTCTTTTTTTTTTTTTTTTTGATACGTCACCAACCTTCTGTGAAGTGATCACTTAGAACCATTGCCGGTTGCGCCGACCAGCGCACTAATCCTTCCCCACAAACGGCGCTAATTGTGGGGACCGTTTTTGTAGCCCAAGCCCAAAAGATATGAGTTGAAGGCCCAACGAACCCAAAACAATGAATTTGTAGAGAGTGGGCGAAAGGTTTAAGCACTGGCCGGCCTCCACTGGGCCGGAACTACTTTATCCTTTATTGAAAGAACATTTGGACCAAATTACAACTGAGGGATGCTCCTCGGCCCTATGGCCGAGGAGGCTTGTTTCTCAGGCTCTCTCTTTTCTTTTTTCCTCCCTCTCTTACATTTTGCTCGTATCCCTTATATATTACTCTTTTCCTCCTTCTGTTGATCATCCATTGGTTTCTCCTCTGGCTGCCTGTCCCATCAGAGGTTGTATCCATGCTCAAGTGGTTCACCCGGATCGATGTAGCCCTGCCTGGGGGTTGCATCTCCATTAATGTGGCCAGAAGGGTTAGGTGAGCGTATTAAGTGTGGAGGTGACAACTTGCTCTGGGTTTGTCCCCCCCCTACTATTATCCTCAGTATGCCGAGGACGAAGGGGTCCTCGGCGTGGATCCAAAGAAGAGTTTCCCCCCAAATTGGCCTCGGATAGTCATCCTTCCTCGGAGTGGACCATTTGGGCCTGGCTTGGAGTGGGCCAAGGCTGCACAATTTCCTGGCCCCACAGCTATGTTATCAATAAAATTTTAAATTGCAAGTTCTTGTAATTTAAAATTATACATAAAATATAAGATTATAGATTATATAGTAAATAATATTCGATTGACATAAAAATTGACATGTGTATTAAGAGCATAAAGAATATGTAATTCAACGCTTAGATTTTCAAAATATGTAGTAATATTTATTTTATTTTGTCCTATTCATAATATCTAGTTCTTTGCAAAGTTACCTAGAGATGAATCTACAAAGGTAATTGATCACCTTGAAAGAGAGACCAATCAAATGCAAATGTGATTATATTGTTTCCATGTAATCCAAAAAGTTAGGAAACATATGAAAGGGAAGGCACAAGAGCGAGCCATCAAGTCCAATTACGAAATTACAAACTTAGAAGATGAAAAACTTAGTTATTGTGGGAATACTTCTTTGCTTTTTCTTTTCTCATGTTAGGAGGGGCAAGACCTAAAAGAGTTAAAGTTGTTGCTCATTTAAAAGTCATTTTTTTAGGAGCCAGGGGGGCACTTGCCCCCTCTAGCCCCCCCTTGGCTCCGCCCTTGATTGCAACAACAGCTATTTATATAAAAAATATACATCTAAACTACTTCTCAATTTCAGACAACTAGTGTCATAGTAACTATATTGAAATGGAAACAACAATGATTTCATCAATGGTAATTGATATTCTCATCTCAATAAGATACACGGCTACCACTTAACATGACATACTGAACTAACTTCACTATAAACGATATACAACTAAACTGCAGCAAGATAAAGTCGAGTTATATACATCCAAATTAAAATAAAAATTATTTTAAATGAAAAATTATTTTTCAACCATATACATCCAAATTAAATGAAAAAAACATTTTTGAACCATTATACAATGAAATCAAGTCAATGGTTTCTTTTATTCGGTAGGCTAAACCTTCATATTAGCATCAATGTTAAAAAAGTAAAAATAAATCAAACCACTTGGTAAGCAAACCCACTAGTAAAGAAAATACAGTAATTTAGGTTAAAATTTGTACCTTATGGGTTTGACAAATCTACTTCAATTTACTCAAAATAGAGAGAGGAGAAGATAGATGTGAGAGCTCAGATGGATCAGATTTAGGGATCTTCTGGTGGAAGGAGAGCTATGGACTGAGCGAGAGTGGGAGGAAGGGGGGGGATTTGGGTTTCTAGTGAGAGGAGAGGTAGAAAGAGATGGATTTGATTTCCATGGTAAGGAGAGAGAGAGAGAGTGTGTGTGTGTGTGTGTGTGTGTGAAGGAGAGGGAGAGTGACAACAAATTCTTTTGTTTCTGGGTTTAAGTTGCATTGGAACTCAATATCTTTAACGTCGAGTTTCACTTTTTAA